>JAODUP010000335.1:0-637500 GCA_025642065.1 Paralvinella palmiformis | reverse complement strand
GTCTGCGTGCATGCTTGCGTGCGTGCGTCTGCGCGCGCATGTTTTGATACCAGCTAAAAAGGCAATGACACATAGAGCCACAAATCGTGATTAGAAGACGCGTATAATTTAACAGGGGACTGAATTCAGAATAGCAACTTATCTTCACTCAAGTCTGTATATGGGTGTGTGCATGCGTGCTGGCGGGCGGGCGTCCGTCCGTCTGTCCGTGCAGTAACGGGGTCAGTAACAGATTATATTAGACTTTGTCTCTGATCAAACAGAAGTTTACGTTGTTATCTATAACAAACTGTGACAATATTTACCTGATAAACACACTGATAACGCAGTAACATCCCCCTACTGTCACGTGACACTTATCTTATCTATTTTCTGTCCAGGTGTGACTATGCTACCGAAATATAATCAACACTGGATAATCACAGGTAAATATATGGACAGAAAGTTTATTAAATATAAAAATAGTTATCAAATAATTATGACCTGAGGAAAACGAGGCAACTGAGTTTAAATGGCTGACTTCCGGTGCTTCAATGGTAGATCGCTAGTTTTTAGATGGAAATTCAATATTTGGAAGTCGCGTCGACTTCTTGGGGGTGAGATTGTGGAAAAATATTGCAAATTCTCAGACGTAGATAGGCTTGGATTTGAACTCTGGTAGTACAGTTCGGTGTCCAACCACACTATCCGTTCCGCCACGGTGACGTGTGTGTATATATATGTGTGTGTGTGTGTGTGTGTGTGTATGTGTGTGTGTGTGTGTGTGTGTGTATATATATATATGTGTGTGTGTGTGTGTGTGTGTGTGTGTGTGTGTGTGTGAGAGAGAGAGAGAGAGAGAGAGAGAGAGAGAGAGAGAGTATACATCAGCGAAATTGACTAAGTGATGACACTTGCTGTAGTTTGGTGACGATTTTCACACGTCACATACGGTAGATAATCGCGAGCTGACCTTACAGATAGGTCACAACATTACTCTGTTTAGGTCAGATTATAATCAAACAATAAAATGTATAATTTTATTAACCTGATCGAGTTAATAAAATGACAATAAAGTTGATAATTGTCACGAACAAAGCTTTACATCAACTAAAGTTATTGATACAATAACCTTTCATCATATTGCGTGTATGTATGTGCGTATATATATATATATATATATATATATATATATATATATATTAAACGACAAATATCACAATACTTGTTCATTCCCATCTCATTCTCTGTAAACAAAATAAACATAGTCTTTCCACATGACATAATAAACCATTTTCATCTAACAGCTTCAGTTATTATTTATGATTAATAATAATATATTGGTTGTCTGTGTATTATTGATAATGGGGCCTGTTATCATCTCCTTCCATTACATTATCTTCCGAATGTATTAGGTTTGTTATCCAGTCACTGGAGTGATTATCATTATACGATAACAACAAAACTCACCTTGATCGATGATCATCTATCATGAAATATATTGGATCAGGTTAAGCCTCTCTGTCTGATATCACGACAATCAGTGAAATATTTCGCTATATGTTACCTGGCTACGTATACCTCTCTTAGTAAATATCACTTACGTCATTTATCCGGCCTCGTTTTGGGAAATCAGTTGTCTTCCATAAAATAACTCAGATATCAAATATCAGAATCGCAACTTATATCCCGTCAGTAACTTATGGCTGTGGACACACACACATGCACACACACACACACACACACACACATTATATACATATATGTATGTGTAAACGTATATGTATACTGTGCTTATATAGAAATGCGTCTACCTGTACGTGTATGTGAACGTACGTCTATGTGCTTATTTATAATATATATATATATATATATATATATATATACTCACTCACTCACTCACGCATACTTGTACCGTGTATATCTCGACGCACATCTACCTGTGTGTGTGTGTCCGTGTGTCTGTGTGTGTGGGCAGGTAGACACACACACACACACAGAGAGAGAGACACACGCAAGCACACACCCCTACCTACCTGGTAGCATATGTCTGTATGTAGCATGTGATCGGCAAGACGTTAATATATTATTCTAACCTCAGTGTCAGACAACTGCATGTTATTTGTTAATTTTTCCATCCTGACCGAACTATTTACACAAAGTGACAATCTCTAGCTAGTCCCGGTCGTCTGCTCTTCCTAAAGATGGCTGGCACCGCCGAGTGTTTGTCTAACATAACCCTCACCCCACCGACATCGCTGATACAACCATATATCAAACTTATATTTCGGCGTTTCAGAGAATTGTAGAAGACGGCGAAAGTTTGTCACGTGTCGTCTGCCAGGTTAACGATCTTAGCCCGACACAAACACACACACACGCACACGCACGCACACACAGAGAGAGAGAGAGAGAGAGAGATGACATATGGCTAATACAATGATATACGGTCAACTGGACCGGTGAAAGGCCTCGACCCGACCTAAATCTCTGACAGTTTTCTCGTTCGGGATATTAATTAATTTTTCGCGGGTTATGTCAATCCCATTTGGCGGTATTCGCGTATGGTTTCGAGTAGAAGTTTTATGGCGATTAGAAAATAGACGGTTTTTCGGTGTCACTGATCCAGTCGTAGGAATCAGTTGATGACAAGTGTTATATTCCTCGAATATGAATTTACATTTTTTTATTTATATTTTCATTAATTAATGTGACGAAAATATTATAACCTTCTAGTATTTAGCGTCAATAACAATAATAATGAATAATTTACAGTAAACACAATTGACTATAATATGTATTATTATTATTATTATTATTATTATTATTATTATTCGTTACTCACCTAATGGTCGTAATTCGTTGATCGAGTTCGGTCCATATTGCCCCTGGTCCACTCACTCCGATAGTCCACTCGTGTCGCCGTAATCCGCCGTCACCGTAGTCCACTCGGTCTATAGTCCGGTCAGAGTGCAGTCCACTCGGAATCTAGTCTACTTCAAACACAATGCCTTCTCCGCCCCTAATCAGTCGCCAATGTCTTGTGTATTAGATGAATTTTAAAGTTTTTTGTTCCCGGTTTCCGATTGTCGACGCAGACGACTCGCTGTCGGAGGAAGCTGATCGCTGGATGTCCAAGATGTTGTTGATGTCGTTATCTCGGTTAGAGATAGATAGATAGGTAGATAGATATATAGATATAGAAGTGGTTGGCCAGCCACTACTCTAGATCTCTGATAGAGGCTTACCGCTGGCTGACGGGTCGACCTGACGCCCGGGGGATATCGGGGTGGCTAAGGCCGGGGGAGGGTCGATTTGGAGGGGCAGAGGGTAACGACGGGTGGTGACACCTAGCGTATGCTGATCTATCGACGTCTGGCTGCCGCAGACCAACTCGTCGTCGATCGCTCGTCGGTTCCCTTATCCGCGTCCGCTAGAGGGCGTAGACAGACTCTCACCGTGGTATGCCCTATCCGGTGGTGGGTGGGGGTGTGTGTGGGGGATAGTCGTCCGTGGTCATTCGTTCCGACGCGCGTAACGTCCGTCTACTCGCGGGCACCCGCTCGCAATGAGCCGCACTGATGACCGGAACCGGAAACAGATCGGCGATCAACGGCGATTCGGTAGTGACCGATCGATGCGAGATGATATGCCAGTCGTTTAGAGGATAGTCCGCTCACTTGTGAGATGGTCCCTTGGGACGACACTCTGGAAGATAATTGGCGGCTATTGGAAAGTTCCTACCAACTAATTGTCGACAAATGGCGGAATTGATTGATACGTTGATCTGTCGTCAACAGATGAGCCCCCTCTCCCTCTCTCTCTCTCTCTCTCTCTCTCTCTCTCTCTCTCTCTGTCAATCTATCTATCTGTCTGTTTCTCGTGCCACCTTCCTACTACCGACTCTAGGGCTACCACCACTACCACCACCGCCACCAAGACAGACCACACCCATCTCCCCCCACATGCACACACCACCTCAAACATCTCCAAACATACTAATAATATCTATAAGATCAGACAATCTTTGATACTTGATCTCTGGAGGGTTCTCCGAGATACTCACCTCCCGGTGACAACAATATTGTTGACTCGTGCACGTTTGTGTTCGTATACTAAAGAGCCGCTAACATGGCGGCCGACATTTTCTCGTTCCGAATGTTGTGGGAAGTCACGATTATTCGTTCGGAAATTTGGAACAACTTCAGCGGATGGAAGACGAAATGAAATTTGCCAAAACTTCGTACCGCGCGACACGGATATCGAACTAACAGGCGATATAATCGTATTAAAGATAATTTATTCGACCATTTTGTCCTGATCTTTAAAGCTGTTGGCGAATCACAGATAGGATCATCTGTTGGCTCCCTCATTATCAAGATCTGTGTGATTAAGCACGACTTGATGTTGACATACGATAGCGAGTCAGAATCGATGCAAAATCTATATTTTACTTTATATTCATAATGGCTGTTCATGATGTCAGGCCAAAGTGACAGGCCATCCCCCCCCCCCCCAACGACTGGTCTTTGACGTACTTACAAGAACAGAATGTCGACCAGCGGCGCTGAATAAAATTTATTTTGTGAACTTTTCAATCGACCAACAATCGCATACAAATATTAACCAGACGCCGAGCACACCCCGCTCTGACGGTGCGCGTTTTTGATGTGCCGTGTCTTCGGAGAATGGCACATGATGAAACGCGTACTGCCGAAGTCGGACGTCGCCCCCTCCCTCGCCCTATATCAACCCGGTCTCGAATGGTGTTCGCGTGTTTGTACTGCCTACCTGGCGTCGGCGGGAATTACACAAGCGAAAGAAACCAATATTATTTTTCTACTCAGTTTAATAACTTTCTCGTCGGCTTAGCGCGCGGGCAGACGATTTTTTGTCGCCCCGGTATGCACCAGAACCACCGCCAACTGGCTACAAACGGCCGCATTACGAATATATCTTTTCAGGAAAGCACTTGTCGATTTTGAGTCAACAAAATACGATATATTTACGCCATTGTCGTCATAGGTTTCGGCGCCAGAGGATATACGACCAATTATTAGGCTAGAGACGCTTCGCTGGCCAAGAAACTCAGACAACACCCGCGCGCCTTATATTCACGGCTAACCCCTGAGAACCTTTCAACAGCCCAAGGCGTAGATTATTATATAAAAAATCAGTCGTCTTTTCATTAAGCGTTGCCCTTTTCCAAGCGCAAAAAGCCAACACGTGGAGCCGACAAAACCGAACTAAATTGTAATAGATTTGCTTTAATACAAATTTCGATACCCAACAGGAATTAATTTTTAATAAGATTAGAATTAGGAATTGAAGGGAAATTTGGGACAGAAGATGTTGCCATTAACCAGGTATTCCCAGCTATAACTAGAGTGTCATGGCCGGGGATCTAACCCGGCCACCCCCCCCACCCCACCCCCCCCCCCCCACACACACACTAGGATCATAAACAAGGGGTCACAAGGCCTAATTCAATCAACTAAAAAGAAAGCCTATTTATCCATACCAAATATAATAATAATAATAATAATAATAATTTTCATTACCCCCCTCACTATTACACACACACACACATGCGCGTGCACACACACATGCGCGCGCACACACACAAACACACACACACTATCTATCTCTCTTCCTCTCTCTCTCTCTCTCTCTATATATATATATATATATATATATATATATTATAATTAAGATATTTATGATATAATACCGATTTTATTATGTATTTCAAGTATATCATATGTTTGTGATTTAACCATTTATCATGTATAAATCAATATCTCTAATTAATTTATGCTTGGTGATCAAATTTCTTTTCACAACTAATAGAAAATTATCAATATATATATATAGAGAGAGAGAGAGGGGGGGAGAGAGAGGGAGAGAGAGAAAGAGGGAGAGAGAGAGAGGGAGAGAGAGAAATACATCATAAATAGTTGCTGATGACAGTAGTCTATCTTGCTATCAATAGGTGATTATGGCACCTTTATGTTGTATTACGTCCCAATAGACTACCGCTTACGACACCTACCTCTCTCATGGGTAATAACAAGCCCCACCCCCCACCCCAGTAACAATCCCTTACCATTGACGAAAATCAGCAAATAAATAGAAGCATCGATGCCGTATAGCTCGGTATATAAGAATAGCTAGGTGAAGCATAAGTCGATCTTTGCTGACCCGTAGCCGACTTACAATAGTTCTAACACCTCACCAACGACTGGTCCACGATAACACACAAACTACGACACAAAAGGCTAAGAAACTAATTATCTCTCCAGATCATTATTCCGTTAAGTAGACACATCGCCGTGGGAAGACCCTGGCAGTGGCTCAGTGTCAGAGGGGGAGAGGGGAGGGAGAGGGTGGGAGGGGGAGGTTTGGTTGCGCGTTAGAGACGGGACACTCGTCTGTTAAGACACGCAGAACACTTCACCATCGTCACAATGACAAACTGATCGTTTATTGGTCAATCAGTTAGATCGTTAGCCGATCGCCGGTTACTGACAGCGGTTCCGCTCTCCCGTCAGTCACACACACACACAGAGAGAGAGAGAGAGAGAGAGAGAGAGAGAGATCACTCGTCATATTTTTTGCAGCGACACCAACCGGTTTGAAGAGTGGCTTACTTCGGTAAAATAAGTAGATGATAGATATTCTTCACCGTCGGACAAAAATGGCCCGTTTAAACTGTAATGTTTTAGCAGTAGACCAAGTGGCACTGGCACAGATAATGTAGAATGATGAATATCAAATGGGCATGTTCCATCAGATGACTGAATCCAGAGAAACGACTTCTTTCTGAGTCGTATAATCATGTCTTATCAGTCAATTTTAGCGTGTTTCTCCGTATTTATGTGTGTATGTTTTGGGAGTACGTACAGATATTATCTTGCCCGCCATCCTAACACAAATAGTTAAACCCTTGATAATGATGATGATGATGATGATGATGATAATAATAATATATTGAATAAAGCAACTCTCATTAGCTGGAGCCACCCAAAACACTCTACAATAAAACCACGATAAGAACAATATAACAAATTGTATAATATTATTATGAAATGATATAACATATTATAACGCACTACAACATACACGAGCGCGAGCGCGCGCGCACACGCACACACACAGACACAGCGCTAGGCAGAGAGCCATATTTACAGTTTTAATGACCAGATAATTAGTATTATAGACTCTCCAGAGCAAGTCGAGTCTCTAACTGGCCATAAATTCTTCAGAATAAAATCTCGACGAATTTGAGAGAAAATTTTACTCCTTAAGTTACCCTTAGAGATCAAGTCAACGAGCACTGAAGTAGACCGGGAACAACTCGAACCCGCAAACGTGTGTGTGTGTGTGTGTGTGTGTATGGCTGACTACTGACGACTGGAGAACAAGATGACTTTAAGAGTTGTTGTTGTTGTTGTTGTGACTTACCAGAAGACTATAATCCTGAGATGTTGATGGTGGTCAGTCGACCACCATCCACCTAACCTATAATTGACATCTCTCTATTTACTTGAATGTTAGAGATCGTTGACAGTCGGATACAACAAATGGACTCATCTTTCGTCGTAGCACTGATGCTGCAGATGGGGGGAGGGGGTGGGGCTATGATTATCATGTCATGATCTTTATGGTTCTATTATTTCAATATCAAAATAAAGATTTATTAACAATCTATTGTTAAATAATTGTGATTATTTGGAGTAATAGTTATATTTCTGTGATTAGTTTGAACTATTGTTGTTTTAGATTAAATTTATTGTCGGGTTGTTGTTGTTGTTGTTGTTGTTGTTGTGTTTATTGCTACCTTATGTATATATTTGTTGTATTGGTTTAGTCTTTGGTGTCTTCTTTAATTCTGTTTAGTTTATTTATCAAATTTATGTCTGAATACTGCTTTAAATATTCACACACACACACACACACACACACACACACACACACACACACACACACACACACACACACACGTAGATGTATATATATATATATATTAATTGACAGGCTTAAGAAAAGATAATTAATTTACCGGACTTGAATTATATCATTGTTCTTTGTGTGTGAGCATAGAGTGAGATAAACATGTCAACAATAGATAAGACAAACAATAGAAGCATCCAGGTAATCTAGTGTCATCCGACGAGAGAGAAAGACAGAAAGATTGACAGGTGAGAAAATAATGAGAGGACAAACAACAGGAAATGGAGTCGCCAAAAACAATAGGAAGATCGCAGAAAACGAGACAATGTGATGGCACGGAAGGGTAGGTGGGCCGGAAATAGAAATTTAATTATATGTATGTGAGCGCATGGGTGCGCGTGTGTTTGTGTGTATTTGTGTGTGAGTGATTGATATATATATATATATATATATATATATATATATATATAAGATTCAGTGATACTCACTTTTTGTATTGTTTCTATTTTAGTTATGTTACCAGATAACATAACTTACACATATAGAGATAAAAAAGTCCAATAAGATTGTTCCTTCTTTTTTGGCTGAAGTATTAAATAAAGAAAATCTCGACCTGTCGTTGTATGTCGCATAAAGATGTATTGTTCTCAACGCGATGTATACCTGTTCTAATTTCTCTGCTTTGCCCTGTTTGAGTCTATATTGCCACATTTAACAGGCATACTCCAATATATGGCGAGTCTATTGTGGTGTGATGATATTAAACCACTTCATTCTGGCTCAGTTCATTTTTCCATATCGTACCATTCTGGACGATAAGTCCCGCGAGAGAGATAGAGGTATGGTAGCAAGAGTTAGATATTAAGAAGTTTGAACACACGGACAATCATCCCATTAATGGTGACGAAGGGGGGGGGGCTGTATATGAAGTTGTTTGTGGACAAATTATTAAATTTCATATAATTTATTGGCTTAATAAAGCGATGTATACTACAAACTTACACAATCCTAGTTCAGGATATTGTTGTTGTTGTTGTTATTATTATTATTATTATTATTAGTAGTAGTAGTAGTAGTAGTAGTAATAGTAGTAGTAGTATTTGCTGCAATCCTCCAAATTAGATTTCAAATATAAGCGATGTGTGTAACCCGTTGGCGATATGTCCCTCGCATAACAAATCTCACTCACTCACTCACTCACTCACTCACTCACTCACTCACTCACTCACTCACTCACTCACTCACTCACTCACTCACTCACTCACTCACTCACCATCCACTCACTCACTCACTCACTCACTCACTCACTCACTCACTCACTCACTCACTCACTCACTCACTCACTCACTCACCACCACCACCACCACCACCACCACCACCACCACCACCACCACCACCATCCACTCACCACCACTCACTCACCACCACTCACCACTCACTCAACCACTCACCATCCACCACCACCACCACCACCACTCACCACTCACTCACTCACTCACTCACTCACTCACTCACTCACTCATCCACTCACTCACTCACTCACTCACTCACTCACTCACTCAAAATTAGTATTAATATTATTATTATTAAGATATACCACCATCTTCTGCGACGAAACGTGAAAGACACAAAAAGGTGAGTTGTTTAAGAACCGCTCCAAAATTTGACAATTAAAAAACGAAAAACGTTTTCACCAAAAAAAACCCATTTCTTTAAGTGCTCTTTTTTCCCTGCAAAATGTTTTAGTTAGAGACCATCATACCAGATCTGACATCTAACTGAAGCGAAGTACATGTTTACAGCTCACTGCCATCTCTTACCAGGTGTTACCGTCTATTACCGAGCTCTTACATGTACACGCTATATGTACTGATCCTTTCTGAGTCCAAACTCAAATAGGATTACAAAAATTTAAATCAATCAGCCATTAAGGGTCACGTGCCGCCGGATAGTATTCGCCAGGAGGCTTCCATTTTGGTGTTTGCGGTTTTGCTGATGTTTTTAGCGCGGGTGAGTGTCATCCGTGGAGGATGGTCAACTTAGACAGTGTCAGAACACCGTAACAGGTGAAGACAAATCTGTCATTGATACGTCTTCCGGGGCGATTTGATCTTTTTATGGTTCGACGAAGCCGTGCCATTTGGATGAGAGAGGGGTGGGTTAGTGAGGGAGAGATGGTCGTTCTATTTGTCATACGGACAGAGGAGCGGTCATTATATTTCCCATTTTATTCTGCATAGCTTTCTGACTACAAGATAACGTAATGCTAACTGTAATGCTGGATACAGCGCCATAATGGGGATAACTTAGTTCCGAGGGATTTGACGCCGAAACGGTAAAGATAAGTGATTACGTTTCACATAACAACGACCTAGATTCCACATTCGATCATCGTATCAGTTATGTTGGACGTGAATCGAGCCTCAATGGCGGCGAATTAGCCACCAAGTGTTCTAGTTGTCCTCGTAATTCCACCTCTTCTCGACCCGTCCAGCCATTCCATCGGTGCACCGCCTAACCCTACTTCGGCCCGAACTATTCACCAGAAGAAAACAAAACAAAAATCCCCGGTAATCCAGGTAAACAGTTATTGTTCGCCGATCGGGATCGAGACTGTACTACGACGGCTATTGATTCAGCTCCTGTCCAGTACGCGGCCCGATCTCCGACCGTGGCGACGCCTGGCGGCTGGACAGGGGCCGCGCCGAACCGGGCCAACTCCACGCCGGGACACAATGCAAATAATAAACAGGACAAGAGATAAGTAGGAGAGGTATGTTTTTTGTCGGCGACGAGCGCGTCAAACAATCGATCTGTTTGCACAAACAATTGCCGGCGAGAAATCCAAGGAAATGCGCCACTACGACGGGCACGATTAAGTTTCTTGACCTCACATTGTGTCCGCCGGGTGGCGCTGTAACACGACGCCCGGAGCGGGGAGGACGCGGCCGCGTTTTGGCGTCGGAGCGCGGAAGGCCGCTCGAAGACGGCCGCCTTCGGTCCGGATGCTTTCGGTACGCGACATCAGGTGTTTGTTGGCCGCCGAGAGGCGAAACAATACAATCAGTGTTCGGTTTCTTGTCGTTTTGTTTTACGTGACGACAACACGCCCGCCTCGTTCTGGGCACGAGAGTCTGGATGGCAAATATTTGCTTGCACGCAATACGACGGCCATCTCGCCATCAGGAACGACTCTTAAGATACGGCGCTCCCCAGTGGTGTCCGATCTTCGTACGACGTGTCCCTATGGTCGAGCCGTACTGATTGATATATACATAATGTAGACGTCACCCCGCTCCCGTCGGGTACCACAGGTGACCGCTGCTATACGATCTCATGCCGTGAACTGTAACCCTAAAGGACTACCTATCTGAACTTGTTCTTTGCTCCATGCACCTAGGTGCTCCATGGCTGCAGGTCACTCACTCACTCACTCACTCACTCACTCACTCACTCACTCACCACTCACTCACTCACTCACTCACTCACTCACTCACTCACTCACTCACTCACTCACTCACTCACTCACTCACTCACTCACTCACTCACTCACTCACTCACTCACTCACTCACTCACACCACTCACTCACTCACCACTCACCACTCACTCACTCACTCACTCACTCACTCACTCACTCACCCACCCACCCACAAACCCGCCCGCCCACCCACCCACCCACCCACTCACTCACTCACTCACTCACTTAATATTTGGAAACAAATGACACAAATTTGCCTTAAAAAAATCCCATAATTCTTCATCATCTGAAAAGTTTAACCTTGGACTTGCGACCTCACCTTCGCACCCACCCTGATCCCTCTCCCCCCCCCCTCCAAATTCTGTTGAAGGGACAGGATCGAAGGACTCGGCCTTAAAATATTTACTACATTTCTTCACCTGTTCTTGTATTACTTATAGACATTGATATTTCGTTTTTCTATAGATGCCGTAGACCCATCTTTCCTGTCATCTCCTTTGTTTCCTATCTTCGAAGATGGGCCGCTACAATGCCTCCATCTAGTCTCGTAACGTGATTCCTTTTACTATCAAACGCAATCTCAGTCGCATAAAAAGGTTCTGATTCATCGAAAGTGGGAACGAATACTTTACAGATAAGTTTGAATAGTCGTCATTTTAGGTGATGCTGGGGACTGATGTTTTACGGCCACTTTTCGCACACGATAGGCCCAGATGGGCCGAGCGACCTCAAAAGGTGATGAAGCTACGTCAAAGATGAAAGACCCTTCAGATATGCCCACGCCGAGGTTCGAACTCGGGTGGTAGTGATCCGTGATCCAACGCGCTACCATTTAGACCACGTGGGCGCCCTTCGTCATCCTGGGAATTCAATATACGCTAATTATTAATTGGCGGCTGAAAGTGGAATTCCTTCCCACGTCCCGTTATACCATCACACAGGCTCACTAAGCCTGCATTTAAGGCTGGAACGTAAGCGCCATATTTGTGTGCAGTCAGTTCACCGGAATATTGAAACCAAACGTGATATAGTCACTAAGCTGAAGATGGTACTGGACAAGTCGAGTGTAAACAAAACAATTAATAATTATGGTCAGAGAAAGAGAGACAAACTTAATTGTACTAGTGTAAGTGCTACTTCAATGAAGCGGCACCCAATAAAAAATCCAAACTGTTTACATTCGGCTGTTCCTTGTATAAACTAGCCTCGTTGTCTTTAATTGTAAAGAAACCCGACATTGAAGCAGCATGCGTTAGCTTCTAAATATAAATTAGCCATTGAAATTGTCAATTTACTTACTGAAGTTTTGTTTGGTGACCCTAATTGATATATATATATATATATATATATATAATTTTTTTAAATTATATTTCTGGTATCATAATGATCTTTGTCCTCAGCGTCTTGATTACGGGAGATTATTTGAACAATGACAAGACAGAGATAGTCAATGACAAATAACAACAAAGAACGATGATACTTTACAACCCACCTGAAGAAGATACCGAGTTTATTGATCGTCCATTGTGTTTTATATCTTATATTGGTCGACGTCCATCGGATGACAAATGACATTTATCGTCGGCAGAGTGTAATAATAATATCACCAAGGCGCCATGTATTAGGTACTACGTGTGGTTGTGACGTATCATAGTTGTGACTCCGAAAAATTTACGAAACACTCAAATTCGACTTGATCAAATATCGGAAATTCCCTTCTCCCCCCCCCCCAACAAAAAAAAAACCAGGACGAAATACGACCAAGTGAAGGGATATTTCGATTTAAGGCTGTAAATTAAACTTAACAGCTCACGTCTTTATAATGGCGTTTATCTGGAGATCGATGTACGTCTATATAAAAGTTTCAGATTAGAGAAGCCGCGTAAGGAGTCGGTTTCGATATAAATTCGGATAATTTGTTCGTGGCTTCAAAGAGAATAATGAACTACGGACAAACCGGTTTCATTTCCAAATCTGTATAAGGTTACGTTAACAGGACGGCCATTTAAACTGGAGCGAGTTGATCTTAACAGAGTCGGATTTCACGGGACAAGAAGAAAGTCGCTTTCCCGTCTACTGACACTCAGATGGACGTTTAGACAGATCGATCAACTTTTTATCGACAAAACTCACAGCTTCCATATTTCATTATTCGGTGTTTTTAATTTGTGTAAAATTTTAATTTAACTAGCTCGTTTGTTTTCTAATACATTGTTATGTTTTGCTGTCTTTTATTGTACACAAATGTGCATAAATATGCCTGAAATAGCATTAATTCTAGCCGTTACTATTACCATCATGATTATTTTATTAAGTAATTTCTATTGCTATTAAATAGCAATGGTTTCTGAGAGTTATTGCAGTTATCCGTGATTTAATTGCATTAAATTTGATATGTTGATTATATACATGACATACCAGTATGATGTCTGACGTTCGTGTTTAAACTGTTGTGTTGATTATATTATACATGACATACCAGTATGATGTCTGACATTTGTGTTTAATCTGTTGTGTTTATCATATACATGACATACCAGTATGGTGTCTGACGTTTGTGTTTACTGTTTTATTTGTTATTTTGAGCAATAATTTGTAACTTCTAAGGTAGACTGTCATTTGTACTTATTACTGAATTATGTTATATGTTTTTAACGAACTATGACCATTTATCAGAAAGAGAACTTTTTAAAGACTAACACTTCACATTAATGTATTAATTAATTATCTTGATCAAACAACAACAATAATACATTAGTAACAACGAAGAGGAACATTTACCGTTTTATTATTTTTTTTCTTCACATCATATACAATAATTGACGACAGACATAAAAAAAGATCACGTATTTTAGAACTCCGCCATGATCAATACACAGATAATTATATAACAATAATCACTTACCGATGTTTGACAGGTCTTTATCAATGTCATCAATAATCAGTGACCATCATAAGTAAATACTATTCATGATCCGTGAAATTAATTGAAATGCAGAAATACAAAAAAAAACCTTTCAAATAACAAGCGCGCGCGCGTGCACACACAAACACACACGCACGCACACACAAGCATACATACCCACGCACAGATACATACACGTACATAAATGCATCTAAACATTCGTTTAATCTGACGGGAGAAATTCAAACAAAACGTACTTTTTTCTTATTAAATAAACTTAATTTTTTAATCAAGCATACACGTGATATAATAGCGCGCTCGCACACACACATACACAACACAGACAGACAGATCTTCAGATGGTGAGACAATTATTTTAATTTGAATCAAATTTACACATTATATACATATAGCTGCCACATAATTAACTGTTGTAACACAGACACACACAGACACACACAGAGTAAAATATACCTTACATCCTCAACCCGACCATACTTGTTTTTAAAACCATGACTAACACTCATCTCATCATTACAACGGAAACCAAGTGACAAAGCTATTCATCATCATCATCATCATCATCATCGTTCTCAGTTGTCATTACCAAATAACACAATATATCATCCATTCACCACACCTCACTACGAACTTACTCAGGTATTCCTTACAACAGTTAACATTGTCACTACATTTACATGCTCAGCTATAATATATAGATATAAATATATATATGATGTTAGTGTCACATCATATAGATCTATATAATGCTAGCATCGCAAACTACATACATATAATGTTAGTACCATAGAATATATATATATATATATTGTAGTTAATATCTCCTAGGTGGCGGAGGATAAGCACGTCTTGTGTTCTGATAAGAATCTGAGCCTTCACTCTGTAAGGAGAAAAACCAAAAAATTACACACACACAATATATATATATATATATATATATATACATACACACACACAATTGGTAGCTATGGATTGTATTTCTGAAAGCAACTGAAAACCATTATGAGCATGTATCATTAATATGGAGAATAAAAAAACATTCCAATAATAGAAAACATTCTAGAGGTATGCGGCAGTATAAACGATATAGCCACGACACACAAGGAGCTGTATGAAAGACCAGCAGGCTGAACCACAGTTATAATAGACCAAAGCATATTTAATCACAATCTGGTTACGCCTGGTCGTCATGGGAGGAGAGCTCGCGAGGCCCGGAAGAAGGTCAATAGGCAGGAACATTGGGGTCACAGGAAACAAGACAGGTCGAGAGGTATCTTTGCCTGAAGGGCGAGATCGGACAAACTGAAAAGGTCTGTCGACATATTTCTGGTCGTCACGAGCAAACAGTTGTTCCATCCGATTCGGACGGAACGCATTATCTTCTCAATGTGCTGCAGTTCGCCATCTATTGTCCAGCACTCTCCCGGGGCACGACATCGTCGCCGCCGCAAACTGGCTCCTCCCGCGTAACTGCAGCCGAACGAATTCGGCTACCGGGCGAGACTGGGAGATCCGGGGACTAACGAAGACACGGCACGGCGCACAATGGCGAACCGAGCTAACAAAGCCAATTTGTGTAGCTGGCCATTTGCCATAATTCACTTACACAACGGGTCGGCCGGCAGTCGATAGAGTAATTATAATGGGCACGGCTCGCTGGTCGGCAATATGTCGGACCCGGTAGGGTACGAGTGGGTGGCGCTGGAAGGCGGGTCATTTTCGGCGCTGGCCCGCTGCGAGTGGGTGTCACCTGTTGCACAAAACGATGCCCCCAGCAGCTCATTTGTTAGACATTTTCCGCCCGCCGGCCCGTGTAATGAGCGGGCCCTGCCCACTGACCTCCCGCTCTCTAACTAACTAAACATCCGCCCTCCAACAAAACGCCCCCTCCCCCTCCCGTCCGTCATCCGACTCGTCCCCGTCAAACGTTTAACCTTTCGCAGTTGCGCGCTAATTGAAAACACGACGTCGGCCGTTTATCGTCGCGTCGCCAATGAAACAGAACCGGTAATTAGACGGCCCGAGTTCTAACACAGATGTGTGAGGCGAGAAGAGAAGAGACAAACCCGCAATACCTCGCCCGGCCTCTTGTTAACATTCCACCAACAATCTCCCAGCGTGGGCTCGTCGTCCCCAAATCATCCGCGTCAGCATTCACACAGATTAACGAGTCGTGTTTTTTGCCGTCCGACCCCGTCCCCGTCCCCAGCCCGGTTGTCGCCGACATTATGTATGGTTATCTGGTGTGAAGTATTCCGATTACTATTGTATAATCGTCCCCTCAACGATGATGATGATGACGAATGGCCCCCGTCTCCGGCTAGCCACATCACAGAAGCCACACATTCCTCACGCCGCGTCACAGCTCTGGACCAACCGTCGTCAGCCATTCCTTTTCTCCGTTCGTGAAAACCCCCTAGTCCACCTCACCTTCGAATCGTTCTAGAACCCCGAAACACTCCTCGTGTCCTAATCGTTCCGCTGATTAATCGAATCAAATGATATCAAAATGATATCAGAATGACGTCAGAACATTCCTGTCACATTCGAGGCTCGTATATTTCTGATTTCAGCTGTTTGCACTTATCAAAGCACTTTACACGTCCATTTGTACGACCGTCAAAAAATACGGGGCACGAGCCTTAACATCCACTTAATCTGTGATGTCAGCACACTGACTGAACGCGTCACGAAGATCTCCTCAAAACGATCGATGTCTATATATTGGTTCAGAATTTCAAACGAAAACCCTCGGTCTGATATCGATTACTTATATATAAGTCTGATCAATGTAGCATTTAGATATACTAATACAGTGATACTGATACTGGGGAGTCGAGACCTTGGCGCTGGTCACACCTGGGACCTACAATGCCGTCAGGCGACTGTCTAGAGACACACATCCGACAAACACAGGTAGAAGAAGCCTGATTGGTATACCACTGCGTTGAGGTTTGCAGAACAATACTCCTTGATCCTGGAGAAGTGAAGTCACTCATTTCTTGGAGCTCATCCCAAGCCTCAAACCCTACATATAATCTATTTGTACATTTTACTGCTACACTGACCCAATTTAAATTTACGAAATTGATGAAAACCGGGATTTTTCCATTCCTAGTTTCCCATTATATACTTTGAAAATAAGCCAACAACATTTACACTGCATCGGTTTTAGAGAAGATAAAATCTGGTTCGCACAACAACTTATAACATGCAAAAGCAACCATAACATTTAATTCACAGTATTTTAAAACGTTAATATACGAACTGGTAAATAAAAATAAAATATTTCTACCACATCTCTGGTTTTGAAAGAATATGATTTCCATAACGATACTGCTTTAAAAAAATTCTACATACCACGACACCATAACCTGGATGGTCTTGACGAGCCCCTCTACCGGTGCTACCGCGGTTACCGTATCCGCCTCTACCTCCGCCATGACTATGGCCAGAATCTCTGCCGCCTCTGTTGTAACCTTGGCTGTAACTCCCGCCACCTCGGCTGTAACCCTCACTGCCTTGGCCATAACCTCCACTGTGATGGCTATATCCTTCATGGCCTTGTCCATATCCTCCATGGCCTTGGCTGTAACTTCCACGCCCCTGGCTGTATCCACCACGACCTTGACTATAACCTTGACTGGACGAATGCCGTTGACTATATTGGTCCTTGTTGCTTTGCCACGGTTGGTGCGAGTCGTCATGGGAACTGCTTCTCTGGTAGCCGCCACTAGGCATGGTTATTTATTTAATAAATTTTATTACATCTTCACACACACTAATGACCAAATCTTAAATCAAATCTCGAAAAACAAACCCACCAAATATAAAATTCAGAACCAATTAAACTAAAGTGTAAATTATAGGCTAATTATTTCTGGTTATTCATTAATGTTTCTTCAAAGAGCAATGACAATATTATAAAGTATATTATTTCATCGGATCCCTTACCTGTTGTGACTTTTGTCATCTTCTGGATCATTCCATCGGCTCTTTCTCTCACCTGAGATAATTGATAATAATTCTAAGTAAATAAAGATTTCTAAATGATTGATGACTTAAGTTATGTGACATTTTTATGTCACCCATTTCTGTGTTAAATGGAAAATGATTTTGACAATAAACCGTTTGTAATAAAAAGAGCCAATCATACAAATGGATATTTTCTAAACCACTATGATACATCTCATTGATACACTTCTGTTCTATTATAACAACATAAATCAGACCACAACTTGCCAGCTAAAACACAATAAATAAAGCGCGGAAAACAATTCAACTTTCTCAGAACCAATCAGAGCCGATCATTACAGTGGCCCACAAATAACACCTGTAAGGAATTTCTCAAGTGGACATTTGAATCTGAAGTTTTTTTCCCCACCCTTTATAATAACGTTCTCTTCAGAAGCAATACCATTATTAAAAGCGTTGTTAACAAGTACACCCCCTCACGCCAAAACACATATATAAAAGCCGAAAACGAATAGCATTACAGGCTTTTATTGCCACGGGATGGTGCTCATTGCCGAGTCTAAACAGGCACAAGTACAACAGAGACGCCAAGCAGAGATTGGATGATAGGTACGCCCGCCCGGCGCAAGATCGTGTTATTCTACGACATCGTCATAAACATCTCGGCTTATATTGATCCTCCCACTCCTAATACGACGTCGAACTCGCTGTTTAAATAACTTAATATGCAGCGCCATAACAGCTGAGCTGCCGCATAAACTGAACAACGTCGCCGCCAAATATTTGGTTATCTCCAATAAATGCTGCCATCACTTCCTCTGTAACGTCGGAGAATTGCTCAGATTTATGATCCTGGCCCAAAACCGCTCCCTCTCTCGGCGCTCACCATGTGTCCGCTTCTCAACAATAAAATGTTAATACGTCAACATGGCACTCCTTGAGTAAACAACCAACACAAGTTGGTACAGTTCACCCCCCCCCCTCTGACCGGCCAGCTTCGAATCGCTTCCGGTCTGGTGATAATATGTTTCATGGGGGTGATTAAGAATAATTTAGGTTCGTAATTCGTCCTTTTGGTAGTTGAACGGGATCTGACGAATGGACATTCCGTGGGAGAAACGTATTGCATCGATTTCGGGCTTTATACCAGAAACGTTCGGCGACATGAAAGTGGCAAGATTATCTCTCTAATGCTGAACTGAAGGTCATCGTAGCTTTTGGACAACTGGACAAGGAAGGAGCTTGGCGAATGGCGCACACGCACACACAAGCACGCACTCTCTCTCTCTCTCTCACACACACACACAAGCAGGCTCTCTCTCTCTCTCACTCACACACACACACCATGTAAATACAATCATTTAACATCTTAAAATGACTACATCGTATCAGCCATTCAGTAGCCAGTCGAGGTGTCTGTCTGTTATTGTACTCGAGGCCTCTTTTTATTGTTGTACTCATACAGGAGAGTGGATGTACTCAGGTGCTCTTCACTGATCGACTCCTTCAGCAATCTACAACTCCTTAAAACACAATTCCGGCCCTAAATTCTATCTCCCTCCCTCTCTCTCTCTCTCTCTTCGACACACTCTCTGACACACGCCATTCACTGCTAGCAGCAACGACGGACGCGAGCCTCGCATACTACAGAGATGTCGGGGTTGTTTTTTTATTATCAATTGTCATCAAACCGAATGATTGCGAGTGGCCGCAATGACTGATATCTGTCGGCAAACTCGACAGATACCGGGTATAAAGCGGCGCAGAGGAAAACAGACACAAGGGCCTCGCTTAGCCAGTGCCACGAGGGCCACTTGCCGAGGATTGGCGCAGAATAAGCGGGCAAACAATCGAGTTATGACCGGACACTTGTGTATCAGCATTCTCTCTGAAGCGCCACCACCCGGTGAATACTAAATGACGTGTCCGATGAGTGAACGAGGGAAAACCTTTATTCACATTTCGACTGGCTTCTCGGCATGATAAATAGGACCCGAGATAACATCCAACAGACAGCTTAGCTTGTTAGATAAATAGGCGCGCAATCATTGCCGATAACCTCGCTTAATTAGATACCAGCCCACATAGTACAGCAAATAGTACGGCCGCTGCTGGTGAGAAAACACTAATTGATATATGAAATTAGTTTTATATAATGAATGGTGCTTCAATTTAAATACTACTACTAATAATAATAATAACAATAATAAAATTGATATCAAAGTACCTATACAACCCAGATATTATTAATACACAATTTAGTATTAATATATCTGTGGGTTCGTGTGTGAATGAAAGTGCATGCGCATAAATAGTACTGACGCTAAAACTTCGTCGGAACAGGGCATTTACGTAAGTGAACAATAAACAAACAACATTCTACATCCAGCTGTCAACACAAACGCTATACATATCTAATGACATATCAGAATTTTAAACTCGGGGCGTAGAAAAACGATGGAGTTCTCACAGCGAACACTCGAAAACGAGCCCCAGACACGAGCGGACCTGTCAACATACGAGCTCTAGGACACTGAGATAGCTCGTATATCATCACTAACATCCCCTTGGAGCAGTATAGTGCCGTGGTTAATATCGAGGAAGGTGGGATTTTTTCATCTGACCTGTGGCTACCCACACGACATTTATCGTCGGAAATCTGACAGACGAGGTCGCGTCAGCGCACCAAACCTGACCACATTTCTAACGAGTGATGACACGTCTCTGACGTTAATCATCATCCATCATCCATCGTCATCATCGTTCGCAACAGAGCCAGGTGGATGAGACAAAACCATAACGACACTTGGCCGCTCGGTGAAACAAAAACGGGTGAAACCTAAAATTGAAAATTTCAACGCGGACGGACGGACATAAAGTTGTCAATTACGAAATTGGATTTTGTATGTTGACAATTCCTATGGCCGACGCAAGCCCCCATTCGGACACTTCCCATGATAACGAGTCTTATCAGGCAGTCGGCAATCAATTATCTCAGAGCTGTACTCGAACAGCGCATTGAAGTCTCCAGGTTACACCATTAATTGCAGTTACCCCTACTAGAAGTCAGCCAGCGTCGAGTGCTATATGACTCGATGTGTGGCTTACAGCCGAAGGTTGGACACTCGAAGACAGGAAACTGATCATCAAAATCGGCTAACTATAGACAGGAAGAGGATAACGTCTGATAATCACGTCTGATAACTGATCAGCGGAACATCCTCACCCTTAAACAGCTATACCAGTGTGGCGTGCCAGGATGGCCAACATCAAACGAACGCATCAACACATCATACACTGGGTGCTGTCGTAACGTACTGATATCCTCTACTCATCTGATACTCTACTCACTGACCAGCTCGACTGATACACTCTCTATTCACTGACCAGCTCGATTGATACACTCCACTCAATGACAAACAGAAAATGTTTAATCACATGTAAACCTTAACATTATGATAAAATGCGTTTATATACTTGTTTAATACCGCACCGCGCACGCTCACACACACACACAGAGAGAGAGAGAGAGAGAGAGAGAGAGAGAGGAGAGAGATGATTCTGTTTTCATTTCTGAAACCACAACACAAAATTTATGTTGTCTGTATAGCCCAAAAAATAACAGCCAACTTCCAAGAATACAATTTTTTTTTATGATGTTACACCCAAAATATAAGCCTCGTATGTTAATCTACGATCACTATACTACTGAACAGGTACATGGATCACGTCGGATATGACTGGACTGATGAAACACAACAACGATAATAATGCCGTCAGTTAATACCGCACATTCTTGTATTTTGATGAGTAAACAAGTAGCCAACTATATATATATATATATATATATATACAGACAATGATATTAGTAATGTTATCAATGGGCACGATTATTCCCAAAGCGACGAATATACGGCCAGAGAGTGTGGTCGTGATTGAGAAGATTCACCGATTATAGCCGATCACGGCCACCGTCAACTATTATCTGTATACAGATAAGATTTGGTCGCCCATTATCTTTGCGATGCTACCTTGATGTCTTCGCTCGAGCAGCACTTCACCTGACAAAGGAGCATATTAGGCCGTCCGGGAGGGCGTACTTAGTTGCTCGTTCGCCAAATATTTCGCCATCTTACGCCACTCGGCGATGGTTGCATCATCAGTCCGTTATCGGGAGCCGACGACTGCTCAAATCCACCCCCCCCCACACACACACACCCACATACACCCCCACCCGACCATCCGATAATGATCCGCTCACATTCTCATCTGATCTTGGACCATCCCTTTCAAGTCGCCGGTTTAGTCCCCAAAACAAGATCGGACTATCTCCATCTGTGAACGATGACGACGGGGCGGGGGGTGGGAGCGATATGCCGTGATAATCTCTTTTAAGATAATCCGAACCGGTGACAACTGATAACAGGCGATATCGTAAACATGTTTAATCAATCGATATTTCCTTGATAACAGACAACTGAAGTTCACATGAAAAAGAGGCTCATCTATTTGATCTGATTGGTTTGATGATGGCGATAAAAATATTTAATATCCAAATCTCCGTACAGTCTAAAGAGTACAAAGATTTAGAAATATATTATTATTATTATCATAACCATCATATTTTCTTTTACTCTCATTATATATATTGGTTCTCGGTTGCCCGTCTCGGTTGCCCTTCTCATCCTATACATACTCAACTTCACTGGAGTATGAAATAATCAATCGCATTTTAATACGAGCTTTCGTAAGACATTTGCTATAATCAATCCCACATTTCTAAATAAGGTGTTTGACACGTTACCGACCAACACTGGCATAACACAGTCTCACACAATGACTGGACGACTCAGATGATGACGAGTTCTACTTCAGCTAAATCATCAGAAATCGTTGAGCATCATTCAGCTGATCAACCATCCATCAACGACCATAAACCTTTGATCTTTTAAAATGTCAAATCCTGGCCTCAGTAGTTAAGTCTGATGTTGCTGCCGACATCTACGGTCGCGCGCGCGCGCACACAGACACACACACAATGCATACATACACATACACACACAGAACATCAGCTGCAGAATGATGATGGAGTTACATGTCAGAATTTGGCCATCAGTAGAGCGCAACACAAGCAAGATGTGTGGAGATTTGTGATGTATTACTCAATGATCGGGAACCGTTTCAAGGCGGGCTGCTGCTTGCCAACGGGAGAGAGAAATGTTAGATCCACAATAAGGGGCTCTATTATAAAAAATGACACCTTAAACATAGGTGTAATGGCCGACAATGTACGATTAATCATGGTCGGAACATCTGTGTGTAAACACCAGAAAAAAACACTTAGCTTACTGACAGATCTGTGTGAAAAATCATACAGCCCTGCCAAACACACACACGCACACACACACATGTATATGAGATGCAGGTGCATATGCATGCCTGCGTGCGAGTGTACACACGCTATGGGTAAAATGCGTAGGTGAATGTAGAATGATTAGAATGTGTTCAATGATCCAGAGGACTATCACACACACATACATACACACACACTCATACTCTCTCTCTCTCTCTCTATAGTTTTACTGACACAGGTGTTCCAGCTTTGCGCAGCAACAACTCGCAGGTTAGTAACAAGAGTCGACACATCGTATTAAGTAAAGAGAAAAACACGAAACAGCCTGCTACCACCACCTACACTACGGATAAAAACACGTCCGTCGCTAAAACTGTTTACTTACAGCGTTCGGAGCACACACAAAAAACGGTATCCACAACAAAAGCCCGAAACCACTAAGTTCATTTTTTCCCCGTCACACGAACCTGTGTTAGAGACAAACTCATAAAGGAGTTTGTAAGCTCTGTTCGGAATCCGCCACCCTCATCCGCCCTCCCTCCCCCGTTTAATATCTGATACGGTAAATAAAAGAAGGTGGTAAGTAAGTGACATATTTTATGAGGTTTTGTGTAAATAACAAGCCGAGAGAGAGAGAGAGAGAGAGAGAGAGAGAGACGACACGACGTACGACGGAATAACACGCTGGTCGGACGAGAAAGAGGCCAGGACGTCATCGCCAGAAACTAATTTAACCAAAAACGACTGCCCGCAATAAGCAA
Organism: Paralvinella palmiformis; assembly: GCA_025642065.1. Lineage (NCBI taxonomy): Eukaryota > Metazoa > Annelida > Polychaeta > Terebellida > Alvinellidae > Paralvinella > Paralvinella palmiformis. Next base: position 613,074 of record JAODUP010000335.1, on the reverse strand, counting down.
ATGAGGAGTAATTACTTCCACCTGAGAGAACCGGGACGACGACGACACACACACATGCACACACACACACACACACACACACACGGACGCACGCACATCACACCAGCTGCCAAAACTTTCATTCCGGCTGACACAAAGAAGCGAAAACGATTCGTCCTATAGGCGAAGAAGAAGAAGAAAAAAAGCCCCGACTCTGAATTAGACGACGCTACGAGACAGAAGTACGGATGGCTCGAGAGCCTCTTCCCTTTCTGGTGCGCTGACAGCCCAATTTGTGCCAAAGAATCGGGTCCAATTAGAGGCAGGATGGTGAAGTACACTCGACCAGCCGTGGGCTCCATCTGTCCCCGTAAGCCAGTGGGGGCTGTTTTCAGGCTAGACGCGGCGTATTGCGGGGCCACTGCTCTTGAGGGTTCGTCAAACCGTCAATCACAGGGACCACGGTCGTCGCTGATCAGCCGACTTCTACCTCTCTATCCATCCAGCTCCTTCTATCTATATATCTATCTATCTATCTGTCTGTCTGTCTGTCTGTCTCTATCTTTCTCTCCTCTGATGATGATGAGGATGCTTTGCAGTGACCAGAAATCGAGGCGGAGAGAGAGAGACATGGAAAAAAGCCATGCCAAATTAGGGCCTGGTGTTGATGAGCCACCAGAAATGTGGCATTGACAGGTACTTAAACCAGAGCCATGTTCCTCCGCTGATTATTACTCCAGTCTTTGGTCTGGCCAACTGGAAGTGATTCACTTAAGTAGAACTCGAGAACTCTTCAAGTACGGACAGGAAAGTTTCTCGGCTCGGCCCGGCTCCACTCGGCTCACCGACGTAAGCCGAGGTCCCGAATCTGCTAGCCGCTCAATTGTAGGCTTCGAAAGGTCAGATAAAAGAATTAGTCGGACAAAGACGGCTGCAGCACGTGATAGAAGTTGGCTCTGGTAGCTTGGTGGGTGGGTGGGTTTATCTCCGGAGACTAGTGACGAGATGGGGTGTGCCGGCTGGCGTGGGCCGAACGAGATGGCGTTAAAGATTTTTATGCCCTACCTTATTCAAAAATGTACCATTTACCAAAGGCAAATATATAATCAGATAAGGATCGCTGCTCTTTTATTATGGCGACATATTAAAGGCTAGGAAAAGGGGAAGGGGGAAAAATGGGAAGGGGAAAAATAACCGCGCTAGAGGCTAGATACAAAATGATTAATATGACCACCTGACAAGGTAACTACCGTGAAGTTAAGCGCACATTAATTAACAAACTAATACTAACTCGGGTGTGGTTGACGTTTGCCTCACACACACACACACACACCTAAGAATATATATATATATATATATATATATATATATATATATATAATACAATAATGCCACTAATTCTTTAACTCCACAGCGCAAAAAAAATCACTTAGTTAATAGGGACATAAATATAAAAGTTTTAAAAAAAGATCCGAGAATAAAAATCTCGACGTGTTTGCCTCTTCACTGAACAACGGTGTCAGAACTCGGCTAGTGACATCTAGCGGATGACAGAATCAACAGACCAGTATTTGATGCCGGGATATTTAGTAACAACCAATTTCGATGTAAACTTTACCGAAGATGGCTAATTAAACGATCCCCTATTAGACAGCTGCCGCAGTAGATCTGAAGATGGTGATCGGCGCCCGAACGAGGCCGTGATATACGATAGAGCGAGCCACCATGTGTTACAAGGAGCCTATTACTGTGTCGTGTTTTAATTAAATCCCCCCCCCCCATACACCACCATCCCCCTCCGCAGCCAATAGGAAAGGCCTGTCTGAAGACGTGTTGCTCGCTGTTGGCTATCGGTTTGGTTTAACATTTGGCGCAAATCCATATACGGACTGAACGCGTCTGTTATAACATCATTAAATAGATGTCACATCTGATAATGAGAAAACCATTTCACTTCCTTCGCATCCATCAAAAAAGACAACCATTGAATAACACCGACGAAGAACATAAAACAATACCTCTATATATCTGTGACGTTTAATATTTGTAACCCCCCCCCCCACACACACACACACAGAGATACAAAGATACAACATTCTACGCCATATCCTAAAATCTAACCAATTAGAGTGAAGGCATTAAGTTGGCGGTCCCTTGAAAGAACGCATGAATCTGTTTTGTTTACAAAAGTTTTGCCTCCATTTAGAGGACAGCTCTCATGTCGGGGGCAATTTTTAAACAAACCGAACTCGGCGAGATGACACTCAAAATCATCCGATAAAATAAGACAATGGCATTACCATGGCCAGCTCGTTATGGGGCCCGCCATACAGCGAAAATGAAACCTCGTGGATACCAAAAAAACAAAAACAAATTACTTTAACCGAAATTTATCGCCGACATCAACACAAGGACCAGAATTAATGCCGAGTCAAGCAGCGACTTGTTACACGATGGCTATCCACTGAAAGCAACGAGAACACTTCAAATTTCTACAGTGCTATTTAAGGAAAATCTCGAAAAGATTAAGTGCTTCAGCTTGGTATAGAGCTCTATAGTGCTGGGGGTCTGTTCGGTGTCTTCTTACCAATAACACTCAATACTTGTGAATGAAAAATAGGCTGCACGTAAATCCGTACTGGTCCAACCGAGAACACCGGACCGAACTTCTACTAGTATAGCGGCAGCGAGATGATTAACATTGTTTCTGGTCGTCTCACCACAGAAAGTTATCTCGGAATGAAATAAATGACGTCACCGGGTCAGTTTGTTGTCAGTAGACCGCCATTAATGATCGGAATGGGGCTCGATATTGGGAGCGTCACAAAAACGCGGGAATAGTATTTAAAAAAACGGAATCCAAGGAAACAGTGTGAAGCTAGCTCACTGTATCCCGAACATGATCAATTTAAAAAACAAATTATAATACCAACGTAAAGTCAGTCGGCAACTGTCAGTATGACGTACATTATCTGCGAAGCAGCTGCACATCCAGAAGAGTAAGGCGATGATGATGATGGATGTTTTACGGCCACTTTTGTGTACACGGTAGGCTAAATGGGCCCAAGAACAGTAAGGTGGGTGATGATGATCCAATAAAAACATTCGCCAGAAGCGTATCGCTAACGATACATTATTATATCACCGGCTTCAGTCAACACAGAATATACATTCCTGGCCGTGTTTTTAAAGGTCATTCTCCGGAGCCGAGTGAAGTACTAAACACCTGACCTGATCGGTGGAGTACAGTACAAGTGAGTTGTTCGGTGACGGGCAGCATCCAGGTGAAGGCCGACACTAACACATCAAGTCAGGACAGCCAGAGAGAGATAGAGAGATGGTCGGCTACTCCGACCTCGTGTCCCATCGACTGATATCGATAATTCCCACCCACAAAAAGGGGTCAGCATCGAGGTCAACGCGAAAAGGCCACTCCCAGCTGTTTGAAGAGTCAATAAACTAGATTTCAATTCGCCAATGCAACCTGAAGCATTGGCAAACACAATCCCGGGATAATCCGAGGATCGTCGCGTGTAGCGGGGAACATCGAAGATGGAGAAACTCTCATCAGATGGCCTGCGTCACTCTACAGTTTGCTCAAGGGGTTTGTCTTCCCAGTGAATGATGCAGGAAGTGATCCCAGTCCAGCCCCTCCCCCCCCCCCTATTTTTTTGGGTGGGGAGGGGTGCATGGTTCTTGTGTATCAACGAGGAGAGGAATTTCATTTTGCAGTCGAGTGTTGACTAGCTGGATGAAGCTGCCAAGTTTTATCCCCAGAAGAAGAGCCCCGATGTTTGCGTGGCCTACGCTTGACCATTAATTGAGCGGTAATAAATGGAAATCTCATTTTGTCTGTTTGCCAACAGAAAACCTTTTTGTGCTGCCTTTCGTGGCCCACCATCAATATTTATCTTTTTTAAACAGCGTGATTGTCCTTGTCCTGCTCTTTTATATAATTCAGGGGGGGGGGGAATTATTTTAGAAACATTTGCAATCATATAGTCATTACGACAAGAAAATTAGAATTTATGAAGGTGACCGAGTCAGTGCTGTGAAGAAAGTAGTCACCAAGATAAAGCAGTGGTGCCACCTGGTGACTTATAATAAAATCATCCTAACAATCAGGGCTTCTCCATTCAAACTAATCGGGGAGGTTTTTTCTATGAAAAACCAATTCACTCACCCTCGCGGTATTTCTGGTGCACAGCTACCGCTTGCCAAACACCGGCACATTATTATTTTGCATAATTGATTTCTATCGGGCAACAAACAAAAAACCTTACCATATGACGTCCGAGTGCTGTATGCAGCTGGGGCGCTGCCCATGAGGCCAGCCACTGGGCGCACTTGTCCATATGGTGGCACATGGGCTCGCGGTGCGTTGCCCATAAGACCACGTACTGGTGGAACCTGCCCATATGTAGCCTGACCGCCCATGCTGCCCCTGTAACCAGACAGCAACAACATAGTACAGATAATATGACAAAGTAAACGATTAACTAGCTGATACAAACTAATACTGTCATGGAAATAGCAATGGAAGGTGATATTTTTCCAGTGTGTTTAATAGATATCTGTATATTACAGACACAGTTTTGATCCTCTTTTTTTAAACGAGCCATTAACCATGAACTGAAATTGCATAATTTATCTAAAACTGTTTTAGTTACATGCATCACATTTATCATAAAAAAGGGAAATGCCATGCAGGTATAATAAAAACTTATATTCAACTAATTCAACTACGTTATATAGCCTTTGCTCTATTGAATTAAATTAGTTGATTTTTGTTGGTGTCGACTGTTCAACCAGCAGTGCTGCCTGCCACAAGGTGAATAATACTGAATCACTGAACTACAACAGTTCATCATCATCATCATCATCATCATCGTCGTTATTATTTAGCAAATACACCTGCACTGACCTGACAAACCTGCCAGCCGCCTGCATGCTGTTACTATTTTTAGGCCGATAGTGACTACCCCTCTGGAAGCCGAGCTGTGGTCTATAACCACCACGATTCATTGCATTAAAATCCTCTTCCTTTAACACTCGACCAGGAAATCTAGTAATTATACAAATAGAAAAAACGAAGTTCCATATTGGGGACTACTGTTTGTCATAGAACAAACATAGATAGTTTATTAAACCTTAAATTTAAAATCAGTTAAGGTCAGTAAGGTGAGGAGAAATGCCATTAAAAAGATGGCATCAATTATTTTTAACCAAACACAAAAACTGAAGACATCATAAATAGTATACACACACACACACACAAATCGTTTGCATAGGATGTAAATTTTCACAACTTCATAGAATGTGTTTGCAAACAATACAGGAAAACAAACACACAAGTCCAGCTAACAACTTTGCATGAAAATTAATCTCCCAGCTGTATCATCAAATTAATACACTGAAACTTTTGTTTATTCCGGTATCATCATCATCATGAAACTTCCAACAGCTTTAGCCAAAACTTGCACTCATAAAGTCTATGATACATAGTAGTAGTGTACAGAAGAATACAGATACCAGTTGACTAAAATAACTAACAACTCTAATATGAGTCTATTAAACAATAATAATAATAAATAGTAATGTATATTCAATAAAGGTCCACCCACCACCCCCACCTCCAGTTTATCATTAATCATTAAATTTCAAACTGTGATAGCAAAATAACATATGGATATGTTATTTTACTTGTACATGTCTTTCCTATAATGTACAAGTGTTTACTTCAAAATATGAACAAGTTGGCTCAAAGTTCTGTTTTTCATCCTCAAAGACCATCAAGTAAGGAGCTTGCCCATTACACTAGTCTATCCATCCCTGGGTAATTTAAAAAAATTTCTTGACTATTCTTGCCATGAACTTCTTCAATTCTCCAGTACAACACACAACATTTGAACCATAACATTAATTTCTGCCAAAGGTTGTAGATGATTTACATGGTGACTGTATGATGACTTTTTCGGCGCCTATATGATTACTTCATGGTGACTGTATGATGGCTGCATGGCGACCATGATGCGACTGCTTCTGGCCAGACTATACATAATAGTTGTTTCATGTATATAACAGAAATATACAATGTGACTGTATGACATCTGACAGTCTGTATGGTGGTTCCGTGATGACTGTATGTTGGATATAAGGTGACTATATGATTCTGCACGATGCCGGTATGATGACACCTGTTTAGTGGCTACAGTCTAGCCATTCTCCTTCCATCAGTCTCAAAGACAATTGCCAGATCCGAACAAACATTCCCTGGGGGTGTTGTCCCAACTTCCGCGGAAAAACACACCCCTTTTCCGAAACCAATATCAGCTTGACAGCCATTACATTGCGCCAGTAAACTTGGCAATTTTACTGTGAACAATTTTAAAACATCAAACAGGCAAGTTAGAAAGGCATGTAAACAAGATAAGTGACTCGGACCGGCTGTCATTCGCTGCGATGAGTCATGATAAATGACACTGGTAGACATCCACGTTTGTGTGGGATCACGTTTGTGATCTTCACTGCTCAATGTTAACCAGTAGTGAAAACATACCAGTACAAATGCAAATTATGTCTGAATATATAATTTTATGTGATCCCTTGCTAAAACTACCTCCGACAAACTACCTACCTAGTAACATATGAAATTGACAGGCTGATGGGTCAACAACACTAAAAACACCTTGTAATAATCTGCCATTTAGTCGCAATTATCAAAACTTGTTTGTGCTTGACTACTGTTTTTCGATAGAATACCATGTAAGCTAATAGAAAATGTATTTCCTTTTCATTTTAAGTGCATGTCATTGAAGTTAACAGGCGATTAATAATTGTAAACAAACACGGTTGTCTGCCATCTCCTGTATATACTTTTCATTATAAACAGGGTCATGGGAATATTTAGAAATACTTCGGTTTTCAGACTCAGGTTATTCCTTATATCATGTACATGTTAAGCCAGTCTGGTGAGAAACTGGTATATATCTGCCTATATATTCCACATTAGATCTAAATCATAGGAATTGTACATTGTTTTCAGTCTCTCGTTGGCCAAGCTCACTGGATATGGCAAAAATGGTGCTGCACCTAGTGAACCATTGGGAAAACTCCCTAACTGGCACAACTGGTCCATTAATATGACAATATCACATGTGGTATCCATACCATGAGCAACTTTACTTGATCTGTCCTACTTTATTATTCGGAAATGTAATCGACATATTAACATTAGTACTATGATTTATCAGTAAGGTTTAGATTATTCACACAATATACAAAAACAGTAAGATGATTCAATATGAAATTCATAAATAGATTTTAACAGAAAGATAATACTGTGGCATTCAACCATTAACACAGTCTATAATGATAAAACAAAATAGTGCTAGTTTTGGATTAGTTAGTTCATTTTGTCGTTAATATGAAGTGTATCGGTCATCTTAATTGGATATGACATCACATTAAACGTTGTACATTGTTATTTTAATAAATTTATTATTAATAATCTTGCAGCATAGTTTTATATGTGTGAAATAGGGATGACATAATAATCTTACTAGATGGAATACACAAACAAATTTACTATATTATGGTCACTCAATACATATACATATATAAAATAAACAAATTTTAACAAAATTCATGTGGCTGTGTTATGAGAGAGCAATAACTAACAATAATAATATAAGAGATAAAGTACAACTTACTTGGCTCCAGGCAATATAACAGCAGGGAAAATAAAATCCGGATCATAAACTGGATCCTGATACTTGACTCTGCAGAGAAAAGTGAAAACAATCCTGGTCAAAACCAAATCCAAAGCTCGCCAGTGTAATATTATCACTTGCAAGCTTACAAGCTACTTACGCAATAGCGGAGTTGTTTGGTACATCATCCAATTCTTGTAAGGGAGATTTCACAGTTCTATAATAAATAACACCATGTGTTCAGTGAACATCACTCAATATTTTGAAATCTTTCCGGTCTCCGGTGCTCAAAACATACACAGTAACACACACAGAGACACACAGACACACATAGAATCACAGGGTGAGATTCTTAGCACAAAATAGAATGAGCTAATTCTCCATCATATCAGATTATACCTGGTTATCTGACTTACTTTCTCCATCCAATAGTTTACATATAAGAATTAGTCTACTGAGATTATATACAGAATATAGGAAAACTTACTCTCCAGAGAGTACAGCATACTCATCACACCATACGTGACCCTTCAAGCCTTGTGTTAATGATGTGCTGACATCTAGTGGCTAGTGAGATAACAACACAGAAATACGACACAAATGAGATCATCAGATGCCAACATGCACGAAGGAAATATTCATATAAAAAGAATATGTTCGGGGAGCAAAAATAAGGTAACATTATTAAAAATATGTTGACATGGCAAAAACCTGTAAGAACAATACTGATAGAGGCTGTTAGATAAAACTTGTAGAAGTCTGGTTTATATCAAAAAGACCAAATTTACACCCAAAGTCTGTTTACACAAATAGGCATCTACACCCATAAACATATAGCCATCAATAAATATATCCCTCAACCCACAACGTACAAAATGATTAGAATAAAACTAGCACTCACTTCTTGTGTTCCAGTTCCTTCATATAAAGTTTCCAAGAAGTCATGGGCAGAATGGTTTTTACTAACAAACAATCTATCGCTGCCACGGATGTTCCTGGAAACTATTTGAAAAAAGAAAATCCTTCCCACATCAGTAACTACATAAAAAGATTTTAATTAAGACATCAGCCTGATGACCGCAAAAAAAAATATGATTTATTAATCAGATCAGGTAAGATTTTCATTTTCGGTTACAAAACACACCACTTACTCTCATCGGGTGTCAGATCTGGATAAACTTGTTCTAACGCTTGTTTAAGTCTCTTCTCATCAACAAATGGTAACAGAGCAACACCTACAATAACATGGACATTACACATTTACAGCAAAACAGCATATTATATACGAGTCGTAAACCTAAGCACAATTTGGCCAAAACTGTCATTTATCACTACGGAAAATATTCTCTGCTACTTTTAGAATAATTCAACATATTTGAATGAGATATGTTGAAACCAATGAGACACAACTTAACATCTTAAAATTTCCCTCGGAATAATGATCTCTTCAAAGAACTGAACCAAAACAAAAACATCTTCATAGTCAAACTAATAGCATAATTATCCCAAAACCTCCAAGAACCAGGTTCAAATCCCACCATAGGTGTGAAAGACGTTTTGCTCTTCATATTACTGTATCTGATAACCTTCGGAGATTAGCCCATTCAATCTACCATTATGTACAAAAGTGATAATATTGTTACTGACCTGAAAGTACAAATACTCTCTAAGATTCAATAGGTGTGAAGCATGAATTTATTTCTTAAATGCCTAGTTATTTTCAACATTTATGAACTCTTTATTTGGAAGTTGTAAACTTAATGGAAACTGATGGCGAAAAGAACCAGCACCATGACCTATGGGATTAGTACCTCAATCTTACTTTATACTTAACAGAAGGACCATTTAAGACCAACATAAAAACTGGTCCCTCTAGATATTTATTAGTTAAAAATTATCAAAACAAGGCAAGAAATGGACAGCAGTGTTTGTGAATATCACTCAGGATACGACGATGAAATGTGCTGGATAAAACATCGTCAGTCCCAACAACAGATACACACTTTCTGGGTGATGGTACAGTGTTGGTGTTATATTTTGCTTCATATGTTGACTAATTAGTTTATAACCTTATTAGTCAACAGAAATGTTTACTAGTGTACAGATAAAAAGATTATCAATTAACAATAGTTTTGAGCTATATCTAAAACACTAATAAATCAAACTCACACAATCACATCTGAATCTAAATCATCTTAAGTATCAGTAAGTCACTTTAAGAAGTGATCATTTTCACACTAACCTTGCCAAGCATACTTCTTGCCATTGAGATCAATTTTGAAGTCAGTCGGATAAAAGTCAATGATTGGGGATTCCTAGAGAAAACAAATGATACATTTATGTTCATAAGTCATTTTGTGATATCACACACATGCATGCACAATATATGTACACACTCTGATCACCAGTTAACGTTAAAATAACAGTAAAAGTTTATCAACACTAGGAATCATTATTTAAATTCCAGTTTTATAATTACCATAATATACATGTATTAATCACCTTGATGATGTAACAATGACGTAAAAAAAGATACTGACTTAAATAACCATCTCTTATCATTAAAGGAAAGGTGCAGTTTTATTTCAAAATGACATGACCAATACAAAAATGGTCACACAAATTATAAAGGAAGTCAAAATATAGGCATAATTAATCACATATTAAAAACTCCAGTTGAAAGTGCTGTTGACTCAACTAAAACTCATCTGTGTGTGAATTTATGTATACTTACAGGATTATCCATAAGGTCCTGCCATGTTATAGGCAAATGTTGTTTGCTAGCTGCAGGAAAAACACCCATCAGCTGCTCCAGTGGTTTAAACTGCCAACATAAAAAATATTATATCAATAATAGATACATAATATGTGAAAATATTTATAACTTCAGGTTTGTCTTTTCTTATCTAAATCCTTCCTCATAATTATATCTATGTAAAGGGGAGATTTCAACATCCAAACATAAAACTTAGAACTATAAGACCTTTTTGTCACATAGCACATTTATCATTGTGTTCTATACTTACAGGTTCTGTGTCCTTTTCAAACTCTGTATTCAGATCTGCTATGTTGATAAAATCAGATGCAAATGGTGCATAGTGATAGGGGAAATACCACTTCCAGGATGGACAGCCTTGGTAATAGTAAAGTAACACCCAGCATAGACCCAACACATATTCATTTGCCTGAAAGAAGTATATATATTGGGATGAAAATACTGTGAACTTCATGGTATACTTTATAAAAAAAGGATATTAAACTGTCAACCAGCAAACTGTTGCATTAACATTCTTACCACAGTCTGTCTGAAAGCAATATCTTCACTGCCAACAGCAAACTTAGACTCATAATATCTGTCCTTCCAGCCATCTTCCCATAACCTAAATAAAAGATGTATAGAAAATGCAATCATTTTTCATCACAATCCATCTGTGTGTTTTTACAGCCAAAACATCATGAGGTCATCTAGGATTGCCTGCAGTTAGTTGCCTCTTATAACATGCCAATTCTAAACACGAAACCCTCATCACTGTCAAGTAGATCCAGTTACAGGATCCCACCTGTTCGGATAATACGAGCGAGCAGACAAAACAAAAACAAGAGATGTTGTTTCTGAACAACAATTATCACAAAGGTGATGAACTGTCCTAGATATCAACTTTTATTAAACTGGAAAAATGTAATCAACTGAGAGAAAAAAAGCTTTCATGACCTACTTTACTTCATCATTTGGCTCCGCTTCCTCCTCATCATCCTCATGTTTACGTTTCTGTCCTTGTGCCTGGCACAATATAAACATCATTGATAGAGACAATAACAATTTTAACATACAGACTCATCTATTTATTAACTTTATTTTAATGTCATGAACCACACAACAATTAGTATTTAAAACACATTTTACAAACCAATAGTCAAATTAACAACCTCTGGCTTTCTAAGAGTATTTTCAGGACAACAGGCTTTGAAATTAGACTGTCCTCTACTTTTTAAGAAAAACAAATACATAATCATTAGATCCTTACTTCACTGCCATTCGTCAACATGGACCGGAGAGATGCAGCAGCTTCCTCGTTTGATGATGTTGAGAAGTTTGTCGACTGCGCACGCATACCAGCAGCTGCTTGGCGAGGGTTAAGTACTGGATCACCAGCTGAACCAAGTGCCTGTGCATAAATAAATAAGTATGCCATGTAGGGGTGTGTGTATTTGTGCCTGTATACTATGTATGTTAGTCATGAATCAATAAGTCTGTATATCCTGGAAAAATTAAACAGAACAAGTATAAGGCGCCACCATTCACACGATCAGAATTGAGTTTTTTTGTGTTACCAAGTTGCAGAAAAAGATAAACTCATTGTCGGTGTTGTTCACTGGTTGTTTTGTGCTAAGACAATGTGACCATTGGTTATCTGGTAATATAATTAGCATGTTACGTTCCACACCACTCCTATGGCTTCATTTTACATTATTCTTGTTACATTATGTAATCTGGATGTCATTATTCCTATATATATATATATATATATATATATATAGATAGATATTGTTGTGTACTTGATGTAGTAACAATTTATACAAATCAAGACATGAAGGCAGCAGCTGGCAATCAAAGTAAGTGCTGCATTGTCATGGCAATGAAGAATGTGGAAGATACAAGAGAATTTGTATTAGCAGAAGCAATGCAATCAAGGCATGGGTAGATTGCCGTTAGCCAGTCACCTTAGGTGGCAGAAATAGGAGTCTAGTATACAAGCAATGAAGAATTGCTTCAGAAAGGATATCAAATTGTTAGGACTAATACAGCTATGCTCATAAGTATCATAAATGATGCTGAAATGTGTAAACAATCACCTACACATTAAATAATCCAGTTCAAAGTGCTCATTAATCAACCTTTAATGGCCTGTGGGCCGCACCATTTTGAAGGTAGACAGAGACCAGAAGCTCCTGAATGCTGATGTCACTTGAACACAGCCATTTGACCGGAAGTCTGTAGAGCCCGTGCAAAAGCATATAAACAAGTGTGAGCAAAGAATTATCCCAGAACAAAACGTAATTATCTTGTTAAAATTACGTCATGAATGGGATACAATAATTTTGAGCCAGAAGGAACATTAGAAAAAGATGATGATTAAAAGTGGCTGTGATAGTAACGCTTAAGAGTAACTATAAACCATGCCAGTCTAGAGAGAGCTCATGTGATGTCAGAGCATTTCAGCTTGCTCCTTCCTGCCTTCCGTGCAGCCATAATAGCGGCCCTCCAATAATTTTGATTATTTCCCTATATCTATGATATCAGGTATATTTTGTGATTATCATTGTGGAATTTTTAGTTACTGTTCTAAGCATTACATATTTCAGAATTATTTTCTGAGGGTGGACTGTCCCTTTAAGTTGGCAGCCAAAATAAAGACCCGATGTGGCCCATTAGGCCCACAAAAATCTAACTAAGAGTTACTACAATAAAAACATTAGTTTTGTATAAGTGCATTTATTGTATGGTACTTGGTTGTACAGTGCTGGTCAAGTTGCTGATAAATACAAATAGATATTTATTTTACATTGTAAATACAGGACCCCCAAAAGGGCATGGCCTACAGTTGTTGCCCTATTTCACAGTAGCTAAAACATGGGTCTGTGTATACATTATCAGCGGACAGTGTCAAAGGGAAGAACATTAGTCATTAATAAAAATACATGCTGCTTGCTAATGTAAAGTTAAGTACTAATATTGTTATTTACAGTACTGTCTGTTGGTATGTGTTTAACGATATGCTACAATCAAGTTATAAACATAATCCAAGCAAGCTTTTGTTTGTATATAAGGCCATTGTTTTTTTAATACTTGTTTTACAGAAAATTTACTCCCCGCCTCCCCCCCCCCGAAGGTGGTCATTAAGCTCTCAACATTGTCCTGGGGGATTCTGATTTTGGTGCAAAATGGAAGTTTTTATGCAGCAGGCAGCTTATTTCAGTCCAAAATAATAATAATAAACACAAAATAATGGTTTACCTAAAGTATTTTCAATATTTTCATCCAAGGCCATTGTTATTTGAATACTTGTTTTACAAACCCGCCGATCACAGCTGAAACCCGTGGCCAGAAAATAAAATCGACTTTTAATCTCTGAATTATTATTTTCCCGCCAACCCCCCTGAACACTGTGTGGAAGCGGATTCGACTACCAAGCGGCCTAATCCAAGATGGTGACAGGTCAGTTCCATTTCGAACCTATTTCAGTTATTTCTACAGTAAATCTGTCTTTAAACCTGGAAATCTTATAAATTTAAACTAATTATAACTCCCCCGTCACCGAGAAACACATAAATGGTTCGAACTTTGCAGAGATCTACTTAAAATAGCCATCGAAAAACAAAGTCTTATCAGAGTAGTTCATTAATAATTTATCAGTAACAATGTCAATTACTAATATGCGGTCAGGATCGGACTATTATTTGATTGGCATTCAAATATTCGAACATTTTCCCGCTTTTTGATTCGGTATTTCAGTCATATAAACGAATATCATTCGAATATTTTTCTGCTTATCGTTGCAAAATCGGTCTCACCTTTTCCAAGCAAACGGACAATATTACGAGCATAAAAAGCTGCAAACAATAGATTTCATTTGTGTCACACAACAGGCAGAGTAAAAAAATTTTTTTCAACTGCCAGTCATCAAAGAGTGACGTGCCCGCGGTGTAGCATGTGCCGTGGCCTGTCTGTCTCTAATCGTTTCACTCATTGACGCTCAACCAGGCTCGAATATAAGGCCCAGACAAACTATTAACCCGAGATTCCATATACCCGGTATGAGTTGCCGAATGCATTTGCAACATTGTGGAATCCATATGTTTCGGACAAACCTCTCACCTTCTGACCTATTTTCCCTGGGGGAGCCTGTTTGGATACTTGAATACAGAATTTTACAACCTGGGTTATAAAATCCGATTTGTATTCGCTACATGGAGCGATCCATTTTGCTAAAAGACACAAACCATGAAAGAAACATAGAAACCCCCCCCCCCCATAACACAATTTTTTTTTTACCAGATTTATATGAATCACAAAAACTTTATTTTCGGCTGTGAAAAAAAAATTCCGGAATTCCAGAAACAAAACGAAATCTCTCATGCCTGGTTGGCCTATGAGAGATCCCGGACAACCATGTTTGTATACAATTATTAATCACCTGTTAACATCAATGACATATGCTTAAAATGAAAAGGAAGTTATCCAAGTTATAAAACTAATCTAATCATGCCATTTACCATCCATAACTATAAGGTTTGGTAAAATAGAAAAAGAACAATATTTTCTCAACACTTATTTAACCAACCACAAACCAATGCCGCCTACATAAAATGTTACCCCCCCCCACACACACAGACATGCAAAGTAACACAGATTTTGATATTTCTTTCAAGTAAAACATGTAATGTGATGTTTGCTTTAAGCTATAATCCAATTTGTCCACTTTATTTTTAAGCAGCATCAAATGCATGATTCATCATAAAATATTAACATTTTCATATTTTTTTCTATAAAACAAATTTCCACCTATTTGTAACAAACTATAAATATAGCCCACCTTTGGTGCAAATTGTCCTCCCAACAAAAAGCTTGGACGCTCTGCTGATGCAAACTGAAATAAAATAAAATAAATCTAAAATTTCTTTCTTGTTTTTACCTAGACTGATCTACTAATCTTAACCTCAAAATCTGAAAAAAGAAAATGTCAAATAAATATAACAATTAAACTTGCCTTTTTTTCTCGGGCTTTTCGCTGTTTATCTCTTCTTTTAAATTCAAGCTGTCAATGAAAATGAAAACACAATATTGATGCAGAATGCACATTTTGATACAGCAAACCATACCTAACAAATATATAGTATATGCTCTCTACAACTTACATCCTTTTCACGTCTCTTTTTAAAGATTTCATCTTCTACTTCACCAAGATCTGATAGTAAAGGAACATTGTGTAATTGTGTAACAAAACTGTGATAACATTAACCAAGTTTTAACATAATAAAAAAAATATATAAACTACGAACATATGTGAACTGAAATAGATCTTGATCTATTTAAATGGTATTAAATGTTCCTAATCCTAATCACTTACCTGACAACACTAACTGTACTCTTTCTAAGTTGACAATCCCATTTTTTGTTAGATAACCCTGGAAATAAATCATACAAATAGTAATAATGCACACACATTCTCTCTCTATCTCTGTGTTATTGTTGCTTTAAAAAAAAAGTACTAATTACATTTCCGCACTAACGCAATAACTTACACCTGTTTTATAGACAGCTTTTTTGTAGAGATTAACAAGTCTATCTATGGCACCCTCTCTGTCAAAAAACACAAAATAAAACTGCTGATTAGAAAATCTTTAAGAAACTAACTACAAACACACACACACACACACATATATATATATATATATATATATATGAAGGAAAATAGAATGTTCTTTATGCAATGACAATACAACTAACTTTGCGGCAATATTAATAAGCAACTCATAGCTACACTGAACTGATGATATTTTACCTGATTTCTAATGATGGAAGGTGTGGCAAGAAATCATTACCAACAAAGAAACACATGAACACCCAATCATCAATAGCTCGCTGTAAACAACACAATAACATCACATTGAAGTATCATGGCAGATTAACATTTAATGTCAGTATACCATTTTATAATAACATTTTTCAGAGTGTCTATGTTTGTATAATTAATACCAAAAAGATAAACATACCTCAAGATCTTGTTCAAATGGCAGGTTAGTCATCTTTAGTTCTCTTTCTAAATATTCTCTGAGAATATTTAACCTGAGGAAGATAAACTGTTGTTCTTCCACAATAGAGATTGGCAGCTCATCAAACTGAAATTTATATGTATACAATGTACATACTTATATATATATATATATATATATATACACACACACACACACAAAGCCCAAAAAATTGACAATAATCCAGAACAAGACTATTTCAGTTTTAACACTTCTAAACACATCAAAACAACAATAAAAGGCCAATAATTCATTATTATTTCAAACTAGTTTTGCTGAGGAACACTTAAATACAGTTTCAATACACTGATATTTAACAATAACTCACAATATTAATATTTATTTTAAAAAACACTGTCAAAATGTCAATGAGATAAACCGGAATTATTTTAATGCAAAGAATTAGATACCTTATATGCCCCGTGAATGTTACTTGGGGTCTGAATTTTTGCATATGTGCAATTAAACTATCAACAGATTATATAATTTTAGTTCTAATAAATAAAAAAATAGCCTGAATTAATCTTAACTATGGTTTTAATATGGAATGATATATTTCAAAGTATGACGAAAATTCACAAAGAACTGTTTTAAATGTAGAAAGTTGGAAAAATCATACAGTTAGAATGGATTTCAAGTTACCCATAAATGTAGGTCAAATCCTAGACAAACCCCAAAGAAATAAAATAAACATAAAAAATCTGTATTCAAACAGCACTAAGTTTTATTGGGTGGGAAAAGTTATAATGTGTCTTAATATTAACATCAAAGATACAATAACAACATAAATATACAGATAAGTGTTATTTAGCTGCATGCCAGAGTAGCCCATGTTATTAGCTCTACACTAACCTCGCCTTGCTTCTCTTTTGCAACTCCTGCACACTCCTTCATCTCGTGACCTATATTAAACAGGAAAACTAGATTAGAACTACCATCCTGACTTTCAAATTCTTCCACAATATGTCACATTAAATGATCTAAACTGTAACACTGTCTTCCCTAGTAACTGTGAACAGATTAGCTACAGTAATTATACATAGGGCATTATCCAAGTTTAAATCATGTCCTTAATCCACACAGGGAACATACCGAAGCACTGCAGTACTTACCAATCTGTCCACAAATTTCACATGGTCGTGGCTGGTTTGGCTTGAACTCTTCTCGGATGATTGTGAAGTTTGGTTCATGTGTAGCCAAACCGAGCATGATGAGATCAGCATCAGCACCACACAGACAGTGATGTGTATTTGGATCATGATCTGGCTGTGCGCGTTGACGCCGTATAAAGTCCATGATCTTGTGCTCTCCTTCTCCTGGTACGTTAGCATCAGACAGGATGACCTTGACATCTTTCCAGCCGGGATCATTGTTTAACCGGTCATGTACATAGAAGCGAAGACAATCAGCAAGACGAAACATAAATGGAGTCCCCTGGAACAGAAAAGAACACCACAGAATAGAAAAGAGCATGTGTAGAACAGAAACAAACATGCACATGATAGCTAAACTGGAAGATAAATGGCTAGCCATAGAGCAAACAGCATCAGTAAGATTATGTTATTTTATGATAATGTGAACATAGAATTATCACCAACATGTTTAAATCATAGACAGCTATATTTTGTGATAACAAAAAGACAAAGCAACCAGAGATGGGATCACATACATTTGTATTTGAAAGTATTTAAATACTTTTTTTCAAGTATTTGAGCTTTCAATAATGAAAAGTATTTGTATTTAAATACTTTCACCAATACCTTTTGATAATTATTTCTTGTTTTGATCTGAATATCCTGTCAGCAACATGATTTGTTCCAGGAAACAATCTGATCACTGAATTGCACTCACAGAACCATGAAGGAATTGCAATTAGTAATCTGCTTGATGTAATGATATCTGATGGCTTCATTACAAATCAGAGGGAGATTGTCATCAATTATGTAGTACAATTAGAAGAGATAAAGGGATAATATGAATCACCTTGTGAGTAAATCCAATGAGCAGATCTCGTCTTTCCTATAAAAGGACTAGCCTTCCAGCATATATAATTCATTCATAGACACTGCTAGAACTTGCGGTGCTTATTAAATATTTGAGACTTATATTCAGAGATTATGAGGTAAACCCTCAGTTTCCATCAACCAACATAATTGTCAGATACCATGTTTCAAGTACATGTATCAAACCGTTATCATCCCAGTTGGATGCCAGATTATGAATTAAATATATATTTTATATGCTTCTCATAAAAACTTATGTATATGAATTATTTACTTTGTCATAATAATAATTTATTTATTTTATGTATTCACAGAGGAAGCACAGAGCCTTGCTAGAAGAAGCACAGGCTCAGTCCACAGTGACAAAAACACAGCCTACTTTTACATCATTAGTTAGCACTCCCACATACTGCCAATACAATGGCTACATTTTACACATCAACTTACTACCTATGACAGTAACATTTTGAGATTTCATGGTGATTTTAATGCCCTTTGAGAGTGCTATCGGTACCCACTGTGTTCAGGGTGACAGAGTTATGACAGGTAGCATGGTCCTGCCCTGTGTGCATATTCTGAAGGCTGAGTTGGAAGAATTGTACAGTAAATACACATTTAAGTTTGTTTTGATTAAGTAAGTTTGTTCTGTCCACAGTCAGCTGATGAAATACGAGGAATACGACACATTCCAACCAGCCTCAGTTTTGGATCAATGATTCAAACTGAACTAGTGTAATCAGTCTGAGGACCTGGTTCTAAGGACAGCCATTATTGCAACTGATGTGGTTCCCGATCCAGATCTGCAGAGCACAGGTGAACAGCCTCCACCGAAAAAGCGTTGTGCTTTCTTCAGTTCCTTGTTAGATGCACCAGTCCATGAGACTTCATAGTGATCTGCAAGCTGGAATCTTTGGCCAACCTTGCTCCAAACATTTTTATGCTTACCAGCACTGTATTGGAGAAACTGTTAAACATATCTTTTTTGCCCAGACAGATGAGAATTTTAGAAATATTATCTTCCTTATGTGTAAGCAACAGAACTCCGAAGTTTAGGTGACACATAGTAGATACTGTGATGTGATATAGGCATCAGAATAAAAAGCAAAACAATGAATTTGTTCTTTTCATTTAAAAGGTATTGGTATTTCAAATACTTCCATAGGATTTGTATTTAAATACATTTACAGATGAATGTATTGACCAAGGAAAAAGTAATTGCATTCCTATTTAACTGCACTTCAATGTATTTGACCCAATATTCAAAAGCAACAACAAATATAATAATTATAGTATACTTTTCATTATTTAAATATTAACCAGACTGCTAGTCCACCAGTTGATTTTGAATACACTGTAGCAATGTTTTCTTCGTAGACATAAGTTTATAATAGGAGCATAGGTTTGTGAGCAATTTATTCAAAATAACCGTAAAAAAGACTATAATGTAGCGGTTAAGATAATGTAAATAATAATACTCATCAACTTACTGGTGTGATACAGTTACTGTCAAAATGTTCCTCGGCAGGTTTGTCAGGTGGCACACTGATGCCTTTCATGCGCAATTCATCCTTAATCCTTGTGATTTCTTCCCTTTTTTCTCTTTGAAAAAGAATTAAAAATGCTTATGATAATATAACATTTTAACCCAAAATACTGTATTTAATGTTAGCTACTTCCATTTATTTGTGTATGTCCAATGCTTTAGAGCATATATATATATATATATATATATATCATTGTTGTTGTTATTATATAAGGCCTACTCTATCACAAAATGAAGCAGGTATCTAATAAAAATGCACCTTTAAGCAATTAACTGAGACTTACATTGTTTCTTTGGCTGCTCTAAATCTTCTCGACCTCTGCTGATTCATTTTAGCTCTTGGTGCCTAGACATATAATTCAAGGCATTAGTATATAAACAGGTTTGAGAGGGAAAGGAAGCCGCAGAACAAAGTGAGCCACGTGCACCTGGGGGTTGGGGGATGGAGGGATGAATTTGTGTTTTGTGAATTTTTAGGACAATCTGAGACTACTACTTGAATGGGGATAAAACAGGACTTTTGTAACAGAATTTTTGTTTCAAACTACCAGTTTGACCCACTATGGAAAATGGGAAATCTGGTAAAACTCTCATCCCCAACTAAGATACCAACCAGAACAAATATAAATATATGACAAACAAGAACAGGGAAATATTACTAAAATCTGCTCATTGTGTAGTATATAGAATGAATATTAAACATACAATTTATACATAAAGTGTATGATATTACAGTACTTTGTGTCAAGATAGTTCACAATGCATGTTCTTCATGTAGTTCACCATATTATCTTTACAACATCATACATACCACTCCATCAATAGCCATATATAGTAGACGTCTTGGTCGTACAATAGAAAACAATCTGTCCATGTATTCAAAGATCAAAACCATCATCTCATCTTCGTTCTTGGGAGGAGGCCTAAAATGTAATGACTTATTTGTTATTAAATGATAAAACTAGGTCATTATTTGGTCTATAGCATTTTTCAAAATCTATTAATACATAGGTTTACTTGGTAAAAATTACTAAATGTGAGACAATCCTATTGAGGAATCACAACTTGAACAGACAAACCAGCCTAAATAAAGAATAGCATGGAAAAACTTCCATAAGAACCAAAGATCGGGTTTTTATATATCAAGTTTATCCCGACTAAGCACCAAAAACATCTATGACTGCTATATGCAATATTGAATTCAATGCTGAGAGTTACCTGACACAGTTAAGATTATTTGGATATTTTATCTTACACAGAAATATACAATTCATTATTTTAAGTTTTTCTTTTATGTCAATATTTTAATTGCATGGACGCACAAATCCAGGGTTTTTGTAGCTACCAGGAGCTATTTAAACCATTATTAAGAATATTCTCTCTCCATTTTCAGTTAGCATTTTGATTTACACTTCATGAATCTAAAGTCAGAGACTGATATTTTGCTGAATTATGTGCATAAATTTAATATAATTACTCTTTTACCAACACTAAGGATGCATGAACATTTGGGAGTATAGCTGTGATAGTGCAGTTAGGTAGAGCGTAGGATTTGTAGCTAAACGGTCGTGGGTTCAAGGCTCCGGAGTTGCAATGCTGACATGTGGCGACTAGTTCACTCATCCATAAAATGAGAACCTGACAGGACATGATGGGTATGTGTTTGAGTAATGCTTTGCACCTATAACTGCAGCATGCATTGGGAGTTGAGATGTGTGCTGGATTGGAACAGGTCTAATGATGATGATGATTGATGTTTACTTACAGCCACTTTTGTGCACAAGGTAGGCTAAATGGGCCGAGCGACCTCCAAAGGTCATAATGAGACGAAGCAAAAGACGAAACAACCTTCAGATATGCCCACGCCAGGATTCGAAAACGTGTGGTAGTGATCTGTGGTCCAAAACGCTACCACTAGACCACGGAGGCACCCTTTGCAACAGGTCTGAGTCAGGGATAATAATACTATAAAGTGCCTAAGTAGTGTAGCTATCTAGCTGAATAGGGCACTATATAAATGTCACATATTATTATTATTATATAGTGAAACAGCCACATAGGACAGCATAAAACCATAAAATTCAGTAAAGACAAAGGTTTGACACTATAGTGCTCAAATCCATGGATCCCCAATCTCTACCCAGTTGAAAGGTACATCCCAGGATAGTTGAGCTGTCTAAGCTCAGTGTTGGTCATACTTCGGATAAATGGCAGAATGGTGTCTGCCAAGGGAAATAAATCCCCAAACACATTCCAGGAGAGAGAGCATTCATAGATAAAGGCGTGGATGAATTTATTATTAAAGTATAGAATACCATATATATATATATATATATATATATATATATATATATATACACACACACACATCCATCTGAGGGTTGAAATGAACATCATTAACAAGAACAGTGAACAGCTGGCCGTGGGGTAGTGGTAGTCACACTAACACGATAGTGGCCCTTCTCCATTAGAAGAGGGGAGGGGGTTTGGGGCTCTCCCATGAAAAAGTTGGGAAAATGGAGTATTTGATGCATTCTAGGCCACTTTTTCGCCAAAACCAAATTTCTGCCAATAAAATAGGTGATGAGGGATTGTCAAATAGACACCAGATAGCGTCAGATGGATGAATTGACGATTATGGTCAATTGTCATTTCACATTTCTGTTTCAGTCATCTGCGTTTGTCAGAAGAAGCATTCTGGCCATTAACAAAAATGCTAGTTACACTGAAAAGAATATCTCCTCAAATCACAGCACAAGACAAATCAGTACTATAGCATTCCGTGGTATTAGTGTAACCTTCTGTGCACCGTCAGGATAATACCCTCTTCATCAATGAGTGAAAGAAAAATTGTCATAAGAATACACTCTACTAAGGCCAGCCTTTATATTTTCAGTATACTGAGAATTCTGAATGCCAACAATCACGGCACACGTTGAGTTCCAGAAATAAAATCATACAGACTGTCTATAATAGACAGCAGACATGGGGTCAATTCCATTTAGTCAATTCCAATTCTGTTATTTTTTCCCGACTCTTTTTGCCTAATACTTTTTACCATGAGTACCTACTTGGAATACCTACCCCAAGTAGTTTATATTCCAAGTAGGATTGTCATGGAAGAAATATTTCTGAATTAAATGGTAAATTAATTTGTGGATTTAATTTTTTGGCCCAATCTAAACATTGAATGGGGGTAAACTCCTAAATAGCAATATCTCTATATATAGAGTGTTGTGAGTGGGGCTCATGGTATCGGAACAATTTTAATTGGTTAAATGCTCACGTGCGGTGCGACAGTCAGTGTGCATAGCTGATATATATATATATATATATAAAAGGAACCAAAGTTCTGAATCAATTTGGTTCCAGTATATTGGTAACCCAGTAGGGGTCAGATCCTGTATTTGCTTTCACAACCCTGCTGGGTACTAAACCACTGACATATGGTAAGTTTACAAAATCTCTCAAATGGTTATTAAACTGTTAGGTCTGGGGACAGGCTATAGTAGTCACAGTTTTAGGAGGAGGGGCAAGTTTTGGCTCCAGATTGGCATTCCCAGTGAGATGATAAAATTAATTAATTCCTAAATGCCAATATCTCTATATAGATTACAGGTATGCTATGTGGTGGTGTCACAGTGTTGGGGGTGGAGCCCATGGTATCCGGACCATTTTAATTGGTTAAATCCTCACTTGAGTTACCACGGTCAGTCTGATATATATATATATATAATAAGGAACCAAAGTTATTGTGGGTGGCTAACCACGATAAATGGCACTGCCGTCTCCACTGAATTATTAAAAATAAAGGGGGACGTTAAACATAGAGGCTATGTCGAATAATTGACATCCTGGGGATTCTCCCGGAACAACAAAACCAACCAAAGTTCTGGATCATTATGGTTCCAGTATATTGGTAACACCACATGTAAGTGTTAACATTATAAAAATGGTAAATTAATTTCTGGATTAATTTTTTGTAGGAAACTTCAATTCCAGTTTTCTCATTTCGAATTCCAAATTTCTCAATTCCAATTCATTTTTTTTAAATAATCAATTCCAATTCCAGAATTGACCATCAATTCCAATTCTGGAATGGTGGTGGTGTTTGTGGCCACAAGTACCAACTCCCCTCTCCAGAATTATAAACTGTATTTGAAAAATTATAGTATACTATCTATTTGATCAAGAAAACCACAAAAATTGGACATTTCATGTCCCATAGTTAGTTACAATATATAGCCTTTTTTTGTAGGTCATGTTCTTAATTCTAAACACAGTAACAACCAGAAGTCCTGACAGTAGCTTGTGGCCTGCTAGAGTATACACAGGACCATGTTTATCACTGATCATATCAGATAACATATTACAGTGTTTTGATCACAATATCCATGAATGTCTCTAACAATCTATCTTACAAAAATATAATGTATTCCGTGGCATATCTCAGAACGAAAACAGAATCACTTACTTGTTCTCTGGATGACAACAGGGATGAATGATCCCATTCATGTCAAGGTAAAGATTGTCGAACTCAATGTCATTAGGATTCGGTTGACTTGAATCAATTGGCACACGCACATCATTAACAATCTTTGGCTGAAACACAGAATTTTTTTACAGAATTAGCCCTTTGCCCAAGTGTGTCCCTGACAAAAACATGAATAGATTCAGACTGATGATCAACGAGGGCATACTAATCCAGCATTTAATCATTACACAACTTGTTTTATATACATTATATTTAATTAAATATTAAAGCTGCAGAAACAGAAGGAATGCTTCCTACTACAAAGTGATCTGCAGACCTATCTACACATGCAAAAATATGTGTTGTTTGACTGTGTATTGTGTGCAGCGATGCTAGAAACTGAAAGCACTGAAATGGTTCATTCTGTTTCACAAATAATAATGATGGGCTCTACTCTTCTGAAAAGATTATGTGCCAACTTTCCCAATCCAAATGATATGGCTTAAAATAATGCCCTGCCATTCATGCAATTGAAATCATTTTATTTATGCATACTGATAACAGTGATATTTGCTCTTTGAATGTTAAATATGCACGACACATGAAAGCTAACAAAAATATGTGCGAGTTAATAAATTTTAAGCCTGACCATCGGTTGAGGGTTGTATAAACCTGTGTATAAGATGACCTGTCTTTTTTGCTACTTATAGGGGGAACATACATGTAACTATACTCTTGACCAAAATAATAACCCAATCCAATGCAAATTAATTTCTACTAAGTAACCCATTAATTTCCAATTTCTACCATTTTTCCTATACTTCTATCATTGTTTTCTACCAGACATCGCAACCCAACTCTGTGCAGCTGTGAACATCAAGTCCCTCAATTAACACAAACTGTAACTAAGGTGAGCAATTCCAACAAGCTTTTCAATTAAAAAGTTCAACAAACAACAAATCTCATCTTTTTTATTTGGTCACTTGTATGAATAAACAAACAGACCTGTCAGAATTATAATGTCAAACTGGGTTAAAAGTATACAGATATTATCACTACTACTACTAGAGTTGGTTGGATATATATTATGTTGAACTATGATGTAACCAGTGGATGATAATGATTGATGTTTTATGGCCACTTCTGTGCACATGGTAGGCTAAATGGGCAGAGTGACCTCCAAATATAAAGAAGCGAAGTAAAAGATGAAACGACCATCAGAAATGCAAACACCAAGATTTGAACATGGGTGGCAGTGACCTGTGGTCCAACACGCTACTGTTAGACTGTAACCAGTCTAAAGCTTGATACTGATACTTTGTGGTGCATCATGATATTTCAAAGTATTCATTATCAAAACAACCCTCTCATTCAGGATAGCATCATAAACTGTCAAAAAAAATCTAACACAAATTCTAATAATGAACCAGTTCTAAAACCAAGACCCTAAGACTACTGTTATTATAGATGTTGGGGGGGGGGGGGAAGATCTTAAGGCACTATTCCGGAAAGTCAGCACCAATAGGTAAATGCTTTTTGAAGACAAAAGAATATTTATAACATGGCATAAATTTAAATTATATGTTGAAATTTATATTGCAAAACTGAGAGCCATATTGTATTTTATTTCACTGTAGTAAACTATAACATATGATAAGTAATTATAAGAAACATACGCCATGAAAATCATTTACAGACATAAGCCATTCAAACCAACATTCACATTAAAAAAGTATTACTTTCAGGTGCAGAGAAGAAATCTTGCTTACTTTTGTTGATTAACGTACTCAGTTGTTTTAGTCTAGATGTGTTTATAAATCAGCATTTTCAGTAGGGTATAGAGTAGACAAACCCTTACAAAGTAGGCAGCAACTCATCAGGGAGGTATGAATGCTGGGAGCGGGACAGTGAAGGGTTGGCCACGGGATATTGTTAGTCACACTAACGCAGTAGTGGCCCTTCTCCATTGGAAGGGTGGGTTAAGTCTCTCCCATGAAAATGCTGGGGAAAAATGGAGTATTTGGTCCATTATAGACTACTTTTTCATCAAAACCAAAGTAGCCGACCAATTTTCTGTTTATAAAATAGGCAACGAGGGACTGTAAAATAGATGATGTGTTGCAAGCATCAGACGTAGGCAGCTATTGAAAAGGCTAATAAATGAGTGGATATACTGAAGGACAATACTGAATAACATCTTTTTTCCTATGCAAATCTTACAAAATAGTATAAAACCTATTGGAATTGCTTGATTTGGATTAGATCCCATGTTTAAGTTGGACCAAACCTGTGATCCTTGACAGACAAATTGGAACCTACTTAACAACTAGATCTGGCAAAGCAGGTAAAAAACAATATTCACCCTTTTTACTTTTGTGTTTAATTTATGGAGTCATTCTTGTCAATGGTATTCATAAGTATGATATCCCCAAATACACTCTAACCTGACATAGATTGAGTCTATTGTTATTTTGTTTGAAAGTTGGTTGGTAATCATGCCAAATATGAGCAGGATGTGACCCTCAGCTACTGGGAACCTTATGAATGTTGGCACACTATTTTATTAAATGATCATATTCTCCTAATAAGCCTTCGGCTTAGCTTGATAACTGATTAAAATAATTTAACCCAAATCAAATATTATATTGAAATAACAGTTGGAATACACACACACCACAACCATTCATTAGGTATGTGCGTATAAACAGCTCTTGTATTCTGGATCGTGGATGGAGCCTGCACTGCAGGGATTGGCATTTCTTTCGGATCGTTTTGGGAGGTACCTTCATGAATATTCATGATGCCTATCCAGGGATTCTTATTGGTTTGACTAGTGGATGACATCAGGGTTTTTCCATACTATAGCCTCGTTTTCAAATTTTAATGATCGCCCGAAGATTGAATTAATGGTGCGTTGATCAAATTACATGTTCACAAAAGACATATAAATTAGCTTGAAGGAATCTTTTAAAATAAATACAAACACATGCAAAATGTAGATAATGTTATAAAGTTTAATAATTCGAATGTCTCTAGTACTAGTAGCTTGCGGAAAAATATTTGGCCAGCCGCAATTTTTCTGGTTCGCCGTTTGGAAATCCACCTAGAAACATATACATGGTCGCATACTGGCAAACAGATAAAACATATGACAGTGTAGTAGTAATTAGTTAGTTATTTAGCCATCAGTTACTTATTTAAATATTTAGTCATTTCCTTTTTTAGACATCAATATTTTTTTAGACAACAATTAATCATGCAGTTAGTTATTTAGCCATCAGGTACTTATTTAAATATTTGATGTCTAATATTTTTTTATTATAGAACTCTACATCAATTTTTTTTTTCTGGCATTAGTTAGTTATTTAGATAGCAGATAGTTATTTAGATATCAGTTAGTTATTTGGCCATCAGTTAAATATTTAGATATTTTTTTTAGACGTCAATTAGTTATTTTTTAGGCATCAGTTACTTATTTAGACATCATGGTGCAGTTACTTATTTAAACATCAGTTAGTTTTCTAGACATCAATTAGTTATTTAGACAAGCTATTTCATTGAATATTAAGAGAGTTATGAATATTTTTGTGAAAATTGGAATTGAGGTCACAAATCTTCCCATTCATTTCCATGTTAAGTAAATAGCCATGAATCCGATATTTTTGAAGAAGTAAAAAGTCTCTAACTTCCTTAATATTTGAGCTATAATCTTGAAACATATACCATTGAAAGGTTTAATTATTGTTCTTCAATCAGTATTAAAAATAAGTGCTCTATCTAGTATCTTTCTAACATGCCTACATTCATAACAAGCCCAAGGAAATATAAATAAATCACGCAATAAGATTAGTCTTCCACATAACGGACGTTAAGTTACCTTCTCTTCCACGCATGTGACGACAATAGAAGGATATTTCCTACTTAACCACCTAAAAAAGGCCGGAACACCCATCTTTTCTTATTTGTATTCATTCAACAATACACAAACAAATACCGCGTGAAGCCGAATAACCGGAAGTACAACTAAGATCTTTCGCCACGTTGAAGACTTTGTTCCAGGTGTTTTGGAATCTATTCTGACATTCGCCCCAGACACATTTCGTCCCTTAACATTGCCGAAGAACTATATACATATGATGTAATCAAGGTCTTCTTTTGTTCTCTTTTCTAAGATTCTGAAATGCAAAACGGCATACATAACCAAAATGGCTCGTATTAGCTACGGTTCTTATGTAAAATAATCTATTAAACGCACGTCTTTCGAGTTTCAGTCAGCTGAGTTCATATGAGTAACCAGTGGCTGAGGGTATTGAGTTCCAAAATATTCTGCAAATATACCTTCAACAAATAGTACTAAACATGGTTTGAGGGCAATTGGAAAAACGTATTAATAGATTTGCCGATAACAATTTTCTTCTAACAAAAATATCACTTGATTTATTACACAATTAGAATATATGAGTTATTCACACACACACACACACACACACACATATATATACATACACACACATATATATATATATATATATATATATATCTTTGTTTGAAAAATAAGTTGTTCTTTACCACTGAAACTTTTGTTATTTCAAGTTTAGAATTTTCACGAAATTGTTTAATATAATGCGTTTATAATTTGTAGTGGATCAAATATCACTCAGAAATTAATTTGAAGACATACATAGTTAAGATCAATGTCGTCACAAATGGGGCATTTTAAGAAGGACATGTAAAATTAAAAAAAAAACGTTAGGTTTTATTCTGTTATGTATCTTATATATGAAATAAAATTTTGGTCACGTCAGTTAATTATCTGAGGCAATAAGTATACACATCATGATGAGTATTATGTGTACGTATATAATTTTGTATATATTGCATTAAGTGGAAACCAATTATCCCCACGTGTGCATGTCAATTGTTTTCATATACTGAAGGCTCGGGCCCTAAAGCTATGAAAATCATTAGAACGATTTCATATCGTATCGGGCATATATGAGACCTGGAGCTATGAGATATAATCACAATTATATGTTATGTAATAACGGTTGTGATTAAATTAACCCTCATAATACTTTTCTAATACTTTCATTGTTCGTTTTCTGTGAGGTTCATATGATACTACATTTAAGTTTCCATTTTTTTTTGGTGTGATTTCGACCACGTGATCGGTGTCCGAATTAGATTGGAGTATAATATGGCTGTATTAATTGTCATTTGTTGATGAAAACAATGTATAATTAGAGAAATAAATAATAATCATGTATATTTAATCAATCGCCTTTACTAACAGCTAGTAGCCATTCAAATATGCGCTGTACAATTAATGTCGTAAATAATATGCCTAAAAACATAATAAGGGATTTGAACGATAATCATTATTACTGAACGGGTGAGCAACCCTGAACAATAAATATACTCGATTAGCAGTGTATTAGGATTAGGGTAGAATTAGGCATGTTATGGTTTTCCATGTAGAAAGGAAATCTCTGGATGGCTTTCATCACAGCAAAGCCATCCAATACAACACACTTTCTTGTAAAGTGTATGCATGGTCATTGATCATAGCAATTATAGTATTTTTTAACTCCTCATCCTAATCATTGAGATAAAGGAGCAATATATAGTTATATTTGCTGTGATATATGGACGACGCAAAGGCATGTTCTTAGCATTGGAAAATATGAGATAGCAGTATCAGACTCTTTGACATATATGTGTGTTATCATCTCATTTATAGCACCACCGCTTTTCGCTTGAGGACCATTTTTGCACCTATATTTATGGGGGTAAGGTTCAATTAGTGGCCCTCAAATAATTTCGGTTGTAGATATTAGCTCATGCTCCATATAGTGTGCATGGTAATGGAATTGTTCCTGCAAAGATGTATCAAGAATGCATATGTGATCAATCAAAACATAATTGTTTTTCAACTCAAAACATTCACGACAAAATCCCCTATATTAGAAAGAAAATAAAGCCATGATCCATTTTAGCCAGGGTTCACTGAACTACTTTTATTTTCAACTTGAGTAGATGTAAGCCTTTTCAAAACTACTTGAGTAGAAGTAAAAGTAAACTTGTAAAATTCTACTTGAGTAAAAAGTAAAACTATTTTCTAAAAGTAATTGAAGTAAAAGTAAAAGTAGAAGATGAAATTAATTGTAGTACAAAAACTAATAATTAAATATATACAAGAGATAAGAACATTTACAGACGTGCACATGTGCTGCCACCTTGAGTTCACTGAACAAAGCCCTTGTTCAACTTCATCAAAAGCTGATTTACAAAGTTGGTGTCGCCAATGCGAGGCCTCGTTGAGGTGAAGATATGCCCAGCTGTACTGAACAGACGCTCGCATGCAGCGCTAGCCGGCAGTGGAATGTTTGTTTCGAAGAAAAGCCGCTTGATGAGTGGCCATGCCGCGACAGTCATCATCTCTGTAGATGGAATCAGCAGATTCTCATCAAGCTGGGTTAGAGCTGTTGAATTATCACGCTTTAAAAAAGTCGTCATCTTCATCCGAATGATCTGATGCCTGGTTATCTGGTGTTGCCTCCTGCGTTGCAGTCAGGCGCCTCCTGGTGAACCTCAATATGGCCGCGGTGTTGCCCCGCGCCCATTTCCCCTTCGCCGCTTTCTACTTTGCTCTCCACATTCACGTCCGCCATAATCACTATAGAATTCAAACTGATCGCACTGAATCTGGAACGTGAATACGCTCGTGATTGGACA
The DNA here is from genome assembly GCA_025642065.1 of Paralvinella palmiformis. NCBI lineage: Eukaryota > Metazoa > Annelida > Polychaeta > Terebellida > Alvinellidae > Paralvinella > Paralvinella palmiformis. The sequence goes on along the minus strand of JAODUP010000335.1, from coordinate 581,814 downwards.
GTATTAATAACCCTTGTCTTGCCAAATGGATGGGCCCCTCCGCGATCCAGTTGGTAACGCGTTGAACCACAGATCACTACCACCTGAGTTCGAATGTCGGCGTGGGCATATTTGAAGGATGTTTCATTTTTGACTTCGCTTTATTACCTTTGGGGGTCGCTTGGCTCATTTAGCCAAACACGTGCACAAAAATGGCCTTAAAACATCAATCAATCATCAATCACCTGCCAAATGGATCCATCTGCGAATTAAAAGATCTTCGAGTGGAGCGCCATCAGGCGACGTAACTTAATGTAACGAAGTAAAAAGTAGCGTTACCTCAAATAAATCTACTTTGTTACAAGTAAAAGTAGTTAGTTGAAATCTTACTTCGTTACTTGAAAAAACTACCCAAGTAGAGTAACAAAGTACTTTTACTTCGTTACATGCCACCCTGATTTTAGCATATATATATATATATATATATATATATATATATATATATATATATATAGTCTCTTTATTGTTATATTTGAAGTTGAAACACACATACAATAATAACCAAGACAAATATGGAACTATGAATCACATACACCCTGAGCAAAATGAGAAAATCCAAGATGGTTGACTTAACCTTTAAAAAAATCCACACATTTTCACATTGGCGCAATCTGAGGAGATAAAAGCTTCGATGAAATCTTGTTTTGTAGGTTTTCTGATCCAAGGAATCCATTTCCACATAATTTTAAAATGGCAATCATATCTATGCCAAAAATAATCAAAATCGAAAACTCTCTTATATCACAACCCAATATGTGAATATTAACTTTGTGGTGCTCTATATATAGAATACACATGCATTTGTAACACAGCAGAAATGGATTATGCTAAACTATTTTTATGGTATTATGAGTGTTTATAATTTTTATAAGTTGTTGTACTAAATAAAAACAATAAAAGACTCCCACCAGGTTTCCATCCCAAGATTGGTCCCTAACATGCCTACAAGCTATATCCATTTTGTCATTATCATGAATTGTATCTGATCAGCATGCAAAAATATCCATGAACATATTAGCTATCATATTGTTACTAAATACAAATGTAGGCGGTGTGTAATATTATAAGAAATTCTAACTATACCATATTGTTACGAATAGATGAGCATCATACAAGAGAAAACGAATTCCTAAATGAATGTAGACCATATTTAATTATAGCCAAATCTCACCTATATGGATCCAAACGTAAACATTTAAGTATATCTGAGGTTTCTTAAAATGTATTGTAGATTAGATTATTGCAACCTCAATGATAAACTTTACCTTTGAGAATTGTCTTTTAAGAAGGCACTCTTCTATTGCAAACAATAGAATATGTGAAATAAACACACATTTCACTTGAGATATTATATGACTACAAAAGATAAGACATTCAGTTCACATCCCATTTGATTTCAGTTAACATCTTATCTGTTATACATATATGCACATGACTATTCTTCATAGAGTTCTGCAAGGAACAATTCAAAAGTCATCATTGTTATCTTCTTCGTCATAAGATTCATCTTCAATTAACTGAACTGTCGTCACTCTCTCCTGACACCCGCCTGTTGTCACATGTACTGAGTTTGTACACATCCGTGCACTTCAGACCACACTTGGAGAGTTTGCAACTTTTAGGACAAGTACATGCCCATAAATCCAGGACAGACTGTGGTGCTGGTTGTCCTTGCCTCCAGTCAACTACCAGCTGAATGTGACCATTCTGTGTCCCAGCGCCATCCTCTTCCAATAGGACTCGGTACTGCTGGATCCATCTGGAAACTCCTCTTCCAAATAGCGGCTTGATTCTTAGCCCGTTGTGTATGCTTGGCTATTTTGTTTAAATAATAATATTTAATAATTACAAACTTCTATTGCACCAATATCCTTGAAAAGAATCGAGCTCATGGGCGCACCTAGTACAGGGGTTGGGCAAACTCATATTCCAGGTACACGGCAAGGTTCATCAATGAATTATCGGGCGGAGTGGAAACATAGGGAAAGATAAGCAAGTCTGAAAAGGTGAGTTTTCAAATGGTGACGGAAAGAAACTCTGCTATTTGATGACTTAACATGTTCAGGGAGTGAAGTCTAAAGAGTCTAAAGAGTAGAGACAGCAACTGAGTCCCAGTATGAGTTTTAACCCTGGGAACAGACAACCAGATCTGAAAACCAGATGAACGGAGATCTCCAGGCTTGGGTGCTAGAGAAGGCATCACAAATAGATAGGAAGGTTCTCCAGAAGAAAGAGTAAGAAGAAACTAAGCAGTCTTTGCACGGAGGCAGCTGATGACTCTCTAGCTTTCAATTTTTCGCACAGAACAGATGATGTCTCAAGTCATTCACCTGTCATTGTGTCCGACTTAGAAGCATATATGAGGCAATTCTCCAATTTATCCAGAGGTTGCTCGATGACATCCTATTACTCTCCTAACTGTACACAGAATATTGCACATCTTTGTTGCTGAGGAGTTTCAGTGCACTTAATTTTTCCCTTCCAGCAAACGTGCTGACTGTGTCACATCCGGTATAGGTATGCATGCCTATTAGGGGCCCACCGACAGACATTTGTGTCAACTGATTTTGCTATTTTCTCTACGTCTAGGATTGTTTTACGTGCTTTGGTGCCATATTTCTGGAACGATTTCGACTGTATATGGGCATGAAATGCCAAACACATGCCGAACACGTCAGTATTATCTGAGTTTATCAGTACTGAACTGTATCCATGTTTGGCAGCCTGGGCGTGATGCAGGAACATACCATCGTCCGCTTCCTCATGTCTGCCTTTTAGTGCTATACCTCTTGGCTGCCATTGGATGAGATCTCATAGGATCTGTTATCACATGTCACAAAGAGAACCTTTCCTTGTAGACGATGTGTGTATTCTCGGTTCCTCCACTCCTGCACAAGGAACTCGATGACGCTTGACTTGTTTCCAATATGGCTGAGGAACTTGCGTCACTGCCTTACAATTTATGTTGCTGTAATATTCTGTAACGCGTGTGGGCTGTTATGTGGGGAAGAGGTAGCGCATACACATTCATCAACACATGCCACAGTCATACCATATGAATAAACTATAACTAACCTAGTTATGAATATGTGCAGTTATGGCTATGTTTAATAAATTAAAGACTAATGGCTAAAGAAATATATATCCACGAGACTGAACCATATAACTCAAACCACATACATTTTAAAAGTAAATGACACCTACTCTATAAGTAGGTGTTAAATATCGGTAGGTCTAAGTATGCACTATATGACTAGAACGCGCTTTATAAACAAGGTCTTCACTGGTCAACGCTGCGGCTCCGAATTAATCTTAACATGGAAGTCAAGGACTCGCATGATTGGTTGAGGGCTGGATCCTGATTGTATCTCGGAGTATTTCGCCCAGAGATTAAGACGCGAAAATATTCTCCTCACTGATAGGATACTGCAAGGACCCCGTATTAAGACTTTCCCGCATTGGCGCCAAACCGATCCGACCAGCTCAAAGCCAAAACGTGCACATCCCAGGTGAAACATAGCCAGCAAATAAGACGCACAGCATCACAATGCCCCCATCACACTTTGGTCGCGTCCCGAGCCCAGAACAAAGAAAAAATCAACATAAAAGACTTGTGCACATGTATCTACATTTACCCACAAAAAGCTAACTAAACAAGAACTACTTCCTGGAGTAAAAATAAATGGCAAAGGATGTAGTTAACTATATTACATATATTACATAAATTATTAGTAATAACAAATATTCTACAAATGAATACATTAAGCAGCAAGATCTCGTCAGCCACCGCGTTATGGCTCATTCAGTATGTCGAACTCCAGGCCGACGGTCACCTTGATCAGCCTGAAATGTGTCTCCTGAAGGCTCCATACGTCTTTGGCCCTTCGCCCATCGAAGCCCGTGCCACAGGTTATGACGGCGCCATGATCAGCACCGTGATATCAGTCAGTTCGCGGAGGATCATTCCGTAAATATGCCGACAGCATTCAACGCTCAGATGTAGAACATCACAAAATTCCAGTCGTTGATGGCCGCCAGCATCTTGAACATGGGCAGCGATGAGGAGTCTACTGTGCACAGGATGAACATCACCGGCAAGCTGGCTGGGAAGAGGAAGACAATAAAGCTGTTCAAGTCGAAATGGTGCAAGACGACCAAGAGCTGATACTTCAGGCTCTCGCCGAGTCAACCTTCGCGGCGACAGTGTCTTATAACAACATGCACCAAATGGACGAGTTCCGTGAACGGATAGATACTAGACACCACGAGTACGAAGATCTCCAGCAGGAGATAGACGTGATCCGATACGGTGGCCTTGTCGTCTGATGGCTGTGGTTCTGGCGATTAGTCGGAAGCAAAGGATCAATTCGGCCCACGCTAGTAGACAAGGGAAATCATCTGTTCTTGATGGAACCTTGTAGCTGGCTTTAGAATACGAAGCTTTTCAGAATGGAAGCCAACGTAGGCATAGTCCCAAATCAGTGATTAAAGGTCAAGTGGAGTCAAACTACGGAAATGAACTGGATGCCCATTCATCTGGCCAAGCCTATTAAATTGTGGGATGAATTGCTAAGTTAATTCTGAATTCTGGAGGCAGACTGCTACAAGAGCAAACTTCAGCGGGACTGATGTAAACTGTCTTATTGACACTGGTGGAACGTGTATTCTTCACCCGAATCGTTTTTATGCCATTCCTGAGCAGTCGAGACTAATGCTCGAAGGATAGGCAGGCAGCTTGGAAGTAAGTGGCTGATGGTTTTTTGTGTGGCTTCCCATGGCAGTGCAGTTTTGACCTTGACTGTAGGTGGGCAGGAAATAAGACACGGATTCGTGGCCCCAGCAATATTAGGTTTGGACTTTCTGGAGGCTAATCATGCATTTGTAGATGGTATGGTTTTGCGAAAAACCATTACGATTCCGCCCCTCATTGAGACTATAGTGGCCGCCGAGGCACAGGGTGTCCCAACGTACACCTGTGCTTTGGTTGAGCCTTAACTGTCATTTATGTCTAGCTAACATTTTTGTTGGCCAAGTCGATGGTGGACCCCAGTGGAAGGACATTCTCCCCTCAGAGTAATGAATTTGAGGATAAGCCCATCACTCTAACTATTGCAAAAACTATTGCCGGAACGTGTGAACAGGTGGAAGAAGTTCTGGCCGCCATCGTAAACGAGAATTCGGCTGGTTTGAGAGGCATATTGACGGACGAACAACATAGCAAAGTCAACGGGTTACTCACCGAACACCAACGAACATTTGCAGTTTCCAAAGAAGATATTGGTCGAACCCATACAGCGTGAAATCCCAACCGGGGATGCTAAGCCAGTCCGTCAAAACCCGCAGCGTCTTCCCTTTACCAAGAGAGCAGACTGTCCCAGGGAGGTCCAACCTATGTTAGATATGGGAGTTATCATACCGTCTGTCAGTCCATGTGCATCACCTGTTGTCTAGGTGAAGAAAAACGATTGGACGCCGGAATATCAGCAGGCATTAGAAATATTGAGACATGCTCTTACTACGGCACCTATCCTTAATTTTCCGATACCAGGGCAACCTTTCATTATTGATACGGACGCCAGTGGGGTTGGCCTCGAAACAGATTTGTCTCAGGAACAGGATGGCGTAGAATACGTTATTGCGTATAACAGTCGTTGCCTGTCAAAAGAGGAACGTCGGTATTGCGTGACGCGACAAGAACTCTTAGCGGTAGTGGAAGCCATCAAACATTTCCATCACTATGTCTATGGTGTGCCAACTCGGGGGCGGACTGATCATGGTGCACTCATATGGTTGCTAAGTTTCAAAATTCCAGAGGGTCAGATGGCACGCTGGCTTCAGGTCTTTGGAGAATATAATCTGATGATCAAGCATATGTCAGGCCGGCTACATGGGAATTCCGACGCACTGTCTAGGAGATCATCCCGAAAGTAAGGACATTAAACACTCTGAAATAGGGGAACAGCTAAAAGAACTGGAAGGTTCAGTAGTAGCGTGGCCACCTGCGAAACTGTCATCCTGACAGGAGGAAGACCCTGTTATTTCCAAGATACTGGGATGGGTGATAGTTGGAGAAAAACCCTCGTGGAAAAATATAATAGCAGAATGCCCACTGGTCCAGAATTGGGTCTTGGAGACGATTTTCCTTAAATGGTGAACCGGAGGAACGCCTCAGACTAGTAACTCCTATCCCATTGCGCAAGGAAATCATGCGACATCTCCTTACAAATCGGACAGCCGGACACCTTGGAGTGCGTAAACCTAGCTTCAACGTGAGGCGACGATTCGGGGTGGCCTGATTTGATGACAGATGTCGAACGTTGGTGTCAAGATTGTCGGCCGTGCTAATTTCGTAACCGGCGCGAAGTTCGTCGGCATCACAAGTTACACCAAGAGCCAGTGGGCTCCCCTATGGAAAGAATGGCGATAGATTTCGTTTTCCGACCGATAATAAGTGATTATTTCACCAAATGGACCGAAGCTTTTGCGCTCCCCAACCATCAAACAATGACTGTGGCCGATGTTCTGGTGAAAGAAATATTTCTCGGTTTTGGCGTCCCCGTGGTGTTACACATTGATCAAGGTCCAGAGTTCCGTTCTGATCTCTTAGTTGTTAGAGATCCGGATGTCAAGGACATTCTCCTATCATCCTCAATCCGATGGTCAGGTCGAAAGATTCAACCGCACCCTGATTGCAACGCTGACAAAAGGAAAACTGGTATGACCACCTACCATATGTTACGTGGGCCTAATCGGATGATCCTGGGTCGCGAGATTAGGCTTCCAGTTGATTTGATGTACTCACGACCAGAAGATGACCCACCCACCAAATGTCTAGTAGAATATGTATAATGGGTGAGGAGAGCTATGGAAGAAAAATTAGAGCGTTCTAGGGCAGCCGACCGACAGAAGCATCATAATGATGCGCGGGCCAATATACGATCCTTCCGTGTCGGTGAGTGGGTGTTTCCTTGTGAAAATAGTAGTAGGGGGTGTTTACTAACCAATTCAAAATAATTATGGGAATGACAATCCCATCCCATGGATAAATGGGTTGGGTCAGGACATGAATCCGGGGAGTTGCCGGTTATCCCTCAAGTGTGTCCCCCACCATACTATCAGTATTTGTGATATTGCTGTCTCCGATATAGAGGATGATAAGTCAGCTACCACTAGTCATGCCGAGAGAGATGAATAAGAAATAGTGGGTATACCAGATCGGTCACGTTTAAGCACGCGTGATCGCAAACCACGTTTCGGATGGGAAAATTAATTAGGTCACCCTCAACACTGTGGAGAGATGTCCTAAGATAATCTGGAGCGTTCACAAAGTGAACCACCCACACCTGCTAGACGGCGATCCGAATTCACGCTGCATGAAACACGCTGCTACGTTGTCTCACCGAAATCAGAGTCTATTCGCCGAGAAAAGTCATCAATATTATGTGCGTGATAATGCACGGCGAAGCAGCCAAACTGGTGGTGTCTAAGAACGGAGACCCGAAGCTGCACAATGACAAGAGCCTGACCGAAGTAATGCTGAAGACGAAGAACACCGCTGACTTACACGGAGCTACCACTCGACCGAATACGCCTCCTCCATTCTGAACATAATCAACGTCTATACCTTGCCGAAGTGGGATGTGTATCCGAAATACGAACTATGGTTTGAGGTGTCCAAAATAGACCTCGTGGAACGTACCGGGAACACGTTCATCCTGCGGGAGATGCACACCTATAGCGTGTCGGATAGGATACTGACCTCGCTTGAACAGCCGCAAATAAACAAGTTGATCGGGGACAAAGAGAAAAGATACCAGAACAGATCCATCGCCTTTTTCCTACTTCACGTGTGCGTTATGATAACAGTCGTCATGTACATTGGCGTGGGCCTAATCGATCCTTTGCTTCCATCTAATCACCAGAATCACAGCAATCAGACGACAATGCTACCGTATCGGATCACGTCTGTCTCCTGCTGTATATCTTCGTACTCGTGATGTACAATATCTATCTGTTCACGGAACTCGTCGATCTGATGCGTGTTGTTATATGACATTGTCGCCCCGAACGTTGACGGGGCGAGAGTATCACTTCTCAAAGCCAAGACATGCACATCTAGGTGAAACACACCCAACAAATAAGACGCAAAGCGTCACAGTTCTTCAGTTCCAGTCCAAGTTCTTCACCCCTGGTTAGGCGTTCACTCTTCTTGGTGGACGCCTCCTTGTATATGTTGAAAACGACATCGATCCTGTGACTCATACTTCCATCCTTCAGAGCCATTAAGAGAACAAACATGGCATCTCAAGCAAAGTTACCTTGATCACCTGCCACCTTCGGTTTAAGGAGCATTCCATTAATGATTGTTACCATATTGTATGGCGTTGGCCAGAACAGCTTTGTTTGTTTTTCGCAACAAGCATTCTCGCGTTGCCAATGCCCATGGTAAGGGGCCTAGAGGATGAGAGAGCACCTCTGCCATTTGACGATTACAATTCTGCGCCATCACAATAATTCGACTAAAGAGAGCTCTATCTGCTTGGAGAATTACAGATCTACCATTGTCTCTGATTTCCTTCTTCTTGGTGAGGTAATTGCTGAACGTCTTTATTTTGTTCAGTTTAATCTGATCGTGGAATTACTTGATTTGTGGATTGCTCTCAAGTATCATCTCAGTCTTGTAGTTTGCCCATCTCTGAATCAGACGTGCCAGTGCTGATACAGCCTCCTTATCTTTTTATATCCGTGTTTCCTGTGGATCCACATGTCGGACATATGTGTTATTCCCTTTCACCATTTCCCTCATTTGGCCAAGGAATATACTTCTGTGTTCGGATATGACGTACAACCTCTTCATTGCACCTGATTTCAAACTGAACATTCTGGTACCACCTGGTGTCTGTGTGTCTTTGTTCACATTGACCTCTGTGGTCTGGTCAACTAGAATGCGTCCAAATGGATAGCTGAAGTGCCCATCCAAGAAGGGTTGAAACACGCCAGGGTGTCTTGTTAGAAAGTATGCCATCTGCGCATAGTATGCTGGTAAGTAGGGAGCATAGTTTACCTTGCCAGTTATACTTCTCGGATAGCGCGCAACAGGACAATCAAGATCGTTTCGACGATATCTACATATGACATCCACAATGATGACAAGTCACCATTGCCATGACGAAGATGATCCTGGAATTGCTTCCAAAGAGTTTGAAATTCTGTAAATTGGTTTTCCAACAGAGCATTCGATTGGCACCCAGCTTGTCCTTCTTCTGTGCCTTTGGCTAAGAACATGGTGACTTTCTGCGTCTTTTCTGGTCGCATCTTCTCAAGCCAAGGGATAAATTCAATCCATGTAAGTCTTCCATCTATAACTTGATTTACTGAGCCTTTTGCTATGATACCTGCCTCTAATCACAAGTCTCGAAGACCAGCATTTTTGGAAACGAGTACCACGAATTGACATTATATTGCAGATTGTGTGGAATGTGCCTAGGCGAGGTATGATGTTAGAATATTGGTCTGCATGCTTTTAGATGATCTCAGCAGTCTTAGTATACAGAGCCTGGTCCATGACAACAACGATGTCCTGTAAGTACAGCATCTATCGGATATTTTCAGACTGCTTCTACATTTCTGAGACTGTGGACATATCTATGGCTGGTGCATTTATAGTAGGCATATATCCAACAATATATCGAGAGATCCTGATAGATGCCCTGATAGTGATGTTGAATCCTGTCCAACTTGAAATGTTTTGTGTGTTACTGCATACACGTGCCTTGAATTTATACGTTTTTGTTACGAGAAACCTCCATTGCTTTGTTGCTGTCGTCTGTGGCTGTTGATATTGTTAGTAGTGTACTGTACACGGACAATTTTGGCGCCTTCGTGGTCTAGCGGTAGCGCGTTGGGTCACAGATCACTACCACCCCTGTTCGAATCTCTACGTGGGCATATTTGAAAGCTGTTTCATCTTTGAATTCGCTTTATTACCTTTTGAGGTCGCTCAGCCTATTATTTAGCTACCATGTGGACAAAAGTGGCGGCAAAACACAAATAATCATCATCATTTACACAGGCAATTCATCTTATCTCATTGCAACTGTTCCATACACTTTGGCCTCCACTGCAATACCATTAACTCGGTGTGTGGTTCCTTTTCCGGTTCGGGTCTCTTCTTGCCTGTTGATGTTTTCCCACGCCAAGGGTAAGTGTCCATGGACAGTCCTATACGAACTGATCTAAGGAAATAGACTTCTTCCCACTTACCAATGTATTTCTTGTTCACCCTTCGCCCCTCCTGGGACATAGGTCATTGTCAACAGTCTTCCAAAGTCTTCTGTCCTGGGCTTTCTTTTCAAGCTCCCTCCAGCTGTAACCTGTACTCTTTATGTCTGTCAGGAGATCCCTTCTCCACGTATTTCTTGGGTGTCCTCTTTTTCTCTTTCCTTGTCGGTTCCATGTTAGGGCCGGCCTGGTAATACTTGATGCTGGTTTCCGGAGTGTGTGACAAATCCACCCCCATCGTCACCTTCTGATCTCATCGCCAGCATTCTGTTGGTGTGTTTTCTCCAACAAGTCGCTGTTACTGATGGTGTTTGGCCAGCGAATCTGGAGGATTCTTCTCAGTTATTAATAAAGGTGTGTAATTTCTTGGTAGTGGTGTTAGTTGTCCTCCATGTCTCTGCTCCATATAGTAGTACAGACTTGACATTGGAGTTAAACAGCCATATCTTTGTGTGTAATGACAGCACTTTGGAGCTCCAGATGTTCTTGAGCTGTATAAATGCTCCTCTAGCCTTGCCAATCCTTGCCTTAACATCCGCATCTGTACCACCATATTTATCAATAATACTACCCAGATACGTGAAGGTCTCTACCTCGTCAATTTCAGTTCCTTTCAGTTTGACTGGCTCCATGCTGACTGCATTTACTTGAGGATTTTTGTTTTGCATTTATGTATATTTAACCCTACTCGTGAAGAGATAGCTGCCAGTTCAATTGTCTTCTCCTGCATCTGTTGATGGCTGTGGGACAACAGTGCTAGGTCGTCGGCAAAGTCTAGATCTTTACGTTGCGTATTTAGTGTCCACTGCATTCCATTTCTTCTCTCCTTTGTGCATATCTTCATAATCCAGTCGATGACCAGAAGGAAGAGGAATGGAGACAATAAGCAACCTTGTCTAACTCCAGTTTTCACTTCGAAATGCTTCGTTAGTTGTCCACTATGTATTACTCTGCAGCCTGTTCCTTCATAGCTGTTCTTAATCAAGCTGACCGGCTTGGTCGGTATGGTGTGATGTCTTAGTAGTTTCCAGTGTATCCCTGTTTATGATGTCAAACGCCTTTTCGTAGTCAACAAAGTTGATGTAGAGTGGGGAGTTCCATTCCAAGGATTGTTCTACTATGATGCGTAGTGTTGCAGTCTGATCAGTGCATGATCTGTTTGGGCGGAATCCAGCTTGTTGATCTCTCGGCAATGAGTCCATTTCACCTTCTCCGACCATGGCTGATAAAAATATATTCGAGCGTAGAATCATTGTACAACAGGAAACTCTCTCTCTCTCTCTCTCTCTCTCTATATATATATATATATATATATATATATATAAATATATATATATATATATATATATATATATATATATATATATATATATATAAGAATCTACTTATGACAGCCAGAATGATGACAAGTCACCATTGTCGTGACGAAGGTGATCCTGGAATTGCTAATGCATGTGGTGATTCGTGACGTAACGTGACTGTAGCAAAGTATTATAATGTTATGTGTTGTGATTTTGTGCCAGATTTTTAATGGACGGAAGATAGGTTAAGTATTATATAAAAACATATTTTGTCTATATTTTCGTAAGTAATTCTATGATTAAGTTTTATATGACTAAGGAGCAAATGAATAATCGGATGCAATACGACTCATGCCGATGTCCGCTAGATAAAACTGAACAGAAAATTATATCCATTCCATGGGCAGAAGTTCTTTTCCCCCTGACTATGTATGATATTTGCCAGATAGTGAGAAATTCGGTTTTGATGTATTATTGATCAACAGCTCCCCACTCTCTCAGTCATGTTAGCATAAGGTAAAATCGTCAACCATTATTTTGACCTTAACCCGTTATGATGCAAATTAATCATATCTTTGATCACTGTAATGACTTGTTGTGGAGCAGTTTGTAGAACAGTTTTCTTTTGTCAAAACAACTTCGGCTAGCAGTTCTTATGCGTTTCCAAGAGCTTTCGCCAAAGTTATCTTTGTTTTAAACCACGCTGACAGCTAGCTAGGGTTCTACAAATTAATATATATATATATATATATATATATATATATATATATATATATATATATATATATATATATATATATATATATTAGTTCGGAAATTGAGTTTTAGATTTAACTGATTTAATCTGAGCTTATGTAGATAATGAAAGGAAACCAAATCTAATTTAAAGACGTTTATAAGGGAATCCAAAGTTCACAGTTCGAAGTTATCGGAGTTTTTACCAATCACGATTCTATTAAACACGATTGTAATTTTTTTAATCATTATATTGCCTAAAAGATTGCAATTATCAATACCATCACATAATAGTTACTATAGACAATCAGTTGATTGATTGATTGGCTTTATTTATTCCATATCATATACATACAATGATTATTAAAGATATCACAGTAAAATGTATACATCACAAATAATATGTACTAATAATAAAGAAAGACTAACACTGAAGTCAATGCTAAGAATAGCATAAAACTTATCTCCATGGTGGACCTAAAATACATCAAATAAATTTCTAACATCAAATTTCGTTATATAACTTTCGTTATGACGAGCGCAATTTATAGTGTTTTTTGCTCCTAGCACCGTAAAATCACTTCATATCAAGCAGTGTTTGATATGTCTATTTCATTATATTTGAGTTCCGTTTCTATATAAGTAAATGCAGCTTGGCTGGACCTGCAAACCATTTTCATTTAAGCTACTGTTTCATTATATCCCATTTTTTAATATCCAAACTTTTACTGTATATAATGTATAACGTGCCTGGATGGGTGGAACATCTTACGCACTTTGCGGTCTTATTCTGCTGTTCGTTTTCATTGATTCCCCCTAACTGTTGCATTATAGTCGTAATTATAATGTCCATATATTGGAACAAGAGTGAAATCACCCTAATGATCAGGTTGATCTGGTGATGTATTGAATTTCAGAGTGATATATAGTAAATCAGTGAATGCGTATCTGCACCATATGCTGCTGAGACACAATTAAGTAACTTAATTAAAATTATCAAACCAAATTATAAATACTTCCATCGCTCCAGTTTAAGATAAGAAATATTTATTTAACGTCGGTTAAAATTATTGAACAAATATTAATTATAATGATTTATTATAATATAATAATATATACATGTGATAATGATAATATACAATAACACAAAATAAAAAGTTTCATTACATAAGTATCATATATAGGGCTAGAGAAGACTTATTAATATGTACCGGTATCCTTTTATTAGTTTATTGTTCTACTCCAATTACCCCTTGATTTAGCAGCTTTCCCCCGTTTGGTTGAGCATACAATATACCACTTATATAAAAAAAAAGTATTTGTGTGTTCCCTAGCTCTCTCATCTCTCTATCTATCTATCTATCTATCTATCTATGTAGAGAGAGAGAGAGAGAGAGAGAGAGAGAGAGCGAGAGACTATTTATATTTAAGCTCTCTGGTTGAGCATACAATATACCACTTATATAAAAATAGTATTTGTGTGTTCCCTAGCTCTCTAATCTCTCTCTCTCTATCTATCTATCTATGTAGAGAGAGAGAGAGAGAGAGAGAGAGAGAGAGAGAGAGAGAGAGAGAGAGACTATTTATATTTAAGCTCTCTGATATAACCACGCCCCATATGTGAATCTTATTTGTCAATATATCATTGCGTCTGCAGTTATACAACAAAAATAAGTATGTCAAAGGTGGGTTTCAGCAAGGTAGAACTAAAACTATGTTATTATTATTCTGGTGGTTAGACATGGTTTGAGTGTGATAGCGATATCAATGTTGCATATAGTTGATGACTAATACGGTGTAATAATAAAAGCGCGAAACTTATTATTTCCTTTATTATCGCTCAAAGGATGGTGCCGGGCGATGACCTACTTTTAATTAAAGTTGTCATGTCGATTATATTTATAGTCACCCATGTGCGAAAGAACTTTAGATTGTTAAATTTTTTAGTTTCTACAGGAACTAAATAACACCGAGGAGCTACGTGAATAACGGACCATTCATGTTTAAAAATAAAACATTTTAATTTTATTAAAAACTAAAACAAGTTTTAAGACTTTAGATCTAAAACTAAAAGACTCCCTAAAATTCAATCCATATGTCGATATGATATTGATATTATACTTTATAACATGTCGCTCTTGGTCTATCACTTAACCGGCTTCGTCAACTGGTTATAACGTAATTTTGGCCAAATGGGTTGAAAGGTGACTAACCAATCAATTAGTCCAACAGAGACATGAGCGGACAGGCCAACGATGGCACTCCAATTATACATACTCGCATGACACAAACAACATATTCAGTTTTTAAAAGGTTTACTTTTCATTTAAAATATAATTTTAGATGTCAAGAGTCTGAAATTAGCATCACATCTCTCAGTCAGAAATGCCATCGCTGCTGCGGCATGGTCTTTGTCTGGAAATATATAATTTAAACTTTGAACCAGAAAGGCTAAACTTTTCCGGTAAAATAGTTTCTTTTTCATTGGATCAATATAGAGTTCTTGTATACTGTATGGGTAAAGCCAGTCTAAAAAAATTTGGTTGGGGGTTACATGTCCCCAAAAAATGCATACAGTAGGAAGGAATTAATTTTTGTATAGATTGTCTAGTGGAATATATTGTTCGTGAAGCATTTTTCATCCAACTACATGCATGCCAGTAATGATTCACACTAGATAGATATCATACAACTTACAAGCTTGTTTCAGATATAGACTCGATCAGCCATCACCATCAGGTGTATCTCCCCTGATGATGGTTAGCTTTCATTCATCTATCTTGTGGTGAATATGATAATGTGCGGAAGCATTTAAAGTGAATAATGTGGACCATGAAATATGTTGCATGTAATAAAACTTATTGTTTCATTCAAGGTCATTCAGTCTGATAAGCAAAATATCAATCCACCAGTATTGCTTGCTATTGTTATAGTACGAATGCACACAAAACAACTGATTTGTTTAAAGTCGCTAAGCATTGGAACTGTGTATGCTGGTGATAAAGAGCCAAGCCCTGAGCATGCATATGCCTATTTTAGCTTGTTTCAGATGCTTGGCCACGGATATAAAAAGATCCGAGCCAACGTCTTACAATCACATCAATCTACCTCATTTATTTTTATTTGAACATCTTCAAAGATTTCAAGATAACGGATTCGGGAGTCAGTGCAACTTCTCGCCACTATTGGGAGCATGTGCATTGAGTGCTAGGACTTTTAGCGCCAGTGTACAGGGTTCTGATGCTTGCCTACGCAACCACTTCATTTTAAGAAATATTCTTCAGTCTGCAGAAAACCATATCTGCATGTTTGTGGTGGTTTAAACATCATTCGATAGATAACGTCACCATGCATAATCGCGCCCACAAGAAAGACATGACTTAATATTACCGAAGTTGAGATAGTACTGTCGAAGCAAAACACTAATCAGACAACAAATACAAACAGAATTTAACCATGAAAAAATAGTTGAGACATATTTTTCATTTCTTCACAATTCCAATATTTATGGTAGCGTACAAAAATAAACTTTCAATGACTTTTCAGGAGTTTTGACAATTATGTTACTTATTTCTTCAATTAAGTTACATTACAATTACCTATTGATTTCCACTGCATCAGCTTTCTTTACTGAAGAACTCTTGGCCGCCTCTAGCAACTTGGAACATTCATTGAGTATAACTGTATTAAAGCATATATTTTCCGAAATATAATCACAAAAAGTCACAATTACAAAAAGGCATGTTTGAGTTTGACAGGCTTTGACTGTGGCATTTTTTTAATTTATAGCCCATAATAGAAAACTGTCTTTATTTGTGTCTTTTCAAGGTTACAGTCTACAGCCATCCTCCATATCATACACATACACCTTTTCAGCAGGTTATCACTATACCCCAGTCACTACATGTGTTATAGATGAAGTTATCTTCGGAAGCGCCGGTGATCTGTGCTCAAATCCATGAACACCTAAAAATTGGTTTCCCATTTAGAATTTATTTCTGAGGCAAAACCTAGTATATTCTCATGCATTACATACTATGCTAGGTACACCACAGTAATTGTTATACTCACATTTGACAAGTTAATATAGAAGAAAACTTGGAAATAATACAGCATTTACGAAACTACTTTCAAAAAGCTGTAACGTTATACTTAACGTCCCAGGTAATTGATAGATATATTCTGTGTAGTGCTGTTTCAAGGTCGGTCAGCCATTGGCAAGCCGGCTGTAATCACCATCGCTCGAGTCACTCATATTTGCGGCTGGTCCAACATAGTTGTGCTATCTGGGAAGCAGTAGGATGTTGTGGAAGTGAAAAATGTGTATGCAAGGATCTATTCCTCACCTGCATGTATTCACAGCCAGAATGTTACGCGCAACATATAGTTGAAGCCAGTCTGATCAGTAAAATGTAGATATCTAGCCATATATTTTGTGCTAGATATTTAGATTTGATGAAAGGTAATTCCTAAAAATGGCAGTACTACCTACGAATAGTCTTAAAGTGCATGTAAACATATCCACTCAAAAAAGACACCATTGGAGCTCTTGGGACTGGTTAAAAAATTTAAATACATCTTAATGATGTCATGATGCTGAATAATCTTTTGAATAGGAAAAAATAGCAAACAGTTTTAATTCATGATACTGGTCATTGAACGTGTTGGAACTCGATGCTTTTCTATAGATTTACTGCCATTGTATTAATATGTTATTGGATTTATTAACGTAATGTAATGGTTCAGTTACCAGATCCGGACAAACATTCGCTAGGGGTGCTGTCCTGACTTTTGGGGAGGTCGAACACTGGCACTCCACTTCCTAGATCTATCCAGACACTGATACATACAATTTTAATATGATTGCAACAATGCAGTTATTAATGCCAACATCACAATTTTGTGACTGCCTTTTAGGCTTGATTGTTTTTGTTACCTACCTTTTCATAAATTGAGCCTCAATTTAAAACTAAAAGCTCACCTGTTAAGACTTAAAAGGTTTTAAAACCATGTTATCACTATTTTACCTGAAAAAGTCTTTAATATTTTCATTTTTTATTTATTCTTTACTTGTTGCAAAGTTTCAGTAATATGCACCAGAAATTAGACAGAATATTATATGTAATCTGAACATGCCTTTTTTCTTCACTTCTTGGCAAGACAGAAAATCAACGTGTTACAAACTTTAAGGTGTGTTGAGATTTAATGCTGTAAGATGGTGTTCATCTTTGCAAACTTCTGATGTTATTAGAAAGTATCAACTGGAACCTGGTGCTAATTATCAATATTTCAAAAATTCTGATAACAGATTCTTGGCCTGATGATATCATCTGTGTATGTATGTATGTAAATATATATATATATATATATAATTAGAAGTATTTTATTTTCAGCCTGTGTTATATTCCTACTTCAGGAGCTCGTCTGCTTGGAGAGTTAGAATTGGTATGTAGTTGTATTGTATTAATGTCAAGTTTTAGTTAATGTATACAATGTACTTCACCTGACAAGTTAATTACTGAGCATTACTATTAAATGTATTTTTACTCATTTGAAACCTCACCATCCCTTAATGATAAAATTACCCTTTGTTTAAGTAAGTTTTTAGTTCAGTAAATTTTTAAGTCCCTTGTTTATTAAATTTGACAACATTGAAATCTTATACAGTGACTAGAATATAACAAGATTTTTCACTGTTTTTCTAAATCATCACTGATGAAATATTTCAGTCTTTATTCCCCTGAAGGAATTCAGCATTGGAATAATAAATTGCAAAACAGTTTAGATCCATCTCAAATTATTTATACCAATGAATTATTATAGAATATACTTTGGCTGGTCCTTCCCTTATTGGTGTCATAGACCATCAATGAAATTGGGTAATGTATTGACATTCTTTCGTGTTTCTTGTTTTCATTGTGCCATACTTGTTATCTGTAATGTATTCTTATCTATAACCTAGTTGTATAAGAACATCATCTGGCAAATGTTTTAGTATTGATTACTTTACTGGCTGCCATGTAATATTGGTAGATGGCTAGGCTTGAAAACCAGCCATTTAAGTGTATATGTTTATTGTATGTCCCATACATTTCAAAGGGCTTTCAAAAACATTAGTTTTGTGAACAAAATGTTTTATTTTCAGCATTAGCATACAAGGGAATTGATTATGAGTACAGACCTGTACACCTTGTCAAGGATGGTGGACAACAGGTATTAATGTTATTATTATTATTATTTACTGCAGTAATATAACCTTCATCTTCAAACACTGTCTTAAGCAGTAAGCTGTTAGAAAAAACCCATGGCACTTATATAAACAATATACATAAACAGGTCCTAGCTGTGAAATATTTTGTCTGCAGGGGTTATTTTACGTTTTAAATATCGCTTTATGCATGTATATATTTAAAATATTCATCAAATAGAAATAGGTTGTTTTTGTTAACCACGTACTTTCTTGTTTTATAGAACATGGAGGAATACATGATCCTTAATCCAATGGCTCAGGTCCCAACATTAATTATTGACGGAATAACATTGACACAATCAGTTAGTATTTTATAGCTATAACCCAAAACTCTCTTCATATTATGTGATCCATCTATTATATAACTACAGTGCAACACGCTTATAATGAATACAGATATAACAAATTCAGTTATTAAATTTCTCACACACAAATTATTTCCCTGCCTTTTCCTTAGCAATCATTTATGTATATTATGAATGGGAGTGTAATGAATTTGTGGTTATAACAAACATAGGACCAACATATAATCCCCTGGTACAGGAACACTTCCCACCTAACACCTGAAAGAAGCCATGCCCTATCTGTGCAAAGCATCATTACCAAAGTAATTAGTTCAACGAAGAAGTGTTTCATGATAGGGCTACTTGATGGGATAACACTGGCACATTGCAACTGGTGCAACAATTTTTTTTCTGGTGCTCCCTAGCCATCTGAGTTCTTCATATGAGGTTAACTGATGATTGATCCATGACTAAAATTGTAAAACATGATCTGCACTATGTTTTATAAATATTGGTGAGTGTAGAAGTGTGAATTACACTCATTGTATGTGAGCCGATTACAGACTCAATTATATCCTATCACCAAGTTGGCTATAATAAACCAGCCTTGATTTTTTAAATCTTGGTCATATAGCTTCTTTGATATAAACTTAGTTTTGACAGTTGGGGTATGCAATTGCATATAAATACACTCTTTTAAAACTGGTCCATCAGTCAACTCTTTGAATATCAAACTGTCCAAGTCCACTGAAATTGTATGCAATAAGTACATCAACTATTAACATTTGTAACTGTTTTATGACAGGTCATCCAAATGAACATTACACAGTATATCTTTGCATTTAAGAGACACCTGGTGAATAGTTTAAAAACTGTTAGAAACAACACTCCCACCTAGTGGATAAACTGCATACATACCTGTATGGGTATAACAAATTCATTAGCTGCCCACAAAATAGCTCATTATAAGCATGTTCCAGTGTATAGGCTTTGGTCGTAGTTAGCTGAACAAGATTATCTAATTATAATTTTTACCTATTTATAAATATTTGATCTAATCTAGGTTCCAATTATTGAGTATCTGGATGAAACACGACCTCAAAATAAGTTGCTGCCTGAGGATCCAGCCCAAAGAGCAAAGGTAATGGAATCATTTATGAATTGGTGAGATATTTAAAGGTTAATCAGAGAGATTTTAAAACATAAATAGTTTATAAACAGGAATAACCCAGGTACTGTGTGAAAGATTAGAAATTTGAAGAATATTGATAAACCTCTTAGGAAACTTAATTAATTAATTATTATTTAACTGTAACAGCTGTTACAAGAGTTTGTTTGTGGTTGAATTGATTAAAATATATATTTTATACATGTATGACCTTTTAGATTTTAACTGCAATGATGATCTCCAGGTCAAATACTCTATATATGTCTTATTATACATGAGGGACACCCAAAGCCAAAAATATTTGGTTGCTTTTCGTTAACTATATTGGGACATAATGAACATCAGTGGCTGTCACCAAACTAGCATATCCTAGTTCACAGAACAGGACCAGTGGCAATATATTTTGGTAGGATAAACTTTAGGTGACAAAAAGCACTGTAAAGCAAGAACAGGCTAAATTCCCTAAGCTGATCAAACAATATTTCAAAATTAATTATCATGCCTCTTACAGTGAATGAATTAATTGTCTTTTTGTATCAGTTTGATCTCCGAAATCCATTGAAGTGGATATCACTTAAGCTTTTTGCTGTACCAAGTTCAGTATTATTGGGGGGGGGGCTTTGCAAATTATGAGCCTTTAGTGATTCAGCTTCATGATGACTATTCAGACTTTTAGGGTTTTGCTTGTATATGTGAATATGAATAAATCTGTTTTGCATTCATACATTGCATGCTACATGTACAAATCACCACAGGTACATATTGTCACAGGCACAAATACACCATAGGAATTTTAGTTGAATCAGTTATATAGGTGTTTTATAAACAATTATTTTAGCATAACATTGTTAATATTTTGAAAGGAAAAGAGGAGAAATGAACATCGATTTTGGTGAAGGTTTTTTCCAAATCAAATGGTGATTTAAAACATTAGTTCAAAGCAATGGTAAACCCAGTTCAGTTGAAAAAGCATTTGATCAAATCAGCATATGTGTTATATTCCTGATTATTACAGGTAAGAGCAATTGCTGAGATGATTAATTCTGGGATCCAGCCTTTACAGAATCTGCGAGTCCTCAACAAGGTCGGTGATTGGTGTGGTGATAATGATAAGAAAGCTGAGTGGGCTAAGTTCTGGATACACAAGGGATTTGAAGGTATGTACCCAGAAGCTTAATTTTTATGTTGATATGTACAATACGTTAAAATTCTGTTGTATATTTGTAATTATATATATAACAGTTTATGTTAAAAACTTGGTGCTAATTTTAGTCTGTGATTAGCTCTTGTTTCTTTTTTAAGCAAGCCTTTTAGAAATTAGGCATCATTTAATACCATGAAATATGTATAAATATTAAAAATAAGTAGACAATGGTGAGCTGTGTTTATCGATTTAGCTTAGGATTTATATGATCTCATGAAATCCTTGTATTTTATTTTGATTAAAAGTATCCTGAAAACCACTTGAAATTTGTGCAACCCTTGAAAATTATTTTATTTTTATAACTTATTAATTTATATTCAGTCACTATAATCTCACACATTAGATTTGTTCACCGTTTTACAAAACCTGATCAATACCTATCAACTTCATGCATGATGCTGCTGTAACAGTATTTTCCTACCTTTCTGTCAGCTACTTATATTATATACATATTTGCCATTGCTAGCCATTGAGAAGGTTTTACAGCATACTGCTGGTAGATTCTGTGTGGGCGACCAACTGACCTTAGCAGATGTATGTTTGATTCCACAGATATATGGAGCTAACAGGTAATTATGACTGATACATATATTCAAGTATGGTTAACATGTAATTGTGAAAGATAGCTGACAGACCGTTATGACCGAACTTTGAATGATTGTAAATTAGTTTGTTTTTTTAATTAGTTTACTTTCATTTTTAATGGCTCTTCTGCTATTATTTGCTGTAATATAATATAATTTTTTTTAATTGTTATAATTCTGGTAATGCCATAACAATTACTGCATCATTTTCTATTCATGATTTCTAGGTTTAAAGTTGATATGTCTGAGTTTCCAACTATTTGTAAAGTAAATGAAGAACTTGAGAAGATGGATGCTGTGAAGGCTGCTGATGCTTTCATTCAGCCAGATTGTCCAGAAGAACTCAGAAAAAAATAAACACAACCATTATTTTACATCATAACATGCTAAAAGAGAGATGCCTTCTTGTCTTCAAATTCTGTTGCATGATAACCAAGGTTCACACATGCATATGCATCCATGCACACACATATACAAACACACTGATCTCATGGATGGATGATTAATTTCCATGATTTATGAGTTAATATCTTTCATGTCAAATCTCAACTTGTACTTTATGATATGGCAGCTATATATATATATATATATATATACACATACATACATACATACATTCATTTTACTTGATAAAGCTATGCGTTTAATGAATGATGTAGGAGCTTGGTCTTCCATTACTTTTTTCATATGAAATTCAGGAGAAATTATGTAATAGTATTTTTATATCTTATAATAGTGTCTAATTTTTAATATTGAGTGGTTTACAAAATTAAGATAATTTTAAAAACATATTTTCATGTAGGCATTATATTAGTGAATGAACTTTATTGGCACAACAATGGCATGCAGTCAATTCCATTTTTTTAAATACAATTCCATATACAAATTTATCAATTCCAGAATTGAATTGTCGTTATGTTTGGATGATTATGGAATAGGAGTAGACACTTGATGGTAAAAATGGAAAACACTATTTCAGATAATGTCTTAGGGGAACAAATAATATTATTGCTTATTTTTTAATAAGGGAAAATATTTTGGTGGCATGATCAATTTCAGTTCCAAATTCATCAATGTAAATTCTAAAAGAATCCAAATTTATATTAACTCAGTGTCTGGCACAACATGTTTATTTGAGGAGATTTTGATTTGAATTGTTTTAGTTCCTAATGACTGACAAATGTTATAAAATTGATACAGACAAAATATGGGAAAATGTTGTGTTCTGAATAATATTTTAGTGTGACTTGTGCATCTGCTGAATCATTAATATGAGGGGATCATGTATTTTCTTCAAAAAATATAAAATGCAATGTCTTGTTCAACTAGGATTCTTTTATGAGTTATAAATATTGGTTACTTATATATTTAATTATATAATATACAATAAGAAGCTACATCTATTTGAAAATAAATTACTTAAATATCTAATATATATGTGTGTGATGATAATTTTTTTCCTATTTGCATGAAAATGCTTATAATAGACCTTCGCAGGCTTTTACACTTCGGGTCACCACTGGGTACAGGCCAAAGCAGCAGAGCCGGAGTTTCATGGTTTTCAATGCAGGCCGGATTGTTGTTCTAAACATCTCTGTTTGAACAATGATCTACTGCATAATGCAATTGGAATACAGATTGGAAAATAGTTCTAGTGATAGATTAGTTTCTTGTTGTTTAGCATATTCCATTATTAAATTTTACTGTCAACAAAGTGGGGAAAAAAGAGGGTAAATATTTCTTTAGCAGCTGAAATCAACTTGTGGTTCATGTTAATTCATGAGAAATAATACACAAATGCAATATACAAATGTTGGATTATTGCTCTGTCAAATAGTTTTGTGCAAGAGGATATGTCTCCGATTTGATGACTATTTTTGATCAAAATAGCCACCCATTTGTTTGCTTATGTAAAGAACAGTACTTTGCCACATTCACAAATTTATTACTTGAGTGTTTGAAAATGTCTAGAAATTATTTAGTTTTTCATCCAAACTCGGCTTCATACTAAGATCTTAACCCTGGCTGAACATGTTAATTAATGTGAACTATATCTCATTAGATATGTACAGTCTGGCAGTATCTTCAATTCCATAAAAGGCATTTAATCCATACCTGTCAAACCAGGTACTAATTTCTGGCCCAATCAAGCAGTTAGTATGTTAAAGATTACTAGATACAAGGTGGATTTAAAGCAAAGAACTTGCCAGCTAAGCTACCATGCTAGGCAATGTCAGTAATCTATTACACTACAAACTTCTATGTTTTAGAGTCAAATTTCTGTCTGTGAGCTGTTTCATTCTTCAATAAAAGGATTTGACATGATCATCCAACTTAACTAGAGAGTAGCTTTTTAGTGATGTGTACTGAATGTCAATGATTATAATGGTTCTATCCCCATGAATGGTATGACATCACACTGTTTTGCTGTTAGCTGTAAAGTATGGTATGTTGTTTATGTATACCAGGGATTACATTTTTACAAACAACTTTGCAATCTGATATGGGAGTGTATCAGCCTATTATTATATGCAGATAACTAAGAAGAACACACGTTAAATTTTCAATGTTAACCAAATGGTGTACATGTAATTGAATACCAATAAAACCAAAATAATATATACACTGAAGCAGCATCTCGGGCAAGCTCGTTGTAAACATTTCCAGTTAAAAAATGTGATTGATCTATTATTTACGAAATTCGTGTATGAAAACGCTATTGCTAATCAATTACTTTCAAAGTGCCTAAAATATAATTTAATAATAGTTTCCTACTGATGATGACAGAATTAAGCAACCCAAATAGTCTTGATTTTAAGGGGCTTGCATTGTTCCTACTTACAACATGTTAATTTAAGAGAGGTCCTTTCTTCCATAAATCTCTTATTACAAACATCGAGCCTGGATCATTGTCTGCATATATTCTCACTTTCTGTTTTGAGTGAGTGATTTAAAAATGGCTATAATACTAAGTTTAATTCATTTATATAGCTTATGAATGTTATGTAAAGTGTTCATATAAATAAAACTTAGTATTATACAGTCTTCATGGAGAAGAGCTCGCCGGAAGTCTTCATTGATAATAATATTGCTGATTGGTTCTAGATACTGACAGTCAGCCATTGGATGGCATTATCGCATTCTAAATACAATCTTACATTGTTGTCATGCTACTGACATGGTAATTTGTTCAGCAGAGTGGAGGTAGCTTTAACAAAGCTAAGCATGTGACATACTTTGTTCAGTGCTTTTGTTTTAGGGTCATGAAATTTTAGCCTCTGTCGAGCAGGGATTAATAGTCCATCAAATGTTTTTGCTGAGGATCTTTTCCAGGTCAAAATCACTGTACACCGTAGCGATATATATATATATATATATATATATATATATATACACACCCACATACTAACAAGTATATATATATATATATATATATATATTATAGAAGTAAATGTGTCTGTACATATATTCGCCAGGTGGCAGCACTTTATGGTGGCCAACGTGTTTCTCTGCGTTGAGTACAGCTCTCACTAAGTTCCTTTTTAAAGAACACACACGAATGTGTGTGTGTGTGTGTGTGTGTTTGTTTGTTTGTGTTCGCAAAATATTTTTAGAAAAGTCTTGAACGTCGGTAAATACGACTAGGATGTTTCATCATTCGTTTATTATTATTCTAAACCCTTAGTTATATGGGCCGACGGTCCAAGTAGCCATCCATACTCCATAGGAGCAAGCTTTAAAGTCCGCACAGAGCATATGAACTAGTGCATGCAATGTCTAAGTGGCACGTTCTTCCAGGGCTGAATAACATGTTATTAATGATTTTTTTACATGTATATAGATCGTGTTACTATATGAGCTTGACATTTAGGTATATCTTAAATCAAAGAATGCAGCTTTCCGAAACAGATTTTTATTTATATATCACGTATACACTTACGTAGTGTTTCGACACTATCCTGGTGACAGACTATATATACTGAGTCGGAAGGATGGTACTAACACGTAAATAGCGTACAAACCTCGTTGTCTATAATTGATTTTTATATTTTACTAACCTGTCAATGTTTTTGGAACTGAGATGCCCAATTCCGTGGATAATCGCAATTACAAATGCTATAACATTTTTCCTCTAGCTGAGGCATGTGATGAAGAGGCACTGAATGACTACAATGATCCAAACGAACTATGCCTTCAATATCTTTAAAATGATAAAGGTGATTTAATCCGGAATAATATGGCTCTCGCTATAAATATAACAAATAACAAGTCAATAATTAGAAGACCGGATGGAGAGAAAACCTTGTCTACACCAAATTAGATATAGAATTAACATACAATATGTGTGTTAGGATTTTGAGAAAACAAACATTCACTTTGAGTCGCCACTGCATGTGCACACAGCACATATATAGATGAAGTTAATACGATGCAAGATGTAATATTAATAATTAAGCTATGGGCGCCTAACAACATGCGCAGTCTTTCTGGTCTATATACATATCCCTTGTCAGATGACTCGCCCATAAAAAATACACAGCCTGCATGATCATTACTCTTAAATATACTGTTGGTGAATATACCAAAAAAATTAAGATCAAGTAACCAACATGTTATCAGCTTTTTGAGAACCTTCTCCATGACGATCAAGTAAGCAACATGTTATCAGCTTTTTGAGAACCTTCCCCATGACGATCAAGTAACCAACATGTTATCAGCTTTTTGATAAACTTCTCCCTGACGATCAAGTAAGCAACATGTTATCAGCTTTTTGAGAACCTTCTCCATGACGATCAAGTAACCAACATGTTATCAACTTTTTGAGAACCTTTTCCGTGACGATCAAGTAACCAACATGTTATCAGCTTTTTGAAAACCTTCTCCATTACGATCAATTAACCAATATGTTATCAGCTTTGAGAACCTTCTCCGTGACGATCAAGTAACCAACAGGTTATCAGATTTTTGAGAACCTTCTCCATGACGACTAAGGATGTTGCTCCAGTTGCCCAACCTTAATTTGTACGACAACAATGGAAGCCGAATAGTTAAAACTGGGCATTTAATGTTGGTGTAAATTTAGATGTGTATCTTATTACGAAGATGATATCAAGAGAGTGTGCTAAATTTAGTATTTCCAGCTAAAGAACATAAAAACTATCAATATAAGGACATAAGAACATAATTTACATCCGCCATCTATAGCAGACAATTGTAACACTGGGTTAATACTTTAAGTTGGTAAGCGGAAGTTCATCGATGAGTGGTACTCTGGACATCCGTAATATTGTTTTAACGATAAGTCTCATTAACAAGCAAGAGCAAAGGTATGATTCTTCAGATATAAATGAGTGGGGAAAAATTATCACGTGCAAGACTGTACGCAGTTTGCCTGCTAAGAAATTGCGCTCTTGATCCTTCTGTTACGAAACAGCCGAGATACATATACACATATAATTACATACAAACGTGTGTGTGTGTGTGTAGTAGTAGTAGTAGTCTGTGCTCTGAGCTGAGATCAAATGGATTATAAGTTAAGCTAGTCTCTTGCACTCGATTTCAGAGATTAATATGGTGACTCACAACTTCGTGGATGACAGCCCACTCTACGTGTGTCTGACGTCTCGCTAAATTAAAGTGGGACGTGAAGGATCCTGTTCCAGTACGTGGTTTTTATTAGAAAATCACGTACTAAACAATAGGAGAACAAATGAAATGACAACATGATATTGTTGCCTTTCACACTTGTTTCTATTAAATTCTTTTGTCAAACTGTCAAAAGTTTTTGGTTATTTTGTGATTATGGAAAGTGCAAATAAATTTCAGCTTTATTCAATATAGTATAATCGGACAGATAGAGCAGATTCAGGACGTCACTTGGTGACGGTTTTAGTTAGTCTAGCATTCACCAGGGGTCTCTCAGCATTAGTTACATACCTGATCGATAGATGGCGGTGTAGCTAATAACACCTGTGGGTGAAGTATCAGCCATGTTGACAGGTTATTGTACCGGGATGGAGGATTGAAAGTTGAAAGTGCCAGAGATAGTGACGCAAAGTATATTGGATAATTTTATTGGCGGTAAGTGATTTATATCAGAATGTCTTGTTTCAGTACGCCTTTCGTGGTATCTGTAAGTGAATGAGTTGTTCTGGAATGACAACTTCATTTGGCGCGATTGCCGACATTTGAATGTCGAAAGTTTTACGAAGACACCAACTTTTTTTTTGGCCAAAAGCGAGCAAGTCTAATTCACTAATCAGTGAGTGGATAATTCTGGTAGGACTTGGGCCCAAAATGTCACATAGTCTCTCTGTGTGTGTGTGTTTAAAATTGACATAAACTTTAGTTAATATTATAAATGATATTAGGAATATTACTATTAGATTATTCACTCAATTACTGACTCACTCAGTCTGTCATTGGTATTTGGTGTAATTTCTTAAAACGAAGATTCTGAATCATTGAGTGTGAATCACTGATTGTGAAGTAGTTGATATTATAACTTTAACTGAGTAGACTACCATCTAACCAGGAAAAAGGTTTCCACCTAACCTTAATACTTCTACTACTAAACCTAAACTGGCTAAAGATTAGACTCTAGAGTGTATGCTAATTAAATATACTTCTATATTAGTCTTACATGGAATCTAGAAGAAACGCAATGTTACTAGTCTATACTGACAGCAGATAATAACATAGGTTTACTCTAAAAGTATTTGCTTTCCTCAAGTGTTGGTACATTTGGATTGGCACCGAGCCATTAAACTTTGTGTTATGGTGGTGAGTCTCAGTTTTATCCTTTTTCTGTTGAAGGTTTAATCAGTTAAAATTGGGTGTTTGGGTCTATTACCTTCTTCAGCCATTATCATATATACATCCTCAGCCATATATCTCAGCTGAGATACCACTTTTCATGGAATGGCCGGTTGTGTTGGTATTGGAAACAATGTGAGCAACCAATTTGACTGATGATTCATGTTTAGAATGATGTGATTGTGTGGTTTAGTAGTCTTGTTATCGATTTGAAGATGGCCATTTTTTAAATAGTTCACAGGTAAATAGATAGTGACCATTTTTTAAATAGTACACAGGTGAAGAGATTGTGTGTGATCCAAGATGGTATGTTGTATACATCCTGTACTATAAGTTATAGTCTTAAGCTCAGATTCCATATACGCACTATGCAAATACAAAAAAAATGGAGAGCATGTATATACATGAGCATGATTCCATATGTGTGGTTGCAATTGTGACAAAATAGATCACTCCATGTAGGGATTCGTGCAAATGCGAACACAAATCGGATGGTAGAATACTGAATTTTATGAACTGAGCAGGGTATCCCAAGGATGATGATGATTGATGTTTTACAGCCACTTTTGTGCACATGGTAGGCTAAATGGGCAGAGCAAATTCCAAAGGTAATGAACCAAAGTCAAAGGTGAAACACCCTTCAGATATGCCCATGATGAGATTCGAACTCAGGTGTTAGTGATCCAACGTGCTACCTGTTATATGGAAACACATAAATTGCATGCCAGTATATGGAATCTTAGCTTTAGGCTGTACCATTCAATTATTTTGACAAGAAAGATGCTCCTTGTGACAACAGACACTGTGCGTCATCTGTTAGTTTCAGTTGACTGGAAACATTTTATGTATCATACATTGGTGTGGGGGGGGGGGGACAGAAGGAGGGAATTCCAAATTTCATTTGGTCAATACCAGAAACATATTTATCAATTTTGGAATTGGACATAAATTCAGAATTTACTTCATGTCTGACTAATTATGGAATAAGAGGAGTAGATAGGCCTACAAGAAGGGAAAAAGGAAAAACACTGAGGTAAAATCAAGTAATGTTATTGTTTATTTATTTGAAAACTTTAATTATTTTTGTAGACGTGATCAATTCCAAATTCATCTGTTCAAATACTGGAGTTGACCATCAGTTCCTGAGTTGAATTGATCCATGCATTGTGGTGTTTTAACATTAACTAAAGGCAACATTTTATACCGAGATTAGATCGTGGCTGTCCATTTTAGTTTTGCTTTGCTTTTACACATCAAAAGGTGTGTAAATTGGGCATCTTGGGATGCAGCATAATGAGATGATATTTATTAATATAAACAAACATTTTTCACCCCCCTTGATTATGTTTTAGCAGTCACGTTTGAATGACAAAATTATGTATCTATCATTCTGTGTTACAGATTCTTTATCAGCTTTTATTTATTTGTCATGTGCAACATAATCATTGAATAGCATCAGTGTTGGAGTTTAACACCGGTTAAACTGGTTTAGCTCAGCCCGGTGGGTTAAACCTGGGTTTTTCTCATAATACAGTATATTGACTCACAAATTCATACATTTCATGCACATGAACAGTAGTTGTTTGGTATGCATTTTAAATATGTTGTTAAGATGCTTACAGTTTGCACCAATCAACATAATCAGCCAAGATTATCTGTTGCTATTGTGAACCTCATGGTGGTGCTGAATTATACTGGTGAATATTTGAAGACTTTTGTTATTGTTTTGTGTAGTATATTGTTATTTGTGTGTTCAATATAGACAATAAATATTTAATTTGCATTTAGTTGGTTTTCTTGAATCAATTAGTGGTGCATTATGCCTAAAATGAGTTTAACCCAGTTTAGCCCAACCCGGGTTTAGCCTGGCAGGCAGGTTAAACCTGCCAACCCTGAATAGCACAGACGCTGCCGCATATTACCAGTCTCTTTTGCCTTTACCACTAACTATGATGTTTGTCAGCTTTAGAATGATCCAGTCTGTTTCTCTTGGATGAAGACAAAATATCAGAATATCCATTCCATTGATGCTGCACTAGCCAGTGAGAACTGTTTTATTGCTAAGGTAGTAAGACTATGAGTCACTGGCTGCATGTGTTTAAGTTAATTCAATGTCTGCGGGAGTGGGCCTTGTTGCAAGATGGGAGCATTTTTAGGGCCATTAATTACATTTCTCAGTAATTTTCTGGTTGTCCTGGAAAATATACTTATTTCCTTGGAAATTAATAATCCTGGTTGAGGGTCTGATTGAAGAGTTATCTCACCTGATTTTAGGTTATTACTAGATGTGCAGAGTTTACTTCATCTGTTATCATTAGTAAGTATTAAGACTATAATTTCTCTCTGGTTTTGAGTGAACTCCAGGTAAATCAAAGTGATAACAGTAGTCTAATATTTGTTGTCTCTGTGTAGAATTTCAACAATTTCAAAGGAAGTAGCAAAGTGTGGTTCACGCCAGCTGTCATCACGTGTACAATGTATTATGAGTGATCTTTGTGGAAATCAATGATTTATGGGTTTTCACCAACTGTTCTCGGGTTTGACGGCGACTTCCAGCGTCAGGCTTATTTTATTTGCTGTCTGTTTGTCGATATTACCCATTCAGTACTGCTGATGGACACTGGATTGTGTACTTCGACTGGTATATCGGCAAATTGTCGTTAATTCATTTTTTATAAGCAGATAAAATATGTGTAGCGCTTTTGACCTAATTAGGTCGTGGTGCTCGTCATCTGAAGCTCGTCAATTTTTGTTCAACAGAATCCGGCATTATTCATTATCTGAACTAAACGCCTGTATCTATACTAATTACCTGTACCAGACACGCGGGCTTTCATTCTCAGGTAAAGTGATTATAGAGATTTATTTGAATTCATTCCAGTGAATGAGATCGAGATGACATACTAGCTGATTATAAGTTCGCTCATATTCATATAAACCTGTGCCTGGTTTAGTATCAAGAGCGCCGCTGTTGGCCTTTTAAATGGTGCTCAGTACACACACACACACCGACCAGCCCTCCCCCTTATGGGATAGTGAATGCATGAGAAATGTGCAGTATCATTGAGACTCAGAGCTACCTACATACCTGACATACCTTACTTATAGGCCCTACAGGTTTTGTGTAATGTTTGGCTGGTTCTTGTCACTCCGCCTCGTATACCTGTCTTGTACGGGGTGCTTTAAATAGAGCGGCAGCCATTCAAATAGCGGAGGGCAGGACGATTTATGTTAAACCCCATATTCTGGTGGACAGTTTTATGGTTTTATGAAATCTGTTTGTTTTCCACCGGTTCGTCCAGCTATTGAGTTTTATGACCGCCACGCTCAGCCAGGATAGGATGTCTCTCTTTGTCTTCTTCCATGGGATGGGTAAACTAATTTAATTCGGAGAATCCCATTCAGTTTGTCATTGTTGTCGCTAAACTCATAAACCCCAGAAGTCTGCGGTGCGTGTTTGTGTGTGCGCGCGCACTCAGACGGGAACCGTATTTGAGGGTGCCAGGGTTTAAGTGGTATCGTTGTTGATATTAATCGTTTTGTCGTAGGATCTGTGTACTTTTATACACGACGAGATCTGGTTGGGTTTATTGTCAGACCTTATGTTATGTAATGTTTGCCAGTCACCGTAAAGGATATGTTTAAAGTTAGGCACATCTGTGCGCATGCGTCACGATGTCGATGGCCTCACAATAGCCTCGTGGTCGAATGCCTCTCTCGTGTATGTTCATGCCATGTTTCTCAAACACGCTGGTATAACATTGTTTGCTGTGCTGTTCGCGCGTAAAGTGTTTGCAAACTCGTTGACTTTGTCCTGGCTTCGTGTCGGTGATTATTTTGTCTGATGACAATTTGCATTCTCTGAGTTACTGGACCGCTCCTCTTGAGGTGGAGTCGATGAAGATTGTTGGCTGTCAGATGATCGATGTTCCTATATGAATATTACATCAGAATATTGAGTCACCTATTATACATCACCAGATGTGTCAGAAATACCACACACAGACAGACAGATGCTAGGCTTATTATGATATGATTATATAATTTTAATGACATCGCCCACAACGTGCCGCAATTATGTGGAGCAGAGTTTTCTGAAAATTTACTGTTCGTTACTATAAAGTAATTTAGCTCGAAGTTCCGTTAAAATACGTCAGGTTTTCCATAGTTTCAGGGATGAGAGTTTTTCCGTTTTTTACCGGATTTCCGTGTGGGGGGGGGGTCAGCCTGCTGGTTTGAAAAAAAATTATCTTGCTAAAGTCATGGTTCCCCCCCCCCACTCTATTAGTCTTAGATTTTCCCACTAATGCACAAAACCCAATTTCCCCCACAGCTCCATGTGCATGTGGCTCAATTCGCTGTGTGACTTCCTTTCGTGGTTTTCCGGATTTTGTTTTCCAAATGACACTCAAGCTTACAGTTTGGCAATATATGGCATATTTGTGGGGGAGGAGGGATGTGTTTTCCAGAGTCTGTAGCATGCAATCATTCAAAGAACTTCCTCTCTGATCTCAAATTATAAAGATGTTTCAGTACTCTTTAACTTGCTTTATAATGTTAAGTATTGTTTGTTGTCATAGTCATATTTCAACTGAGTATTATGGCCCATTTAGCCAACCATGTGCACATAAGTGGCCGTTAAACATCAATCATCTTCAATGACTGAATATTCAATCAATCAACATAAGTTGCAGGTAAACATACATCACTGAAGATTAGATACCTTTAAGTAAATGTAAAGTTTATTATTACTGTATAATTATAACTAATTTTATAATATTATTATTTTGTCTTGCCTCTTTATTGGATTATCTACTTCTATCCCAGCCATCCCTTCCCCCCCCCCTCCTGGTGTCCTCTAGTGTATGGTAAGAGGTGGCTAGAATGAATTGACACTGAATGACATTTCTCTGCCAGAGTGTAGTATTTAGTTATACATATTTACTTATTGGATTATAAAGATATATTTAACATAGAATTATAATATTGGAAGGTTTCTTCAAAACACTGATCAGACTCGTTTGAGTGTGGCATTGAAAGTTTTTTGTTTAACTTAGAACAATGTGTCTCCGTATTTATCTCTTAGAACAAACCCCTAAAATAGCTTATCTCTTGTTAATAAATAAACATCTGTAATAACTTTTGTTTAAAGTGAATGTAGTATTCTATCTGTTGTCTATGGCCTCTGAAGATGTTAATTCTATATATGTATTTATATGTGGATGACAGGACTCACAGGTGCGTACTTTCTCCAGTCAGTTTGGGGTATTTCTGAGAGAGAGTTATGCCTTATCAGTAATGCTTCAGTGACCATGACTTTATGATATCATCTCACAATAAATATGTCTCAAGCGATCATACTTATGTGGTCATTAAACGAGGTAGTCTTTCTGCAGTATATCAGAGTTAACTTAGTGATGTTTTGGCTTTTATGTTAATAGTTGTCAAAAACAAGTTTCTATCAGTACCGGTGAGCATATGGACAGGTTTTGTCATATATTTATATCTTATCTTTGCCTTAAATCTGCACTTATCTAACCTCAGCTTAAATTTGATGACTGATACTATTCTATAATAATTGTGATAAGATCCAGTTACATTTTTAACTATAGTTATACAATAGAGATAGTGATGATTGTGTGCCAACAATACAATAACCGTGAAACAGTATAACTATGTTTACCAGTAAACATTATATATTACTGATCTAGTATAGCACCCGATCCTAAAACCGGGTATCCAGTCATATAGCATTCATGTGGACGTCACTTCTGAATCTGGATATACTCCGGACTTGGTCTTTGGTACCATTAATATCCCTTCATGTTGGCTATCTCACTGACTGGGGATAGAAACCAGCGCATCATTCAGGAACTGCCAGTCACATTGTTGTTTAAACCAGCGTCATTGAAAGGCCACAAGATGGCCGGTGATTAATTTTGAGATAACAATCGGAGACTGTTAAGTTGTTTTGTTTACACAAATTCCTTGTGCCATGTATCTATCGCAGACTAACCGTTTGTGGCTGTGGCCCCGAAACTATACCATCGTCGCTGGCCCTTAGTAATACTGCTATATCCTTCCTTCTATAACATAGAACTGACTGACTGGCTGTCAGTAATTGGTAGTTGGCCTTGTTTGGATCTAATTCCTTTGTTTTATATTAAGTCTTCTGTATTTTGCAGTATAGTACGTTTCGATGGCGCAGTATGGCTAGAGCGTTGCGCTTCCAATCTCCAGACTTCAACCTATGTTGTGGCTAAACAACCTAACGTTTTCCATTAAGTGACCTATAATTTTGATTGTTCTGTTCAATCTTATTCAATGGTTGACTAACTCTTTTGTCATTTTGCCCTCCTAATGATCTATTCATTTCTATTCCATGACGCCATTATAATTTTCTTCACAAAACAAAAGCAAGTTTTCTGACTTCATGATTATTTTGATAATCGTTTCCTTCGTGTTCATTATTTACACTGATTTAGGGGAATGATTTCTAAATGGCGGTCTAAATATAGTATTTGTCATATATATATATATATATATATATATATATATATATATATATATATATATTGTTAAAAGGTACTTTGGCCTGAACAATTTATGTCTCTTGGGTTAATCATTGAAATGATGTTATAATGATCCCAGGTGTTTAGATGTTTGGTATTGCTCCAGGATAGCGCCGCTTGCACGTAAAGGTTATGTGTTGTTACATGTTTGCGTATGATTTTCTTTGAGGTGACACTACATTTACAACGGTCATACTGAGACAATTATCTGGACAATTTGTGGTAACAGTGATAAGACAGTAAACACCTGGATACTGTGATTTTTTTACCGGTAATGGGCCATTGACCTGTTTTTACATAATAAGAATATTCTGATATGTAGAATGTTATAATGTATGGCAATGATTTGCTTACATTAATCAAAGACTGTACTGATTGTACCGAGATAGACAAGGAGGTTTATATCAGAGCTGTACTGTAACAATAAGTTTATGAAGACTATATTCACTGTACATATCATGGTTGTATATATGTATAGAGAGTAGCCTTATCCCATATATATATATATATATATATATATAAAAGCAATGACATCATGTTGTATTTATGGTATCCGTCTGTTTTTTTGGTGTTGTCGCTGCCAGATGTTGTGCTGGCGGCTATTCCTGGTGCGCCATGTGTCACTCCTCCCACCTCTGGAACAGAATCTTGGGTGTGGTGTAACTTGTGTTCTGACCTGGATTGTACGTGATATTCACTTTCTGTAGTAGATACTTTTTCTGGATTATCTGGAGTCATAGCCCACGTTGGTTTGCTTCTAGTCGTGTGGGGGGGGGTGTAAAAAGTGATGACCATAGGTACTTACTACTGCTGCTCTCTCTCTCTGTGTCCCTTTCCACTTTTGGTATCAGATTTTAGCATGCAACTTGTTTTAAAGAAGAAAAAAACATCAAAAGTAGTCCCCCCCCATTTGGTACCGGTACAATGCAAGGAAAGAAATCTGCATCGAAAGGCCATCCATCATCAAGAATTGCCAGGCACCTTTCTAAAGGTGATTACTTGATACAGGTTCGTCTGTAAACTGACTCGTAATTTGACGTAAATGTTACAATTATTAGTTGTTTTCTTCCGCCGCCAGTTCCGGTGTCTGTAATAATGGGATTTTTCATCTCACAAAAGATATTTTTTATCATATTTGTACACGAGTAATAGTTTCTAGGAATCAGGAGGCGTGTTTCTCTGTTGTTTTAGGCAGTATCCAGGATTACTGTTTGTTTTCCATCTCGATTTGGACTCCGTTTTTTGTGCTTTCTTTGTCGTCCGGGTGAAGTGCTCACTTTGGTTACAGCACTAGAAAATGATGACCAAATTTGGATAAAACGTACATTCATACCACAACAATGTTGACGAAATTCAACTTCTTTTCTCACATAAGAAGTCCATTTTTAAGAAATACATTATTTATTGAAGACGTTTCATGGGTGGGTGGGGGTTCTTCGAAATATGTGGTAGTTTTATTAATAAATGGTTTGTGTTGACCAAGAAGTACTATTTATACGCGATAATTGTTATTAAAATGGTTTCTATGTTATACAACACTGAGTTAATAATATTTATTGTTGTTTGTCGTTGTTGTGGAAAATGTTCGGGTTATAATAAGAAAACGTTGACTGTGGGAAACAATTTACGTTGTGCTTTGCTGATAGGAATTTGTTTCAAATAATAATTGTTCACTTAGTTGTGAGAATGGTTTGAACTAAAAAGTCCAGTTTGTCAGAATCAGCAATGTCTTATTGAACACAGAGGCGACTCTACTTTTCCTGGGTAGATTATGGTATTGTTTTAAGTGTCCGTGAAAGCATTATGTGGCAATAACAGTAATTTCTTGTCGTCGTTGGCTACCAATAGTACCATCTTAGCCAAAACCGGTCAGTTTCTTGTAAATATCGGATGTTAGTTATCATGAGAGAAAAGAGCCACGTTAACTTCTGCCATTTCAATGTAATGTTTATTGCCCATTTGTTGATACGTCCTGGTACATATATCTGATTTAGCAGGGTGCCTTAAATAGTGTTTGTATTTGACATAACAGCACATCTCCATCCATAAATAGCGTAAATATAGGGAGCAAACAATAGACAAGAATGAGTATTAAAGCACACGAATGAGTATTAGAGCACACAGAACACGTCTTTAATATTTGCTGATGATTCAGCGCTGTAGTAGGGACGATTGTGGTGTAAATAAAAGTCTGAATCCCCGTCTTTGTGAAATCTCCTATGTCCCGTATTTGTTCAGATCAAGTATAAAGCGTCTGTTTGGGGCCTGGCGTTCGAAGTTATATTATTACCAGATCGTGGCATTCGGTGTAAATCACTTTGTTCGCCATTAAAATACGCTGTTAATGTCAGATGTCTTTCGATACAGGCCTTCTCTGCTAGGCCACTCCTTGGGGGGGGGTTAAATTTCTTGTATTTATTTACACATTGATTTAAAGAAATGCATTGTTGTATCTGGGAGGTTTGTTATGATTTCACTCACTCACTCTTATATAGAATGAGTATTGTGGCTGAGAAACATATTATACTACAATTATCTGTGTGCAAAAAATCAATTCCAGCAGTTTTCTGAATTGTTTCGTTGTGTCCAACCAAAAGCGTACTGTACTGATGTTGTTCACGGGATCTCTGATCCAGAAAAGACAAACGCGTTGGTTATTTCGCATAGCTGTGATAATTGTAAACCGTTTGGCAGATAGAATTCCAATGTATACCCAGACCAGACAACTGACTGATCATTGAATTGGTTTAATCGTGGGCCGACATCGCAGTTGACTTCTGTCTGTCTGGTTAACTTGTGTCTCCGGCGATGGAGAGATACGAATCCCATTTATAAAGACGATCAAGCGCGCGTGTTTGTGTCTGTGTGTGTGATAAATGGTTATGTAGAGACACTCCCTCCCTGAGATGGCTTCACGTTGTTGTTATAGGTTTGTGTTACCGCCGTATGTTTTCATCGGCCGTTTTATGTCGATATAAAATACGATGGCATCAGTTTTGTATCTACTTAGTACAACATACCACGAGCATTTGGTTGCTCTATGTCCGTTTTTTCTTGCTTTTTCTCTGTTTCTCTGTGTGTGTGTGTGTGTTTCTTTCTATTCCCCAGTTTAAACTAGCAGTCTTACCATGGGCTGTTCTTGTGCTGAGATTTTTCTATTAGATTGTAATCTGGTCGACTAGTCATTCTCTGGGATATTTGGCATGTTATTTGGTATGCAGTCTACTTTGACTGTGTACTATAGACAAAAAGGGTGTACTTTATCAGTTATATATCACTATCACGGCCACTGATAATAATAATAGTGGGTGATGTTAAATTATAAGGAATCTCAGCCGTGACAAGACTGACTGAAGAACATTCATATTTTAAAGGATGAATTATAACATCCATGATGATAATATTTGGTGGTGATAATTGTAGGGAAAGTTAGTGAATTGTTTTAAAATTTGTTTAATTGTTTTCATCCAATTAGGTATGTATGTTGATAAAGTTGTGTGTGTGTGTGTGTGTGTGTGTGTGTATGTATGTGTGTGTGTGTGTGTGATACAATGGCATGAAGGACAATTATTTATCTACTTGACATCACAACGAAGAAAAAGTCACAGATGGCTCATAATTTAAGGGGTTCTCCTCAGTGAGATATTGTAAATAAATTTAGAATAGATGGAATAATTATGGAGGACAAATCCTTGCCACTTTCCAGGCAGAGCGGGAAAACAAATTTACTCAGAAGGAAAGTATTTTTTTCTAAAAACACAGAAATGCATTCACACACGCACGCACACACACAGTATTGTATTATATTAATAGAAACATGCACGTAAACAGACCATGATGAAATATAAACCACATATTATAAGTCACAAATCGAAATATGATTTGAATGTATTTTAGGCGTTAAATCATGATATCGGTATGATAAAGAAATTGCATGAAGCTATGCCTTAACTATTTTAGCAATTATCTGTAGTACAGAGTTTTTTATTGCATAAGATGAAGCAAATAAATCAACCAGAAAGATTGATGACAGAGAACAATGAAATAAATGTTAGTGATAGAATCTGTTTGATCTGGAGCATTTCATTCTGAAGATTCGCGAAGTAAGTTTAGAACTGGCCAACCAGAGATTGCTTAGTTTTTGGCACACATGACAAGAAACCAGTTGAACTTCTACTTTTAGTTTGCTTGTTTACGACACCTCAGAGGCCAGCAGTGACTCTGGAGGATACTGTTCTTTGTAGATTACTTGGTGTGACGTACAGCTTCTTCTGGAGAGTTGTTATAGTTGTCCAGGTAGTCTCCTCATCTGCTGTAGGTAGGTTTATGCAGTATTGGATGACATGTTCGATTGTCTGTTCTGCTTCTACACAGGAGCTACTTGGAAGAAGATACCTTACAGAAATTCTTGGTCTTATGCATATCCTGGTTCAGCTCATCTTATTTATCTAACTCTGTAAACACCGACTGTGAGTATGCTCCATGTTACTGGTACTTGTGCCCCGTGAGTTGCGGTGGAGGAGCCACTCAATAAAAGGGACTACACTGGAAATAAGATAATTGCCATTTTACGGCTACTTTTATGCACATGTTAGGCTAAATGGGCCCTACACTGGAAATAAGTGCTCACACTTTCATGATCATAGATTATGAAACAAAATCAATCAAAAAAATACTCCTGATGACCATTATTGCAAAAGGTGATTTAAAAGCTAGCCAACTCCTAATTGGTTACTTGATTTGCTGAGTATATATTGCCAATCTGTGTGAAAAGGAAATTTATTTGTTTGTTTTCAAGTTTCTATTAAAATACAAAAATATACAACTGTTGTGTTTCATAAACAAAGTTGCGACCTATTTATGCCCTTTTCATGACCAGAAATTGAATCCTGACTTGTTTGAGTATGAACACAGCAGTCCCCCCCCCTTCGTGACTCACAATATACATATATGCATACTTATGGACACTTATGCGCGCGCGCATATATACACACACACACACACACATGTACACGTTCAAAGTAAGAATGGAGAGATAGCCCTGCTATTGATATTAGATGGTGATAAGTCCTAAGTACAATAATGTATTCTCAATGAGCAAGTTGCATGTCAAATGTCAGCCTTATGAGCATGTAGTAGTTATGTTGTTGTCAAGACACCCTCTCTCTGTCCGTCGGTCTCCATCGCCCAGAAACGTGTCTTCCTGACATTTGTTCACTGATAAATTATAATCTATACACCAGGCGCTAGCTTCTTACATTAAAAGAGATTTCTCCACAATAATATATCTACCCAACACGCAATTCCCCCCCAGATACTGATCATACAATGTGATGTGGGTACTTGTACCTACTTACTGTGGTCCATTGTAAAGACTGACAGCTTATAAACAACGCAATTTTTCTTGTGACTGACTGTGTGGGTGGCTGTGTCCGTATTAGGTCTGGTTCCTGTTCGTTTAGTTAATATTGATTGTGTTTGTTATTGTTTGTTTGTATTATGATATTAGCGGACAGCCCAGAGGCTCACAGCTGTGGTCCTATTAAGCCCACAGCGTGTTCCTGGCATTTCCTTTCACGCAGAACAATTCCATGAAAATGTCTTAACCTGCTCAGCTGTACATAGCTATGTGGAATATCTGGCGGCCAGCTTTCGGCATTTCTCCGTATTGTGTTATTTAACAATGGATGATACTCCCATTATTATTATGTGCCTGCGCGTGCACCCCGAAGTAATACAGACCGAAGCAATTAACTGCTGCCATTGAAGTCTCCTGGCATCGTACGCCCGCATTCCATGCGCGATCTTTTTGTGTGAGCATTTAGCCTCTCTTGGCTCACTGGATGGAGACCACACCGAGTTGTCCTAACAAGCAGTCATATAGTTCTTTTATTGTAAGCCAAGAATGTTGTCCTCTTTACAACGTTTGCCTCATTATCATGAAGGTTTGTGTATGATAATATAAGTGCGGATATTTGGCCGGTTGGGACACGAAGCTAGGCTGGTAAGGTAAGAAGCTCCACTAGTTCTTAAGGTTACTTGGCTATACTTAGCGTGACATCTTGCGGTCTGGCGTGGTGTGATGTGTGTGTATATATGTGTATTGGAGGGGGGGGGGGGGGTGTGTGGATAATATTTGAAGAATATCCCGTGAGAACAATGTTTATACAAGGTCATGTAAGGTGTTCTGTTAAATGCCATCACACTGTCAAGTACTTCCGGTCTGTGATT
The DNA here is from genome assembly GCA_025642065.1 of Paralvinella palmiformis. Lineage (NCBI taxonomy): Eukaryota > Metazoa > Annelida > Polychaeta > Terebellida > Alvinellidae > Paralvinella > Paralvinella palmiformis. The sequence continues at coordinate 540,349 of JAODUP010000335.1, read as the reverse complement.
AAACACAGCCTGAATCAGGATTGTGTGTAGTAGTAACAGGGTTGTTCTGACACTGTGTGTGTATAGTTACCTATTAGCTGATGATTAACAGCTAATGTATGGATACTTGTAGTGATAATCATATAACTATATATTTTACGATCAGACCTGGTAGATGGGAATCTGTTCTAGATACGACAGTTATTATATATACTGTTTCAGCGTGATTATATATTGCACAGGCAGTTATTATACATCACATTGACAGCGGTAATCTGTGGGTACTGATAATGCAGGGTTATTCTATTGATAGTTGATACTAATTGCATATCAAATATACAAGCGATGACTTGATAAATTGTAAATTTATATGAATATAAATATATTATTTACTGTTTTGACTAATTATAAAATATAGTGTTTTACAAGTTTGACTCTCTCTCAATCTCTCTCTCTCATATTATAAGCTGTCAGATGGTTGGATATTGTTGCCCTGTACTAGTAATCAATGGGTATGTGACTTAACTTGTATAGCAGGATTGTTTTATATGCGGTTTTGTCTTGCGAGTTTATGACTTAGTTGGTAGACTGTAGGATGTGTGATTTTACAGGAATATTGTTGAGTATCTGGCTTAGCTGGAATAGCTTGGGGATAGAGGATGAGGCTTCAAGGCTGTCATAGTTGGTAGAGCATTGGATGTGCAGCTCTACTTGCATGGTCCTGTGCAGAGTTGATATCACTCAGCCGGTGAGTGATATAATCACCAATGTAACTGTGTCCTTATTGATAAAAAAATTGGGTGGGTAACTCATTTGGGTCAAGATGTTGAACATTGGGTGTGTCAAGTGGCATGTGTGAAACCATGGTAAAATATAGAGATTGTGTCACAAACTTATGACACTCACCAGCAAATTCACATATCACATGATAATTTGTAGGTTGTGGTACTAACAGAAGGGTTCCAAATCTGTGACAGTTTTAAAACTACATCATCTGGTTTATTGTTCAAAACTTCACTCCAGCAAGATCCAGTATCAGTATGATCCAGGACTTTTAGGTTTTACTAAATGAAGGGTTTTCAAATCTTTTGTACAGTTTGAAGCTCCTGCATCTGGTATTTCTTCACTGAAGATCCGTATCGTTGATCCAGGACTTAGTTTTTATGAAGGTTTTAAATGTTTGAGGATCTAGTATGTGATTTAGAGGTTAGGTATTAAGTAAAGTGTCCGGAGTTTGTTTAACGCAGGTGAAGCTGCCCTGGTGTTAACAGTTTGTTTCCAGAGGAAATAACTCCGAAGAAGTTAGCTCTGCAAACCGGCAGCAGGTTGTTGTCACACACTGACATCAGCTGTTAAAATGGCTGGCCCATTGGTATGAGAGCTAAATATCATCTGGTGTCTATAATATAAAACAGTAACGGGCTGTCATACATGGTCAGCAGCGAGTAATAAAACAGTGACAGGTTGTCATACACGGTCAGCGGACAGTAATTAGGTCTAGTGATTACCATAATAGAGCCTGGTATCTATCATATGATTGCTCTAACAGATGTGTGACTGTTGTAGGAGATCCGGAGTTTCTGTATGAAATTGGTGCTATATCAGTATATGAGACCAATTGCAATTTGTGATTGCTGTTTGAGAATGGTGGTTGCTGGATGAGTCTTGTGATTGCAGTATGATATGTTTGATTGTTGTACAAGACACGCACACACACACACACACCTGTTGCATAAGAGACAGTTTTACTGGATCAGGTCACTTTGTGTGTGTGTGTGTGTTATAGTCAGCCAGGTGACCACTAAAGACTAACACTTGTGGTTGTTTATCAGTTAACTCGATGTTGGGCAAGTCTTCATCTTCTAGGTACTCTGCCATAACTACAAGGAGCTAGGTAAACCTCAAACATTCACAGTTCCATTAATTTAAAAAGATACTTTGATTTAGTCTGACAGGATGGGGGGGGGGGCGTTGTTGTTACACTGCTTCCTCACCAGTAGTGATATAATCAACTTAGTTGAGGCATAACCACTGTATAACTAACTATAAGGAAGCAAGGTGCAAGTGGTAAAGAGTTTCCTACATCAGTGGGTGTGTGACAAGGATGTACACTTTCCAGGTATTTGAAATTAACCATTATATGAAGGATACCACATACACCAGTAATAAACCGGGGGGGGGGGTTAGTCTTGAAAATCTCACCAAATATGAGGAAGATGATTTTGGTTTTAAAACTGCCACGAGTTGATGGCAAAGATTGTCCTGTGAGTGGCACCGCAATATCTGAATTGGAATTTAAAACTTAAGTGTAATAGACTGTTTAAATGGTGCAAGGTTGTCTTAATTGTTGGGTTGTTCATATCTCCGTTCAGCTACGGGATTTGGTGGTGGTGGTGGTGGTGATGATGATGATGATGAGAAACTGATGGTGTTTCTTGTGATTTAATGCATGTTCGTGTATGGCATATTATCAGAAATGTAAGTATAGTGTCTGTCTGTGTCTGTCTGTCTGTCTGTCTGTCTGTCTGTCTGTCTGTCTGTCTGTCTGTCTGTCTGTCTGTCTGTCTGTCTGTCTGTCTGTCTGTCTGCCTGCCTGCCTGCCTGCCTGCCTGCCTGCCTGCCTGCCTGCCTGCCTGCCTGCCTGCCTGCCTGCCAGTCATTCAGTCAGTTACAACACACCTATATGCTATTAACTGTACACCTGTTTCACAGAAGGCCACGGGTTCTCACCCACTCATGACTCATCCGATTACTGACTCATCCCAGCACACTGTCTTTCACCATATATACATGTATACAGATATACACGCTAACCAGCTGCTCTCACGAATTAAGCAAAAATATGTTTGTTAAGTGTCTTAACAACAGAAATCCATTCTGTTTGGCATCAACTTGATGTAGTCATTGCGTTGCAGATCCCATCGGTATTAATACCACCATATATTGATCACTTATTATCCCGGTTTAGTGTAGATTCGTGTTGTTGTGGTATAAGTGGTTCAAGTCGGCGTTACTGCCGTTGTGTTGTGTATAGAAGGACCGAGAGAGTGGCAGTGGCTGTGTTTATTGGAATATCAGTGTGATGTTTACCAACTGATGTCTGTGATTTGGTCAGTAAATCTGACCTCATCGGGGACAGTTATAAATAATGTGGGTCACATTTCTGCGGCAGGTCTGTTACATTGGTTGTGTGTGTGTGACATTAAAAAAAGTCATCAAAGCTTATTAAAGCCAACCATTCTAAACAGTATCATTTCAGTGAATAGTATTATGATGTTAGCTGGTGTTGTTGTAAACATCCATCTTGGCTATTATGATAATATTGATAACCACAAGGTGGTTGGTAGTCAGATTTCATAAAAACGTATCTGGAGTCTCTCGATAAGGCGCTTATTTTTTTCCATTGGGATATTTTTAAATGATTTTTTGTTATTGTTTTAGTTTATTTATGGTGACGTGAACATGTATCGTGATGATAATTGATATAAAATATGCGTTCGGTACTTGATGATGACATTTTATATAATAACAGATTATAAATACGGTTTGTCATTGTTATCCTTCTACGCAGGAGTTCGGATCCCACTGAGGTGTGATGTTGACAATCTTGGAATAATGAAGATCGTTCATTAGATTAGGCGTCATTCAGGATATACAGTTCAATAAACATGGATTATCACATTGACTATGGAGAGATTCAAGATCCAACAGCCAAGTTTGAAAAAGGTCGTATCGCTGTCTTGGCACAGGAGAGAATCCACATACAGAAAAAGACCTTTACAAAATGGTGCAACTCGTTTCTTGAAAAGGTAAAATTGTGTGTTTGGTTTTTAGAATGTGGATCATTGCTTGCATATAGCTGTACACACGCACACACACATGTGCGCACACACACATACGCACACACACACACACAGTTATTAGAATGTATATATTCGTGTATGTATCTTGGCTGATTCATATTAATTTGTATGTATCCTCACACACACACACACACACACACACACACACACACACTGAGAAGCTGTTACTTTCTTGTATATGCTTTATTAAACATTGCTAACATGAGCATTCATTAGTTTCAAGTTTCTGAAACAAATGTCTTTTGAACCAGTTTCACAAAACATCACAGCCACATCTAATTCAGCAGACCTGTCACAAGTGTAATGTTAAACTAGGTTAGAAGGGGGCTTTTGCTTTTAGTGAGAAGTTGAAAGTAGGTTATCCAGTTTTGGTATGCCCCCTATTGGGTTGGCTTTGGAAATATATTGCTCTTAGGTGGCTCCTCGTGGCATATTTAGTGAAAAATGTTTTATTGAAGAGCTCAGTCAACCATCCGGCCAACCATCCATTCCATTTTCAAGGCTTCCACATTGTCATTGGTCAGAGGCTGGCCATTTGGATGGAGGGCTGCTTAGGTTAAAAGTTTGGTTAGAAATGCACAAATATACATGACTGTATCATGCCCAGTCCTATGTGACAACCGTGCTTGCATGGTCCCAATATCTGTACTGGTCCAAGAGAGTATTTCCTGTAATACTAATAATACTAGTCCATTGATAGAATATTTTATATAATAATTCTAAAGCTCATTACTATTAAATGACAGGGACCTTGTGTAAGTTGCCCCTACTCTGTCTGCTATAATGGATGCCTTAAGTGCTGCAGTGTTTGTCGGTTTCAGTTATGGTTCTGAAATATTTCATACTAATTTACTACAAAATCTATTATTTGTTCTTTACGTTTTGTGTAGATCATCAACATCGAGTTCTGAAAACTCTGATTATTTGTTCATATGCATACTAAACGTACTAGTTACTAGTATATCCCATGTATGATGTTCAATTAAAAAAAACTTGGTATCAGGAAAAAGAAAAAAGTCACCTGTTGACAATATGCTAAATTATAATGCAGTAAAATATAAATAGTATAATTTTGTATTTGATTGTCCAATAACGTTTAGTCCAAGGACTAATACCCAAACCAATTTAAACAACGTATTTTTGGAAGGTGGGTTGGCCAAAAAGGGGAAATTTTTTAAAAAAAAATTGTGTTTTGGTTTTTGCATTTTCTTTGCTTATTTTAACACGAAAAGGGCACACACACTGAACCCCAAAAAATTTTAAAAGATATATTGTTTGAGGGACTTTAATTTGTAGTTTCAAATATAAAATTTCTTTCTTTTACTTTATTAAAAAAATAAATTTAAAAAGCAAACAAATGTCTTTTGAACTTTTAAAACACCCCCAAATTTTGAACCTGTTTAATGTTAAACTAGGTTATGGGGGCTTTTCTGTTTTGGGGAAAATTAAAAGGGGCCTTTTGGAAATTTTTGGGGGTTTTTTGGAAATAATTTTGTCTTATGGCCCCTCGTATTTTAAAAATTTTATTGAAGAGCTCAGTCAAATGGCCCAAACCATAAAAATTATTTTCGGACTTTGATTGTTCGGGGTATTTTGGGGGGTTTATTAAAAAAAAGTTTTGTTTGTAAAATTTGACACATCCCTTTCCCTTGGGACAACGTTTGTTTTAAATCTGTATGGCCCAAGGATTTTTTAAACCGCCAGGTTTTATAAAGTTTTAAAGCTCATTACTGTTTAAAACCCAAATTTGCCAAATAGAACTGGTATTTCTTTCCAAATCCTGACCAGATGATCCACACTAACTGCAGTCCAGTCCCAGTGAGTGCACCCTCCCATGGACCAGATACATGTGGGTTTAAACAAACAAATTATTACGAAAGCTACCATTATTATTATTATGGGGTGTTCCTTGGAGAGGTAAGTTAACCTGTGTTTGAAAATGGCTAGGATATGATTATCTTTGGCGGTTTTTGTGGTCCTTTTAACTTGTTCAGACAGTCATTGACTCTGTTACTAGTTAGCCAGTGTGTGATATCCATCGCAGACAGTGTCTGTTGTTCTTTGGTGTTTGTGTTTTTTGTAAATGGTTAGTTTTAAAATTGGGAAATGTTGATATGTGTTCAGCAGACATTCCACGGTGTACTTGCTTCTTTCTCGGGGGTAGATACTTAGACATGTGTGTTGTGTATATATGGTGATAGTTTGTGGTAATGATTAGCTGTCTGTCTCTAATGGTATAATGAGACCAGACACTGTCTGAGACACCTGAAGACCACTCGGTGTCAGAAAGATAGCAACTAATCACTGTCCTAAGGTCAACACTTGTTACTATTGGGATGAATGTTGTTATTATTATTATTATTATGAGTGATATTATTGTTGTTACAATTGTTATTACTGACTAGGTGAGGTGATTTTTGGTCAGCAGTACCACCTATAATTTTGGTTTTGTGTGTGTGTGCGTGCGTGTGCGTCTTGATATCTACCTTTGTCTGCCTGACTTTCTGTTTCCTTCCAAACCCCTTCTATGAAACGACGCTATCAGTAATAAATATTCAGACATGTTGCTCAAAGTAGAGATTTCATTTTAGTTAGAGCTACAAATTATCATGGTAACGACCAGTTTTAACATATCAAGGTTGTTAGGGGCACATTATTCACTCTTTAAGTTTTACACTGGGCTGCTGTTTGCGCTGTATCAGTGTATGGGTTTCAGTTGTTGTCTTCCTATGAATTATACATTTATTCAGCCTTCTGTCCTTTGTAAATATTTTCTAATGGAATAGAATACTTTCTTTTAACACAAGTTTCCTACAAACTAATTAGTTCCTGATGAATTCAGAACGCTTTGAGTTCGGATATTGATCAATTCTACCTAACCTGTTTATTTGAGATATAAACATAAGCATAATAATCAATATTAATTTTTATTGTCCACTTTGTTGATGGTTTTGTTACCATATAGTTAACCCTAAGTAACCCTTCGTATTGTTCAACACCATAATTTGTATCATATTAAATTATAGTTTATATCCTATTTGTTCACCTTGTTGATCAGATCATATTTAAAATTTTGAAAAACACCTAATACTGACTGCTGTGTTTCCCCATGAGTGTGAGGCGGTACAGGCGAGCGCCGAGGGTGCAGTCAGTGATGGGGGTCCAACCTATTGCTTCTCTACGCGAAGTATCGTACAGCTTGCAGTAAGCGATTTTTTGGCCCAAGGTTTTCATGCCAAGAACATTAGCAATACAATAGAAATACAGGTGAATAGCAAAAACAAAACAAAAACGGGTGTGTATGTGTCAGTTACTCCCCCAAAACAGATTTACACATTATAAATGCCAGAAAAATATCTATAAAATTACTACTAAAACAATATCCTTAGAATGCTTATTTAGGAACATGGCGAATATTTTTATGCCAAGAACATGGCTAATCAGTCCAAATTGCCACTTTCTTTGTTGGAAATGGACCAACATAACTAGTTACTGATTGCTAGTGCATACAAATTTGTGCAATTAAAAAACGTAAATAAGCAAAGAAAACAATGCTGGTGGGTTCATGACATAATCTGGAACTGGCTTTAACAAGGAACATACCATAATCTGGTCAAGGAACTACAATTATGATGGGCAGAAATTCCAACAATATTTCAGGTTGACCAGAAAATCTAAAATCCCACCAAATTGTTCAGGGAAACACCTGCCCCATACGTCATATTCTGGATTTCCCCATCCGTTTTACTAAGTTGCCGTACCAATTGCTATATGGAGCAATTTAGTTTGCAGCATCCGTATTGATACGCATCCACAGGACAAATCGTACAATGGCGTAACGTGGGTTGTGCAGCCCGCACAAAGTGGCTACTTTGTGGCTTGGGTGGCAATACTATAATTTTATTATTTTCCTGTGATTTTTAGGTATTTTTTGGTAGTGGTTGTTCCAAATGGATTAATTTAAAAGTTGGCGCCATTTGGCTACAGCACAGGGTGACCAAAACACATTCTACCCCACTGAAATCATATTCCGCATTCGGACATATGGAAGGACTCTTGTCTATTTACATGCTTTTTCCATTTTTGTCACATTCCGCATACATGGAATCTTAGCTTAAAATATATCGTCGCTAAATGTGGGGTGTTGCAAAAATGTGATTTGTGGCATCGTTTTATACCACTTGCTGAAGATGAAACGTGAAATTAAAATATTGTGTTACTGAAATAGCAAAGATTTAGTCATATTTGTAGTGAGGTACTGTAGAAAATCAGCAAGCCTCGCTCTTTATATAGCAGGGGAAACCCTGGACTGCTTCTCAGATTAAACAACAAAGCATATTAATCCAGTTCCACATCAAACTTGTCAATTCCAAATAAGGCAATTCCAATTCAATTTCATATAATTTTATATGCTTTACAAACACAAAAAGATGAAAGATTTTTTTTTATTCAGTAATATATACGATAATACATACACGTACACATACGTACGTACAACCTGTACCTACCCTGAGTACCTACTTGGAAAAAGTTTGTATTCCAAGTAGGATTGGCATGGAAAAAATATTTCTGAATTAAAAAATTTAATTGTAAATGAATTTGTGGGTAAAATTTTTTTTGATAGCAAGCTTCAATTTCAGTTCCAAATTTATCAATTCCAATTACATTTTTTTTAAATAAACAATTCCGGAATTTCACTTGCCCATCAATTCCTGAATTGAATTGACCCCATGTCTGGGTCACTGTATGGCATTAAGTTATTTTTATATCATAATTATAATCCCTTAGGATCATCAATATTAATTAAACAATCTTATGCATGCAAACCATATGGTTGGGCAATGATTAGTTTAAAACCTTATGAATAACTTAAATGAAATCACTAATCTTATTTCCCAATAGAGCAAGCTCAAAATGATAAAAACTTCCATTTGGTCCTGGGCAAGAAATTGTCAGTAAGGTTAGGGTTGGTGGCGATTTACCTTTTTTATTGATATGTAATTTTGTCATTTTTAATTTTGTTGATTGTAGGCACGAGATGAGGTCAATGACCTGTTTACAGATTTGGCTGATGGTAAACGTCTAATGAAGCTCCTCGAGATCATCTCGGGTGAGAGCATGGGTAGACCAAACAAGGGAGTACTCCGGGTACAGAAAATAGAGAATGTCAATAGATGTTTACAGTTCCTCTCGACTAAGGTTTGTTACTTAACTGCTTTTGGCTTTATTTATTTGACATAATTCTGTTCATGATGTTCGCTGCCAGTAGGTTTTAGTTTTCACACATCATTCCATATATATATATATATATATATATATATATATATATATATATGTATGTGTGTGTGTGTGTATTATTCGTGGGCATATCTGAAGGTTGTTTCATCCTTGATTTGCCTTCATTACCTTTAGAGGTCACTCGGCTCATTTAGCCTACCATGTGCACAAAAGTGGCTGTAAATCATCAATTATCATCATATAAAATTAACCAAATTCTTAAAAAGTTCCCACCTGACCACTTCAGATTGTATTAATTGTCTTCTGTATATTAACTACTACCATGTATATGATGAGGGCAGGCATAATTTTTAATTCACTTGTGCCTAATTTATAGCCCTGTTTGAACCCTGGTAACCTTTTAATTAATTAGAGACATGAAACTTTCAGGGATGAAAGCTATGTCATAAATCTATCCCCACCTTTCAATAAAATGAAGTTAAAGTATAAACCTCTGGATTTTATCAAGTTCAGTATTTTTTCTACCAGCTTTACAAGTCAATATCTTCAGAATTTCAATCAGAATTTAACCAAACAAATCTGAAATGGTATGTTTTGTCTTTTTTCGGTGGGATCATATCAGCATGTGGGAAATCAAATTATGCCATGTGAGAGAGCTCAATTTTCTCTCAATTGTGATACTAGACTTAACTTCTAGCCGTATTTTCTTCTACATGAAAATTAATTTTCAAAATATACATATTTTCGGACTTGACATAAAATTTGATACAAAAACTTGTACAGATACATGGTACAAGTATTTATTTGATACATAATTATGTTTGCCTGCATGGCCAGTAATATAAAAATTGTTCCATATGTGCATTTTCAAGTTGAGGTTTTTAAAACATTTTATAATTTGGTCAAGTTCATTATCACACAGCTTCTACTGGTGGCTTGTCTCGGTGGCCAAGTTACTAACTTTCATGAAGATATGTGATGTTGGCATCCAATATTGATCCTTATGTTTTGGCAAAGTAAAGCATCTTGCAGGTACTTTTGGCTTCATGAAGTCATGCTTACAAAAAAATCGAATTTAAAAAAAAATAAATCCGATTTTTTTTATTTAAAAAAACAACAACATTCAAACATAGTCAGCAGTATGCCATGACTGGATGTGTCCACTGTTTCAGTAAGATAGCTCTGTCCATCTGGTGTTGTGATAGAAACACCGGACATTGTCATATACTGCTACCACATTTTCTTTTAACATAAGATGTCTCTCTAACTGACTTTACTAAACTTGAGTGGGGAACATCCAAGACCTGTAGCATTGGTGTTCAATGCCGAATAATATGATCAACTGGTTCTTAGTTGGACTAGTCATCCCTAGACACAACTGCCATCAATAGTGTATGATAACCTGGCCATACAACGAGAGCAAATTTTCTCACCTGGTTCAATTTTAGTTCCTGTAGTAAGACTGTTGATCCCTTCTGTTTTGGGAATATCAAGGGTACTTAAACTACTTTTCACTGATTTGGTTTGCACCAAAAAAAAATGGATCACAACAGATTGTCTGAAGAAATTCATATTTATCCAGAAACAACTTCTTGTGATGTGAACAAATTGTCATGACTCCACAGTCTGTTGACGAGTCTGTCACAATCAGCTACTTATCATCTTCAGTAATTTCACTAATTTTGAAGAGTTATTTGTTTCTGAAAATGAAGTCTGTTTGACCTTTAATGTGAAAATTTACATTAAACAGTTTGATATCATTGGTTATTCAGGGAAACACATTGATGTATCAAATCAGTACACTTTTTATCAATTTTGATATGCATATTTTGATAATTAATTTTAGTGGAAACATGGCTAGCAGTTGAGTCTGGTATCAAATTTTAGAGAAAACTGAGCTATATCAAATGGCATAATATACCACATGATGGTATGAACACACAAAATAAATAGACAAAACATAATTTGTATTGACTTGCGAAGTTGGTAGGAAAATAAATTGAACTTGATAAAATCAAGATTTTGACTTAACCTGCCAACCTGTTTATTCATTTTTATTTCAGGCTTCATTTTATTGCAGTTTTAGGCACATCTATGATACATCTTTCAGCCCTGAAAGTTTCATGTCTCTATGCCAATTAATTAAAACAGGTTATCAGGTTCAAATACATCTTATATTTGAAGGTATTTAAATAATTTTCAAATATTTTCAAACATAGATGGGAAGATCTCTTGGCCAGATCTGATGTCATCTAACAGATGACACTTTTGTGAATCTTATATTCCTTAGGTGTAATGAACATGATTTATAAGCTGGAGTGACATGTGTAATGTTGAATGGTGATGTGATGTTATTATGGTTATTTGATGATATATCTGATGATATGTGGTGATGTCTATGAGGTTATGTAATAATGTGTGATGATGTATGTTATATAATGAAATATGTTGATATAAGAGGCAATATCTGTTATATTTTATAAATTGCATTCCAAAATGTGGGCGTCAAAAGAAATATAGGGAAGAAAAACAAAAATTTGTTCATTACATTTGATAAGTATTTCTATTTGAAATACTGTAAAAGGTCTTTGTATTTAAATGCATTTATATTTTAATTGATTTGTATTTGTACTTGACTGGATGAAAAGTATTTGTATTTGTACTCTTCAATGTTTTTGACCTGATGTCTGATAGTGAGTGAGTGAGTGAGTGAGTGAGTGAGTGAGTGAGTGAGTGAGTGAGTGAGTGAGTGAGGATGAGGGTGAGGGTGGTGGTGGTGAGTGAGTGGTGGGGTGAGTGGTGGTGTGGGAGTGAGTGAGTGGTGGTGGTGGTGAGTGAGTGGTGGTGAGTGGTGAGTGAGTGAGTGAGTGAGTGAGTGAGTGAGTGAGTGAGTGAGTGAGTGAGTGAGTGAGTGAGTGAGTGAGTGAGTGAGTGAGTGAGTGAGTGAGTGAGTGAGTGAGTGAGTGAGTGAGTGAGTGAGTGAGTGTTTTTAATTATGCTACCAACATAGCTGACTGATGTATTTCTTTATATGACTGTCATGAAATAATTAGTTTTGTTGTATTTGTGTTGAGAATTAGTCTCCAAATATCAATCAGTGTACTGAAGTATGTTGCCTGTGAATGTCTCTGCTAATGTTTATCAGCTAATGTGTCATCTACAGATGCACATAAAGCAGATACGCTATCTGTTTGAAGGCTGTTTGTTGATGAATTTTAATGACACTGTTTTTTATAGTTTATTATAATATCCTAGAATTACAGTATTTAGCATGTTAGCTTTAAATTTTTCAGAGCCACAGAAAATGTTTTTATCCAACTGTTTGTTATCACAATATCACACCAGATAAAGCTATCTAGCTATCTAATATAAGATTTAGTGTAGTGTCACTTTATAATATTTGCGGTAAACAGTTCCTCTACTGTGTTATTTGGAATGTGTGTTTATTATTTAGCTGTGTGTATGTGTTTAGAGAGAAGTTTTGGTTGTAATTTTATACTGGACAGAAACAAACATGTTTCCGGCTGGCTATGGCCATAGCCGGTTATAGTTTGGCTTGTGGCTTTTTGTGTAGGTGTTTGACATGTCACATTATGATGGGTGTCTCCAATTTTTGTCATCACAATATGTAAAAACCAACGAAACATCACTAAAGTTGTAATTATACACTGCTCAGTGCCATGTCCTCAGGCTGGTGACAAACAGCAAACAACAGAGCTATCACTGGAGGCATGACCTCTTGAAAACATTTAACAACCATTTTTCCCCATGAAGAATATCGGCCTTTTTAATACTAACCATGACATTCTGATTAATTGGCTAAAAATTGGTTGGTTTGCTTTTGTTTTCGTTATTTCCTGTATAAATTGTGTTTCTTTTAGAAAAGAATTTGTGGCTCATTTTTAATATTTCATGGAATTAATGCTCACAATGGATGGCTAATATTTGACTTGTAATTACTTGAAGTGTAAATAATTATGGGTCACCTTTTTTGACCTTTTTCACACACTGAGATTTTGTGACCTTTTATTATGTTGATGTCCTGTAACCTTTTGTTACATGGGATGTTTGTGAGATTTTTGTATGATGTTATTTTGAGCTTTTAATGCATTGGTCTTTTTTGGATAACCTTTGGATAGAATGGTATCTTTTGACCTTTTCGTACAATATTTTGTCATTTCTGAACAGCAGTATTTTGTGAATGTTTGACACTGACATTTTCTTACATTATTATATATATATATATATATATATATATATATATATATATATATAATACCTATTTGATACAGCTTTATCAAATTCCACTAAGTCTGTCAGAGAGATGATATGCATGTTATTCCGTGAGGTGATGGGTTTGCCAAATTTATTGCCCATCCCAATATAATAAAATCCCAGGTACATGGATGGTGGGGGGGGGGGGTGATTTAAGACTTGTTTATATTATGTTATTGGTAGGCCATTAGTGATAGATTTTGAGCCTGATGTTCAACAAAGATGACTGAAGTTTTATGATGTTTGTGACTTTTATTGGTAATATCTGGGCAAGATTTATTACCAATAGAGACTATAAGATGACGTTTTTGATTGACAGACAATCTGTTACTGTATTACAGGTGCATGATTTGTAATGATCCTGATTACTGTATTACAGGTTGTATTGGAGAACATTGGTGCTGAAGATATTGTTGATGGCAATCCGCGGTTGATCCTTGGCCTGATCTGGACAATCATCTTAAGGTTTCAGATCCAGAACATTGAGATAGAAATTGTAAGTATGAAAAATTGTTGACATTTTTAGTTATTGATAGCTGCTGCAGTATTGAACTATTGTAGTTAAGAGAGCACTAGTCCCAGATTGTTGTCATGATTGCTTTATGTATATCTGCTTCTTATTTCCTGTCTATTAAATCATTTGTATAATGTCTGTTAATTAGTCTGATTCTGTTTTATTTCATAAAAAAGAAAGTGTTGTATAACAAATGCTTTCACGTCTTTTGTAATAAATAACCAGCTTTTCAGGTTGTACAGTCACAGTACAATATTATTGGCAACAAGTGTCAAACATGATAAACTGGTAGGCCAGTTTTAACCTGACCAGTTTTGAGAGTACCAGTTGCTACCTTACTCCAACTCTTTTAGTCACAAAGTATTCGCCATATCACCTGTGCCGTGTGACCATCAGATGGAATCGTGAGAAGAACAGCAAAGTGCAAAACTCATTCATAGTCAGGTGGCACAGTTGGCCACACAGTCAGCAGAAAGATATAAACTATCTAACAGGCTGGTCTGCTACATATGATCTTGTGTGTTCCTGGTAGTATGGAAGCCATGTGATCAAAACATTTCTGTCCTTTCCATATAATGATCAAAGTTTTAAAACACCCTTTTTGCTAGCTCCTGGGCAATGCCAATGATTAGTACTTCTAATTATAGTACTCTAGATAAAGGTTTCCATGTTATTTTCCGCATGGATTTTAAATTACTCGAATAACTGATTATCAAAGAAATTGTGCTGTTAGCTTTTAGTTAGTCAGCTGTTCAGTTGTCTAAATGGATAGTCACTAATTAGTGGGGATACCCTAAAATTGGACGGCCAGGATGTAGGGTGCTTCTGCTCTTCACAGTAGATGGGGGGCCGCCTCCGTGGACTGATTGGTTGTGCATTGGATCACAAATCACTACTGCCTGAGTTCGAATCTTGGTGTGGGCGTATCTTGAGGCTGTTTCGCCTTTGACTTTGTCTCATTACCTTTGGAGGTCGCTCGGCCCATTTAGCCTACAATGTGCATGCACAAAAGTGGTGCTAAAACATCAATCATCATCGTAGACAATATTTCCTCAATTTTCCTCCTCCACCAACACAGCTGGGCACTCAATGTCGTCGGAGGATTGCATTGCAAACCTTCAGATTGTGGGTTCAAATCCAACTCATACCTGTGACTCTCGGCTATATGTCTTAGGCTGACTAGCATCAAGAGTAAACAGTGTAGCCTGTTGACATTTTGCCTTCTCAACCAAAATTGGACACCGATTTTAATTTCTAGCTAAAAGGCTGATGGCGCTGTTTGGGTGCCTGAGTACTGAGTCTTTGAATACCTCATTTGGGAAGAATACGGCCGTGATACAACTGATTATGGTTAATTGTTGCGGAGAAACTTTGCCCGACCCTGAATTCTGAGGACCAAAAGAAGCTCGGGCTCCACACTCTTCTAGGCATAGACTTGGCCTTATAGACAAAAACTTAATCCGGAGATACCTTCCCTGGTCAGTTCAAGCCGGTTGTCACAGCAATGTGTGGTGCCAGTTCTCACAGAGTTCGGTTGTCAGCTTGTTCGTTGAACGATCAGCTGAACACGTGTAAAGAAACAGCTGGTTTTACGGAGAGCCGTCACTGATCACAATTTTGTGGTAATCATCCAGTAAACATAATAGTGAACCTTGTCCACCTCACAATTGAGGGAAACCATTATCAGTAACATTCAGCAATATTGGATGGTTAATTTATCATTATTTTGGTGCTGTGTAGGGATTCACATAGTTGCCAGTTTTTTCCCACCAGATGAGAAACCATTCTGATTGATAACTGTCAGTAAAACAGTACCCCCCCTCTGTGATTGTATGTGTGTGTGTAGATTGGGGATTATATCCAATTAGTTGAGTTACCTAGGTTTGCCGGCATAAACAGGGCAGGGCCACTCAGCCATCAGATTAGTATGTGCAAAAGGGTACCCCCCCCCCCTCCAATATAACCTACATGGGCCCTTGACCCACTTAGCCAAGGTCCTAGCTTGAACCCTGAATCACGATATTTCATAATGATATAAACAAGCCACACCACATTCATTTGCCCAATATTTGTAATAACTATCAACTGAGCCCTGGAGAAATTATTTCAACTGTTTATTGAAAGCTCTTATCAGATAATGTTGGCATCTCTCTTCTGTTAGAAACATTTCACTAATATTTGAACTTGTGCCAGAAAAACAGTAGTTTATTTGGCAGGTTTTTTCGAAGATTTTTTTAATCACTGCTTTGAGAGTAATTTTTTATCGGTTGTTTAAATATTATATAATATTATGACAGATCGATTTCTTTTTATGACCAACCACTATATGGGTGCTCAGATGATCCAGTGGTTATAGTGCTGTGCCTCAAACCCCTAGGCTGTGGGTTCGGTTTCCACTCTTGCCTGTGTTTGCAGGATTTGTTTCCTTATGGAGTATCCACCGAGTGACAAGTACAGTGACTAAATAACTCAAATTCAGAGCCCACTATATAGTGAATTGTTAAATGTACCTGGATGCAGAAATCCATTTGTTAATTACACTTCAGCTAATGTTGATGTTGACCTAGATCATGATAACTTTAACTTTGTGGACAGGAAGAACATTACCACATGCCCGCCAAATATGTTATTGGGTGAGTGTTATATTATTCCAAAGTTTGTCTTTATTTTCACAGATGATCGTTATATTTTCCACAGTAAACCATCATATCACTACTATATCATTTTGTGATATTTATCTACCAGGAATTGGTTCTGTCTGGTAATTTTGGTGAAGTTAATCTGCTCATTATTGTATTTAAGATCATTGCTCTCTAACAGAATTTAAAAAAACTAGTCTGTGTGCCTTGGGCCATGATATTTAATATAGCTACAGCAATAAATGATGTGTTTAAAAGATAATAATTATCACAAAGAGGGCATAGTTTTCGTTCAGCGGATCTTTTATTATACTCATTATATTCATTTTGTTATATCTTCATTATGGCCAATGTAAAAACATTCACTCTATCCATAAAAGCGGCCATTAATGTGTAACGAGTGTGTCTTGTGCGCAGCACACTTGAATAATTTCCTCACTTGGATATAGTGTTTATGTGAATGTATTCAGCTGCTAGGAAACTGATGCTGTACTGGTATGTTTTGGTTGTGCTGGACCACATTAAGACAACACGATAATGACGGTTCCCCAATACAACAGTATCACGATACAACGGCATCACGGAGTTGTTCATACACCAATTGGTGAAATATTAACCAGATAATGTGGTATCATCATCAGAGCAAACTATAGTTAACCACTGTTAGACATATACCAAAACCTGTCTACAAGAGACAGTAGATATTCCCTTGGTGAGTTGGATACAGTTTCACTTGCATACAAACCAGACCTGGTTCTGTTACAGTGCGGCTGCGATCAAGCCTGGCTGTAATACCTGGATGTAATATAAATTTGACTGTTTTTTTTTAAAATGGCTATTTTATAATCCTGGGTTTAAACCTGAATATCGTATAATCCTGGATGTGGTATAAATTTGACTGTTGTTTAAAAATGGCTATTTTATCATCTTGGCTATAATCTGAATATCATATAAACCTGGGTGTGATATAAATTTGACTGCCACTTTTAAAATGGCTATTTTATAATCGTGGCTATAAACCTGAATATCATATAAAACTAGCCATGATATAAACCTAGCCGTAATGTAAACAGGACCATGACATAAACAAGGCTGTGATATAGTGGAGTGAATGACGTTATGGTTGACCAGTTTGTAGATATTTGTACTCGTATCACGTCTGAGTTGTTATCATCAACGTGGAAGCTTCCTCCATCATCGTTGTTAGCCACACCTAGTAGCTGGCTAGAGCTTAATGGCTCTGAGCTGATTGATTATTCTTGTTCTGCGACTTCTGACCGATTCTAGATATGTCTAGTTAATGAGCTGTCGGCACGATTCACGCTGAAGTGTCCAGTAAAGTGACCCGTATTTGACGTGTCAGCAAACAAATCATCAGTTTTATCTTGCGAATAGTTTATTTATGCATTTGTCAATGTTGGGTCATCAAAATATTTTCTAACGCTAAGTTGTTTATATTGTTTTAATTAGAAATGGTTCACTTAATTGTTGATTCTGTCATCAGCCCCGCCATCTGTCATTTAATACCAAACTTTTTTTCAAAAAATCGCATTAAATCGCTAAGACATTTGTCACTGCTAATACAAATATCACTAAGTAAACAACAGTAATTATTTTGCAATAAGTTGGTGAGATCTGTTTTTCATCATCATCATCATAATCATCATCATCATCACCTCCGTTGTCATGGCATGGGTTTAAAGACGGTATGCTAGAAACAGGGATTTGGGATTGAAACCACCACCTGTCTGTTGACTTTACGTGGCCACTCATTGCTTGAGCCATAAATCTGTATCTGTTTTCTGGTTGATGGTTTATTGCTCCCGATTATATAAACAACAACTGCAAATGGCATACCTGCTAGGCTGGGCTGAATAAGCGACAGCCTGGGGATTCTCCCCGAAATACAAAGCAAGCAAGGCATACCTGCTGGGGAGTGATAATGCTGCTTGATTATGCCAACAGTATTGGGGGGTGGTTGCTGGTTGCAAAAGAGTAAAGTCTTTGGCCTTCAACCTTGGAGCAGATATGCGAAGTACCCTTGAGCAGGTTTCCAGACTGAAAATGGTGCATTGTAAATAAATGTATAAAAAATTCCTTGCCTCTTATTAACTAGAAAATATTGCATTATTTATTAGCAGTCTCACATGATGTACTATATATACAGGCATTCCATAAGTTGTAGTTGCAAGGCAATTATAAATAAGTTAAATGTTTCTTGAAAGATCTGGGGAGCTCATTTAGTTCAGTGGTTAGACCGTGGCACTTGAAACCTTAGGGTCAGATTTCTAATCCTAGTGTTAGCTGTCTTTATGGGACGTTTTATTATGAAATTGACCATATCTTTGAAGTGCAATAAGACACGATTCGTAGAGCTTTTTTAATGATGGAAACAAATACTTGATTGTCATGCACCAGTAGCCAGTACCAGGCTCTCAGCGGATGTTACATCATCTGGACATCCTTTGTGAATCATGTTAATGGTTTATGCCTACACATTAAAGCTGGAGATTAAAACGCTTTGTGCAGAATCACAGAATCAGCGATAAAGAAAAAAATTAATGCAGTCCACAGTCTGGACTCCAGACAATGGTGGAAAAAAGTCCAGCAATGGGTGTCACGCATGACTGGCTACGTATAATGTTATTGGCTTCTTCCTCTGCGATGGATCAATTTCTATATTTCATCGCATTCATCACATCAGTTTTGTTGTTTCTATAATGTTCAGTCTTCTGTGTTTCCTCTCACAGTAGTTTAGCTTTGATTAATTTTGATTTAATTCGTAGCTTTACTTAATACCAGCTCCAGGCCTTGTTTGGCCAAAAATGATAATCGGTTGCCTAGAAATGCATTCAGATTTCAGGATCCCACTCCAGGATCCTTGGTAGTTGTACGACTCCTTCAAATTGTCATGGAAGTTTCTTTATTTTATTGACAGGAAGATGAGAGCAGCGAAAAGAGATCGGCCAAAGATGCGTTGCTGTTGTGGTGTCAGAGGAAGACTTATGGGTTGGTATCTGCTTATGGTTGATACTTTATATCGATTTGTACACAATGATATTGATAAACAACGATGATTACTGGTGACACTGGGAGAGATTTAATGCTCACAATATTTTGGCACGATTGAGAGCTTCAAGATTTAAACGTTCTTTCAGTAATTGTTGTGCATATTATCTGCACATGTATACACATGAACATGCACACAAACACACATGTACGCACATATACACACAAGTGCACATTTACGTGTACACACACACACACACAGTATTAGTTTTGATTGCAATTCAGTCATTTTCATTATATTGTAACATTGCTTTCTGTTCATGTGCTTGTTATCATTAATGTAATATTAATTTTCCTTCTGAATTACTGTTGCCATACAATTTGCAAACAGTTCTTTCCAAAATGAGTCCAGGTAGGATACATATCTGTTATCTGTTGTAGATATTGATTTTTGTCTTGTTTGTTTTAATTGTTTTATTTCAAACGACATATTTATGTTGTAAGTAAAATAGATGATATAAAAAGGCATGACTATTTACCATCCTGTAGGAGGTTTATAACCAAAATGTCTACCATTATTTCCCAATGTTTAGCTAAAGATACCCGAGTATAAATGTGAGATCTTAAAATAAAACTTATTCATCATCATCATCATCATCATGATTAGAGATGTTAGTTTTCCAGGATTTGGTTTTAAAAGTCAAATTTGATTAATCCAATGCATGGTAAAGCACTTTATTACACCAACAAATATTTTTCTTGTCATATCCATGTGTATAGTATGAAAGATTTTGTAGAAATCTTTTACAATGTTTTGCCATTTCATTTTTTATAAAAAGGAATATTTTGATAATGTCTTATTTTCCGTCATAGGTATCCTGGTGTTAAGATTGAGAACTTCAGCACTTCTTGGCGCAATGGCCTTGGATTTAATGCACTCATTCATGCACACCGACCAGACTTGATTGATTACAACAGGCTCAATCCCAGTGATCACATTGGCAACTTGAATAATGCATTCACAGTTGCTGAAAATAAACTTGGTATCAGCGCTTTACTGGATGCTGAAGGTTCGTATGAAGATAAATGTTTATTATCTACAAATATAAAGGATTTCGTCCTGTGTGCTTTCCACATATTATGATTTCATTTGAATAGAAATATTAGCATCTGTACAGAGAAGTCTGATTACTTAAGAGCATAACTTTAAGGATACAGTTTTCAAAAAAATATTTTATTGTAGATTGAAACCGTATCTGGAATTTTTATTGTTCACTTATTCAGATGTCGATGTTCAGCGACCAGATGAGAAGTCCATCATGACGTATGTTGCCGCTTATTATCATTACTTCGCCAAAATGAAAGGCGAACAGACTGGTACAAAAAGGGTGGCAAAGGTACGTTATCCATGAATGAGGTTGAAGTCAACATAATTGATAGATTGTTAGAAGTGATCAATATCAGAGCCACTTCTAATAATGTTTTTTTGTGTGTGTGTTTGTTTAAGATAAAGTGTGCCCAATAAATATCTACGTTGTTCTGAACAATATTAAGAGATATTTGTTATATGCTATATATTTAAATGTTTAATAAATTATTTCTGGCACATTTATTATTAGTAGTAGTATTATTATTGTTATTAAGTATCTAAAAGAAAAGGTACCTTTGGTGTAATATTGTGTAGTATTTGTTGCTGATGTAGATTAATTTTTTACCTCTTCACTCCTAATAATATTCTGTTTATGAAGCCTGTCCAATAGAAATTTTTCTAGCTATTTAAATTAGTAATGAGTAGGTGGGAAATTAGCAACTTTACAAAATTTACTGAGCAGTTTATATAGATAAAACATTCACATTTAGGTAATTGGTGGCTTAGTGGATGTAGAAAAGATGAAGGATGATTACGAAACGCTAACCACAGACCTGATGAAATGGATTAGGACCAAGATCCACGATCTTACCGATCACAACTTCCCGAACAGTTTGACGGGAATCCAACAGTCAATGGCTCAGTTTAAAGATTACAGAACAGTGGAGAAGCCACCAAGGTATGTGTGATGCTAGTTAGTTCCACATTTTGTGTACAAGCGAATCCTCAGTACATTCAAAACTGGATGATGATGTGATAATTGTTACTGGACATGTTAGTAATGTGAGGATATATTGTCGGATAGAGGCTGTTAGACTGTCAACATTAGTTTAGCCGAGTTGCTATAATAATGACGTCAGTATTATTACAAGTGCAAAGTGCAGTGGATTAGTGCAACGAGGAGTTTGTTCCAGGATGAAATTAAACATAGCTGGAGTTGATGAAGCTGAAGAAATGGCTATCATAATATGGAAAATAGAATGAATAATCTGTTGATATAATCGGGATGTCCTAACTCTCTTGGCAAATGTCAAGAGTCCTCTGCTTGATTTTGCCTCTCAAAATATCACCCACATTGAAATGCAACGTGATTACACCTGACTGTTCATTGAAGTGGGGCACTGTCTCACCTTGGCTGATTATGATCCTGCTTGAATAAACAGAGCTCATACTTCTGTAATTCAAGTATCTCCACACAACAACATTTACTCACTGAAGCTCATTGTGTGGCACTTGTTTATTTTTTGGGAGTGATCACTCAACTGCAGTTTGGTCTTATTTTAAATCCACAACACAACCTGATTGTAGATTGGAGCATCGCTCTCCTGTTGTGATTTGATGTTAGTGTGTTGCAACTCGTGTACAGATGACACTGTCTTGGCATGAATTTTGTTAGCCTACTAAATTTGTTAAATTGTGGGGCAGTATGGACAGGGCCTCGTAAAACGTCTGTATAATATGTCAGTATTGCTGTATATAATAAATATACATTTTGTTTAGAAGATACTGTGTCTGGGATGGAATAAATAATAATAATAGTAATAAATTGGACCAACAAACATAAATCTGTGGAATATGTACTGAATATGAGCAAGTATTTGATGTCTGTCATAAAAAGTGTTTAGGTGTTCAAGTAACTGAAGTGAATTTCTCAAATCTGAAACACCATATTCTACATCTGACACATGATACCTAGACAAATGGAGGCTTATGAAGAACCACTCGGTAGCATTATATTTATCTGTTAAACTGGGTGGCCCGTTTAAGAGAAATTAAACATGTATGATAGTGGGGAAGTAATTCCTTTAAATGGTTATTTAAATTCCTGAAATTTCAGATACAGTTATGAAGAAAAAGTAAACCATCTAATTGGTTGTGTCCAATCAATATTGTGAAATCTTCAGTCCATTTTTGAGATTCGTTTTCTTTGTGACTTTCAGTATAATTGATCTTTTGCCAATACAGGTTGAGAGAAAAGGGCAATATTGAGGCCCACTATTTTAACATCCAAGCTAAGTTGAAGTCTAAAGGTCAACGGATGTTTGTCCCAGAAGAGGGTCACCTTATACATGATATTGAGATGGAATGGCAGAAGTTGGAGAAAGCTGAACATAACCGTGAACTAGCACTGAGAGATGAATTGATCAGACAGGAAAGGCTAGAACAACTTGCACAGAAGTTTGAGAAGAAGGTTAGATTCATTTATAATTTAGATTATTTATATTGTATATCGATTATCACATGCTATCACAGAGTTCCCACACATCCTGGAAAATAACAAATTCATTTTCCACGTCCTGGGAATGTCCTTGAATTTTACAAAATCAGGAAATGTCCTGGAAAAAATATTGCCTATGAAAAAATCCACTTAGAACAAAAAAGGCAGTGAATAAATAGTGTGCTTATAGAAGAAAACTTCTATTGTAGAAGAAAAAGACTACTGGTACATAATCTTGATAACCCATGTTAGTTAAAATGGGTGGAGTGGTGAGGAGGGGGCTGTACCATAACAATGTCAATAAATATATGCCTGTTCTCACATATCTTGATTTATTATCTTTATATTTTGTATAATTTGTCCTGGAAAATGTTAATTTTGTCCTGGAAATGTCCTGGAAAATAATATTTCCTTGGTTGTGGGAACCATGTATCAATGAAGTGAATTATTAAAACAATGTAGGCTACATTATTATATATTACTTGTTTTTATTCACCAAAGTTTGCCATGTTAAACTTCCATTTAATTTATTCTTGCTTAATTAATTTAAATATTTTTTTCTTTCCTTGTCCAAAATCCAAAAATAGATGGTCATTATTTTCAGGCTTATGTGAATTAGTAAAAGTTAAAAAAAAATGCAACAGTAATTATTAAATGCAGTGTCGCCTAAAGGATAGCATTCAGTTTTTGTTTCTTTTGAACTTAGGGACGTCTGCGGGAATCCTGGCTTAATGATATGACAACTGTACTATCAGATCAGAACTTTGGTAACAATACGAGTCAGGTAGAAGCTGCTTTTAAGAAACATGAAGCTATAAGTACAGATATTGAAGCTAGAGTAAGTACAGTTTTAATGGTTGATTTCTTAAGTACTGTAGATTGGCAAATGTCGATGATCATATTAAGTTGCCGAATGTAAAAAACAATTGCCAATTTAAAATGACGCCAACCTTTTCTGTTGTACAGTTTAACTTAAAATTAAATTAAAACATTGCCATCTTGTCCAAATTATCAAATTTGCCAACTTAATATGTCAACATCATTTGTCGAATTACAGTATATGTATCTGGTCTTTATAAAATCCTTCCACATATTTGTCTTAATGGGTATTTTGCTTCATTGTCCATAAATTTATGCTTGCACCTGTTTGAGAAGCTAAATGATATTGGGTCAGTTAATGTTTGATTAACATTATTTGTCACAGAATTATTGTCTTCAGAACTTGTGCTCATTAATAAAATTTTTATACAATAAACAGCGTGACCGTTTTGTTGCCTTGTCCAGCATGGCAAATGAACTTTACCAAGAGAACTACAATGGACGAGATGAGATCAAAAAAAGGTAAAACCATTAGAATTGCTTACCAGAGGTTTATTTACTTTTCTGTTGCTTGACATTGATATAATTAAATTTTTTGACTCACTAAGTTATGTATCCTTCCATCTTTTGTGTGGTGCTGATTGTATGTTGATTTTATATCACAGAGAGAATCACATCATGACCAAATGGCAGCAGCTGATAGATCTGTTGGAGAAGAAACGTCGTGTTCTCAATGGATTCAATGATCTGCTGAGCATGTTCAGAGAAATTGAAAGTATCCAAGCCGAGATGAAAGAAATGGAGGTATATTGCTGAAATGTAGACTGATCATCTGGTTATAAATGGCTCATCTGGTCCAATTTCTTTGACCATTTATATTGTTGTTATTAAATGAAATTGTATTTTTGCCTCTAGCCTTCCTTACACTCAGAGGATTATGGCAAACATCTGATGGCTGTCGAAGATCTGCTGCAGAAACATCAGCTGATGGAAACTCAGATCACGTCGCTCGGAGCTCGGGTGCACAGCATGAACAAGAGAGCTCAGCCACACATGAAATCTTTACATCCGGAAAGTCAGCTCCTAACAAAACGCCTTGAAGTGTTAAACAAAGAATTTGATCAGTGAGTTGTTTGCTGTCAGTTTGTTGGAAGCTGTTGGATAGAAATTAAATTGTGGCCAATCATCTTATAAATCTGTTAAAGCAAAATTGCTTATATGGAGGTCCAGCAGTTCTTCACCGTAGAATGTTTAGAAAATTGCATAAAATTCTTTAGTGTAGATAACGGTGTCCTTGAATTAACACATCCACCACCAGTCCTGAATAATATTTTGAATCATCTGCAATAATTTTCTTTGGCCATTTATATGGTTGAATGGCTTTCTATATTGTATATTGGAACTGGTTCTGCTGGAACCAGGTGTAGATGTTTGCTGACTAAGAAATGGCATCTTTTTTGACAGATTACATCAGTTGTGTATAAATCGTAAAGCTGGTCTCGAAGGATCCAGGATGTTCTTCCAGTTCCAGCAAGATTCTGAAGAAGAAGAGGCCTGGCTGGTGGAGAAGATTCGTCTTGTTAAATCGCAGGAAGTTGGAAGAGATTTGACGGCATGCCTAAGTCTGCTCAAGAGACACAAGGTAAAAAGGAAGTAGTCTTGTCATTTACTCTTCTGGATAGATTATTTAATTAAACCAAGTAATTCTTATTAACAGTGGTGATAATTGTATTAATCATGAAATCTGTTTTGTGAAGCTTCTGGAACAAGAGATGGAGGCCCGATATCCATTGTGTCTGAATATGTGTGATACTGGTCGTCAGCTGATTACAAACAAGCACTATGCCTCACGAGATATTCAACAGCGCATCAACAGTTTACAAGAAATGTGGAAGAAACTAAAAGATTTGACACAGAAAAGGCGAACAAGACTTGAAGATGCTGCTGAGTCTCATCAGGTATTTTGCATCACATATGAATAGTATCTTAAACTGTCTATATTTTGTGGATGATTCAGTAGTAGATGGTTCACCTTTAAATGTGTTTATGTTTAGATTAATTTGAGCCAATTAATCATTGCAACAGAACCTATATCAAAGTTTGTATGCATCCTATAAATCTTAGAAACCCCTTAAATATCATGATTTAAAATCTTGTCCTGAAAACATCCTGGAAAGTGATAAAAGGTCAAAATAACAGGTCTCTTTCATAAGAAGAGTTTTATCTTTTATCCAATCATTCTTTCTTTTTCTGGCAATGCATATGCACTCAGGATGCCCCATAGATGCCTTTATGCATTTTGTTTACACAAGGTTCCCACAGACAGGCAAAATCAGGGAAAATATAAAAACAATTCCAAGTCTGGAAAAATCAGGGAATTTGAACATTTGGGGGAAATTGTGGAATTTAATTTTGAAATGCTGATTGTCCTGATGTCGAAATTTTGACATGTTTTGCGATTATTAATCAATAAATGCATATATTTTCTTCAAGTTTAATATGTTAACTTTTTCTGCCTATTAATTGTGACTCACTCTGGTGGTTTTGAAAAGTAAAGATGTGACCCATTTAATGATTTTGAACTATTATTTATAGATTTATTTCTAAATGGGCCTCAGAATGCAAAATGTGCAGGTTAATTTACACAGTTTACTTAGAATTTTAGTATAAAATTATGTATGGAGTTGCACAAAAAAATCCAGATAACAACCTAAAATAAACTGATTTTAAACTATTATTTTTATGTGGATAGGCCTTAGCATGCATGATTTGCACTCTAACTTTGCAATATTTGCCATTTCAAGATTTGGAAAATCAGGGGAAAATTGGTATTTCAAAATGAATTCCATGTGAGAACCCTGTTATATCTGTTAAGCAGCAAGTGAATCATAACCAGGTTATTATGATCCAGAACTGAATAAGAAATCCAAATTATTTGATAAGCTGTTTTATTACATTTTAATAAAAAGTAATCATCTAGTAACCACTGAGGATATTTTGCATAAACCTGACAAAAAGATGCTAATTGATGTGGTTGTTATTTTAGTTGATCCAATAATGAGTCAGTTGATTTCCCATTCCTTTGAGAGACAGTAGGATAACATGCTCTTATGTAAAGGAAAGTAGAGCTTATCAGCTATTAATTATAATGTCCGATGCAGTTAAACATTGATTCTCATCACCCATCGAACTATAACACTCAGTGTCCGATATCATCTCGGTGTTATCAAATATAAAATGAATGATGTTACTATTGTAGTGTTAATATTACTGACTGGTTGATCTCATATTCATATGTACATTGTTTTAACAATCAGTTGTAACTTTTAGATTTTTGAAGCCCTGTTTTATTTATCTTGAATATGTGGAATTTTATTGATCTCAAAGAGCAGTATATAGATTGACTAAAAATTTAAATTTCAGTGTTATTGAGAACTTTCAGGCCATTCTAGATTACTTTTAAATAAGGGTAATAAACAAACTGCTATATATATATATTTTTAAATATAAATATAATTGTTTCTGTTCAGTATTATGCTGATGCAAATGAAGCTGAGTCATGGATGAGAGAAAAAATGCCTCTTGTTACAAGTGAGGATTTTGGCAGGGATGAAGCCACAGCCAAGGTTTGTTGAATAATATTGCAGAATATTTTATCAAAATATTCTAAAAATCGTATCAGAAATGATTTCTTCAAAATAAGTTTGTCTTAAAGGACAGGCTTAATAGCACCGGCTGTCATTTTATTACTCTGGTCTATTAAATAAATAAAAATTAGAAATAAAATGGATTATTATCGGGTGTTCTTTTACTTTTAGAATCTCTTACAACGTCATGGCCATTTAGAAGAGGAGATCAAAGCATTCCACACAGACATCGACAGACTTGATAAGTTGGCTACTTTGATGACTAAAGCTGCCAATCTTCATAATGTAATTGGACATTTGCCTTACTGGATGTTTGTTCATGTTTGATTCCGTTAAAATCCATAGAGATTTTCTTATACTTAATGTCATTTCCTTGGATCTTCGTAATGGGAGTGGGGGGGGGGGGGGTGTAGGCATTAAGAATATGCCTTTTTAATGTGTATGTCATCATTTAGATTTCCCCAGAGGTAGCCTCTTTGGCTGTGGATCAGCATAATTTAGCACCAAAGGAGGTTGTCAGGGAGGAAGAGGAGGAGGAGGATTATGAACAGGTTGAGATTCCTTATCAGTATGAAGTAGAGGAGGTCCAGGAAATGCCGGTGGTGAAAGAGCAGGTAGTTGAGAAGGTCTTACATCAGGTCAAGGCCATGTATCCATACAAGGGACAGGGCATGGTTGTAGATAAGGGAGAGGTAAGATCTTGTTGGATTGTTCTCGTTGACTTATTGATTATCTTATTGATGCTGTCTTGAAACATTAGTTGAAGATGGAGTTACGAGACATTGTTGTGGCAGTGAGATAAAGTTATTGCTGTCGTGACCTTTATGCTATGTTCAATATTGTGCACTGAATAACATACATATATCGGTAGTAATTCATTAAAGCTCATGCACCATTCATCGGCTCATTCTGAGTAATTTCCCATGTAGTCAGTGTACATCTATCATTTTAAATGTTTTCATTAGCAAATAATGTAGAACATCTTCAACTGTTAAGGTTTTTACAAGGGACAGTTCAATCCATTGATTTTGTGATGATATGTTATTGATGTGTTCATAAAATGTTATTGATATGGTGTTGCCATGTTAGGTGTTAGTGAGATGTTATTGAGGTGTTTGTCAAGTGTTATCGATGTGGTTATGTCATTTTATTAATGAGATGTTAATGATGTTAATGATGTGGTAACAAGATGATCTTGAATTATTTAACATTTCACATAACAGACACACAGTTACATGGAGTATTGTTTTTTTTTTTTTTAATCATTTTATTTCTGAGAATAATTATTATAACTCGTTATTGACTGTTTGTTGTTTTAGGTAATACTCTTGATTCAGAAGACTAATAATGATTGGTGGAGTGTTCGGAAAGCAAATGGACAAGAAGGGTATGTTCCTGCAAATTATGTCAAAGAAATCACCCCAAAAGTGATCAAGAAGGTCATCAAGAAAACTGAAACTGTACCACAGAAGGTTAAGGTCACAAAAACAGGCTATCGTAAAGAACTGCGACCGGTTAAAAAGAAATCACATGGAGTGAGGAGAACACCCTCTAGTGAGTGGCATAATAGTTTTTAGGGTTGTGTTGCTTAAGATTTGCTGCAATTTGAAAATATTAAAATTAAATGTTTGGATTGTTTTATTTTTGACATTCCTTTTGCCATTTTCAGTTCGGTCCCAAGCAAATCTGCATTTTGATAAAGAGAATGTTGAACGTCGTCAAGAAGCACTGAACACCACTTATAAACAGTTAGACATTTTTGCTCAGGCAAGAAGAAGAAATTTAGACGATTTCATCAAATTTTTCCGATTCTGCAATGAATGTGAAAAGTTTGAATCTTGGATGAAGGATAAGGTATGCATTGTCTTGCTGCAACATAATTTAGTTGTGTAAAGTTGACCAGTAGTTGTTTGTTTGTTTCTCGGATTATGGCATATTGTATTGCACACACATTAAAACAACCAAACATCTCTCGCTGTTAAAGCATTTAGATCACTCTAATGTGTATTGGAAATAAGAACTTGCCAAAAGGGTGTGTATGATCATAAATAAACAGAATTTATATTTTTTATTGCTATATTAATATGAACTAATGTTTTAAAAATTTTATTGAATCAGGAACAAATGTTGTTGACGAAGGAGAGTTTGTCTCAGAATATGGATGCAATGAAGAGAAAGTTTGAGGTAAGTAATTACCCTTTAAAACTTGTTTCCGTTGTGATCCTGACACTTCTTGTACAATGTTCCATCATTACATTTGAGGTGGCGGCAAGTCTGTAATATAGCTGTGCAAGCGCCTCCGTGATCTGAATGGTAGCGCATTGGATGACAGATCACTACCACCTGAGTTCGAATCTTGGGGTTGGCTTATCTGAAGGTTGTTTCATCTTTGACTTCACTTTATTACCTTTAGAGGTCACTTATCATCATCATCGTAATATAGCTGTGATGTTTATCAGTACTAGGATTATTGCTAACTAATGTTGTTTCACTCAAACTTAGTGTAAATGCTTTTAGTTGAGATGTGGTCCTTCTTATTCAAACCGTATCTCTTTCCAATATATTTGGCATCCTGAATGCATGATAGTTAGAACATTGCACTGTAAACTTCCAAGTTAAGGGTTCAAGTCTGACTCATACTTGTGTTTGTCGGATTTGTTTCCCTGGAAAGATACCCCAATGATATGTCCCAATTGTGACCAGTGTTAGGGTTAACAAATAAGCTTATCTCCTTCTGGCATTTTCTTGTCGTCAATATATATCCATCATTTTGTAAAACAATATTGGAAATTGATTCCCAGATACAATTACTGGGAGTATTAGGGATAGTTTTCGTTTGATGTTAATGAACTTTATCACAATTCAAGAAGATTATTACCAGATAGACAAGCCAAGAAACACTTATTTAATTTTGGCACGAATCGTGGGCATTTTTTAGTGTGGTTGTGTACATGATAAAGTTCACAATTAACCTCATTAACTGTACAATATTCAATCGGCAGGAATACAAATTCTTACTGATTTATAACTGTTATTAGTCGAGATATTTAAGTTGTTATGTTTCTGGTTTGTGAACTTAGAAGGTGATCATGTTCACTTCGGGGTAGTTGTTAATAATTTTTGAGATAATCAATAAAGAGCATTCTCATTTGGTAGGTGATTAGTTTTTTCCTTCATTTCGCTGTTTTATAAACAAAAATTTTCCGGGTGATTTTATTCTGGTAAATGCTGGTTGGCATTTTGAGTAAAAGAGACTTGGAAGTAGATCCCTTTGAGGTAACCATCAGTTCAATTAATACAGGTCATCTTAGAGATGAGGTTATATAGTAGCAGTGCTCTAGTAATGATAAAGCTGATGAGGATGATGATTAACAATGATTGATGATGGTGACGATTGTGATAATAAGTTTTACAAATTAACCAACAATTTTCCTCGTCTAGGCATTGATTACTGACTTGGCTGCAAACAGTCAGGTTATTGAGGACATCAACAAAATGGCTGATGAAATGGTAACAAACAAACACCGAGAAATGAATTATGTACAGAAACGTCGCAGAGAGATCAACGACAGGTAAGTCAGTGACTTTATGAATTATTAGAGAATGTGGTTAACTGGAAATAGTCACTGTGTGTGTGTGTGTTTGTGTCTCGATGCTTATAAAGAGGTGCACCTGTCTGTAAACTTGTTTTGAGCTGTAAACTTGTTTTGAGATATCCTTTTTCATGTTCATTTATTTTCATTACAGATGGCAACATTTACACAAACTAAGACTTAATCGTGAGAAGACATTGGAGGGTGCCTCCAGGTTAGTGCATTTTAATTGTTGTTTATAAAATCTTCTAAACTTTTGATTATTACTTTACACTTTCTACCAATTTTCTTTATATGTCTGTCTGGTCTTTATATGTCTTTCTCTGTCTCACTCTGTCTCTATTGTTTACGTGTTCATAGACATATATGTAGGATCTTGTTTTATGTTTTTTCAGCATTGAAATGTTTAAAAATATGTGTGATGAGTTGAAGGACTGGATAAATGAGAAGAACAACATGCTGAATGTAGATGATCTTGGTAAAGATCTGGCATCTGTCCAGGCACTGAAACGTAAACATCAGAACCTGGAGCGAGAATTAGAACCACTGGAAGATAAACTGAATAAACTAAACCTTTTGGCAAAAGGGTTAGTACTGTGTGTGTGTGTTTTGAAAGAGAATTAGTTCACTGATATGTAAGTGTGTATTCATACACTTTGTGCGTATGTAAGTAGTTTTGTGGCTGTCAGTACACTGACATATCAGATTTCATAGAACATCCCAGGTACAGTTATACCATTAAAGTTCACATATAACCAAACAGAGTTAAGAAATATATTGACCACCAGTTCAATCAGTCCATACTAACATGCAGCATCACATGACCATATATTTTGGTGGGATTAAACTTTAAGCAGCAAAATCATCGAGCTTGTCTTGGAGTTTGGGGTAGAGACCCCTGGTTGTCGCCTATTGGGTACAGCCACCTGGTGTTGATTTCTGTTATTATGATGATGGCAGTTGTTTAACGTGGTGGCACCTCAGTTTACTATAAATTTTATGTTCGGGGGAGAAAAACCTTGCCAGTTGCTTGGTTGGATGAAAAATTCCTCCTACTATAATGTCACGGCCGGGATTCGAACCTCAGACTTCCCGCACAGCATGTAATATGGGTACGGAAGTTCCATGCTCTTACCCACTAGTCCATACAGGTGGTCTGATATGTCCTTATTGTATGGTGTGTGTAAGGGTTTTTCTGGAGAAGTGAGGTTATGATGTTTGGTAGGAATTTGTTTTTAAATCATCAAGCACCACAAGGCAAGAGTAGTAGACTTAATTTCCTAAGTCAGTTAGCTGATCAGATGATACCTTAAAATGAATTGTCATGGTTTCTAAAGTCATTGTCCTTTGGTGATTTTGTTGTTGTCAAGACCATCTCTGTGGTAGCTTCTAAATGGGTATCACTTAACCCTTTTGTCATCTCAGTACAAATTGCTGCAGGTACAAATATATCATAGGAATTTTATTTGAATCCATTTGACAGGTATTTTGTGAACAATTCTTTTGGCATAACATTGTTTATAACTCACTATGAATAGGCAAAGAAAAGAAGTGATCCTTTTTTTTTCAAAAATCTTTTTCCAGAGCCAAAAATAACGTTTTTGGAGATGGGGAATGGGTCAAATTTTTTTTGAAAGAAAATTGTTTTATCCACACTCGATTAGTCTCAGATTGTCCTAAAAATGCACAAAACCCAAAACAATTTCCCACACCCCCAGGTGCATGTGCCTCACTTCGCTTTGCAACTTCCTTTCCCTTTTTATTCAAAGGCCACTCTCATGCCTGTCTTATACATGTTCAACACAATTCTCTTTAAAGTGACCATAAATACAATTTGTCTTAGAAAGAAGTTTTTTTACAATACTGGCTAAATTCGTTTTTAAATTTGTTTTGAAAGTTATATTCTGTGGAGTTAACTTACCATGTAAATGATCCACTATTTCACTCCGCAGTGTCCGTCAGTCTTATCCGGGTGAGGCAGATTATGTCAATCAGAGAGAGAAAGAGATCATGGACATGTGGAAGGCTTTACAAGACAAATGCCGTGAGCGCCGTGCTAGACTCGATGACCGGGAAGAAGAGGAAAAGTTTAAAAATGCTGCCATGGATTTGGTGAGAAAATTGCATCATTGTGTTAGACTTTAAAACTTATATGTGCAAGTCACTGGAACAAGAATAATATCCTCTGGTATTATTATTATTATTATTATTGAGTTATGCTTCTGATGTGGCCACGATGTGTATGTGTTAATGGTCATTTATTAGGATAACTGGACGTCAAAGATGAAAGCTCGCCTCAATGAGAAGGAGATCCCTCATAATGTTGCTGAAGCTGAGGAGCTGCTAAAGAAACACAACGAGCTTCTTGGAGAACTTAACGCCAACAAAGACAGGTCAGTCGTAGATCTGACATTATCAGATATCTCCGTGTATCTTGTCTGGGTATAATACTTATGGTGGTAACTGTTGTGTTGAGGGTGTAATTAATAGTGGAACAAAAGAGACCAGATTTGGTTTAGGATATTTAATGTACCCTGAGTCGTGTCTATAGAGACCAGTCTCGGTATCAATCAGGTGGATATTAAAGAGATGTGGTCTTTTAAGGACAATCTTTCTAGGAAGATAATTTGTTAGAACAGGTGATTGGAGAGGTATGTTTTACTCTTTGTGATTAAGGTCTGGAAACAATGTAATGTGTTGGTTTGTCACGTTCTTTATCAAGTTTGGAAGAATATTTTATCTGTGTGCCTCGTTTATTCTTGTATGAACTACATGAAAGTAGAGCTGATTTTAAGCTCTCCTCTATAATCATATTTCCAGATTTAGTGCTGTAGATAAGATGGGTAGACAGATACTAGCTAAGAATCCTCATGCCAAAGGTATCAAGGAGAAGTTAGATGAATTAGCCAGAGATAATGCCTTGCTTGATGATCTTTGGAAGAAGAAAAATGAAGACCTTAGAAATGCCGCCAAACTACAGGTATACCTTAGCAATAGTTAACAATTGCAAGATACAAGTCACTGCTGATTCAGCATTTTATATGGTTTTCATACAATAAAATTGATCAGTGTTTGCTTTTGACTACCCCATCCTTATTATTTTGACTGTTGCTGCATTCATTTAAAGTCATCTTAAATATTTTCAATGAGATGAACATTATAATCGATTAAAGCAATTCATTGTAAGGTTTTCATCCTATGCCAAAATATGCAATTCCTTATTATATACAGATAAGATTAATTTATAACCATTTTATTTAAAATTGATTAAAACTATTAATTAAGGCTAATGACACCACAATATGTGGATATTTTAATTTGTACACGAGTTCATTTCCAGTATTTTCTGGTTTTTACCATCACTAGGCATTTCTCCGAGAGGCTGACCAGATTGATGCCGCTACCACAAGTCATTTGGCCTTACTGAACTATAATGAACTTGGGGTGAGTTTGAGTCTCGTATAAACTGTTTGCACTCAATTCCTTACTCTGTTATAAATGTTTGTTGTTTAAGTCGTTTATTTTAGTGTTTTGTAGGGATTTTAGTACATTAATGTTTTCCATATTTGCTGTCATTGCTACTACAGAGTACACCTGAGGAGTCGGAGGCTCTCTACAGAAATCATGCTGACTTCATGAACAAACTGGCAGCTCAGGATGAACGTATCAAGGCTTTGAATGAATTAGCAGACAAGATGATTGCCGAGGGACATCCTGATGCTGACCTGTATGTATAATCTGCCAAACATTTACAGCTTGTCAGATAGTTTTCCCTGTGTTATCTGATTAGTTTTACAATAAAAGAAACAGCATCCAGTTATCGCTTAGTGTAAGTGATCGTTCGGTTTTCTTGTTTTAAGCATTAACCAGCGTAGGAATGAAGCGATTGCAAGACGTGATCAGGTCAAGGACAAAGCTCAGGAACGCCTTAGACTTCTAGAAGGTTCTAGGGACTTCCAGGACTTTCAGAGAGATACTGATGAACTGTCAGACTGGATTAAGGAGAAATACATCACAGCAACTGATAACTCTTGGCAAGATCTGACTAATCTGTTGCCCAAATTACAGAAACATCAAGCATTTGAGGCAGAACTGAAGACGAACAAGGACAGATTAGATAAAATTAATAAGGTACTGGCATTTATGCTTTTCTTGTTTGGTGAACTTTTGAGGGACAAGGTTGTAAGCTGATTGAATGAGAGTACAGCTGTTAGTTTCTTTTTGGTCCCATCATTGAATCATTAGGTGAAGTAAAATATTCATTATCGTTTCATTGTGAAGTCATGTAAAATCTTTGGTATCATTTTATTATTAGGTCGTGTAAAAAAATCTTAAAAGCTTCCTTGTCCATTTTTAGGTCTTTGAAATAAACAAAAGAAAATTTGTCGTAGGAGAAATGCAATTTGTTTATTTTATTTCTAGGATGGTGAAGTCATGGTGAAGGCAAAGCATTTTGCGTCACCAGAGATTAAGAACATCCTGACAAAGGTGAACAGGGACTGGGCCGACTTGTATGAGAAGTCTCGCGACAAAGGGCTGAAGCTGAGACAGGCAGCGCAGCAGGAGCTCTTTAACAAGGCTCTTGAAGATGCTAATGCCAAACTGGCAGAGATGGAGAGACTGGTGTCTTCTGATGACATCGGCAAAGATCTCCGGGGTGTAAAAGACCTGTTAGTCAAACACCAGGTATGGTACATCGTATCCCATTTTTGGATACATTGAAGTAAAAACCTTTTAGATGTTAATCGGTGTTTGGCTTGACAATTAGTAACCATGTTGTGTGGTTTTTATAACACTACATCCAGCTGTATTTTTTATGTTCCATATCATTTAATGAACAAATAGATAAGTATTAGATGAGTTATTAATGGTGAAATCTATTTACACCGGTGAGCTGGATTATTTTGAACTGAGCTTTTTTAGGGAATGTTGTGTAAAATATTTATGCTTTCAAGTATATGTTAGCACCAGGAAGCACAAATCCATATATCGGCGGTAAATACTAATGTCTTTAGATAAATGGTGCCAAAACACACATGTTTAAATCAAGGGAGATGCGCATCTTCAAGCAGCTAATTTGTATACGTGAATCTGTTACTTAGCGAACAAACTAATTCCATTTTTTTCTTCAGATGTTAGAACACGATATGGAGGCAAACACGTCCAACTTAAAAGCTATAGTAGAACAAGGACGCCAGATGGCTCGAGCAGGACATTTTGATTCTGCAGGCATCTTGAAGGCTGTTGAAGACTTTGACAAGAGGTTAGTTGGATCTCTTTTTCAAGTCGGGTTAATTTTATTCCCAAATATTTTTTATATGCCTTGTTAACATTATATTATTATCATAAAATCACCTTACTTTCTGATGCTTGTAGGCACAATGCATTGAAGGAGCCGATTGCCAAAAGAAGACAGAAACTTGAAGACTCGCTGCGATGGCATCAGTTTAATTTTGATGCTGACAGCGAACTGAACTGGATAAAGGAACACATTCCCACTGCAACGTCTACTGAGTACGGCAAGAACTTAGTTGATGCTAAACATCTTGGTGCTAACCACAAGGTACACGTGGGATATTTTATAATTAATGCAAATGGATACCTTTGTCTTCAGTAGGCAGTTAAGATTAACAGAAACAATAAAACGTAAAACTGATTAGAGAATACTAGAATCTGTATTTAAATGCCGTTTTATCAGCTTTAATGTTAGTTGCATCATTCCATATTTGTGTGATGGTAATTCTTGGCTTGAATATTTAATTTATTCATCTGTGTATCATCAGAAATTTGAGCTGGAACTTCATGGTCACCAGCCAATCATAGAGAAGCTCCTAGCCACTGGTCAGGGACTCGTCAAAGCCCATCACTTTGCTGCTGATCCCATAGAAAAGAAATGCCAGGATGTTTCACAGGCATGGGAGAGGCTGCTACAGCACTCGGCCAAACGAAAAGAGAAACTGAATATCTCACTCCAGAAACAGATGGTGAGTGTTTGTATTCTAAAGTGAATGTGTTGAATAAATAACAATCTCTCTCTCTGTGTGTGTGTGTGTGTGTGTGTGATTATCATCATTTAACACCAATAGTAATACTATAGCCATTTGATTTGTATATTTAAACTACAGTATCTGACAGAAGCTACGGATATAGAGTCATGGATTAGTGAGAAGTTACAGATTGTATCTAGTCAGGATTATGGCCGTGATGAGAACGCAGCTGATAAATTACTTACTAGACATAAGGTAAAGTCTTTAGAGCATCATTTCAGAGAGTTTGTTTTAGAAGAGAATTTGGTCATGGGATGTGTCTGTCTGTTACATTGTTATTGTCTCATTATTACAGGCCATTGAGGGTGAGCTACGGGCTTATGATGGCATGGTTAAGCAGCTTCGGAAAAAGGCTGATCATCTGATATCACTCGACAAGACTGATTCAAAGGAAATTACAGCCAAACAAGTAAATATAATAAATAAATAAACATGCACACACTTACACCCAACTAAACACGCACACAAATACACACATGCACACACAACACACACCCAGTTTCAACTTTTTTTCAAATTTTGTTTTATAATCAGATACATTGATTGTATTATTTTATAGTCAGCACTGGAAAAACACATGGATCAACTGCATGCCAAATGTGTTGAGCGGAGTAGCCACCTTGATGCATCACGTCGTTTCCACGAGTACATGAGAGAAAGTGATGAGTTAGAAACTTGGATTGAAGAACAAATGCAGACAGCTTGTGCTGAAGATTATGGCATGGATTATGAACATCTCCAGGTAATTTTATGTGTTTTTTAGTTATCATGTCTTTTCTTATTTGAATGTTTTGATTTTAAGTAATGCGAGTTATTTTCTGCTGTCGGACAGGTAATCCAGAAGAAGTTTTCAGAATTCCAGTTAGGTCTCGAAGCTGGCACTGAACGTTTTACTCATGTGGATAATATGGCTACTGAGCTTATAGAGAAACAAAGCCCATATTCTTCAGATATTTATGAGAGGCAACAGATGCTTCAGTAAGTGCAACTATTGTCTTCTTTCGTGTTTCATAATGTAAACCATTTTAAAGATGCATTAGAAATGACAGACACTGGAATTCACTTCATCTGGTAATTTATTGCAGGGAAAAATGGAAAGAACTGTGGACCCAGCTGGAAGCTCGCAAGGAAAAGCTGACAGGAGCCGGCAAAATACACAGATTTAACAGAGATGTGGAGGATGCACTTTCCCGTATACAGGAGAAATATGCCAGTATTCCTGAAGATCTTGGCCGTGACATCAAAGCTGTACAGAGCTACATCAAGAAACATGAAGGCTTTGAAAATGAGTTGGTGGCCTTAGAAGCTCAGGTTGGTTGATTCTACATGATATAATAATATACATATATCTGAACTGTCATAAATTATTTCAGATGACTTCAATTTTAATTCACTGATGATGATGATGATGAACAATTAGGCAGTTGCTAAAATTCAAGGATACAGTGTTTGAAATTGCTAATTTTCTAATACAAATAGCTGCAAATTCTGATTGATGACTCAGCAAAATTACAAGAAGAGTATCCGGGTGGTAATGCGGAACAAATAGCTCGCCAGCAGGAAGTTGTTCTGGAAAACTGGAACATCTTAAAGGAGAAAGCAGAACAACGAAAAGAAGAACTCCATGCAGCAGCTGATATTTTCAGATTTTTGGCTGATGTATGTATATAATTAAAAAATTGGTCTTGTCAAATACTAATGTGGCATTAATATTAGTATTTATGAAATATTGGAAGAATATATTTAGTAATTGTGTCATTATTTACATATGAGA
Source organism: Paralvinella palmiformis (assembly GCA_025642065.1). Taxonomy (NCBI): domain Eukaryota; kingdom Metazoa; phylum Annelida; class Polychaeta; order Terebellida; family Alvinellidae; genus Paralvinella; species Paralvinella palmiformis. Next base: position 501,365 of record JAODUP010000335.1, on the reverse strand, counting down.
AATCTGATCAATTCGAAAAAGAATATTTGTGTTTGTTTTAACAAGTTAGTACATTTTTACCAGAAAAAAAGTTGCGGGTATGTTTCCTGCACTTTGTTTTCTTAAATATGTTTTTGGTGCTGTCTTGCTGGTTAAATAGACAACTTACATTTATACTATTAGGCAAAAGACTTGATTAGCTGGTCGGCACAGATACAGACCGAGATGAAATTAGACGAACCAGCCCGTGATCCTGCTAGCGTTGATGTACAGATGAAACTTCATGAAGAACTCAAAGCAGAAATCGATGCCAGAGAAGACATGTTTGCTGCTGTTGTGGAAATGGGACGCAACATCATCCAGACTGGTCATAATTCCAGCCAGGATGTGAGTCTTCCAGAGATGATCTCCTACCTTGAGTTACAATGCACTATATGTGGTTCATTCACTTCATTATGGTTTTAGTTCATGCTTTGTTAAAAAATAATATTCTGATGATCATTTTTTATCTATTATTGTAATTTGACGATGTTATTACATTTATTATTGTTGATAATGTGTTGGTTTAGTAGTATGATAATTTTATTGTGTGACACATTTCAGATCCAGGAGAAGGTTAATGAGTTGTTAGATGAACGTGAGAAGTTACACGGCAAATGGCAAGATCATAGAGATTATCTGAAACAGTTGTATGAAGCACAGCTGTTCTACAGAGATGCTAACCATCTGGATAGAATTAGTCATTCACAAGAAGTAAGTCAGCTCTGTGTGTGTGTGTGTGTGTGTGTGTGTGTGTGAAAGATAGACATAGGTTTATTCATGTAATTGAATCTTCTTTAATCATAATGGAATGATCACCAGCTGAATAGGAAATAAAATGTGTAAATACTATGAAAAATTGTACAATTCTATTAGTTAGCATAAAATTTATGCATGCTTCTGTTACTTTATGTTAAAGCAGCAATAGAAAGTCTAGAGCAAACAGCCTTGGGTAATCTCATTTGTAATATCCCTTTTGAAGTGCTTATGTCTGTGTGCCTGTATTTCTGGACAAATTTTTACCAGTACTCTTAACAGTTTAATGTTGATTATTTCAGGCAGCCCTTCATAGCTCAGATTTGGCTACATCAGTTGACCAGGCTGAGTCACAGATAAAGAAACATGAAGCATTTGAGAACCGACTTGCTGGTCAAGAAGCAAAGGTTTGCCAAGTTGGACTATGTACTGTATAATTACTGTAGTTGTTTAAGGCTTTGGTTCTGTTCATCAATTATTTGGGTATATTTACTTTTTGGTCATTGTTTTTTTAGATGGAGTCCCTGAAGCAGTTTACTAATTGTCTGATAGAGAACAACAACTTCGATGCACCAAACGTCAAAACAACTTTAGACAAAGTTGAAAAACGGTGAGCTGTCTTAAATCACATGATTAATGGTGTTAGTTGAAATTCTCCAGTATGTTTCATTGTTATGTTAAATGAACCTTTTAAAACTGATTATTATTGTCCATTATTCCAGGCGAGCCAACATCAAAGTACTTAGTAATAAGAGGAAGCATCTTTTGAATGACAACCTGCTGTATACACAGTTTAACAGAGATGCCACTGAGGTAGAGGAATAATTATGTTTTTGTGCTCTTTACTGTTTATGTGGGTTCCAGGGCTTGAATTTTAACAAGATGTTTATATTGAAATGTTGTCCACACGATATCTTATCAACTTTGGTCAATTCTGTAGTTCTTCGTTGCAATAATACTGCAAATACTTATGTAAAACAAACAAATATATAACGTTTACAGAATTTGATATGTGTTTTTGTTTTATTTAAAACAGGCTGAAGGCTGGATTGAGGAGAAGTTGAAGGTAACACATCAGGCCAGTCTGAGCTCTGTTATGGATCTTCAGGATAAGATGAGGCAACTGAAGAAACATCAGGCATTTGAGGCCGAGATCCATGCAAATACGGAGAGAGTTGAGGGCATTAAGAAGGTATGCATTTATGGTCGTGTCGATGTCATAACTTGTATGACACAGGTAAACATAGCCAGTCATGTTGTGGTGAATAACATTTTAATTGTTGTTATTATTATAGAAAGGTCAGACTCTGGTTGCTAAGAAACATGAAGCCTCCCCAGAAATCAAAACACGTTTATGGAACCTGGAGCAGAAATGGACAGAATTGATCCAAGCATCCATAGAACGTGGTAAAGTCCTGGAGGAGGCAAAGGACATCCTGGCATTTAATGAAGAAGTGGATAAGGTTGAAGCCTGGATCAGAGACAAGGTAAATAACTAGGTCTAGAAAAAGTTTACAAACTAATCAGTTATTGTATAGGTTTGGCCTAACTGAGTTTAATGTAAATATACAGTCATTTTGGGAATCCAAAATAAGTAGTAGTTCTGGTAGATTTCATTTTGGGCTTGACAGATTATACTGACAATTGCAAGATATGCTAGTAAACATTCATAACTTTCTGTGTCCCCCTTTCACTGCACCTGAAACAATCACATATTTAGACAGGTAACTTTTATAATGAGCAGTTAAGGTTTTCTTTTGTCATGTATAGTATAAGTTTTTATGTTTGTCAGCATGCCTGCGTAGGTTTTAGATCACAGGATACTATTGCCATCTGATACTATTTGTATTTTTCTAGTGTCTAAGTAAACCCTTTTTTCGTTTGGTTGTTTAAAATAATCTACTGATACTGGTCTTTGTAATTATTTACTTTACCATAATCTATTTATCATGATACAACTACTCTCTGATTAAATCTAATATTAGACACTAACCTAGAATCTGTGGCCTTGTACTTAGATAATATATGATTGTTGCTTTTTCACTCTTGCCATTATCTAATCCGCATAAGCAAGTCCGTGTATTTTTAAATTATCATCAGTGTTTTAACTAATCTTCTGTTTTGTCAATGTTATTTCTCCGTGTATCAGCCTCTAGCGAGACTGAAATTTCTCAAAGTAAGAACCTGTTGTCAGTGTCATTGTGTGCATGATTATTGTGATATTCTCTCTGTGTTGGACAGTTCATAGAATGTGCCCATCGTAGATTGTTCACTGGGATTAGTGTTATGTTTGTGAACCATGGCGGAATGTTTTGCCCGCTTCTGAACAGCTGCCTGTTATTCAAATGTGAATGTTTTGAAAATTAGCCTTAATATTTGTGAAATGTCCATCAGCGCGCATGTATATCTGTACATGCCAAGATCTCCTCTGTGTGTGTGTGTGTGTGTGCTGATAAATAGGCATTATTTCAGACAGACAATTGCATGAAGTTGTATCTAAATAATTGTTGTTTCTTGTTCTGTATTATTCCATGCCAAAGTAGATTATCAACTACAACTTATCCGAGGTTTATTCAGAAAATGTACACACACACACACACACACGTCTCCATGGTATAACTGGTAGTGCAGTTAGCTACAACCCTGTAGCAGCTTGGTTCAAAGTCAAAATTGGCTATGTCAGAAGGATATTAAATTTTTTACTTCAACTCTACCTTGGAGGCCCTTTTAACTGACGACCGTGTGCAGGAACATTTTACATGTATTGTTGTGCAGTCAAGTGCATACATCTTGTAAGACCCTTCATGTACTAGTATGGAAAGCTATCATTCTTACTTAGCTTAGGCAGCTGATAAATTGTTTGGATTTTCTAATCGCAACATATTACTACTTCCTGTGCCCCTGCTTTTTCTTATGATGTCTTTCGTCTTTCCCAACACACACACACACCAAACAGTCCTCTGTACTGTTTTACAATAACAGTTGTGATAATCCTACTTCAATTCATGACTGATAATATTTGTGACTTTTAATTGTTGTTATTTCTTTTTGTTTGCAGCAATGTGCAATGATTTCCGCCATAGAAGTGTTGTCATGAATTTATTAACTTGTTAACTTATTTTTAGGAAATGCTTGTAGCTGCAGGAGACATGGGAAGAGATTATGAACATTGTCTAGAATTACAGAAGAAGATTAGTGACACAGAAGATGTAAGTTGTTTTCTAATAGTTTTGGTGTCCTGCTTTGTCTGGTTTATGATGCTGTTAAAAAGAGTAATATTCAGTGACCGATGGTTTTAAGATGTAGTTTAAAAAAAAAAATTATACTAAAATGCTATGGGTCATACATAAGTACAGTGGTCTGTTAAATATTAAAAGTAGGAAGACAATATATGCCACACTGGTGTCCATAATTTCATGTTCATTTTACAATATTATGACTGATATATTCCATTAAGTCATCTATGAAATATTTATAATAAATCTATCTGTCAACTTTTCTTTCAAAATATATATATTTTTTTTTAAACAACAGAATATTAATTGCAAAAGAAACTTTAGCATTTGTACTTGAATTGTATTGTAAATATTCTGTTACAGGGTGTAACTGTTGACCAGGCACGAATAGAAGCCATAAACAAGCTGGCAGACAAACTGATCACACAGGGACATACTGACACAAGGATGGTTAAACAGAAACGGGACTCACTCAATGAGAAGTAAGTTATATTTAGAGTTATACAACCATTTAAAGGAACAGTTCGTCCTCAGATAATATGACTTAAATATGTAATGCTTATAAAAGAAACCCCAAATTCCCCAATAACAATCACGAACTATACCTGATAGCATAGATATAAGGAAATAATCAAAATTAAGGCTTTACTGAATGAAAGATTCAAAGTAAGGAAGAAGGAAAGTCAAGTGCTCTGATGTCACATGACACAAGGTCATGTAGCTCGACTCAGATCACAATTACCCTGGCTTAGCTATCAAGTGTACATGTGTACACATTACTATGTAAGCCATTTTGTGTACTACTGAAAGATTTCTACACAGGACTACTAATAAGGAAACAATATTTAATTCCCAGGAGTGACATATCTGTTTATCCGTTCCAACTGATGTCAAATTGTGTAGTGCTACAAATCTGCCATTTGGTCCATTACTAAGTTTAGACACACAGCAGAAAAATCAGGGTGTTGTGATCAACATTTCACATCTGATTCAGCTGAAATACAGTTCAATTCTGAAATTATTATTGACTAACATTTGTTTACATACTTTTAAATGGGTTATACAGTAACATCAGCATTCAAGAACTTCCAGTATCTGCTTAGCTTCAAAATGGTGGCATGCACAGATGAGTTATAATCGATTTAACTCAGAACTGAATAATTTAATACGTGATCAATCACATTCACATTTGGACATAATTTATGATATTTGTGATAATAGTTGTATTAGTCCTGAAGTGAAAGTGAACTGTTCCTTTGATGAAATGAAACTAGATGCATATTTGGAGATGTTACATTTATGTCTTCAACTGTTTGGTTTTTATTTCTAGTGGCCATTGGTTCTATTAAAAAAATTCACAAAGAAGCTCCAGATGTTCTTATAGTGCCATTGTTCTCTCACTGCATTGCAGATATCCAGGTTTCTGGATCAGATTCCCATTTTGACCATGTCTCTAGGGTGTTTCATCGATAATCTCTTTTCAGGGGAAATAAATCCTCAGCAGACTATCCTAAGAATGATCAGACCTCAGACTAAATTTGACTGTTGCATAATTGTTTAAAATAAGCTCCTATCAGAATCTGTGAGATTTTGTCTCGTTTATGTGGTATATTTTTGATGATTTACAGATGGATGAGCATTCAAGGTGCTCTTACTGAACACAAGATGAAGCTGGCTGCTGCTCTCGATATGCATGCATTCTACCGAGATGTCGATGACCTAAATGAACGCATCAATGAAAAGGTAAAGCATTATTGTATTGTGTGCTGTAGTCAGCATGGCTAATCTCTATCGTCTAAAATAACAGGTTAGTTGTAGTCGGGGCATATTTTATTATTGATACTGATAATTAGTATGTGCTGTTATTCAAAGTTGTTCCTGAGGTGAGAAAATGTATTTTCAACAGAATCTGTTGAGCTATTAAGATTTTGAGCAATTTTAGTTAATGTTTTTATTTAACGTGAATTTATCATAGTGTGTGTGTGTGTGGGGGGGAGGGTAGAATAAGAGATTTGTTCCACATTGTGTCAGACCTTTCAGGTACATTCAGCAAATTGGTGTATTATTTTCTAGGCATTGGCAGTTTCCATCGATGATTACGGTAAAGATTTAGCTGGGGTACAAGCATTACAGCGCAAACAAGAAGATACTGAACGTGACATGACTGCCTTACATCAACAGCTACAGGTAAATAATGTAGTCTAAACGGATATCAGAACCTTGTACTGACAGTAGGGAAGATAATCAAATAGCAAATAGTCTCATCATTATATTATATTTATTTATTGTCTTGTATTTCATTTATTTATTGTATTGTATTATATTTATTTATTGTCTTATTATTTATTTATTATACTATTATTTATTGATTGTGTTATTATATTATATTTACCATCTCTTGTTGTGTCATAGATCCTGGAGAGTAAAGCTGGTAATCTGAGCAGAAGATATCCCGACATGGTGCCACAGATCCGAGAAAAGGTTAGGGAATTCCAGGATAACTGGGAGAAATTAGAAGATTTAGCCCAAGCCAGGTAAAGTGGATTTTTTGTCTCTTAAGAGAGTTGTTATTACTATAATGGTGATAAGATTACCATTATATTGTCATAGTTTACCCGAGATAAATTAAAGATGACGAAGGAAGTGTGAGTGTTTGTCAGTTCAGCCAGTTAAGGCTCTAGTTTATTTATGTCATTAATTATAAAAGTCTTATTGGGGGGGGAGGGATATTTGGCTTATTTAATTGTTTTATAACGATTTATCTCTTTGATTATATTAGATGTTTATTTATTTATTTTGTAGGAAACTGAAGTTGGAAGAATCTTATCAGTTCCAGAAATTTGTGACTGATTCCAGGGAACATGTATGTAATAATGTTTATTGAAATATTTTATTATATTTTAATTATGTACTATTTTAATTGGGACTATTGTCTTCCTACTTCATTTTAATACGTTGATATGGTTTGTGGTAGATTTCTGATCTGCAGTATCATCAATCTACATAAGTACTGTATTATCTAAAATGTTATATATTCCGACAGATAAACTGGTGTAATAACTTGGTGACTGACATGAACTCTGGAGAATTGGCTAAAAATGTTGTGGAGGCGGAGGAGTTGTTGGAAATTCATAACCAGAGGAAGGTTAGATATGGATGTTGTGGACCTGTGCACACACACACACACACACACACACACACACACACTGTGATCTGTTATGAGGTATATATTACCATACAAACATTAATATTCATCATATTTTATCTATTGCTCTCAGGCTGAAATCGATGGACGATATCCACATTTCATGAAGCTGAAAGAAGATGGCAGCACACAACTACAGCAGAACCACTTTGCATCAGATCAGATCCAGAAAATGCTTGGACAGCTGGATGAGGTGTGGCTACATCTGAATGACACGTGGGAAGACAGAAAACAGCTCTTAACTCAGTGTTATGATCTACAGGTATTTTTGTCATCTTACAGTACTTATGATACAATTTATGTAAGATTGTATGTAAGTTTTGTATGCATAAATAAAGTAATAGCAAATACTGGCACTAAAATATTTAATACTGTCAGCATATTCTGTATAAGTGAAATTCATAAACATTACCACAGGTCAGTAAAGACATAAATCTCACCTAACATATGTCAAGAGTACATTTAAACTATTTGTATTCATAACCATCAGGTGTATGAGGAATATGCTGAGCAAGCAGACAACTGGCTCCATGACAAGGAAGCATTCTTGGCTAATGAGGATGTTGGGAATTCGCTGGCAAGTGTTAATGAACTGATTAAAAAACATGAGAGTTTTGAGAAGACGCTTGAAGCACAAGAAGAGAAGGTGAACACCTTAGAGGGGCTGGCCAAAGCCCTGCTGGACCAAGGTCACTACGCCTCTAAACAGATCAAGTCCCGCTGCCAGGGTGTTTTAATACGCCGAGATAAAGTCAAACAAATGGCACAAGCACGAAACAAAAAGCTTAATGACTCCAAGAATTACCAACAATTCCTGAAGAGTGCGAAGGAGGTGAGTCACCATAGTTTCCTTGGTGTAATGTGGACAAAAATAATACACCATTCTTCTTTTTATTTGCTTATAGCTGTTGATGCATGGTACTGTGGTCTATTAGAGTATGCCATGTGGCCCAGTTCCTCCGACTTCAACACTCCAGGTTTCTGTTAGGGTTACTGTACTCTTATCCGTTGACTTGTCCAGCTTGGGTGTCCTTAACGGAATCTAAATCTCAGGCCCCCCCCATGGGTCACTGAAATGTATAAGCCCTCTCACCAAGTGAAGGAATGGACTATGAGGGAGCTACGCAGTTGGTTATAATACAAATCATACCATTGACCCCATGAACTGGATAACAGAGCTTCCATTGAGTTATGCTTAATTCTTAGTTAACAATATTTAAAATCTATTAACACTTGAGCAGGGATTACTGTCTAATAAGTATCACATTATATATATCCACAAAGTTTTTGAGAAATACTGTAAGTGTGAAAGTAAGTAAATAAATCAATCAGATATGATTCTGATTCATTATTTTATATATATATATATATATATATATATATATATCATTGTTTGATACATTACACCAAGTGTAATTGTGTGATGTAGTATTGATATTGTCATCATAGAGTACACTGATTTCATAACGTCTATACATGTTTTATTTTTCTCTGAATCAGGTGATGACATGGATCTACGAGAAGACTCAGATAGCAACAGATGAATCTTACAGAGATCCAGTTAATCTCCAGAGTAAAATAATGAAACACCAGACATTTGAAGCGGAGCTAATAGCCAATAAACGCAGAGTTGACGCCGTCATTGCGGTACGTGATCAGCAACTTCAGAGAATGCATAGCCGTTCTGTGATGTCTTTGATCAGCATTCCAGATATGTGATACCGTTAAATCTTGATACCAGATTGACATATACAATGAAATGTTTAAAATAACTGCTTAATGGCATAACTTAAGTTTCTGGGTTAGAGATTGTTCACTGGCTTATTAAAATGAATTGCAGTAAAACAAAAATTAACAGAATTGTATTATAATAATTTTTTGTTTCTAATTTTCTGTGAGATAATAAAATATTGAAATTGGCACTTGGCCCATTTTTCTTGCGCTATGTTAGAATTTTGAATTAATTGTTGTGTTACTGTTTGTAATGTAACTTTGTCTACGTGTACATTGATAAATGCAATTTATGTGTTCAGGAAGGAGAGGAGTTAAAGGGTCAAGATCATTTTGCCAGTACTAATATAACAGAGGAGTGTAATCGATTGAATGAAGCCTGGATGTTGTTAGAGGAAGCTAGCCATAGCAAACATGATCGTCTCAGAGAGGCCTATCAAGCTCTCTCCTTCAACAGACAAGCAGATGATATTGAAAAATGGATGGATGATGTCGAAATGCAGCTCGCCTCAGAAGACCATGGCAAGGACGTTATGAGTGTCAGCCGACTACTGAAACATCACCAGCTTCTGGAAGAAGACATCGAGAAGTACCAGAGTAAAGTATCCGAGTTACAACAGTTAGCGGCCACTTACAGCAAACAGGGACACTTCATGGCTGAAGAGCTGCTGGAACGAGCACGCAGTATATTAGAAAGGTAATATGATCTAGCCTGGTGGGGGTTAAACAGAACATTACTAAATGACCATCAGGTTAAAACTAGGTTCTTTCATGAGAAATAGTGGCATATATTATCGCATTAAAAGGCAGAGACTTGAGTAAATAGTCTTTTCACTGGTGTATCCTTATAATGAGTTAGTTAATATATTTATGTTGTAGTTTTCATGCCAGATCATGTTTTTGGCTCTTTAGATGGAAAGCAAAAGGTCTCCAGTCCATAATTAAAGTCAGATTTTTCCAGTCTTTCAAAAACTGAAGTATCTGTGATAGGCAATATAAAATAACAAATCCCTTGTTTTATTATAAGTGTTGGATATATTACCTTAAAATCTGTGTTGAATTATATCTTATAAATCCCATGAAATTCAATGTCTGTTTTTGCTGCAGAACTATTGGTTACGTCTTGTCATTAGTTTTCTGTGAAATAGTCCCTGCTTAGTGGGAGCATTTGAAGATATTATAAAGTTGGAAGCAAACTCATGTTATCCATGCTAATAATTTGTTTATCACTTAACAGGTACAATACATTGGCTGAGCCATGTCAGATACGACATGATAATCTTGAGGATGCTCTACAGTTGTATCAGTTCTACAGAGATTTGACAGGCGAGTTGTCTTGGATCAGGGAGAAGAGGCCATTAGCTTCATCGAATGAACTCGGCAGTAGTCTGACAGCCGTACAGAGCCTACAGAAGAAACATCAGGTAAGTGATAAACATAATTTTTTACCAAATATATCCACTTTTATCACAGTCTACAAATCAACAAGCTGATCTGTTCTCTGGCTGCTGTTTCTTAACATTTGGTTCTTTTCTTTGTTGATTGATTGATTGATTCATTCATTCATTCATCACTAACTTTATTATTTCAGGCTCTTGAGAAAGAAATCATCGCACATGAACCACTGATAGAAACCGTCACTAATGATGGTTGTCGTATGGTGGAAAATAAACATTATGCTAGTGGAGACATCCAGAAGAAACTTGACGATTTAGAGCAACAATTACTGGAACTAAAGGAACTGGCTTTTGAAAGAAAGCATAAACTTCATGATTCTCTAAAAGCACAACAGGTATTTAAAGCTTTGGAGCATATTAAAAATGATGCTGTTATTTATGAGGAATTATTGGAGTGTCCCGCAGATTGTTGGTTGGCAAAAAGTTAATTTAGTTCTAATTTTTAATACTGTTTTAAATAAAGCTGTCAAGTTATACTTATATTCGAGTATTGTAATACAACATTTATAATTGTCCATGCTGTCATTCACAGTTCTATGCTGAAGTGGTTGAAGCAGAATCATGGATGAATGAAAAGAAGCCTTTGTTGACAAGTCAAGATTTGGGCAAAGATGAGGACTCCGTACAGGTATTTTGTTCTGAAAGAAGATAAAAGAAATATTAATGTGAATGCCAACTTTAAAGATTTACCACTTGTAAAATTGTGGAAATGAATATATTTTGAACGAACTTGTATACAGGTAGAACATTCATTTCAGATTCTGATAAAGAAATTGGAAGCACTCGAACTTGATATTGAGAACTTCCAGAACAATCTTGGTGAATTGGCTGCTCAGAGTCAAGAATTAATTGATGCTGGACATTACGACAGCCAGAATATTCAACAGCAGAAGGTCTGTAACATATGATTACTTGATTATTTGCTGTACTGTGATGAATAGATAGATTGTTTATTTGTGCCAGCTTGACTCCTATAGTGTAAAACATTGTTATCATCAGTTATATTAAGGTTTCATTTATAACTGAATTTCTGTTTTAAGATTATGATATAATGAATCATATTTTGATTTATTACATTGGGAACAGGTAATTTATCGTATACTTTTAGTATATTTTCTTGGTCTGTTTACATATGCTAATTCAGGTTAATTGTAGTTGATTTCTGAGAATCTAGAATAAGCTCATGTTAATTTTTATTTAATTTTTCTACATTAATTGTTTATAAAAAAAATGACACCTTCTTCAGTCTTTGCTTTTTATTTTTATTTAAGAAACATGTAGAAAAGCTGTATAGTGAACTTCAGGATTTGTCTCACATGCGTAGACAATATCTGCAAGAAAATATGCGATTGTTCGAGTTCTTCCGTGAAGCTGATGAAGTAGTAAAGTGGATCAAGGAGAAGGAGACCATAGCTGGATCAGAAGATTATGGGACTGACCTAGAGCATGTACAGGTAGAATTGATATGATAGTATCTTACTCTTTCCAATCCCGTTCAGTATTTCTTTCTGAGCAGTGATTATTGTAAGCAAGCTGCTAGTCATTCATATTCCATTTGACATACTATGCATATGATAGTAAGTGTCTGAACATTTATATTGATTAATATCTGTTTATTTTACACTGTATGTTGTCAGATAATTAAAAATATAAGATGGAAAAAATTTGCAATTCATGTTGTTATTTTTTTATGTTTCAGATTCTACAACAGAAATTCAGTGACTTCATGAAAGACCTGCAGGTGTCCGAGGAACGTGTTAATAACATAAATGCGATGTCACACACACTGGCTGGCAGTGGTCATCGTCAGACTGATGCAATTAGAATGCGTTGTAACGAGATCAACAAAATGTGGGCTGAAGTAAAAGATCTGGCTCAGGCCAGGCAAGAGGTCAGATACAGGGTCACATCATTGTTTATGTAAACGGGTCATCTTGTTTAATAAATTTGTATAAAAAAATGTGTGCATATTCCCATTCTTTCTATACACATGAGATTTCCACATATTTTATATTAAATTAATTAGCACAGAATTTGCAATTAGTAGTAAACTATTAGAAATCAAAATGTTTTTTCATATCAGTGTTTATGTTTCAGGCTTTGGCGGGTGCTAAAAGGGTTCATGCTTTTGTTTGTGATGCTGATGATGCTATTGCCTGGATCCAGGAGAAAGACACCATCTTATCATCAGAGGATTATGGCCATGATCTGGAGAGTGTTAGGGCATTATTAGCAAAGCATGAAGGTTTTGAGGTTAGGATAAGATCTTGAAATAATTTAGTCATTTTATCAGATCTGTTCAGCAAAAACCCAGAGGTTATATTTTGCCAAAATAGTGAAATAGATGTTCTGCCTGTTTCTTTTTTTAAATTTTTATTCGTCTAACCTTTTAGCAAGACTTGGCTGCTATAAGTGAACAGGTGACAAACATTACGAAAGAAGCAGAACAACTGCTAAAGCAGCTGCCTGATGCACATGAACACATTCATGACAAACACGAGGAAATGGTTCAAGCGTGGAATAGACTTATAGAAAAGGCTAAAATGAGGAAAAACAAGCTACATCAGGCTCAGGATCTGCAAATGTACTTCGATGAATATCGAGCATTGCTGTCAGTATTACCTCTTACCCGATAAGTATTTTTTAAATGTTGTTTGACGATTATTCCAAGTACTATATATACTTTTATAAGTCTATCTTATATATAAGATGAAGTCAGTATATCGTCAGTATCATGGGAAACTGCCTAACTTGATTATAAGATGAGACAGAATTTTAAACTTTTAAAAGATGTTACTTTCAGAAAAATGGTATTTTCTTTTTGACTTGGCATGTTGAAATTATCAAGAACGTCAAGCTAGTGGTAGAGATATGTGGATATAAAACTGATTTCACAGCAAAAGACATGTGCCTGTGTTTGTGGTCATTATCCCTTAGTCATAGGTCTCAGGTGTGACCAGCACCAAGGCAATGCAATTCAACTCCTTTCCAAATGAACAGTCTCAATAATTAAACATGTGAGATGACAGATGGTTTTCCAATCCTGTTTATTTAGAATTGTTACAGTATGTTTACAATGATTATCATTCACTTGGCTCTTAAGTGTTCAGACGTAAATATGATTGGCAACACTAAATGGCATTTTTGTGCAGATGAGTTAATTAAGCCTTACTCACCCACTCTGACAGGGTTATGGGAATTAATATTTTCATTTCAGCATAAAACTTGGTTTAAAATAAACAAACAAACCTGATTAAACAAGATTGCACTTCGTACGTAGTCCTCTTATTAAATATAAGTTAATTGTTATATAATCAAGCACTGACAGTTCAAGTCAGCATCAGTCACTGCGACAATAAAAGTAATGTGTTTCCTTATCATATATCGTGCAATATCATGCCTGTTATTAATGTAATATTTGTGCAAACATGTTTCAGTGCTTGGTGCAATGAGATGATGGCTCGTATTACATCAGATGAGTTAGCACATGATGTAGTTGGAGCAGAGGCAATGCTGAGCCGACATCGCGAAAATCGTGCTGAAATTGACACAAGAGTAAAGGACTTCAACAGATTTACACAGAGAGGACAGAGTTTAATCAGTGGTGGACATTTCTTGTCTGGAGAGGTATGATGAATATTTAGGCTGTTTTGCAAAGTTGCTGTTTAGAATTATTGTGTATTCTTGTATGTGTGTATATAATCTAACACCAAGACCAAAACTTTTGTTTGTCATCCATTTGTGAATATGTTTTTACAACAACAGATTCAAGCAAAGGTTGACCATTTGAACAAGTCCATGGATAACCTAAACAGTGTCTGGAAACAAAGACAGATGTTGTATGAACAGAACCTTGACCTCCAGGTATGACCCCAATTTGTCTGTCATTGATCTGTTTCACTGTGTTTGTGAAAATATTTGATATAGTTATTGTTATTGTGTACATCATCATATTTTATGGTTCAAATGATACATATGTATGCTGTGACAGATGCTGAAGAGAGACATGGACCTTCTTGAGACCTGGTTGAATGGTAGGGAGTCGATGATGCCGAAGGAGGTTGGTGACTCAATAGAAATGGTTGAGGAACTTATACGGCGTCATAATGACTTCGAGAAGACCGTATTTGCTCAAGAAGACAAGTTCAATGCCATTAAGAGGAGGACAAAGGTATGTAGTGTATTTTTGAAGGCAAATCTTAGATGATGATCATCTTCAGTACATATGTTTACACAGCATTACTCTCTGTTTAATTACTCAAGCTTGAGGAGGCATTTGACAACCAGAAGAGATATGAGGAGGAGCTGAGGATGGAGGAGGAAAAGAGAAAGGAAAGAGAACGTCTTCAGGAAAAGAAAAAGCGTGAACATGAGCGCATCCTCGAGGTAATTATGTGTTTAATGTTACTTTTGTGAAATTGCTAAGTTTGTTGTTGGGTATTCGCAATGTATCAGAATACTCAAGTTTTTGATTAGCTCTGTATGTGAAACATGCGTGCTTTTAATTCATAATAATTATAATGTTTTGAGAATGATGTGGAAAGATGTGTTGATATATGGCCATATTATCTAGTACATCAATGAAGTTTATGTTGATGTATGTTACATATGAGAGCCATTTTCTCTGTTAAACTTTATACTAATCTTGACTCTGTGCAGCTGTTCTGTTAGCCTGTTCATACTAAAGTTGTTACATTGATATTGGTAAATTGTCTGCTCAAAAAGTTGTACTGACATAAAGAAGTCTCTGCTAAATATTTATTTTCAAGTGCCTGAATGGCTGGTACGTGATCTTTAGTCATTACGTACAGCCATCAACACACTTTATTCTGGTCTTGGCAACTAACATTTTCTGATAAATACTGATTATTTCCAGGAAAGGAAGGTAGATGAAAGCCGACCCTCACAACCTTCTCCTACCCCGGTAGATCTATTACTGCTATATTGTATATTGGCTTCTAATCTGCCTCCAATAATATGTTTTTGTTCTCACAGTATGAGGAATATGAAGGAGCAGGCACCTTCAGTAACTTAATAATAAAACTAACTACTTAGGAGGGGCCTGTTTTTTTTTATCATTCCTCATTGTTGCCACAAAAGTTGAAAGTGCTTTAAATCATATCTGTATATTTCTGCTTTGAAGTGATATTCCATAAGTTCATAGCATCTCGCATGTACAGTGATTATAGAAATCTTTTGCGCAGATATTTTTAATTGATACTGATTAAATAAACAAAACAATTACATTCACATGGAATATAAACAATAGGTTTTGTAAAATGTTAACAACTTTTGTCAGCCAAACAAAATTTCTGCATTTATCAGTGTAGACTTGTTGATTTAACACATGCACCATTGTTAACATACACACACACACACACACACACACACAAGGGGTGAAATATGCACATTCTAAAAATGGCCCTTCCAGGAATTTCCATCAATAATGTGAGAAGGAATTAACAGATCAAAACTGTTTTCCATGATGGATAACTTGTTTATAAATCTACAATACCTTTGGTTATTGTTGTTTGTTATCACTGATTATGCACATAAATGATAATTATGATTATCTGAAATTATTGTTTATGTTGTTTTTATGATTGCTGGGAAGTAACCTCACCATAAAACAGATAATTTTGCTTTTAACAGACATTTTCAGGTGTTTTATGATTAAACCTTTTACCGCATTCTTTGAGAATGCTCTCATGGGAATATTTGACTTTTTGTTTCCCTTATACCAAATTATGTGATCAATGAATATTATGAATTACAAGCAGCTAATGAACATTATAAGTCAGTTATTGAGAAATTGTGTTTGGGCCAGCTAAAAATAGTAAGACACATGGGTAGACACGGATAAATGGGCAGTGTGTGTGTGTGTGTGTGTGTGTGTCAACAATGAGATGGACATACAAAACAAACAAGCAAACAGACTCACACACATATTTTAATTAATAAATATTTATTCTCTATGTACCATAACATTAACAATGATTGGTTTGATCTCAGACTGTTGTTCTTTGTGTTTTGTGTCAGAGTTTGATTAAAAGATGTTCTGCTAACATCCATCTTTGTGTGTATCCTAATATAGTGTTTATTACATGGAAGAGATACATATATGTGTATATATATATATATATATATATATATATATATATATATATGCTGGTAAATGAAAATCACAATGCCTTCCTTTCCACACACACACACACACACACACACACACACACACACACACACACACTGTATTTACTCTCTGTAGAATGTGTGTCTAAATCAGTCACTTTTCTATAGCTATGAACATAACATATGTTGGGTGTGATGGAACTAAAATAATACTTGCACTATATTTGAATGTTTAGACGTTTTAGATGTTGACGTTTTACAATGTATTGTTAAATCTTATACTGCAATAACGTCATTTTAACCGTGATTGGGATATATTTAATTTTCAACACTAATTAATGCATAACAGGGTTTTATTTAACAACTTGAAATCCTAATTTGCACAGCTAGATTACCATTCGTTTTATTTTCGCAGTAATCTTTGCAATTTCAATTTTTCTCTTTAGATCAGTTTTTAATTTGTTTCACTGAAATGAACCAAACTTTTCATTAGATAATTTAAGAAGGTGCCATGTTATGTAAGGTGAATTTTCTATTAACATTACGTATTATAGTAATTTCTCAGCTGAAATTAGTGCATGTTACTGCGTAGATTATAGTAACATCGCTTCATACTTAATAGTGATAGTTAAGCATCATCAGTTTTAAGTGGAAAACAATATTTGCTTCTTTAGTACAGTTGAGCCATAATTGGTAGTTCTAGAGCTTTATTGTGTGTGTGTGTGTGTGTATGTGTGTGAGTATGTGTGTGTGTGATTTTTGTTAACATCCACTTTTTAACAGCTAGTTTTAGCCATTGATCATATGAAAAGATATTCTATAATGTATATCATTCTGTTAGTTCATTGTTAGAAGACAAATAACACCTCATGGCCACATCCGTTCTGATATTACTAATGTCTGATGTGGTTCTCAATACAGGAACGGCGGCAAGAAGAGGAGATGGCTAAGACGAGAGACATCATTCAGCGACACAAGTTCGAAAACGAGGATTCAAAGAGAGCGGTGGAGAATGGCGTAGCAGTGGAGAGGTGACTACAGTTTGTTTTTTGTTTAGGCATACTGTATGCGAATATCTCAAGTGCCAAGCCATTCACTTATTTAGAAACCCCTACATGTCCTGACCTTATTTGAATCAAAACATTATTGAAGAGGCGGGTCTGTCATTATTTTCACAACATTTCAGTTATTCTTAAAATGGTCTTCTATTAAATGAAAACGACAGTGGAGATGAGCAGGATACATGTGAAGGATTCCATCTGGGAGTTGTCATTGTAACTATTGCTTATTTGTAAGAGTTGTTGTTTGCTCAGTGCAGAAACAACATCTGAGAAACATCCTCTTATCAATATCCAGTGGCCTGTTATTAGTGCTGACGAGAACTGTAACCCAATGATTAAAGAAGCTTCAAAGTTTGTTTAGTTTGATACTGTTGAACTCGGTACCCTGGTTTCTGTTTTGGCTGCTATCCAATCCTGACTGATAATTAAAACTAGTTTGTTGTTCAGAGGCATGTCTCCACAGCCTAACTAGTAATTTATTTGGCCATAAACATCTAGCACCTAGGTTCACTCTCTGACTTAGCTATGTATGAAGGGCGTTTCACCTTCCAGTTCACCTCATCGTCTTTTTTTTCCAGACATGTAAATGCACACAAATAGGTCCCAAAAATAAACCATGCATCATGTATAAATAATGATTCCTTTCAGTCCGAAGACACCAAGTCATTTGAGGCCGGATGAAGTTGGCAGTTTGATACGTCGCACACCGTCGTTTAAAGATCGCGAGGAGGGCGACTTAAAAGTGAGTGTCGGAGTGAAAGTAGACGAGGCGCCACCGCCCCAGCAGCTATCAGCACCTGGCTCTCCCACACCTGAAATCAACATCACGCCTGTTGGCTCGCCTGGACCAAGCTCACCCAGAGCGGAAGAACCAGTTGGACTGAAGACTTCTGATGCTTGGAAGGGAACAGAACAGGTGAAGAAGGTGAAACGAACTGAGTCGCAGAAACGGGAACAGCGAACGAGAACACTGAGCTTGAAGACACGCAGGCACACACCAAGCTTCAAGGACAAATACAAGTCACCTGGTGAACAGCCACCAGTGGATATGGAGGGCTTGCTGGAGAGAAAACAGGAATTACAAAACGGAGGCAAGAAAGCCACAATTAGGTCATGGAGATTCTATCATACTGTGTTATGTGGCCAGCTTCTCTGCTTCTTTAAGGATGAACAAGGTAAAGCAAAAACAATCAGGTCAATATTTTTTATCTAACATGCATGAATACTTTTCCTAATTTGGGATAGTGTATTATGCCATATCTGACTATCAGAACCAAATCACTGTTGGAACCCAGTGCAAAATCAGAAATGTTTACATGTATGGATAATTTGGGGAAACTTCGTTTCATAGTGCTCAATTGCTGGCAATTGTGAGGTTAAAGCAGTGAATATGTTTATTTGATTTAATCCAGCAAAACATCAAACAGAATGCTATGTCTCTGCATTAGACTTACTAATTATAAAATATACCGTTGTCTTATCTCACACCCCTTATATGTCAGATCCTGTATATGTCAATTGTGATCTTCATAGATATATATATAACTTGAAAAATATAGGACCAGGTTAAAAAGGAATGTAAGAACTTGCTTCCTGATCATTTAGATTGTCAAATAAAAATGGTATACATATACATATTTTGTCTGGGCATATTTATACTAATAACAGGATAATTACTGATTAATTAATTCATTTTCAATAGAGAGTTAGTTATTAACTGACCGCTGGTAATTTACATTGTCTCTGTTATTGCTACATTAGTGACCAAAACGTACCATCAAAGGCTCAGTAGTAATTGACAATGTGTCTAATTATTTCTAAGTCAATGACGTCTTATGAAGTTCCCTTGAATGTTTAATCACGCCATTAATTTAAGTTTGAGGTCCTATGTATGCGCTAACAGTTTGTGTAGACATTATAATTTGCCTTGATCTATTGACAGTATACAAAACACATTGGTACGAATAACGAAAACAAAACTATTTCCTGCGTTCAAAACGTCACCTGGAAATACTGCAGGGAAAGTTCCGATTTTTAGGTCGGCTTAATGGATGGTACTATCATAAATCGTTATATTTTAGGCCTACAGTAATTAATTAATTATTTTGTTGAACAGTGATCATCATCCATTTTTGACAGTAGTGCATGTATCTAGTTTGTTGTTGTATAATTGCCCTAAAATAATCAATTAAAATATAGAATGTTAACTGATCATTTTAATACGATTTTGTTGTTTAATCTGCACTAAGACTTTTCAATTATCTGAACCAAATGGAATATGATTTTTCTTCATTTTCACAACTTGTTCTTACCAATTGAAGTTACTGTTTAGCTAAATTTTTCCATTCTCTGTTTATCCTATGTTGAAGCTAGCTTCATCCTGTGTTGAAGCTAGCTTCATCCTGTTAGACAATGGTATTATCGTGAGTACAAATGATATATGTTTGTTTATGTAGCCTTTAAAGAGAATAATGCTGCCTCTCCACCTCTGGCACTACATAATGCTTCATGCGAGATTGCCAATGACTACACCAAGAAGAAGAATGTACTCCGACTACACCTGGCTGATGGCGCCGTGTATCTCTTTGTGGCCACTACTCCAACGGAAATGGTGGAATGGCTGAAGAAGATCAAATTTCATGCAGGTGATTGTTAAAGAGGCCGTAATGTCACTAAGTCATGAGTAATGCGTAATATGATCTCCATAATGAGATGGTAGTAGTAATTCTAGTTTTATGTATATGATCAGTATGTATGTTATAGTGAAACTGTAAACAGTGAGTAATGCATGATTTTGGTGATGCAATCTTGTTTTAACACTGGGTTATTTGTATATTTATATCTGTTTGCATTCTCCATATTTTGTCACATCCTTTCGTCACATTCAATAACTAACTGTCAATGATCCAGGGGAAACTTCATTTGAATTATACGTATCTTCTGTTCTTGAAATCCAGTGGATATCCTGTGAATTAATCAGCGATTAACCGTCGTATGCCACTTTAAATTTAATCTGGTGTTATCTCCAGTCTCCGTTTTCAAATTATAAATGTTCTGTTCGTTTGACCTGGATTGAGCAGCATGTAGGTTGAATGCGTGCATTAAATGTCGACTAACCGACTGAAATATTTTGTTGTATTCCTTATTAACACAGCATTCTTCCAGTTACATTTCTTGTCGGTTATCAATAATATGTCCCATTAATGTATTTACTGTCTTGGTTTCTCTCCTCGGACGGTTTATATATTTACAGAAGAAGGTATGTTGTGCTCAGATTATGTGTGTTGCATTCTTGTTCGTCGGTTAAGTATCTGTGTAATGACAACACACTTGCTTCTTTTATGCCATCGAGTCTCTCTTTTTCTCTCTCTCTGCTCGTTGTGGTCACACTCACCAGGGATTAGCTATTTGGTGATAACACAATGCGTTCCAGCTATATTACTGACTGCTAATTTTCTTGTGCTTAGAAATTAATTAAAAACTTTCATACAGTCATAGAAGAAGCAAGCCGTACAACATCTGTCATCACATCTGTTTGTTAAGATCTGGGCAAGTTGGTTGGGTGTCGTGTGCGCTTTAAGGTGGAATGAATTGGCTAGAATGATTCATTAAGGTTTTACCTCATTTCTTTAAATACGTTGTAGTTAGCATAGATGCCGTTTCGGTTTAAAGTAGAGAATTAGATCTTTATTTCTCTAGAATTTCAACCATCATATTAGCTTGTACTTTGAGTGCAACAACATCTCAAATGGGTATAAGCTACACACGTAATACATAATACATCGCTATCATCTGACGAACCTCTATTGGGTGTTATGGTTATCGTCCTTTCGCTTGACGTATTTACCAACAACAGTTTGTTGACATTAACATCACATGTTTGATTATTAATGGCTTGTGTGTGGTGCTTGTAAAGGCTTATAATAACAAATGGTATTGTTTGATGGTTGTTGTTGTTGCTGCCACTGTTGCTGCTGCTTCTGTTATCTGTCTGTGGGCTAATTGGGTATCCTTTTAAGACTATATTCTCTAACTCTCCTTTGAACATGCCATGTTTCCAGAAGTAGCCATTAAGAAACATTCTCTCTCTCTATCTCTGTGTGTGTGTGTGTGTGTGTGGTCATCATTCAAGATTTGCTGTTACTTTATATTCATCAGCTACTTTCAATAGTAATATTGTAATTACTTCAGATATTTTTCTTCTGCTCGGTGAGTTCAGTTGCATCAAGCACCAAAGTGAATTTTCTTTTTGTGTTGTAGATGGTTTTGCTTAGATCATTACAGACTGATAACTATTGCCAGATTAAGTGATTGCCATAACTGAATTTTGGCTTTAAGTCTTTGAGCATTTGTTATGACTGTAAAAGTGTGAAACTTTGATTCAGAAATGATATGGTTGATGATGAGAATAATAGAATATCAGGATTTTTTGTTCGAAAGTTATTTAGTCCACCTTATCATCGATGTTGAGTGTTTATCCAGTATAATAATGAAACACTGTGCCCAACAGGTCTTCATCCAGCGGAGCAGCTCACACATTATTCACCAGATTCAAGATCAGAGAATGTCTGGAGCAGTGACAGCAGTCCAGCCAGTCCGGGGGCACCATACCCACCCAGTCCAACATCTAGTCATGCCTCTTCACAGTCCTCACAGAGACGTGACGCTGTTGGTGTTAAAATTACGTCACAAGTAACACGAAACAGCTACTCCTCTGGAAGTGGAGCGCATATCAACCTGTCCGCCACAACTAGTAATGCCTCAACAGAACCAGATGACTTTTCCGTTCCACAGAGGACATCACAAACACACCAGATTCAGCCGGACTGGCTTCTGAGTGATGGGAGCCGGAAATACTCGGCTGATGTTATGTCTTCAAGCAGTGACATGTTACCAGGATCAGTGCCAGCAGATAGTATACATTATGAGAGACGTAGTTATGGAGGTGAGTTTTTAATGCATTGATCACTGTTGTCTGTTGATGATGTGTCACATGTCATATTAATTTGTTGTTATTTGCACTGATATAGACTTATCACTCACAGAGGGTAAATGTTTCTAGTGATAGTTTTCACACAATGTAGCAGTTTTTCAAAGCAGTTATTTTTGGCACTTGGATTTGGTCTATGCAGTTTTTAGTGGGCCATTTCAACATGCTTATACTAATGTCATTAAAAACATTGGCCAGGAATTTCTGAATATTTATTCTGTTTTTATTAAACAGAGGCAAATATTAGACTGTCTATTTCTTCCTGTGTAATCACATAATCTTCCATAACCTAATTAATTGTACTCTTAACAATAATGGTGAAAAGAAGCATGGGTGATTGTCATATACAAGTAGCTGTTTATATATATACATGTATTAGTAATGATCTTAATCTGCATGATGCTTACACTTAGTATGCATAAATGTTATTGTTTACATGTCACAAGTTACTGCAAATGGTAACTTGAATCTTTAATGTGAGAATTATTCCTGTACTATAATGATGTGGGGTCTTGCCATTCTGATGAATTTTATCAGTTGTAACTTGTAGGATGTGGAACTAGCAACAGTTCTTTAGGTGTTATATTCAAATCATCACAAGTGGTTCACAAAACTCTGACCAAATATATTATAGGTACTCATGTATAAGATGAACTCGTGTACAAGACAAATTGTATTTATGATCGTTTCAAAGGAAAATGCATTGAAGTGAAGTGTATAAGTCAAGTGACAAACCTCCATTTGTCACATTTCATGTCCTCTCTTCCTCTTCATATCAAATTATTAACAACATTATGCCAAAAGAATAGACCAATCCCGCTATGCATGCGCATTTGGATCCCGGGCGAGGTGTTAGGTCAGAATAAATTTGCCAACTGGCTCATAACATGAAAGTAAATGGGGCTGTTTGACACAAGATGGATTTAAACACTCGGACTGAGCCAGGGGCATGGTCAATCTAGAAAAACCACACATATTTAGATACATGAATCTATTCTGAATGCAGATAGCATGTTTTGAATTACAGGTATATGTAAAGTGTGCCCTAAAATATGATCTCATTGAAGGTGTTGTTAAAACAACAAATCAGATGCGGCCATCTTTTTGGTCAACAGTGCACCAGGCACACTATTTTTCTGTGAATTAAGCCATGAATCCAGCATTTATTTATTCAGGACACAAATAATGCAAACTAGAGATGTGGCTGTTTTATATTTCTTTCACAGTTGTCGAAAGAACAGTGTTTTTTATTCTGAAATTTGTTGTGTCCATTAAAACGTAAACAATCCTGCTGAAGAAACGATGCTGTCAGCGTGGTGGCTGTGTAAAAACTAGGAATGTTCAGTATCACATAATCACTGCTGCTTCTGCCCACATCGAGTCACTGGCCAAAATGAGATGGGACCACTGCTTAACAAGCTCTGCCTTTATACAGTTATATGTAAATGAGCTGGCTGATATGTTGCAAGTGTTTATTATTGAATGTAAACACGGGGGAAATATAACACTTTTCTTACCTTTGTGAGACAATAAAGTAAACACAGTTAGGTCTAGGAAATATCCAAGATTGAATGGAACAAAACGTCCATTTGCTTTCGTTGTTGAAAAAATGTGCGATGGTCATTTCCCTTGTAATCCGAATTTCTGCATAAGCAGTCATAGTTTTCTAACCTAACATTGAGCTTCAGTCAATTTCCTCTTGGTGTCGTAGTCGTAGTGGGATCGGTCTATTATTAATAAAAAAATTAAAATTGATTCAGACAGAATTCCTATGATGTATTGATCAATGTGAACATGTGATATGTTTGTACCTACAGCATTATGTACCTGTGAATTAAGTTGATTAATTAATAGGTCATATATTTAGTAGTAGCCCACCACACAGATAGTAATGAACTTGACACCACAAACAAACTAAATGAAATTCATTTAAAAGCCACCGAGATGTATTCCATTCCTTATTTTGGGCTTTTCGTTTTACTTGTGTATAAAATGAAAAGTCTAGTATCTAATATATTCTAGGATTATTTCCTTATCTTATACATGAGTACATATGGTATCATTCAGGTGCAAATTAATAGTTAATATACTTGGCATAATTGTTACAAACAAGACGTCACTTCAAAGGATTTGATCTTTATTATGTACCATCACGTAGAAGGGTCTCCCCATGAGACTTCTGTCCCTGGAATCTCAGCAGTCACACCACCCATCCCTGAACCCCTACATCTTGAATCATCGAGTGAATCTGATAGCGTCGAGGTATCACCAAGATACGCCGAGAGTCACCAGCACGAAGAAAGAGAAGATCCATCTAGTACTGTCCCAGTGTCCAGTCAGGGTTCGTGTTAAGCACAAATTGTTTTGACCAGTTGTTGCATATATTTACTACGTGTGTTGTTCGATGGCAAAGCACTGCTTTTACCATCAGCTTTGTTACTCTGAACACGATTGTTACTGAAGGTCAGATATAAATGTTAGGTGATTGTTGTTGGTGCATGTTTTTGGCGAGTGACTCTCGAGTTAAAGTAGCCTTTGAAACATCTCACATTTATGATGACTGACGGTAACATCACTGCTGTTAGCTCTGGCTTTTGAGGCCAGTTCTGGTGTCTGGATCTTATTTCTGTCACTAACGCTGTTTCTCTGCTGATTGTGTTATTATCACTGATTATATTATCCGTGCTAATCATGCCATACTTCCTGATTGTATTATCATCTCTGATTGCTTTAACATCTCTTCTTGCATGCAGAATTAAATATGGTGGCATGTTGTTAACAAAGAAAATGTTTACCTATTGCTAATCTGTTTGGTTAAAGTTTTCAGTGAAACACTGTCTGGGTTCAAGTTCATATCAACCTGTAGATATGATTATAGTTTTGTTAAATTACAAGGCATGATATATTTGTTAATGTTAACACCAGCTGCTCCGTGACCTTGTAAAAGCTCTAAATATCTGATTATTTATATAACATTAAGTACATGATATTTTTAATTATACTTATTTACTCTATTTACTTATTTTCTATAATGTATTATATGATTTAACATTTAATTATCAAATTCTCTCTTCAAGCGTGAATGCATTTGTGTGAATAATAACATTTTAATAACTACATTTTTTAAATTATAAGTTTGATTAAGAGCACTACATCTATTTTTTTCAATATCTAGTAATTCAATGTCATGTATGAATGAAATAAAAAACCTAATATTGACATTTCATATGTTTAATAAACCAATATCAGTCTAGGATAACGTTGTTTGTTTGGCATTTTCTTGATTATCTATGATGTAATAGTTGGAAATATAATGTAAGTGAATGACCAATAGTTGTATTTGTAATATAAAAATGTTTAATGTGCCACCCTTTCACCTTGAGAATTATTACTGTTTTAACAGATATACCTACACAACCCTCAAGATTGGCACCGCAGTCTACAGGACATCATGCCTGGGTTAGTTTATGTATTTTATTTATTAAGAAGTTTTGTCCATTTGCCTTAAAGTCATTTGTGATCAATCGCAATTTACCTGTTTTGTAATGTAAATAATTACATAACGATTCAGAGTAAATGTAACACAACACTTGCGGTCTGTAGACGATATTATATGAGTTATCCATCTAACTATAAATTATAAATGAAAAACGTTTGGCGTAAATGTTTGTGTTTACTTCTCCAGGATACCGACCAAACGAGACATCCGCCACCGCCCTCCCATCCTCCACCTACTCCACAGACCCAGACTAATGGAGATTATCAGCACTCAGCACATGGGTCAGCAGGTGGAGTTCAGGAATCACAACATACCATGTCCACATTACCGGTTGGTGCACAGTCATCATTCACGTCAACACATGGGGACCACGGCGCCAGCCTTGATCGTAACGTTAAACCTCCACTAGCACCAAAACCAGACAAAGAGAAGAAAAGGGGTTCCGTGTTCAGCATCTTTAAGAAGAAGGAAAAAGACAAGAAATAGAGAAAATGTAATTTCTGTTCAGCAGTATATTTTTCTACATTAGGCATATGTTGTCATCAGTCGACGTGTTTGTGTGCTCCTGTCATTAACTTGATTTTCCAAAGCATTAGCCGTTTATCACTTTTTAGCAATTTGTCAGTATCATAGCTTTACTGAGTTCTTTTGTTAATGCTGTTAGTAGAATGGCATAAGATATGACGTACCTTATATTAGTTTGAGGGCAAATAACTAGACCACTCTTCAGAATACATTTTAGTTGAGCTAAAGATTTACAGGCAGGTGAGTGGGAAGCATTTTAAATGAGTTAAAATTTAGGAGTAGGCCGTTTCCTTACACGTTAGAGAGCATTTATTTGTATTCGTTGTGATCTGAGAGTTTGAACGAAGCATTATTTTAATCGGGTTTAATTTATGTTGTGATTTTTATCATATTATGACTCTGTCATGATCCGTGCAGCTTTACCAAATTTCTGCTTGTAGATAGTTCCGGTTCTTCTGAGTAAACAGCAGGGATAGTTTTTCCGTATCAGCTTTAATGTTGTAGAGGTAAATGGGAGTTGGCTTTCATTTGATTTAGCAGAGTTCTAGCCAGCTCATAAATAATTATGTTGAAACAAAATGGAATCAGTATCTAAGAAACATTTTCTGTTTTGATATTTACAGTTGATTCAAATACAGAAAAAATAATGTCCAAGAGATTAATACTAATTACCAGTTGTGTGACTAAATGATGGATTTTGCAATAGATTTTCCATTTTTTCTTAATAAGATCCAAATACCACGTTTTAGGAAGGCCGTACAGGAGATGAGGCCTCACAGATGTAACATAATTTTAACCATGGCATTTCTGTAATCAGCAAATGTACATTATATTAGCTGGTCAGCTGAGTTACAAAGATGATTAATACCTCCACATGTAGTTATTAATTACTGGTCATTAATATTTGGGATACTAACCTAGGGGGATTTGCACACTTGTTATGCTTATTTTCATATTTTCTGTTTGATGCTGTGTATGTGTGTGTATGTGTGTGTGTGACTCGGTTATTAAGCAATTGGGAACCTTGTAAGATAATGTCGCTTAGCAGGATTTGTGAAGCACCAAATACAAGCCAATAATTGGCAACATTTGGCATTACGTGTATCATAATTTTAACATAATAATGCGAAATAATAGATATGGCAGCCACATGTTTATTGTTGTCTGTTCTGTTTTATGTACAAATGTTTTGTTAGCGTTTGTTTTCTTTTTGGTGTACTGAATTATTTTGACACACAGAGCTAAACTGGATCTGTTTGATGGAGTTAATTCACACTGTAACAATATTCACTGATTGAGCCAAAATGATCCAGATGACATGGATGTTGCCGTAATATTTTGATAATTCATGTGTATAATGCTGTGCTTTCTTCAATTCCTACCAATAAATACGTATATAATCAAACTAATTTGTATTATTTATTTGATTAATATTATTCGTAATTATTTTTATTAACTGTGCAGAAGGATCATACATATTCATCAGTATTCGTGTTTTACCACATGTTTTGCCAACATAAATATCGCAGCTAAACCAATAATTTGGGAATGATTTGTTAACCAAGAATTATCATACCATATTTTAAAGTGAAATATATATCTTTTATATATTATTGATATCTGAGACAGTAAAATATCACCTTAAAATCCATAGCACAAATAATGTTATGTTTAGAACGAGAATCTCCTGCACAGGCACACATGTGGGGAGGGGGTGCACGTGCATGAATATTGTAAATATACCCAGGTGAAAAATTCAGCTCGTCAGTGGGTTGAATGTGAACTGATAGCATTGATCAACTTAACGTACAGATAATTAGTGAGTAACCCTGATGATTATCTTACAACTTGCCTATGTTTTTATTACAAGAACTTTTGTTGGATGTAATATATAGAGCTATATCTTTAATGAGATAAAATTAGACACCTAAGCATCGAAACTGATGCATGTTCAGTGTAGTTTATTTTTCAATATTCTAATAAATGTTTCCATTCCAAGTCAGTTGCAAATCATCCATTTTTTAGAGAGCCCGCGAATGCAGACCATCTTTGTGCCAATCATGACGTAACTTACCGTAAACCCCCACACTCTGATATGTATGATGCGTGTGCATTGTTATATTCACGTGGATTTGCTCAGCCAATGAATTTATTAATAATATGAACTACAGATAATATTATGACAACATCCCACACACATACAACTACATAATTTCAGAAACTAAGAGGGCAAACGATTCATTAACAAGATTCCTAGTTGGTTTATTTATGATTTTTTAAACGCCTCCAGGACCTTAAATCCATCAGAGTATTGCATAAATTAAAAGAAGTTCGTTTTACGTAGCCACAAGAAAAGCCACCATGAGAAAATTAAACAGTAAACCATGTTATAAAAAGGGCACAACTTTCTTATATTGGTGTAAAAGGGATCTAAATAGTCTGGTGTACATGCGTATAAAATTGTACAATGTAGATTCTGTTATAGAAATTAACATCAAGGTCTTTTCCCTGCATTACCTTTTGCAAATATCAAACGTTTGATTAATTTTAGTTAAAATAGCAAATATACCAACTTTACTAGTCTGTGATTATGTTTTCTGTTTATAATGAGATAAAATGGTATTCATGATAGATAGTATGCCAGAATATGATGAATGAATGTGTTTTATTTTTGATAGATAGAAGTTAGATGATGATTGATGTTTTACGGCCACTTTTCTGCACGTGGTAGGCTAAATGGGCCGAGCGACATCCGAAGTTAACGAAGCAAAGTCAAAGATGAAAGAACCTTCAGATATGCCAACGCCGAGATTCAAACACGGGTGGTAGTGATCTGTGGTTCATCACGCTACCGCTAGACCACAGACAGTGGAGTAACATGATTTTTGTAATTGTTACTCTTTCCAGTTGTCAGGTTTATGATGTCAAATGTATTGGCAGTAATTTATGCCTGGGTATGGTGCTACAGCTGCTGCTTCTACTAATAGCACAACCACTACCAGAGGGAATGAATCGAAGTCAAGGATGAAACACCCTTCAGATATGCCCACGCAGAGATTCGAAAGATACAAGTTAGAAACATATATAAAATTTCAGTGAGTGAATGAGTAAGGATTAACGCCATATATCAATACATAGTGGTTGTTTTAGTAGACCACTTATCTCTTACGACATACTGGAGCAAGTGACTGGTTATAGTCAACTGAGAAATATACCCAAAGGGCGACTCTCCATGGAAACGTCTTAAAACATATATTTAAGGGCTGTTATTATTATTACTCAGTAATACTGGATTCAATTCAAACACGAATCTGAAGATTTTCTAGGGGACATTAATTGTATCAAATACCAAATCGTATATATATATATATATATACGATATTAATTAATTCTTCAACAATGTCTTAATGAGTTATATTCGAAGCATCACTTTCTATGTTTTATTATTAATAACCAAAATCAGATTGGCTAGAGATCATTTAATTAATGTCTTCTGTCGTGTAGCAAAATAAGATGAACAAGCATTAATTTAAAGTTTTATTTAAATACAAATACATTGGCCACTGTCGACTTCGCAAATGAATTAGTGAAACATGAAAGATATATTTGGGAATCAATAACATTATCTACAACCGCCGTATCAATTAATTTTCAGGTATTTTTTTTAAAAATCCAGTACAATCATAGACTCCATTGTAGTTGTCTTTGGAACAGTGTAAACCTCCTCCTTTCCTCCCCCGCCTCAATAGCTACGTGCTATATGCCTGGTCCAAGCTACCTACTGAATACTTATAGTCATGTTGCTATTCACACACATATGTGACCGTTATTGTATCAAACGATCGATATCTCTATGACGACATCAACAAAAGACAAGTAATATTGCTGCTGGAAGGAGACTGTGTATATATTATATTGCTCGCCAGTCACGCTTCGTTAATTTATCCTTATTATTAATCGGTATACCAAGAACTAATACCGTGTATTGATCTGTTTATTAAGCCCGGCGTTTATCGGGTTACCAGACGTACTGAATGCCATTTCTATGTATGCCCGACGATCTTATGGCTGAGTTGTGTTTGGATTTTGTATTGGCATGGATTTGTCAACACGAGAAAGCTCTCTCGCTTTGTTTAGAACTACAGGCCATTTCATCGGTGCGTGAAATGCATTCGTTTCAGAGCTTTTCTCGACTGTAGAAAGCCTGGACGCGACCAGCACAGAAATCTAATTGCTTGCACAGTTTTAAAGGCACACGCACCCATACAACATGGCTTCCGCAACGACCGCAGCCGACATTACAACAGTAACTGCTGATACAGCCACAGTGGCGGCAGATAATCGCATCCGTAACGGAACAGTTATTTTGATCCTGGTCGTTTTCTTTGCTGCAGCGATCATATTTAACGTGATCTTGATCGTGCTATTCGCCACCAGAAAACGGTTACGGAGTCCCGCTAACTATCTGTTGGTCAGCATCGCCGTCGCCGATATCCTGTCTGCCTTCTTATGGATCCTGCCAGCGATGGTCACTGTGGCCACGTGGACGTGGCTCTTCGGGATCCCGTTCTGCCAGTTCGCCGGGTTTGCCGCTACGCTCCTCTACGGAGTGAACATGTTCACCTTATTGGCGGTGGCGCTGGAGAGGTTCATGAAGTTCTGGAGCCCTTCACGCCACAAGTTGGCCTTCACGAAGGTGATCACGGCTATTCTGGTGTCCACTCTCTGGATCTTCTCGGCGTTGTTCGCCGTCATACCTCTGGCTGGCTGGGCCAATTACGATTACATCGCCCCACGCCTCGGCTGTGTGATGAACTTTGGCCTGAGCTATTCGCTGTTGGACTTCTACACGGTGGCCGGATACACTTTACCCACGCTGCTCGGCGCCCTTTTCTTTATCCTCATCTTCGTTAAGTTGGCGGTCCTACGTTGTAAGAGGAACTCGGCTGGCGAGCCAATCTTGGAGGAACGGCGAGACAGAATCGGTGAATCGTACGGCCAGAGGTTTAGACGTCAGGAAGAGAAGTACCGTGACGTGGCCAGGAAAAGCAGGAAACCGACATTTCGGAAGAGTCCCGAGAACAGCGTCAGCCCCGCTGGCGGAGGTCCGGACACAAACCTGCAGACTCCAACTGTCGATTCGGACAATGAGTACGACCTCAGCGATGACGTGGAAAGTGACGACGAGAAATGTTTCACGGATTACGCCGACGTCATCAGAAGACGTCGTGAGAAGGAACGGCGTCTACATCAAACACGCAGGTACCGTCTACACCGTCGTGACGTCAGCATGACGTTAACGATATTCATCGTTTGGCTGATCTACGTGGCTTTGTGGTTGCCTTACGTCATTCTGAATTACATCTGGATACTGGGCTACTATCCCGAATTCGGCGACCGCACAACGCATATCATTATTATGGTCATGGCATTAGCGAGTGTCATCTATAAACCGTTGGTCTACCTTTGTAATGGTCGTATCAGATCTGTGATTAAATCCGGATTTACTAAACGGCGTACTGGAAACAAGACATCCGGCTAGTTATAGCTGCTTACCTACAACACCGTGAACACGTTATGACATACGTCGATCACTTGTATACATTTTGTTTTGTTTGTCGACATACACCACACTGATGTACCGAGATCTGTTCTATATTTTTAAAATGTGTTTGTTACAATAGCTCAATATTACGATAAGCGAGCGCGGATATTTCGACTAATCAGTGCTAGGTCTAGGACAAATAATTTAAATCGAAATTTCTGAATTGTTCTTTACTACTGACCTGCCAATAACCGTTTATTAACTAAATATAATTAGTTGTATCTCTCACACTCAGAGCCCTTTTCTTACATGGTGAAGTTATATATATATATATATATATATATATATTACCAAGGACCAGTGGTGCGTTATACTCTCAACACCGAATGGTTAAGCATATTTATTGATAGTATTATATACTACCGTAAAGTTCAAACTAAAATATCAAAGCATCAGTATGTGAACAATACGTCACAAAATGAATTTTCGGGGTGAAAGAGTACTTTATTAATTCCCCACACTGGTCTCACTATATAGACATGAAACATCCTATAAACAACACCTATGGGTCTAACCATGCTGGGACGTATGAAACATCTCACAGACAACACATGTCTAACCAGGGACATGTTAAACATCCCACAAACAACACAGGCAACAGACAACACAGGTCTCACCACGTTATATATATATATATATATATATATATATATATGAAACATCACCAAAACAACGCAAGTCTCATCAAAGATATGCAAAACTCCCATAAACAACACAGGTATTCATGGAGGTGTGCCACTGCCGCAAATTGTGTATTAATGACTATACCACGGGATGGCCTCTAAAGGTGTCAGAATATTGGAGTTGTTGGAATTACAGTGGATTGTCAGAACAGTAGGCTGCCAAAACAGTGGGTTGTCATTACAATGGGCTGTCATAATACCTAATTCCGTGTTGGCTAGGGTGGATTTATGTATGAGGGAAGAGCCTGATCGTTCCACGTTCTGTACATTGTCTGAGGAAAGCTCCTAACGGACTTGAATGGCTTTAGGAATCTTAAGGAAATACCAACCAAATTTCACATCAAACAAGGAATAATTTACCATACGTTTAAACTGTGTTTTGTAATGTTTCTTTCTATCATGCCTGGTGTACCTAGCTGTTATGTTTTAAAACATCAAAACAACATATATTGTGTTGGAATTTATACTAATGACAAGACCAACTGTAAAATATGATATATATTATGGTAGTCTAGTGTATATCCTATAATTTTAAATTTAATTCAAAATCTTGAATTGTACCATTTCATAAACCTAAACAAGTAATTACTTTGTTGAATAGAAAAATGTCAGAAGCACAATTTGTTAAAATGTTGCAATCTATTAAAATTTTGTGAGACAGTCCATAATTTCAAGACCCAGATTTGACGAATACGATAGCATTACTCTGTGAAGCTGACTGATATGTGATTGCACTGGTGTAAAATTTGTCATGTATTAATTAACATTTTCTGCCTCTATGGTGTAATGGGTTAGAGTATATGGGACTCCTTATCCACGGTCATAGTGTTTGGGAAGTCGGAGGTTTGAATCCCAGCCATGGCCCTATATTGGGAAGAGTTTTCATCCAGTCAACTGGCAAGGTTTTCTCTAAACCGAATATGTCATCTAGTGTAAATTATAAATTAGTTTAGAATTAGTCCTCATGGTGAAGCTGTAAATTGTAAATTTGAGGTAGCCAGCCAATTAAATATTGTAAAAACATAAATATTTGTCTAGTAGTCTATCAAAAGATCACATATAGGTCACTTTGTTCAGTAGTAATGAGCAGGGTGTGATTAGTGGAGGGGGATCCACTTCATAAAATAGCATACAAATACTTGTTTTACTATTTTGTACCCTTATTATAAATTATCTGTTTAATAAATGGTCACTATATTAATACACATCGCTGTTATCAGATAACTCCAAAAACAAATTGACATTTTTTATAAAATACATAATATATCTGTTATAAAAAATGTACTGCTTTCTTGTTTTAAGTATTACCTGCTATTCATATAATAAAGCAGATTATTTAATTTACACAAACATGATATATATGTTGTGTTAAAACAAATTAATTTACTCATGTAAGTTTGTTGTGCTGTAAAGCACAATCTAATGATTTGCTTACATAACCCATTATTGAAGATTAATAATAAAATTGTCCTACAGTTTATTTGACTAGCAACATATCGACCTATGACAACCAAAAGGTGCTATCTCACATTTAGTTTTTGGTGCCAATGATGTCTTTGTGTGATAATGTATCATATATATTATTATCTAAGCAAAATTCTAACTATTGATTAATAAAACATTAAATTCAAAAAAATACTATCTCAGTAATATGTATTAATTGCCAGCCAGAAGGTGCTATCTCTAGAACTCGTCCTGCCAAAAAGTGCTATCTCCAATATAGTACCTTTTGTTGGACACACTTGCCAATATATATATATATATATATATATATATATATATATGTATATTATAATTATTTTATTTATTGTTGTGTCATGCATATATATATATATATATATATATATTATATACACACACACACAAATATATATATATAACCGATATTGAAGGCTTGAATACCAAAAAAAATCAGATTTTTAATTTTAAATAATTTTATTTAAATAATTAAAACAACAATCAAAAACACAAAAGTAATGAAGACGTTTTTATATTTCTGAAGTTGACAAGTATTAATATATTACCAATTGTAAATTACACAATACTGTATTCTCCATTTTCACACAACTGTCACAATTTTACAGCATCAAAAAAGTTGTTGTCAGGTTTTATTTCTTGTATGTATTCAGCATGGCATAATTATTAAAAGTGAACCTACATGAATGCTCACCTTATACTGGCTAAACTCCAAGTGCTTAACATTAACTCAATGATCCCCTAAATGCATAAATAAAATGTGACTTCATGTATCAGATCCAGATATGGGGTCAATTCAATTTTGGAATTGATGGTCAATTCCAGAATTGAAATTGATTATTTAAAAAAAATTGGAATTGAGAAATTTTGAATTGAAGTATTTTAAATTGAAATTTCCTACCAAAAAAATTAAATCCACAAATTAATTTACCATTTTTACAACGTTAACACTTACATGTGGTGTTACCAATATACTGGAACCAAAATTATCCAGAACTATATATATATATATATATATCAGATATGCACACTGACTGTGGCACTGCACTTGAGCATTTAACCAATTAAAATGGTCTGGATACCATTGGCTCCACCCACAACATGATGACACCACCACATAGCATGCCTGTAATATATAGAGAGATATTGCTATTTAGGAATTAACTCAATGTTTAGAATGGGCAAAAAAATTAAATCCACAAATTAATTTACCATTTAATTTTTTAATTCGAAATATTTATTCTATAACAATCCTACTTGGAATATAAACTACTGGGAGTAGGTATTCCAAGTAGGTACATGGAGTAAAAGGTATTAGGCAAAAGTGTTTGAATTGGAATTGAAAAATTTGGATTTGGAATTGAATTGATAAATTTGATTTGGAATTTAACAAAATGGATTTGACCCCATGTCTGATCAGATCATCCCCAAATTCATCCCATTTCATACACTTAAGCAGCATGGCTTCACTTTACACCTTCTATTGTGTTGATCTCCCAAGATCATCCCAACCACTTATCAACATGACATGTTAGACTACATATGGTGTGAATATGTGTAAAAATTATGATATAGCATAAGTAACAATTGATTTTAAATAACATTTCATATTTTGTACTGCAAGTTAACTGATAAATGTATATTTATAATATAATCAATATTAGTCAAAAATAATCAATAAAATATAATATGATTTTATAAAATTGAAATGCTTAGTTTTTGCAGTGATTTAAATCTTGATTTAAATCAAATGCCTTAAATCAAACAACCTTGATTCAAACATACAAATTCTAAGTCTAAAGTTTTTTATGAGTACACAAAGTATCTTAGTTTTGTTTTTGTAAATAAGGATTATGAGGAAAATCTCCCATATATGATAATCAAATGGTTTTAATATTGTTTATAAATTATTGCAGTAATGCAATCCCACTTCAGGTATTGGAACATCATACAATAAACTCTATATCTGTAAATGAATAATGCACAATTGTACCCTGAAAAAGTAAATACAACACAATATTTAGAGGAATCACTCACATAAGTTAATTCATAGTTATATAGATAACTCATATAATATCTACAGATCACAAGTGAAATGTTACATTTAATCTGAATCACTATTTAATTATTTAAATTATAAAACAAGTTAATTGCAAATGATAATGATCACAAATGGACAAAACTAAATAAAAACTAAAATAATTCTCAAGGTGAAAGGGTGGCACATTAAACATTTTTATATTACAAATACAACTATTGGTCATTCACTTACATTATATTTCCAACTATTACATCATAGATAATCAAGAAAATACCAAACTAACAACATTATCCTAGACTGATATTGGTTTATTAAACATATGAAATGTTAATATTAGGTTTTTTATTTCATTCATACATGACATTGAATTACTAGATATTGAAAAAAATAGATGTAGTGCTCTTAATCAAACTTATAATTTAAAAAATATAGTTATTAAAATGTTATTATTCACACACATGCATTCATGCTTGAAGAGAGAATTTGATAATTAAATGTTAAATCATATAATACATTATATAAAATAAGTAAATAGAGTAAATAAGTATAATTAAAAATAGCATGTACTTAAAATTTTATCAGTTATATCGTTATCGGTTTTTATATCAGAAAATAAAATATTATTAATAATGATAATATGATCAGTGATAATAATAAAATCAGCAGATCTCTGTTGATGACAGAAACAAGATTCAGACACCAGACACATTTATGAATACTGACAGCATCATCACTGCTCATATCACTTCAGATGCCAGAATTGGTCTCAAAAAGCCACATATAGGCTTTTTGAGACCAATTCTGGCATCTGAATTAAGAGCACTTCATTCATAAATTCAGACGCGACAAACTTGAGATAGAGAAGATCTGGTGTAGAGCAACCCAGATGACACCAACCTTGAAAGGACTCAGCTATGTGAAAAGAGACTGAGAATGCTGAGATTGCCATTGCAGGAGGAGGGGTGATAATTAAGCTCTAATTAAATATATATCATTCTTGAATGACATCGACATTAATAGACCCGCTGTGTTTTTCACAATGTTGATTGATTCAAGCACAAGAGGGGACAGCCAAAATATCTTCAAAAGGGTAACTAGACTCATGTCTAGTAAAGGTTACAAAAAGGAATAAGTTTTTATAACCATGAAAAACACTTCTTAAAATAACTACTACTAGTAGTAATACTATTATAAACTCTTCATATATATATATATATATATATATATATATCGAGTCGTGATGACGCAGTTAGTTAGAGCGTATGACTCGTAGCCGAAGGATAGCGGGTTCGAGGCTCCGGGAGCTGCAATGCTGCCAGGTGAGTAGCGCTTTTTGCCTTTAATGGCAGCATGCGTTGTATGCCCCCTTATGAGTTGAGATATGTGCTGGGTAGACACAATTCTGAGTCAGAGATAATACTGTACAGCGCCTCAGGACAGGGTTATCTGGTTCTAGCGCTATATAAACATACATTATTATATATCTTGTCCCACTCTAAAGGATAAATTCTCAATCTGAATCATCACGCTAATAGGTGTTTAACCTGAAAACGTATGTGCTGACTTTCAACGAATTTTTATTTAGTGTAATATATCGTCAAATAAAATCTGAAATATATTTTGCGGGAAAACACAGTTTATATTTGTGTTCATAGAAACCGAGCATAGCCGGAAGTGTTGATTGCGCATGCTTGCGTCCATGACAACAACACTACCATATCAGACTTGTTCGGTAAACGTTAGCTATTCAAACACAAACTTTGTTGTGTACTGTATACATACAGGTATATTCGTAATATATCATGGATGCCAGGGATCTTCATCTAAATATCGACTATGTCGGTACTGCGGGAATTATTCTTAGCCCTGAACAAAAAGCAGCACTTCAAACGTCGCTGACAATCTTGCAGAGTAACCAGAAATTTTCTCGAGTTTACTTCTGGGGAAAGATTTTGGGCGTCAAAGATGATTATTATATTGCACAAGGAGTTGGTTCTGATGAGTTCAGCGAAAGAAAGATATTATATAGGTGAGTTTTAATATATCTTGGTAAGTTGGTTTAATATACACTGTATAGTAATAATATGTCTGCAAAAGATATAACTAGCCTACTATAGTTAGTACTACTAAAATACTACTAGCCCAGATCATTTGTCATTGAGATCTATTTGATCTACACTACAGCCATATTATATTGTGATATGGCCATTAGCTGTGTATTTATAACCAAATTCAACAGAGTTATGATTGGTCGCAGGGTTTGGTCATAACAATTCATATATGAAAAATGTAAGAATACTAAGTATTATTAACAAGCCCAAGCCAATTTGAAAAAACCTAACCCACAAGGATAATTAGTATAGACTATAGAACTCCTTGTGAGACAGGTTTTTGGAATTGGTCTCATGTATCTTTCTCTGTGTTGTAAAATATGTGTTGTTTTTATATAATAATGATAGTAATTAAGGGTTCAGGTTTGTCTGCCAACTTGTTTTGTACAACCACTACTTGTGATCTTTTTTTTTCGTTTGTAATAATAAGTGATGGAAACTTATTGGTAAGTTAGTGGTCTACAAACTGGGAGCTCCTCAGTTCAAATACATCAGCTGATTAGTAATCTTTCATGTGTTTATTGTTTGACTGAGTGACAGGTTAGATATGAGCCAAATTTAGTAAATTAAGATTGTACACATGGCAGCTAGAAAGCTATACTTTCTTGGTAGTCAGTGATGTTGTTAATTTGTGTCACAAACAGACTTGCCAACTAAGCAGAATTGGCTGGTACATGTGTCTGGTTGCTTGGTTGATACGTTTTCTATTTTCATCACTTGGTAGGGCTGGCAATCTGATAAATGGATCAGTGATGTGGGTGTGCACAGTAATGATTATTTTCAGTCGTAGATAATCATATAATTTCTCCCCACAATGATTTATCCAGTAGTGTCAATATGGGAAGCTGCCCATGTCTAAGTTTGCATCCCAAGATTACCAGCATTTGTGGGATGTTTCAGCTGATTATCTCATTTTCCCAAGGAGTTTTTGTTCCAACATATGTCACAGGTACTTTTGTTTTGAAAATTACACCCGAGTCTGCAAAGACCATAAACATGAAGCCAAGCTGTGCTAAATGTGTGACTGTGTTAAACCCCCATATTGGCCTGGATGCTAGGCATAACACCTGCTTACCATGTGCATGATTTGTGTAGTTGCAACATGTGTGGCATCAAGAAAAAGGGGTGACATGATGCCTAAGTCAAGAAGTCATTTGCCATGTATTATTGGGTGTGGATCTTAATCTTCAGTGTCATTATTGATTAGTTACTAGAAGACTAATTCACAGTTTTAATCAAGTGTCAAATTTGATATGATATATTTTGTTTAGATAACACAGATTTAGCACTAGTCATGCTTGGTGCTGCCACCTATGTGCAGCTATATGAGCAATGTGCAGCTGGATGAGCCATATACATTGGTGACTGAATTCACCTGAAGCCATACACCTCAAATCATTGTACAGCTCCATTTATGGAATGGAATGGCAAAATCTATACGGCTTTAACCCTAACCAGTATATTAAGTGCCTAGATCAACGAGACTGATTTTTAATTACAAAATGGCATTAATAAAAAGAATCAGTTTTATGTAAAACAAGGCATTCACATAAAGCCAGCTGCATGTTTACTAAATATCTCTCCCCTAATTTGAAAGTATAATGTTTGTGGCACGTTAAATAAACACAATAATTCCAGTCTGTCTTCATTTCAGTAAGGACTGTATACGCTGGGGTCTACTTCCACCAGCGACTGACGAAATGAGAGAGAAAGCCAAACTGGCCAAGGGTCGTTTCACGGGTGATCCATCATTTGAATTTGAACATACGGAAATTAAAAAAATTGGTGAAGGAGATGATGCAACGGAAGAAGAAGAAACGGTATATATAAATATGGAGTTTTGTTGGGGGGAGGGTTTATGAAATAATTTGTGTTTGATTTCACAGTAAAGTTAGATGTAATTATAGTTAACTTGTGTTCCAGGATAAATGACAATATTATACACAGAGAATAACATCAATATTATATCCATATAAAAAGATAGCCAAATATACAATATTAGTAGGAGTTAAT
This sequence comes from Paralvinella palmiformis, assembly GCA_025642065.1. NCBI lineage: Eukaryota > Metazoa > Annelida > Polychaeta > Terebellida > Alvinellidae > Paralvinella > Paralvinella palmiformis. Next base: position 460,829 of record JAODUP010000335.1, on the reverse strand, counting down.
GTATAAAACCAGTATTTTAACATGACTATGCAGATATATAACATTGTAACTTAAATGTCATATTATTAGTATAAATAATTCACAGGTGCTACGTATAGCTATTTTGGTAACCACCTGTTAGCTATAGTCTTCCATCATTTAATAGATAACCATCAAAGAAGAGGATCGATTAGCAGCTGTTATTTCAGAGATTGACTCGGACGTGAGAATTGTTCCTCGACGCTCATACATAAAAACACCAACTGGGCAAGGTTTTGTGAATAGAAGTTTTGAAGGTAGGAAATATGACATGCTCTTATTATGAATGTTATATCTTGCTCAAGTAATAAATAATGTTTAATTCTGACATGGTTCAACATGAAGTAAATTATTTATGAGGATTTATTATAACATAGATTATGGGATACATTAAGAGATTGTCAGGAATAATGTTAAAGCAAACTTTTGACAATCTGTGATGCCTGTGATTGTAGAGTGCATTGAGTGTGTGTGTGTTTATATATGTATATATATATATATATATATATATATATAATAAGCTTAATATAAGTAAGTCTGTACCAATTAACACATTTATAAAAACGAACTAAATACCTTTTCTCTTCAATCAAATGTAATTAAGGTTATCTGGGTTCATAATTGAAATAATGTGAAAAAGAGATCAGAATAAAACAAATCCATTTGTTGAACATCTATATTCTTATCTTTCCTGTAGGATTGTCAGTCTCCGAGGCAGCCAAACTCTGTAACTACATGCACTTCAGGAATCCTAAACAGCTACAGGAGAAATCACTACTACAGAGAGCCAACTTGGATAAGGCTATTGACTTCATGGACCCTGTTGATGAGGATATACCAAAAGGTAACAGAATGACTTGCATCATTAACCCATGCGTTTTGGCATCCCTTGTACAATTTTTTTTATATCAAACAACTTACATTTTGCTCATTTGTTCTGGTATGTGAATAGTGTGTGTGTCTTAGAACCACATGTACATTTTCTAGATATTAATTCAGAACTAAATTATGTAAAAAACTTTATTTATATAAACGTTTCTGTTTGTCAACATTATACAGTCATAACTAATAAAAGACACTAGTACAGTATTGGTTTTTGTGTTAGGTATGTATACCACAGGATCATCTAATGTAACATTGTTATAAAAATAGTACATTTGCTTCGCTTATTTCAGGATCTTGGAGTCTGCAGTTTGAACGAGGCAGTGGTCTTGTTCTGTTAAGAAGTGTCCTTTGGCTGGGATATGTGTTCTACCATGTACCAGGTACCAGACACTATGGATCCATCTATGTTGGAACAGGAGAGAAGAACATGGACCTTCCTTTTATGTTGTAATATAACCAAACTAGCACACATCGTAGCATTGATACATCCAACTGGATAGTTCAATTGAATTAACTACTTTTCAACAACTAAAGATTATCCACAATTTATTCTGACTTTTTGGCACGCTATAAAGGTGTGTTATTTTTAGTTGAAGAAGATATAAGTTCATTGATCTTTGCATAAAATACTGGTGATATTATTTTTTATTAATGTGTAAAATATCTTTGTCCAGCTTTTTCATCTGTGAATGAATTAATGTTATCTAGTTTTTAAACTATATGTTAAGCTTATCAAATAACTGTTCTGTTTCATACTGTTATCATTACTATAATACAGATTTTCTATTTATATGATCAATGTGTAAAATAAAATACTGAAATGTTCCCACATTAATTTTGTTGTGTCACTGCATAGATCAATAACCCCTTGATAGTCTTCAAAGAAAATGGGCTAATTTTCTGCAATATAATTTCAGATCATTTCCAAATAAAGAGCTGAATCAATAATTATTATTCTGTCTGAGAAAAATAGAGACAACATATAACTAACAGCATAAGCCATTCAATTCTTAAATCAAGTGTTTCACTTTTTGTATGATAAAATTGGTTTCTAATAATTAATATCCGACATAATTGCCCAAAATGTTATGGTACTGTTATGCACCATCTTGACAACTGTTGCCGTTTTGAAATGGGACCACCCCATTTCGCAACCGGTATGGTTTTAAGGCTGCCTGCCCATTTAGCAACCATGTGGCAATGGAATGTCATGCTGTTATTTCTAAATTTTCTGTATTATAGGCCTGTTATCTAGAAAAATTATATGTTGTGAAAATTAAATTGAATATAAATTATATAGACCTCTATATATAGATGTACATGTACAAATAAATTCTGAAAACAATAAATTATTTAAATTTGAAATGGTCCTCTTCCCATTTAGAAATGGGACAGGCAGTTTCAAAATGGGAAGTGGACCGATTCAACAACTTAAAACATATACGGTTTTTAGAAAGCATTTGTTCACATTATATATACATATATAAATGCATGCAAACACATTAAGTTCATATTTTACAAAATGATGCATGATCAAATTTATCATGATCTGATCATGCCGATGCTGTGCTGAATCGAGTAGTTGTGAAATCTTACAACCACAAGATTGTCACGTTTTAGCAACTAGATTTAGCTTTGACTACACAAGTCAGAGATTGAGTGAGTGTTTTTTAGCCTTGATTGATGCTGGTCATGCCTGGCACACATGGCCAAAGAGCAACTGCCTAAGGAAACATCCCACAGTCATGAGTTGAGGTGATTTGAACTTGGAGTGTCCTCAGTGGGAAAATAAAACAGTTCTTGTTTGTGCAGTAAAGTTATTAGCATAAAAATTGCTCAACGTTTTTAGACCATCCAGTGTATGTTTATCACAAGCAACCATTTTGCTGGGATACCAAAATTTTATGGGACACTGTTTGGTCCTGTGTTTGTAGGATATGTTTCCATAGGGAGTCACCCTCAGCCATATGTCTCAGGTGTGACCAGAGCTGAGACAAAACAAAACTGGATTCACAAAAACTGTCATACACCAATTTAAGGACGCTTTTGACTTATTGATGTTGGTAGTATTTTACACAGCAGACCACCAGCCTGGAAACTAAACCCTGGCATTAACTGTGTTTGAGAAATATTTCATTCATCAATAAATATTTCCATTTGATTTCTCTCTGGTTTAGCCCTCAACCACATGTTCCAGGTGAAGGGTCAGGCTGAGTGTCACCGAGTTAGAATATACTATAGTTTCAGTCTCATAATGAACACATCACACACACACACATTAAGTATTCAGCTCTGGGAAACACTAGATAAAATATAACATGAAACTTGTCACTTATTGTATGTTAAAATGCTTAAAGCATCTTCACGACATGGTGAATAAGCATTAAATAAGATTTAATTATATATATATATATATATATATATATATATACAGTGCTTTTAGGGTAAATATAATATTCATCTTTGTATACTTATTAGGTTTTAGATACCATATATATATATATATATATATCGGGGCTCAAAATTAACAGCAGCATGAAAGGGAGCATTTGCCTAGAATTTAGTGTGGCAGCAAATAATTGCTGCCTGTTTATCAGACCGAATAAATTACCAAATGTCAATAAAATCACACCCGAGAACCTAAAATATATCAACCTGAATAGGTGTCGCCAACCAAATGTAGGACCTTGTGTTGATACTGAGTGAATTTTGTTTTCAGAATTTAAAATTGATGAATAAAGTTGTGTCTACATTTCCTGTGTGTCATTATTTGTGGAACTGTTTTGATGTTCCTGGACATTACCAAATCATCACAACCCTGTGTACCTATTATTTACACATAATATTATGTATGATGAAACTCATGAAAGGTACTTTATTCCTATATGCCACACAAACTTCAAACAATTAATACAATGTTTATTACATTTTATTACTGTTGTTTTTCATCATCATGTACATAAAGATTGCAAAATAACAATTTAACCACATCTTGATTGAATGGAATTGGAATTGAGAAATTTTGAATTGGAATTGAGAAATTTTGAAATGGAGTTTCCTACAGAAACATTAAATCCACAAATTAATTTACAATTTTTACAACATTAACACTTACATGTGGTGTTACAAATATACTGGAACCAAAATTATTCAGAACTTTGGTTCCTTTTATATAATATATATATGGGATACACGCACCGACTGTGGCACCCCAAGTGAGCATTTAACCAATTAAAATGGTCTAGGTACTGTGAGCTCCGTCCACAACACTGTGACACCACCACATAGCATACCTGTAATCTATATAGATATTGCTATTTAGGAATTAATTAATTTTATCATCTCACTGGGAATGCCAATCTGGAGCAAACACTTTACCCTCCTCCTCTCCTAAAACTGTTACTACTATAGCCTGTCTCTAGACCTAACTGTTTTAATAACCATTTGAGATATTTTGTAAACTTACCATATGTAAGTGGTTTAGTACCCAGCAGGATTGTGAGAGTAAATACAGGATCTGACCCAGGCTGGGTGGAACTAAGCAAACATATTCGTTTCAAGGCTCATACTGGACAGTGGAATATAAAAATATCTTTGATTCACTCTTACATGGGGATGCACTCAAGACTATGATCCACCACTTGATATATTCAAATATCTCTTTAACTAAAAGCACCTTGTGGTTAGGCTTTTGCAATTTTTTGCCGCATTAACACTTACATGTGATGTTACCAATATACTGAAATCAAATTGATCCAGAACTTTGATTCCTTTTATATATATATATATATATATATATACCAAATATGCACACTGTCTGTAGCACCCCACGCGAGCATTTAACCAATTAAAATGGTTTGGATACCAATATTACAATGGGCTCCACCCACAACATTGTTACGCCACCACAAAGCATGCCTGTAATCTATATAGAGATATTGCTATTTAGGAATTTACCCCTGTTCAATGTTTAGAACGGGCAAAAAAAATTTAATCCACAAATTAATTTACCATTTAATTTTTTAATTCAGAAATATTTCTTCCATGACAATCCTACTTGGAGTATAAACTATTCGGAAGTAGGTATTCCAATTCCAAGTAGGTACTCTGAGTACCTACTCATGGTAAAAAGTATTAGGCAAAAAAGTCGGGGAAAAAATTGATAAATTTGGAATTGAATTTGATAAATTTGATGTGGAATTGGAGTTGACAAAATGGAACTGACTCCATGTCTGATAGTGATAGTTATATTGTATTACAATTAAATACCCCCATGAAATTTCCTGCCAGGAATTTGTATTTGTTGCCTGAAAAAAGACTGGCAGCAAATGTTTGCTGCCAGTTTCTCAAATTAATTTCAAGGTCTGATATATATATATATATATATATATACACATATATATATATATATATATATATATATGCTGCTGGTTATTATTTAAGCAATCTCCACTATTACATCATAAACTATATATATATATGTGTGGGTGTGTGTTTCCTGTGGGAAGTCCCTAAATGATTGAAACATGACACATAGTTACTTCTGAAACAAACATAGCCTGATAGCTGCATGTAGTAACTTCTGTCAACTAACTTCAATGATATGAATAACAGAAATAGCAATCGCTATTTTATCAAATACTCGATCTTCAATTAATCGCATTGGACAACACACACACATACACCGGTGTGAGAGGGGAAATAATTATGTACATCCAAATACAGTTATTGCACAAATGACTCACTCGTTTGTTGGACTTCCCACAGCTGTGGGATTTCCATAGTCCTATAACCCTGCCTGGGTTAAGTACGCCTGTATTTGGCCATTTGTACCACACCACAGAAGGCTGCCCCGAAAGAACGTAGCAGCTAAGTTACCGTCAACAGTTAAATAATCACCGTGTGGGCCTAATCATATTCGTAAGTAAACATTCGACTGTAGTTAAATATAAACTGTAGTCTACGTAGTCACGCGGTTTATACCTGTTAACGTTATTGACACCATAACTGACGGATGTATGTTAAGTCCAAGCCGAAATAGTTCGGTAATTGATGTGGTACAATATTCATTTCCAGCTCAGTGTATGTTATATATAGTCTTTGGTATTGTCAGAGAGCTTAAATATAAACAGTCTTTGGTATTGTGTTCAATTTTGATCAACCATCGCTGGTTACTTAAGTGAACCTACCGTATATTTCTGTATAAACGTTTTGTCCTAGTTTATAATTTGTCGTCCGGTAAGTCTTGGCACATTTCGTATATGTGGGACATATGACTGAGGGAATACATGTAAAATGAACTGTCGAGTACTTAATCTGTCAATATTTATTAACTTAATCTGTCAATATTTATTGTGCTTACAGTCATATGTCCCACACATATGAAAGACGCCGAGACTTAAAGAACTCATATATATAATGTCAGTACGTATTAGAACAAAGCTGTGTGTGTATATACTTATGTGTATTGTGTGTACTTAGCTTTCCAGAAATTTGTGTATTCACACACACACATACACAGTTCCCCGACGAATCGTCATGAGGTTTATTCCCGATTCGCAATTATCTATGGTAGTTCCTTATCTCGCACTGCCAACACACACACACACAGAGAATTACAAATCACACACAAGCACGGTGACATATCATACAAAAAGTACACAAACACATAAAATTGCAAATCACACACAACCACGATGACATATCATACATAAAGAGTACACAAACGCAGAGAGAGAGTTGCAAATCACACACAAGCACGGTGACATATCACACACAAAAAGTACACACATACTCACACACCCGAGTTGACCTATATTATATAGTAAGCACGATACGTATACTTTTATGATAATAAGCTATGCATACACATATTTTTTATTATATATCTTACTATATCAGTATGTGTGGCTAGATAAATGTGTAACGTGCATGCACATAAGTGACACCTGCTGCAGAAATGTTGCTTGCACATACACACACACATCTACACATATTTCGCAATTTCCTGGCCACCATTGCGCTCTAGTGTGGCGCATCGTAGTGAAAATCAAAGGAACTAGCGAATGCGTGTACTTGTAAAAATAGCGTCAATAACTGGAAAATCCGTATGGAATTTCCGGTTTTACTGCCAACCAGAAACAATAATTCAGTGGTGGTTATACATTACAGGCGCTGCATTAATTATTCCTACAAACATTAGCTAATAATATTGGTTTCTATCTGTTTGGAGTTGTGTGAGTGGTCGACTATAAAAAGCTACACGCGACTAAAAGGGAACTGTGAAGTAGGAGCTTGGAAGATTAATCAAATTTCTGTTATTACTTATTAACAGTTTAACTCTATACTATAGTTTTTAATTTAGCCACTCTGACTTGTTTTATCTGCACGGTTGTTGGAGCTGTGACAAGTCATAAGATCTTCAGTTTTGTTGGGGTTTGAATATTATATTGAACATATGACATCTCTGATATCATAATCCCTTGGTCCAGGAGAAAAATCACGGGTAAGATTCCTGTTAGGAAATCACCGACAGGGTTGTTATTAAAATTATAATTATAGTAGTGCAGTCTGTGGTTTGTTCGAAACTCACAACATTGTGCGTGGATAACCACATAAGACGAGTCATCTAGGGTGACATTACAGAATTGTTGCTGTTTTATGGCTCCGGAAAAGGACATCCAGTTATATGGTCTAGATTCTGTTAAACGTACTAGTTAATGGTTCACATGAGCATCTTATGTAGGACAGGTATACGAAGGTGGAGAATTATTATATAATTCAGTAAAACCAATTCAGGCCATTCAAGTGGCATGTGATTAAAGAGATAATTTGAATATGTCATCAGTGTACTAACTTTGTTATATACAAGGAAAAATCCCAGTACTAGGAGAATATTGAAATATACACAAGCTTGTCTCACTTAATATATTTATATATATTGACTGGTGGGTATTCCACCAATGAAGGGAATTTTTTATGTGTTTCAAGGAAACCTTGCATGGTTATAACATACCCTTACTGGTGTGTCATGGGAAACTAACACATTAGTCTCCATGATTATCTGTATCAAGTGTTTCACATTTTTTGTAGACTCACATTTGATATTATGAAGGGATACATATTGTATATATTAGTATTAAAAACTAAAATTAAGGACACACACATCCTGTTACAAGACATACAAGAAGCACTGCCTTATTCTCCAAAAAATGCTCATACCTTATAAATTATATATATTTTAAATAATGATTTCTATGCATATTTGAGTTGTGTCTCTGATAAATGTAATTTTTCTGTGGAGAATTTCTATCAGATAATAAGAATGTTATGATGAAATAATCTGGGAACATCAAAATACCCAGAGAAAGGAACAACTGGCTAAACAGTCACTTATGAAACTGCCCAATCATGGTAAATATTAAGTTATTTATAAGCTTAATTATGCATTTCTTCTATAAAACTTGATTGGTTCTGTAGTTTAAATATTTCCATTAAAAAATATTTTCTCATTTATGTACAACTTTAATTCTCATAACAATATATTTGCACACAGATGAGGAGAGAATAAGTAAGTGAGTGACAGAATAAGTTAAGTTCAGTTATTTAACCTCAACACCGATGAGTCGGGTGTGAAATGGCAGCCTGGAGGTTTGCAGTGCAGAACTCTAACTACTGTTTACTGGAATGCCTGAGTGAAATAATAAAGCTTTAATAATTACCCATCGGCAGAAAGGGTCATTTTACATTGTCTCCTGTAATAGCCTTTTACAAAATACAAGAGGATTCAGTAGATCTTGTTAAAACCCTCAAGGTAATTATAGATGAGGAAATGTTAAATAATGCAAACATGTTAATTATGGGACCAATATTGTTAGTTATTGTACACTTGTTATGATCATGGAAAATATCAATGAAGTTCTGTTCACTTGTGTATAAATAATCTGAAGCTGGACCGAAGTAACAGTTTGCGAACGAGTCACAGGCACAAGTTGAAAAAAACAAAATATTATTCTAATATTCTAAAAATTATACACACAGTAACTTCTGTGTAAGAGTTGTTTATCTAATGATGTAAAGTAAGGATTACATTTATCACAAAAAATCATTGATATAAATGTTGGAATCAATATATGATGTAGTATCAAGTGTTGTACTAAAGCACACGTATCTCTTGGAAGCAGTAGCGTACCATTTCAGAGTTGACTGGGCGAACACACATTTGTCCTCCCATTCAGTGCTGAATATGCAATGCAAGGTGTTTGTGATGAAATGATATTTTAGATAAATATCTGTTTTTTACAGATGTAGGACACATTTCACGCAGCTCTGCCGGAATAATGTAAGAAACAAAGCATCATGGCGTTACCGCAGGAAATAATATTATTGGCAAATGACAGAAATGACTCATCTTCATCAGAGGACAATGATAAGGAGGTATCGGAGCAAGAAAGGGAAAGACGAAAAAGAAACAGTGAAGCTTCAAAACGGCTTCGCAAAAAAACCAATCTGAGATACGAGAAAGTAAAAAAGGTATGACCTGGGAGGATGAGGCTAATTTAGCCATTATTGGAAATACGGCTTCGATTATCAGAGTATAAGATAAGTCATGCTGAAAATGTTGCTGGAAAGTCAAGTGGTTTGGTGATTAAATGCAAAGAACTAGCAAATATTGGCTGCAGTTAATTGTTGTATTTTTCAGATATATCTGGAGGAAAGTGAAAGAAATACCCAGCTGAAATATATTGTCCATAAAGAACAAGAACATCTATTAAAATTGATAAATATTGCCAATACTTTAAAAGCTACAAGTCCACCATTTCATTACAACCTTGATCCCCAGCTGGTGCGGCAATTAAAAGAAACGACAACTTTAACAAAGGAATGTTCACAGTCTTTTTCTTTTACAAGAAATACAGCCACTAGTGAGCAGTCTTTACCAAAACAGGCCATGATAGATAATACAGTATTTACAGATACAAACCATCTACATGCCAGTAATGCAATTCAACAGCCAGATTTTTGTTTTAACCTTAGCACTGGTATATCTGCTTCTGGAAAGGGTTCACTTCAAAATGAATCTGCAGCACACACATACATCATCCATGGTCAGAACGTGTCTGCATTGGTAGAAAGCCCAGGTCTACCCAATGTAAAGATGGCTAATTACACAGCAGAGGGTGTTATGACATTTAGGGATCCCAGCCTAGAGGTGAGTAGAGTATCAGCCACATGTGGCAACATCGTGTCTCAAGAACATTGTATCACAAATGGACAACAGCAGACCACCACATTAGCTGCTAGCTCAACAATCACAGATCTGGACCAACTGGATCAGCTAAAACTATTAGCAGACCACATCACACAACATAGCACGAGTACAGAATTAGAACCAACATCATCCAATACTCAGCTAGATGAAGTGACAAGTTATACATCACTATCACAAAACAAAATTGAGTCTTCATTATCATCCAACCAAGAATTAATAGATAAAGATGGTGTTTACATGGAGCAGAACTCACAGATGAATGTCAGTGTAACAACTCAGAATCCTGAAATTCCATCAATGGCTACTGTTTGCAATGTTGAAACTGAGAGACAACCAGCCGAACAGCTCGCAATCCCAGACTGGGAGGCTTTGACACCTGTGCAATGTGATGACAACAATCAGGGTCGGCAGTCCAAGAGAGCTTCACGTCTGAAGAACAGCCAAGCCATTAGGAAGAAAATCAAAACCCCCAACAGCAACAATATAAAGAACAACAACCAGTGTGATGGAGCCAGTGGCACAGAAGACTTGTTATCCTTAGTGAAACAAAATTTGTTGATGATGGGCAGTGAGTCAAATGACCTAGGGCAGGGAATAATGCCCAGTAAAAGTAGATTGGACAGTAACATACGTATTGACTCTGAGAACATTACTGACCTACTTTTCATGCCACAGTCGGAAATAGTTCCTTCATCTCAGGCAATAGAAGCCATTAAAGCAAATTTACTCCAAGGTATCACAGCCGATATGTTTAATAACAATACCAACAGTTAGAATTTTAAGCTGTATGAAGTAGAATGTATAAACGATTAAATTAACAGCTTTAAATTGTAGATTAAAGGAATGAGTAGTGATAAAACTTTGATTGACATTGGTGTATATACTATCTATCCAAGAGAAAATCTATTTATACTCTTAGTATTAGACAATTTCCATATGCTCAAAATCTGTAATAATCGCTCTTCAAAAGTATTATGTTGTATTTTTCTTAATGGCTTAAGTTTGCTTCAATTTATTATGATTACAATAAATGTGGCAACACAGCAGCATTTAAAATATTTATATACTTAATTACATCATCACAAAAATTTATACATATCTTACTGGGCATTATTGCTAAGGGCCAATTTAACTGTGACCTGTCGTATTAAAATCATTTCTGTGTTGCTTACGTTTCAGCAAAGCTGATAATAAGCTCTGTTATTATTATTAAGCTAAAGGACTTTTCATTCAGTAGTCATTACCACCACTAGAGTTTTGACCACTAAATATGATTATTATTTGAATATTATCAAAATTATAAACTGTGCCTTACTCTATTAATCTGTTACTGTTAAGCCGAGGACCCCTCGCTTAAAGAAATTGTAAATTTGGATAAAATAAAGGAATCTTGCCTACAGTTTTAGGTTGCATTCTGGTAATATCACAGTTTGCTCAGTGATGTCTTACAGGAGCCTACCATGAAACCATGTTCAGGAGATTATTTATTTGTATAATTTAACATAGATAATGCTGGCATATCTAAATAATAATTTATTTATTAAATATAACCTGTTACTGCTGTAGAATAATCACAAATGAATTCTATAAGAATTTGTCTCTGTAACTAACTGGAAGTAGTATTGACCTCAGACAAGTTATGTGAATGAGTTTAACTCAAAAAATAGATATTAAATAACTATCTGTTTGAAAATGTTACGCTTTACAGATAACTAAAACAGCAGTAATGATCATTCAAAGAATAATCATCTACAAAGTATTGTTTGTACATGTGTAACAGCTGGATGGTCGTAAAAATTGTTTATGTAAATTTGTATGATTTCATAAAATATCAATAAAATGTTATGTTATTGTATGCACATTTGCAAGACACTGAGGTAGAGAAGGAAAAACACGGCCTTCAAAATACAGGCATGTATGCGCACACACAGGTACCTCTGTAACAAAACTAGTGGTGTGGTTGGACTGAGGTCCAAATCCTAGCACAGCTATGTCTGAAAGGCATTTCATATCTCACATGATTAATTTTGGTGATCAGCCCAATGTGTGCACAAACATTACACACACAGTACAGGTGCATTATTATATTCATAATTGTTTTACAAAAATGAATTACAGGTCTCTGGTTAAACCACAAGAAGAAAGACTGGCAATTATAAAGATAATATGTCTGCAGTGTAACTTTGTGTACTTACAATGTAGGTGAGAAAAACAGATGATAGACATTGCAGTAAACTATTTATGTATTTTTATTATCAGATTAATTTACAATATACAAGTAGCAAATGTATGTGATTAAAACTGGCTTGATAATTGGTCAACTAATGAACTATCTTGTTAGCTTCTTAATCTCTCTACTTGGGTCACTTACTGACGCCGAGGGACCAGTATTAGTTACTCATGTGTATCACTACGTACTGAGGTCAATTCTTGAACACATCCTGAATTAAGTTGATAAAATATAGTCACAATAAAAACAAATATGAAAAACATCTCTCTCTCTCTCTCTCTCTGTCTCTCTCTCTAACACACATGCATGTACATAAATGATGCTGCCTAAAATTTACTATTAAATAACAGCAGATTTCTAGTCATAACAAACAAGAAAGCTAAGGAGTTCACCAGAATATAGTCTTCCCACTCTCATCTATAGTCGAAATATGTAGGTCGAGTTAGAAACGAACTTTCTTCCACTATATCCTGTGCTATTCATCTAGATCATCATCATAGTAGTCATCATCTTCATCATCTATAGAAAAATGTACAAAAATAAAGCAAAGAAAATCATCCTATTTGAAATACTACTAATATAAATTTAATATAACTGAAGCATTAATATGAGTGGAGAATGTCACATCACAACTGGTACTGCATCACTTAGAGTTTGATCTGTGTTAGATAAATTATACATCTGTTATATCAACATAGATTTTCAATATGTGGACATCTATTTCTATCTTCGGTTAATAAAAACATACGTTTCTTTTCTAAATACATTTAAAATAAATTTTGGACATTTATTATCATAATTTGCTAATATTAATTCACAAAGTTTTAAAACAACAATAAACAACATATTAGCTTATTATTATTATCAAAGCAGATTAAAAAAATGCAATGATATATAACTCACTAAGATATGTTTTTCATTGACGCTGAACTTAGATTTAATTCATATCTAATCTAGAATCATATATATATATATATATATATATACGATTGATGTCCATTTGCATCTGGATCTAGATGGCTGTTAACACACTGAAATTTTTTCTCCTGATGGTTGGATTTCTTGACACTGAAACAGCACCGGCCATTAAGCCGACCCCCCCAAAATAAGTGTCAAAATGTTGACACAAAGTCTCGGCTTAATGGCCGGGACCTACGGTATATATAATCTTATCTGGATATGTCTGAAATGTAACTATGTCGTACCTAGATACATTTGAAATTAACCTCTAAATTATTATACGTGGATTTAAAGCTCCACAGTATCCTAATAAAATAGAACCATACTAATAACAAAAATGGCAGTTATTTTACGTGGCTGGCTACCTTAAAGGAGCCTATAGTCTTGGTTCATCAGGAGGATCGATTCTAAACAAAATTATAATTTACATTAGATGGCACATCCCGTGGAGAAAACCTTACCAACTGCCTGGCTGGATGAAAAACTCCCTCCTACTAAAGTGCCATGGCTGAGATTCGAACCTCCGACCTCCCACACATCATAACCATGGGTAAGGAGACGGATGCTCTAATCCAACAAGCACACAAGATCATTCAGAAATACTAACACCTTCCATATGGCTAAAACATTAACTATGCCATGGTGACAGGATGTTTAGGGTTGCTGCTCCCAGGCTGTAGAAAATGCCTTGCACAGGATTGCTTTTAAATGCTCTACTAAGACACTGCCTTTAATCAGCCATTTTGGGTACAGTATCTTATCATTTTTCATATTTAGTCCAAATCCAACACTAACAATCTCAAGTCTTCAAAGTGTATTTTCTGTTTCTATACAGTGATATCATTATCAATGCCACAGTATAACATACCATGCCTAGACAAGAAACATTGAAGGACAATATAAAATAACACCACCCAGCAATAGTAATGGTACTAAATTAGAGCTGTGCCCAATAAGAAGTCCCCAAAATATCAGTACAGAACCAATGACATTCAACCAATGCCATCTCATATTTTTAGCCTCATGCTGAATCCATGGTTTCCACAGCCAAGGAAATATTATTTACCAGGACATTTCCAGGACAAAATTACCATTTTCCAGGAAAAATTATACGAGATTTAAAGGTAATAAATCAAGTTATGTGCAAAAAAGCAAATCATATTTATTCAATTTATGATCAATTATTGACATTTTTATGGTACAACCTACTCCTCACCCCTTTTCTAGCTGTCTGATTCACCCACTTTTATTTAAGTTTTCTTCCACAATAGAAGTTTTCTTCTACAGCCATAATATTTATTCACGTTTTTTTTTTGTTCTAAGTGGATTTTTTCAAAGGCAATATTTTTTCCAGGACATTTCCTAATTTGGTCAAATTCAGGGACATTTCCAGGACCTGGAAAATGAAATTGCTATTTTCCAGGATTTCCAGAACATGTGAGAACCCTTTGATCATTGAGTTGTCATGCCCCAAACAGTAATCAAGGATAAAAGCCAACACAACTATAGGTATAACAGATAAAGTCTAATATACTTTCTACCAAAATTCTACCCTCTTGTATTTAACTGCACAAGCAGTTTGAAAAAAACTTTTAAACCATGTATAGAATACTACTCTAGGGTGAATTATGGTAGATTTATATAATGGATTTGGACACATGAAAGCTGTTGAAGTGGTAGATATGTTAGTTTGAGGATGGCCTTATATAATTTTATATCATAACAAATATTCATTTTATTTGTACAAGCATACCTGTACACTAGCTCCAAATACATTCTAGTATTTAGAGAGCTAATTTTCCCAGCAAATGGTGCCTGATCTTTGACCAGTGGAGTGGAGTGATGATGATTGGTGTTTTATGGCCACTTTTGTGCACGTGGTAGGCTAAATGGGCCGAGTGACCCCCGAAGGTAATGAAGCGAAGTCAAAGATGAAACAACCTTCAGATATGCCCATACTGAGTTTCTAACACGGGTGGTAGTGATCTGTGGTCTAACACACTACCACTAGACCATGGAGGCGCCCTCAGTGGAGTGGAGTAACATCATTTTGTTAATTGTTACTCTTTCCAGTTGTCAGGTTTATGATGTGAAGTGTCTTAGTAGTAATTTATGCCTGGGTATGGTGCTACAGCTGCTGCTTCTACTAATAGCACAACCACCACCAGAGAGAATGAAGCGAAGTCAAAGATGAAACACCCTTCAGATATGCCCACGCAGAGATTCGAAAGATACAAGTTAGAAACATATATAAAATTTCATTGAGTGAATGAGTAAGGGTTAACGCCATATATCAATACATGAATATACCACTACCAGCACTACTGTTTCTAGCACAAAACAATATATCTTCATCTAACATTACACAAGGACATACTCTCTGACTGTGAGCTAGGTATTGTTATTTTTATTGCCATCACCATTGTTATTACTAAACCAGAACGCCATAACACTGACCTTGACTGTGACCTAGAAGCTGTGCAGCACTGATCTGATCTTCCTCATCCTCTTCCTCATCCTCCTCATTGTAGATATCTTCCTCATCCAAATCAGCTGTATCTGTGAACACCAATATCAGCGTTATCAGGGTGAAAATAATAATATCAGTGTTGTGATGGTGATACTCTAATAATTTCATCGTTACCATGGACATATCATGCAAATATCAGCTTTAACGTGGTTATACCCTAACAAGTGCATGGTACGATAGTGACACCCTAATGATGTCACTGTTACCATGATGATCTACTGATAATATCTTTGTTACAATGTTTACAGCAAATATTGACATTCAAAGTTAGGTGTTAATACACTAAATATTCACACAAATATTGTGAGCCACAAGTCATTTGAGTGTTCACTATAATGATCCTACTCTAGAGTACCACACCCAAACCATACATAGATATATATATATATATACCTGTATGATGATATTGCACTGGTCCCGACTCAACAATAACAGGTTCACTTTCAGTTTTCACATTTAATTCTTTTGTTTCTTTCTTAATGACATCCTCTGCTTTAATCCTCTTTATCTGAAATAATAAAACAACTAAAATGTTCACTTATCTAAACGCTGAGCAAATAAGGGAAATGGTGAACAGACTTCTACATTATATATATTATCAATCCATCGACTGAGCTCTGTTAATGGAATCTCCTAGAAGCTTTGACTGTACTATATGATAGTATCTAATTATTGCATTAATTCTTCTGCTAAACAGCATGTTTCTTCTCTCAGAAATCTGTTTTGGATAATATGGTTTTATCAAAGTTGATCCATGTCCCATCTGCGCTTTCTCACATGGTGTGCTCATTCATTATAAAAACATGCACATGCTTAAGTAATATCTCATCTTTAGTTCGAGCAGTATGGATATCTTTACCGTGGGTAAGAAGTATTGAAACCATCACCTAAAATAATCTCTAAATTACCTAAATATACCCATCTAGATGCAGACTAACTTTAATAAAATTCCCATTTCATTTTATGTTTTGATTAAAATACATAAGTAAACTGCCTGTGAAAAAAAACATCAAAACCCGTCCCATCTGTCTGCATAGCCAAATAAAGATGATGATGATTGGTAATGAAGCAAAGTCAAAGATGAAACAACCTTAACTTCTTAAGATATGCCCACACCGAGATTTGAACACGGGCACTACCATCAGACCATGGAAGACGCCCATAGCCAATAAAGAACAGTCATGTCAGTAAACAATAAGAATCTGTACTTGGCCAATCTGGTCAGAAACAATAAATAAAACTAAATCATAGGTTAAAGGTCAAATCTGTGACTGATACTTTGTAAAGACACTTGTTGTGTATATGTTGTATTGAAAGTTGTGCTTTTTATTTAACTTTTACTTACTGCAGTAGCCAAAATACATCATGAAAAATATGAAAATTGCAGGAAAGAAGACAGTATTCTGCAGATAAACCCCCATTAATTCCTGCTGCAATTGTAACTTATAGTTTCTAAACCATTATAGATATCTGAGCTGAGAAAAGTCCATTTTAGTGTTTTTAAAATGAGTGTCTTTTTAAAAACAGATGAGACATTTTTTCGTTGTTTATTAAATTTTTAGATTATGACACAATAACAAAAAAACTAAATCTTGTCTATAACCAAATAGTGAATTCAAACATACAAACCAATACGAAGGCTTCGTATTAAAGTAAGACCTTAAAAGTGACACTAACAGCTAATCTATATAGAATCGGCAATTTTTACTTACCAATGGTTCAGTTTTCAAGACATCTAGTGGTCTCTTTATTTGACTGTAAAAACCCAACAGAACATCAATTATATCCATAACTTCGACATGACAAAGAAGCAAAGGAGAGACCATGAATATGTGACTACAACAGGTTTATAATAAACGTTTAGCCCATCATAATCTGTATTCTGGCTAAGAAATTCAAGTTGAACACAGGCGTAATAATCTTTTGAGTACATTTTAATAAAATTATTATCTGTAAGCTGGGAACAACCAACATAAACACTAAACAAGTGTGCCATCAGTGATGGAAAATAGTGACTGACAAATGATGGTTTCCACCAACAGTCATGCAAAGAATCAGAGGGAACCATCAGCTACCTGTTGTTTAAAGTGATGCCAATACTCGTTAGTCCAGTATGAGGTGATAACAATTGGGTGGATTCTACTGCATTAGGTTGATTTTTTCCTGAGTTAATACCAGGCTCCTCTGTCCTATTGAGATCCTTGAGTACATCATAGTTAATTTTGCTTGAAATCTTCTTCTCTTGCAGCATATTCTTAATGGCATCTGCAGCCGTCGAATGTTCAACATGTTTTGAAGTGTGTTTACGTTGGGCTCTCTTCCGCTGTTAATAAACAGATCACTGATTAGGAATTTGAGTAATAATTTGCATAAAAGTATTGGAAAATAGTATTACAGCTCTCTCTCTCTCTCTCTCTCTCTCTCTCTCTATATATATATATATATATATATCCCTGTCTGCGTGTGTGTGTGTGTGAATGCAGTGGTAATGAAGTAGTAATAGAACTGTATAGTTAATTACCAAACTATACGCTGTATGTTCATATTATTTCTGTGTTTACATAACTGTACTAATCACAATACTAACTATGACCACTTCATATATTTTACAGCTATGACACCATCAGAAATTTGTTATCCTGTTTTATATTTTGTAGTTAACCCATCACACACACACACGCATGCACAGATATATATATATATATATATATATATATATATACACACACAAACAAACAAAAATAGACAAATAGCAATAACAATATTCATATTACCAATAAATGAAATATCAACAACAGACATGTGATATCTTATTAAGAAAGAAACCAAGTTTCAAAAACTATGCACTCACTGACCTTTTTATGTTCTGGTTTGTTTGCCTCTTCTTCTCTCTCTTTTGCTTCCCGCTCAAGTTTTTCTATCAATCCAAGCACATGTAATGTAAATTGTTATCAGTCTGAGAAAACATGACACAGGCTCCAAGTTACTGTATCTAGATTATTTTTTTAAATACATAAAACACCAACCTTTTTGTTCCCTGAGATAGTCAGCATTTGCTTCCATCCATATTTTGGTCTTTATGCGAACTTCTTTTTCTGACAAAATAAACTGAAAATTTAGAAGACATCATCAGTGCCTTTCATTGCAAGATGTGTCACTGATGTTAAGCCTCTAGATGTCATTCCAATCACTGCAATAATCCAAACAAAGGCTTTTCTAAGATACTAGAATCAATTATTTCAAATAATTATAAACACAAATTGTTAAAATTACACACAGATTCAAGCTCCTCATCGTCAATTCCTGATAGATCAAGTTCACAGGTTTCTGGTGGCGCTTCCTCTTCAACTGTTTATTGTAAAAAACAAGAGGCCTATATTTATAAGCAAATTATAAATAAATCAGTTGTGAATTAATTAGTTTTCTTATCCACAAATTAGTGTGCACATGTGTCGGTATGTGTGTGTGTGTGTTTGTGAGCGAGTGAACACATGCTCCTCTATTAGCAAAATCAACACCACAGATAGCACATACCTTCATTTGTTTTTTCTTCTGTTAATGTCATATAATCCTCTATGCTACTAGTGATCCCAAGACTAGTTACAGATGGCCGTGGTCGCATACCGCTCTTTAAACGTTCCGCATCTCCACTTCCCCTGTAAACCTCGTTTAAACCACCATCAGGTACCCGTGGGCCACTCACAACATCAAAAGATTTAACCTTTGTGGCAATGGAGCCTAGTTCTGTATGTGATACCACATCCTTCAGTGTTTCCTCAAGTAGGAATGAATCAATGTCCCTCGATGGTGAACCACACGGAGTTACATCACCAGAGACTCTTCCTGATGACTGACCATCTGTTAATTAGTCATCAAAACAAAAATGACAAACAGATTTAAATTACACAAACAAATATGTGTTCCTAAAGCATTTCTACTGAATTGATGTATTTAGATCTTAAATCAATTTAATTAATTGTGTGGACAACTCCATCTCGAACAGTGAGTGATAGAGTAGTATAAATTACCGGAGTCTGTTGTTCCCAGGTCTGTATAATTTTTATTTTTATGACTCCTAAATCGTTTTTCGTTCTCTTTTGCCAGCTGCTTCTCAATTTCTTTTTGGAGGAGAGCTATTTCAGCCGTTATCTTACCAAGTTGACCTTGCTCTTCCAGCTAAAATGTAAGAATTTAACACAACTGACTCAACAACATCTGGCACAAATCTGTCTTAACTTATTTTAGACAGCATTCAGAATAAAGCATTAAACACAGCAGTACATCTGTTAGGACACCAATATTTTAATGCCATTGAGAAGCTGTACAGTAAGATTTGTTATAAAGCTATATTAAACAACCCAACAACAATAACAACCTGCTGAAGTTTAGCTTTTCGTTTTCCTTCTGTAAAACAAGGCGGGTCCATTTCTTCTTCAAGGTCAATGTTCTGAAATTCATCAACTGTAAGCTGACCTGATGGGGTTGCTTCAAATTCAGCCAATCTGAAATATTTTCAACAAGCAAGTGAATTGTGTCCAATAGCAACATAGAAATCATCAGATAATGATAATGTAGATTTAATAAAACACCATATACAGCATAGACCATTCTAAGGTACTATACGATGATACACCAATATGATGTATGTAAAATACCAATGATATATTTGAAAATGAGAAACATTATTTATCAGTAATAGTATCTCAATGTATGTCATGAAAATTATAGAAAAAAAAATGTTTTACAGTCAGAGTTATCGATTAATACCAACATCGTATTTAAAAATCAAATCAAGGCCATTTCCATATCACATGTTATTGAATTTTTGGGGTAAAAGACATCAGATCTTAGCCATGTTATTATAAAGGCCCTTTTTTTCTTATTACATCCAACAGATTATATGTGTTTCAATGTTCCGACATTTGCATTTTTTCAAAGGACACAACAGTACAGCTGACATTTCAATGGAAAATGACCGTGGTAATCTGACAACATAAAAAGTTTAACAAATATTTCCGCTAGTTCAGTCATGCAAGACACACTGACATGTTGGCAGTAATGGTTCATTAACCTGCCCACCAGCGATGGGTTACCTTTTTCTGATGGTACCTTCACCAATCTTAACAACTCTCATAATGTCTTTAATTTTTCTATTGAAATCATGAATCCTCCCAGCAACAAGCAAAGCTGTAAAAACAGGAATTGAAAAGTGTAAAGAAATTAATTAAAAGCACAATATGAATACAACATAATGATGAAAGTGTCTATTTTACATTGCCTAGGTCTTGGATGGTATGCATATCAGCATTTGTTGTTTAATATTAACTTTTCAGCACATCATAACTGTCTCTACATGTTGTTGACTTTTTACCATAACTAACAACTATTTAGAACAGATTTTAAAATAACAGATGGCCATGTTAGAAAGAGAGCTTGTACAGTCACAATACCTGAATACAAAATATATCAACCTTCTGCTACAGACAAGCTGATCTAGCACTGTTTATTAGAGATAATACATTATACAGGTTAAGTAAATTTGTATCCATTCCAGAATATAATCCTTTTAAGCACAAGGTGTGCCATAATAATAGAAATATATATGGACTTGTTGGCAAACTGTAAGATAAATACCAATTATGTGTAGAATTTGTAGAAAGGGTTATATAATAATCTACTCAGAATGCTAATTGTTTTGATCCATAAGAAACAATAGGTAAAATAAGTAAATAATAATAATAGCATATTTATTCAGATGCCAAGAAATATATAGTAAAAAATTTATATTTGATAAATAAATAATATTTGGTAAAAAAATCTTATGCAGAACTGACAAAAATACATTATTATCTACCAACCTGCACCACACAAACCAGATGGTCTCCTTCCTTGAGCCATCCAATCTCGCTTCATTCGCTGTACAAGCCGCAATGCTGTCATGGCTACCTCGTGTGTCTTCTCACCAAACTCCAACTTGTGAGCAAATCTTTGTATATATAAACAAGGATCTGTAAATTAAATGCACGACAATTACAATTTGAAAAATGTTACATTTTATACATTTAATGGGATCTTTTAAAACACTCATCCAAACAGTACAAGTGTCAACAGAATGATCTATGTAAAATTAAGTCTTAAAGGAACAGTTCACTTTCATTTCAAATTTTCAGGACTAATACATATATGTTCACACAAATTATAAATGATGTCAAATCACATTTAGAATAAATTAAAGTTAAAAGTGCTGGTGAATTGAATATAACTTGTCTGTGCACACCACCATTTTGAAGCTACTGGTAGACAAATTCTGGAATCTTCTGAAGTCTGACATCACAGTACACAAGATGTTTGTATGACCTGGTTATAACAATGTAAACAACCCTCAGCCAAACATACTTTTGGAACACAATTGTATTCATGAATGTTAGAGTATATTTGGTTCAGCAACCTCAAATATTACTGAAATGACCCAAGAAAACCATGTAATGAAATTCCATATGATGATTAGTTTGCACCCTTGTAGCACAAAGCATATATACCAAGCTGTCAGATTTATGTAAATGAACCAACAACTGCATCAGTTAGCATTAATTAGAGCAGATTGGGGCAGGTAGGGTGATGAGGATGGCTGAGCATCCATGACCAAACTCAATCTAGATTGAGACAGCTACATGAACCTTGTGTTCTTACCAACATCAGTGCATGTGCCTTTTCTTCTTCCCACTTTACAATCTAACATTTGAGAAAGCAGTAATGGCTGCACTCCAATAATTTAGAATAGTTAATTATATCTATGTTTGTGAATATGTTTGTCTCATTTGGAGGATCACACATTTTATTCATATTTTCTGAGTGAACTGTTTCTTTAAGCAGATAATCCAATATTTGGTTATTGTAGTTGTTCCTCTAAAAATCCAAGGATTATTTATGCAATAATATTAATAATAATAGCTGAAATGGCAATTATTTTACGTGGTTGGCCACCTCAAATAAGGGATACATATATTATCTGTAATTATACAGCTTCATCACAGGAAATGATTCTAAATAAATTTAGAATTCACAATAGATGGCATATTCGATGGAGAAAACCTTGCCAGTTGCCTGAAAAACTCCTCCTACTATAGTGTCATGCCCGGATATAAGATGACTGGCCACCAAACATAACTGATGGGCTGTGCCAAACAAGCAACAGCCTGTGGATACTCCCCGAGCTACAAGCAAGACAACTGACCACTAATTTCAATTAATCAAGTGGCTGTCTCTTAAAGTCAAGTGGCTGCCATTTTTTGTTAACTGAAAACAAAAAGGTTCTCTGACAGCAGGAATGTTGAAAAGGAAATGCAGAATTGATCATTAGAATGTCAAAACTGAAAGGAAATGTAGAAATGAAAGTTGCATCAAATTTTTTAAATTTTATTCTGAAACAATTTGGATTTATTAATCACGTAAAAGAATATAACCAACACAAAAATATACATTTAGAAGATGAAATAAGTGGATTTATTCATCACTTCAAAGAATATCATTATCCTGATCATGTAAAATAGCCTAATTTTTATACGTGTGAAACACATTATTCTAATGGAGTAGATCTACTCCTGAGCACTGAGACCAAACAATTTAATTCTCAAAAGTTCCCAGTTTTCATGTGTGATTTACATGACCTAAAAATGTCATAAAAAACAATGTAGTTTTTTAAAAATTGGTGGCCAGTTTTGGCGGCCACTTGGCAGTTGAAATCGGCAGCCAGTTGTCCTGTCACCCCATGGCCAGGATTCAAACCTACGACCTCCAACACAGCATGATCATAACCATGAGGCCACAGAGGCAGTTCAGTATTTGAATGATTATTTCTATAATAGTAGTTAATTATCTTGAGTTGTTTTATATAATTTATACTGATATCTACTCCTTGCTTCTGACAACCCTTCTTCTTTAAATATATCAATTTAAATCCATGGAGAATATTTTGATGAACATGGGTGAATAATCATACTGTAAATCTATATTTACTCTACATCCTCTACTTTGTAAACATTTCAAAGACATCGGGTGAGTACGTCATGTCGTTTCCCAATAGTGAACACACAGTGATTGAAATCAATGCATAGATTCTACAAGTCACACATTTTCTAATCAATGAACGAGTTGGAAAAACGATGGTGGCTCCGCCAAGCGAATCACCTCAGTATTGTGGAAACAAACCAGGTGGCAGCACCCGAGCAGAGGAATTGTGGGTCGATGTCGGATTGATAATAAAATCGGTGACCGGTTTATTTACGGCCATAAAATGTTGGTTTGACTTGCATCTCTATTACTGTCTCTATTCTAAAACAGGTAATGTATACATGAACTATTTAGTTAACTATTGTGTGTGCTTTAATTATACATTGGATTATTGTATGTCAAAACGAATGATCAGTGTCAGTGTGGTCTAATCTAGACCTAGTCTTAGACTAGCCTAGAGTTTAGGGGAGAGATGGGAAGGTTAGACCAGGCGGTGAGAATCGACCACAACATTAAAACCCTATTCTTTATTTATTACACTTAATAGTTTACTTTGAAAAAACAATACACTATCAAAAAACAATTAGCGACTGAAAGCGGGGGTGCCAGATTTCTAACTGTTGCCACTAGGTGTCAACACTTCAAAAACCTGTAAGCAACATTCACGCCTTTCAGTTTGTGTTAGATTTTCACGGGGTTTGATCTTCATTAGCTTTCTGTGTGGTATCCTTTCGAACAATTAATGTATGTAGAAATAAGATGTACCTTTTATGTAAGCTTAGGTCAATAAATTTAGAAATAACAAGGGAAACAAAAGTGGTAGATTCGCCTCCACTTTCTTGATTCGCTCTTTACAGACTATAATTTCTGTGTCACTATCCTAAATGGGTTGTCAGATAAAGATCATGTGACATATTTATAATTTACATAAACTGTTAGTACGATCATTTGCATCAGACGCCCAAGTATTGTGGTAGACTTTTCTCTGACTTGTTGTTAGTTAGCTACACATATTTAGTTTTGCAAATAAATTAATCAAATTGTGGACGAGCTGAAATGAAGATTTATCAGTCTTATGAAATAATGAAGGGGGAAGGGGTGCATCCATGCTCTAGTTGGTAGTGCGTTGGACCACAGATCACTACCACCCATATTCTAATCTCGGCGTGGGCATATCTGAAGGGTGTTTTAATTTTGACTTCACTTCATAACCTTCGGGAGTCGCTTGGCCTATTTAGCCTACTATGTGCAAAAAAAGTGGCCGTAAAATATGAATAATCATCATGTTAAATATTATAAATGATGTTATAGATATATAATCAAATTTTACGTCTTTGGAAATCCATGAATTTATAAAGTATTACATATTTTTGCTGAGATGTGAATCATGAACAGAAACAAAAAGTGAATACTGAAAGATTAATAAGAATAATAAGAAACAGCTAAATTTATTTGAAAACTATGTCCACATAGAAAATAAAATTGGTGGATTATCCCAGCCACGTGT
This sequence comes from Paralvinella palmiformis, assembly GCA_025642065.1. Lineage (NCBI taxonomy): Eukaryota > Metazoa > Annelida > Polychaeta > Terebellida > Alvinellidae > Paralvinella > Paralvinella palmiformis. Next base: position 435,418 of record JAODUP010000335.1, on the reverse strand, counting down.
GGTCGATCCGCCCCGCACTGTCGTCGAACCCGCCACTTTGCTTATGTAAATAACGTTTACGACATTGAATTGGGTCACAAATCATACAGATTGCCTTATTAGAAACATTAAGGGGCCGACAGAAAAGTACTTCTTGCCGATTGCTGTATCGCGTATACTAAAATAAAACCATTGAAGGGTAAGGTGGTCGAACCTCCCCACCTCTCCCCTAGTCTAGATCTACTTCAGTACTTGTCTAATCCACTATCTAATCACAGTTTCTGTTAATACGAATTAGTGTTGCGCGTAAACTTAAAGTTTTGAACTGCTGCTCAACTGCAGTGTATTAATAATTGCACTCATGTTTTGTAAGGTCAACTCTTTATTTCAATTACCATTTCTATCCATTTTGACATTATTTGTCTAAAACTGACTGACAGGTCTGTCAGATTAACTAAATCTACGCCACTGCCCTGGACATCACATGGTAATAGTACTAATACTTGGGTCTGCGACATTTATTTGAAAGAAAATTCGTCAAAATCGACGAATTTGTGACACTTGGTAGAAAATATATATTTTAGTGTTATTATACAGTTTAAATGTGACATATAAACCCAAACTAGTGACGATGCTAATTGATTGGATATCTTCAAAGAGGTTGATGCTTTAGAAGTATTGGTGGTAATGCAATAATGAGCAGATCTGGATTTGCGATTACTGGTGTCACTATTTTAAAAGTGTTCTTGTGTTGGTCGATATCGATTACTCATATCTGTAATTCCAGAATAACAATTACAGAATGATCTTATAGCAATTTAATATTATAGAATTTCCTTTATAATTAGCTTCTCGTAAGCATGTCTGCACAACCAACAACATCAGGCTCATCGTCGACTCCTTCACTACCTGGACACCTTGTAAGGTCTTGCCCATGGGATTCAGATTCGAGTAATTATTATGTGTGTGTTTTTGTTTGTATATCTTGTTTTCATGTCATTGTGTGCCATTTTCTCTCAAAATAAACTACGCGAATTATTCACATCATATCACTGTGTGCCATAGTCTCTCAAAATAAACTCTTCATAACTCCTCTCAAAATAAACTCTTCATAACTCAATATATATGATATATTACGTGAAATTGTGCATGAATATTTAATTTTCAACAAGATATCGGAATAAGGAAACCCCTTTCTATGATGTGTCTAAAGTTATCTTTTGACAAAATGTCATGCACCATAATACATGTAGAATATGCGAAATCATGTGCATCACTGTCCAATTGTATATGGCTTTGCGTTTCATACAGTTGCGACTACCAGAGTACAGGATTGTTTGATTTAAATCACTGCCAAAAAAATCATGCTTTTTGATTTTATTATGTTTTTATGATTAGTGTATTTATTTTTGTGAAAAGTTGAGACTACTGTATTGTGTAATTTACAGCTGGTATTTTATCAGTATATACTCATACTTGCCAGCTTCACAATGTCTGGTAGAAAACAGGATTGTGTGTGATTATACTTTAATAAGACTAAAGTTGTGGGGAAAGCAGGATGTCGAGCTACATGCAAGAAATATGGCAAAGAAATGCAGGGACTTGTCATCAGAATGAACCAACATTATGATTCTCACACACAGTTGATACCAGTACCACTCATAGAGCTCCAGCTATTATCCATATACCATGTCAAGTAAAACATGCTGCATCTGCAATCTCATTACCACTGGCAAAAGTACAGAAATATAATGTAGTGACTCTCACTAACTTTGACATGCAGATAAGTGCAAGTGAGAAAGCAGCTATCAACACTCAAACTGTGCACTTTGTCTGTCCTACTAATTTTCTGTTCTCCATCGCCGAACACCCAGAATTGATCAAACTCCAGTCAATGCTTCAGCCAAGTTACAGTTCTCCTAATCGCCAACATGTCAGTGACAAACTTTTCAGTGAAGTCTACGAATTGATGCAGTCAGAATGCAAGGACAAATTTGAAGATCAGAATATGTTGATGATGTTAGAGAGTTGGAGCAATGTCCACAATGAACCAATCATTTGTGTTTCTGTCACAACACCAGACGGACAGAGCTATCTCACTGAAACAGTGGACACATCTGGTCAGGGTCATATCTACAAGACGTCACTACATCTGCTGTAGAATCTACAGAATGGCGTTTTGGCTGCAAAGTTGGTAGCTTTGTGACAATCAATGCCTCCAACATGGTAAAAATGTGGTGACAGCTAGCTGAAGACAGTGACGCATATATTATATCATATGGCTGCTCAGCACTACCTGAATCTTCTAGCAAAAGATGTGGAGATAAGTGGAGTAAAAGAACATTCGTTGTGCCTCAGGAAGTTTGCTGGAATACTCTTGCTCATTGTTTACAATCTGATCTGGATAATTGGTCTACTATCCTAAGTGTGATGATCACAGAGACAACATCAACTCTAAAATATCAAAGAAGGTTCAGGACATTAGCATCAAATTCAAAAGAAATGCAGAGGACTACCTGAAGTGCATGAATCCCATCATCGTAGCTTTGGACAAAGTTCAAAGTGACACTTGCAGAATCAGTGATGCTGTTGAAGTCTGGGGAAATGTTGAAGTTACACGGGGAAAAGCCTGTCTAGTGCTGAAATTGATGCTGCTTTAGAATTCTGCAGTCAGAATTACGCATCATGCCTTTCTTCGGTAATAAATTTCCGCAGTCAAACTGGCCCATTTAAGCCATACATGTTTGCCAATGAATAAATGAATTCAGTGTCACCCCTCACTTGGTGGGAATTACAGAAAAGTAGTTTGGATTATTCCATGTTAACACTTTGTTGCCAGGTGCTCTTTTATCTAGTGCTGGTGTGGAATGCATTTTTTCTACATTCGGTCTAGTACACTCCAAACTGATGAACAGACTGGGCAGGAAAACTTGTGCTCATATACAAACGGTTAACCCAACATTCTTGGATTGATAAAGATCAATAGAATATAAAAAGGTCTTCATTAGTTTTGTGCCTTGGGAAATGTTTAACTATTCTTGTTTTTTTTTAAATTAAAAAAATCTATATTTTTTGGCACCCCTACCAGAGTGCCCCCATTTAACTCTCATGTAAGTGTACAGGAATTCCCATGAGAACGTTATGTCAGATAAAGTAAAATAATTGTAATACTTTAATATGGCCTGTAATTAATACAAGTCAGTGGGATATATATGTGTGTGTTTGTAATATACACTGACTTCCATTGTGGTTTGAATGTTACCCATGATTCCATGTTATTGATAGGCTCACATTAAGGGATGGTAGCAGCAGGCATTGTTTACTGGGTATTCTCAATTAACTGATTTGTTCAAGTATAATCCACAGTCATATATTAGTATATTACATTAGACAGATTCGACAGAAGACAGCATCATAGAGGAACATGGAGAGTGTCATGTTTTAATATAAGGTCAATGCCATCTTGCCATTGTAACCACAATATATCAATATACTGGCAGGTAAGGTACTCCTTGTCAGTCATGTACATGTCACAGTGTGTGCTACAGAACTCATGGATGATTAATGTATCAATATTGAATTATAGCAACTAGAAGAATACACAATTAATATTTACTTGTTTTGTTGTAAACTATAAAAATATATGTTGCCAATGGACAGAGCAGAGGAATATTTGTATTGCTGATAGGGATGCTTCTGTAACATTTGTGTTGTTGCGATACTCTCAAGAGAACACAGTTTTGTCAGCACAAAATTTCTTTTTGAAATTATAAACTCTATTTCAAATTACTGATACCACAATGATTCCCATGATTGGAGATAACCTGTTTCTTTACAGCTGTGCTTATTTTGGTTTATCACACCAATTATGCAGTTACATCAAAATAGTATTATTCTAAAACAGGTTCAGCCATTTCAGTAGGGAATAGAATAGACGACCCCTTACAAAAAGTAGGCAGCAGCTTACCTCTGGTGGCCTGTAAAAACACCAAGCCAATGCTGGATGGGGTGGGGGTAGTAAAGGGCTGACCTTGGGGTAGTGGTAGTCACACTAACACATTGGTGGCCCTTTTCCATTGGAAGGTTGGGGGGGGGTCTCCCCTGAAAAAGTTTGGGAAAATGCAGTATTTGGTTCATTTTAGACCACTTTTTCACCAAAACCAAAGCAGACGACCGATTTTCTGCCAATAAAATAGGCAATGAGGGACTGTAAAATATATGATGTATAGCATTGGATGTCAGCTACTATTGAAAAGGCTGAGATTAATGCCTAACTGGTTTAGGTATTGTACTAGAGAAAATGTGAAACAAATAGCTGGACCATTGCCCAGATGTATTAACACAGCTATGCTCTAACATAAAGTAATTATTGTTAAAGTAACCATTGAAGTAGAGATGGTTTATTACATTGGCAACAATCCTAGCAATTATTTTCTATTTGCAGCACAATGAATCAGGAAATGCCAGCTAATGAACCAGATGATGAAGTGAACCAGGAAGTCCTTTCGGAGAACTTTGGTAACTGTTGCTCACTGCAGCCAACAAAGAAAGCTTCCACTGGCAGTCACAAACAACTTGATGCAGTCCCTAATGTGTACGAGACAGACAACAACTGGCAGGCCAGCTGTAAGACTGTGCATGAGCGCAATGCTGTTATGTTTAACAATGAACTGATGGCGGACGTGCACTTTTTGGTTGGAAAAGCACCACACACAATCAGAATTCCAGCACACAAGTATGTCCTGGCTGTTGGCAGTTCTGTGTTTTATGCCATGTTCTTTGGTGGCTTGGCTGATGCTAACACAGCGACTGACATTGAGATTCCAGATGTTGAACCATCAGCATTTCTCAATCTCTTAAGGTCAGTAAAAAATAAACATACAACCTAAATTTATAAATTCTCCCATAACATTAATACTAGTTTACCTTTTTGATTTAACAGGGTTGTTTTAACACTAAAACCCAGTTTTATATTACAACATAAAAACTAGTATTAATTGTAAAACATTCATGTAAAATCATTGTATTGACAATAATTTACAAATCAACATACTTTATAAACAGTGATATATCAAGCTGAATTTTTCAAACACTTAATAAACTGGAGGCATTGCTGGCTTACCAATAAACACATTTCTTAAAGTATTTTTCTGTGGACATTAACAACTTCAGCTTTTGTGATACTTGCCAGATTACCTGCAGGAACAGCCTTGGAGTTATGTGCCAATTAAGTAGCACATCTGATTATGTGATAAACATGGAAGATTATCAGTTCCAATATTGGACTCAGAACTGTTATCTGCAGCAAAACTGATATAGACATTGAGGAGCTACCAGTAATAATGGGATAATCACCTATTGGAATAAATATTGTAAGTCCATGAGAAAATAACAGTTTCACTGGCTTTCACTATTACTTTTACAGGTATCTGTACTATGACAGAGTGGAGTGTGAAGAAGACACTGTGTTGGCGACGCTGTATGCTGCCAAAAAGTACATTGTACCCCATCTAGCCAATGATTGTGTGCACTTTCTGGAGACAAGACTCTGTGCCAAGAACGCTTGTGTTCTGCTCAGCCAGAGTCGCCTGTTTGAGGAACATGAACTTATGGAAAGATGTTGGGAAGTGATCGATGCCCAAGCTGAGGTGGCACTGCTTTCAGATGGATTCTCAGAAATTGACTTCCACACTTTGAACAACATCCTTCAGAGGGAGACACTCAACGTCCCAGAAGTGGTTGTTTTCAATGCAGCCACACAGTGGGCAGATGCCGAGTGTCACCGTCAGAAGATGTCACCAACCCCTGAGAACAAAAGAAAGGTTCTTGGACCAGCACTCTACCTGATCCGTTTGCCAACGATGTCACTGAAGCAATTTGCAGACACCGCTGCTCAGTCTAAAGTGCTGACTCTGAATGAAACCAATGACATATTCCTGTACTTCACTGCACAGCAGAAGCCAGATGTGCCATTTGCCTCTCAACAACGGCTTGGCCTACAGCCACACAGGTGCCACCGTTTCCAGTCATGTGCTTATCGCAGTAACCAGTGGAGATACAGAGGACGCTGTGACAGCATCCAGTTCGGCGTCGATCGCAGGATATTTCTCACTGGCTTTGGCCTCTACGGCTCCAGTAATGGAGCTGCCGAGTACATAGTAAAACTAGAGTTAAAAAATCCCAAGACTGGAATCATCCTTGGCCAGAACATGACCATATTCAAATCCGATGGCTCCAGTAATTGTTTTCCCGTCTACTTCATGCATCCAATACAAGTTGAAAGCGACACCTTCTACATAGGAAGTGTCATACTGGATGGATCCGAACTGAGTTATTTTGGCCAAGAAGGTATATCAGAATTAACCGTGTCTGATGTAACATTCCAGTTCCAGTGTTCATCTGACAGCACAAACGGAACTGGCGTACAAGGTGGACAGATACCGGAACTGATATTTTACAAATAACTTAATTTCGGGTCGAAATTAAAAAGAAAATTCAACATCACAGCTAATTTATGTTTACTCGTTGTGAATCCATGGTAATATCAGGTGTTTGGTATTAGCTCCATCAGCTTTCTCGTTGGATGTTGTTATAAATATTGTTCATAATCAATTTGTATTGATAAATCACATCATATTTCACTGCTGATATCAAAATGAAATTGCTTGCAATCTTACACCAATTCCCTCAAGCTTTCAACTGTCAGAAAACAGTGATTACCAATCAGCTAGTTTGTGCCAATAACAAACAATTTGATTACAGATTTCCCTGTGACAGGTTGCATTCCAATCAGGCATACTTGTCTTGATTAATAACATGTGTCTTGTATCACATTATCGGACTATTACAAAGTATCCCTGGTCTTGGCTGTAAATTATTAACCAAAGTTTATAAACAAGAAAGTGTTTTTTTTTAAATCAGAACAGAATTCATTAAATAATCTGAAAAATAGTAAATATTAAAAGATATGTTTTATACCTTTAGCTTATACAAATAGATGCAATAGTTCAATGAATTTTGTCCTCAAAGAACTAGAAAAAAAGAGTGGGATTATTTTTATTAATGCAACCATTCATGTAGTGGCCAATAATATTGTCACCAAAAATAATAATTTGACCTAAAACTCACCACAAACCGGAATTCGTATACAAAGCTCCTTGGACAACTGCAGATAGGTTCTTCCCAAAGTATATACATCAGTCTACAAGCAGAAATCTATTATTTATTTCGAGTAAAAATGACGAACAGATTTATTTTGAAAACCTATGTCTTATCAACTAAAACCTTTAGTCCCATACACAGAAGAGTAGTATATGTGCTACATGACTTGACAATGTGTAATGACTGAACAAATTCCAGTACGTAATTATAGCAATCATTGAAGATGTAGCAAAATAGTTAAACTCACCTGTAATACATCACTGAGATCCAACAACATGTCTGGCATTGATGTTAAAGATAATTATTATTTTAAAAGACAACTATGCAAGTGATCAATAATATCATTGTCTGATATGAATTGACCTGATAGAAATGTGTCTTTCTTAAGAGGGTTTCGCAGGATTAATGATAATAATAAAAGGATACGTGATGTGCCTTCAGTTCTACACACGATATAGACGCATGCAGCAATTACATAATTCGTTTTACGTCCTTGCGTCAGTCGACGATTGACAGCCATCTTAAAGAAGTTAAAGGCTGTGTCTATACAATGCTGGTTGAGTTTAAGCTGGGCTCCAAGTCGCTGTATCCGTCCTCTGCCTAAAGTACAAAGATGGGTAGGGTTATATGTAAATCATGAGATACCATGCCGGCTTTAGCCAGAAAACTACCCAACCACCAAAATAACTTTTAATGCATGAAAACCTGACAAGGACAGAACAGGTGATGGATTGTTAGTCTGAAGGTTATTATATCCATACTGGATCTATTTTGTAATCACAGAACTACTTCAGCTCAGTTGTAAAAATACCAGCATAAAATGTTATTTAAGACACCCAACACACACTAGAAGTTGGTCTTTATAAGCAAGTATATAAATGATGAAACATGCAAGAGTTTTATCAGAGCCATTATTATTTTTCGACTAGACTATGGCAATTCATTGTTATACAAGACCCCCCCTCCTCTCTGACAATCCACCTAAAGCAAGTGGAGAACCCTGCTGCACGTCTAGTGACATGCACTCGCAAAAGGAAACATATGTTCTGTTCACTTCTGACGGTACCAAAAAGTTATACAGTAATGTACGGAGAGAAATCGTTCCGAGCATCAGCTCCCAGGCTGTGGAATAAAGGGCAAACCATATTAAACTTGCATCAAGTTCTTAAAAGCTACTTATTTAAATTAGCCTATTTATAATATACAAACCAGTGTATTTATGTGTAAAATGTGTTTGTGCTATATGAGCTTGGAACATGTTTTAAATGTAAAGTGCCTTAGAGCAACTAAAGTTGAACAAGGCACCATATAAAATACTACTATTATTATAAATCTTAAATTAACAAAATTTCACTTCTAGCCAGATGTACAAAAAAATTATCAGTCACCTCCGCTAATACCATTCATGATAATATTACCAGTAACAGAAGTTGATGATGCTACTAATTCTAGAGTAACGTATATGCTTACCATTCTCTAGTGTAATCTGTCGCCATTCTTTTCCCATTCCATGATGAAAACCACCCCCCAAGCTCATTGATTTGGGGCCTAATAATATAAACAGAAGTGAATCTATATATACTCATAAATTATGTTGATTATATAAGAAAACACTTATTGACCAGTTAATTAATCCGCACTAAAAATATCTGTAATGCCACACCATAATAAAATGCATTCGTACCATCAGTTGAGACATACTGGCCCATAACTGAGGCACCTCCACCAGCATTTTCGGCAAACTGGACCTCGGAAACGATGATCTGATCCTGAAGAACGGAGCCGCATTGTGTACAAACGGCATCCCCACGACCTGGATCAGTGTCTATGTCATTGCAGCCACAGTGCTGACACACCAAGCTTGACATGTTGCTGGTCTGTAAAAATAAAAAAGCACAAGAATTTGGAAAACCATTAAAAACTGAAAAGGGCATTAAAAATGTTTTAATTGACAAAATTACAATATTTTTACGTATGAAAGTGTTATCATTGGATCTGACTGAATATAATATAGGTTGGGGAAATTAAAGCAAAATAAACAACATGGAGCATACAATAAACAGCAGTTTCAAAATCTTTGAAAGAACAGCCTGGGTTAAAACATATTAAATTTAAACCAATGTAAAACATCAACTCCTATGTTTATTTACTGGACACAAAACAATTAGATGGAGTGATGTCCACTGAGAAATTGATTAAAGCATCATGATTACCCCAGTATGGAGCATGTCATACAATGAACTACAACAGAAAATTCTAGTATACCTGTTCTGTGAAGTTAAATCAATTTCTTATTATATTTGTTGTCACCATGATCCCAGTTGATTTACAACTTGGATCCACTGAATCCAGTTTTCTGAAATGTAAAATGTTTATAATGATAAATTTTGCAGGAATTGTGAAGACTATGAGAACTGTATTAGTCAACCCATTAGTCTATACAAGTTATTGTCATACAATTCTTTAACATAAATTCAGATGCATTAATTGGGCTACAAACCTTATTCTTGGATGACTCACACCCATTATGCCATAATTATGTTGTTTACAAGAAGCTAATGGCATTCTAAAACTATCCACATAGTGATATAAATGATTTTTCATACAAAGATCATATTTCCAGTATACCAAAAACAGCATACGGTCAATTGAATATACAGTGAACCCTCGAATAACGAGTCCCGATTAACGGGTAAGTAGTATGAGCAAAACCTTTTATTCATAATAAATCTCGATTAACGAGAATCATATCGAATAGCGAGCGAGAATTAAGCGAGTACATGTATAGGAAATTTGAACGGTCTGCATTGGGTGGTAGTGAGCCAGCCCATAGTCATGGTCTCAGTTTGTAACTGAGCTGAATTTGTATTCTCGTAACTCTGAGTTTGTATCCGTAGACTGTGTATGTGATTAGAAAATTGTATAGATATAATTGTATTGAATAAATCTTGTGTACTAATTTTATGTAGTTATGACAAAATAGGACTACAGTATCATATTACATGCCAGAATATAGAGTGATTTGAAAATTCTAATTCATTCAAAAAACTTTAATTATATTATTGAATTATATATTTTTTTGAATTTACACACATCGAGGTGTGTGTGTTACCGACCTCTGTCGGATGTATCACAAGTCATCCTCAACTATATACACCATCCTCAAACAGAATGATAAGATTCTTGCTGTTGACCCATCCAAAAACCGTCCACCTATAATTGACAATGTAGAAAAGCTGCTTCTCATATGGATAAACGAAAAGCAGATGCAAGGCAATACGATCATCTGCGAGAAAGCACGACAGCTGTATGCTGATCTGTTCAAGAATATGCAGAGGATGTCTACTGATGAAGACATGCCCTTCAGGTCAGCAAAGGCTGGTTTGAGAAATTCAAGAAGAGAATGGGGATCCACAGTGTTGTCGGTCACGGCGTGCCTACCAGCTCGGATGTCATGGCCGCCAAGTGAGTACGTTCCAATGTTTAAGAGCCTCATCAACTTGGGGGCTTAACAAGACGGGCCTCTTTTGGAAGAAGATGCACAAGAGGACTTACATCATGGCAGAAGAGAAGGCATTACTTGGCCATAAGCCCATGAAAGACCGAATAACCTCCTCTTCTGTGCCAACACAAATTTGCGATTTCAAGATCAAATCTCTGCTCATCTACCACTCGGACCTTCAATAAGTATAACACATAGAAGTCTCAACTTGCCATCATGTGAAAATCCAAGAGCAAGGCCTGGATTACCCGTAACCGCTTTATTGATTGGGTGACCAGTGAATTCGGGCCCTCAGTCAGGAGATATCTGCAGGACAATAATCTGCCACTCAACGCCCCAGCTCTTCCTCCAGGCCTCGAAGATGACCTGCTTCCTGACTACAAGTTCATGAAGATCAAGTTTCTGCTGCCCAACATGCCACCCCATCTCAAACTTTAACTTAAAGTTTAAGAAGCTGTATATGAAGGGCCTGTTCCAACATTGGTTCAAGATGACGGGGTCAACGAACCTCACCCTCAGAGAGTTCTGGAAGGACCACTTCCACATTGTAGCCTGCCTCAAGATAATCGACCAAGCCTAGGAGGGGGTCAGCATGAGATGTCTTAATTCCGCATTGAGGAAACTGTGGACTGACTGTGTCCTTGAACAGGACTTCAAGGGGTTCAAACCCATGGACAAAATGCCCATTGTGGACGAGATCCTGTCCTTGGGGAAAACCATGGACGGCAGTGATGTCAAGGAGCATAGCCAGTAACAAATCAGCCAAGCTTAAGGTTGATGGATCAAGCCAGTAAGGTTATGAAATATCAGGCATTGAATTTGAAGAAACTAGTAAGCCTGGAATGATCCAATTTGAATCTGCTGAATCCCAACTCCCATGCCACACACTAGAGTCTACTCTAGTGGTACTAATCTGATGATCATGATAATGATGATATTTCAATAGTCTAGACTATACTCCTCTACTCACTAGTTTAGATATAACTCAGTTTCAGACTACTGTGATAGAGATCTAGTCCAAGATAAAGTTAGAAGTAACTGTTTAAGCTTACCTAGTCCTAAGTCAGGCTAAGACCTTAGGCATAGTGAGTAAGTCTAGGTTATTGGCTATTCTCCCTCAGTAGAAAAAGACTATTCACCCTTTATAAAATGGACTATTCACCCTTGTTGTGATATATAATATATATACATATAAAATTTTAAAATTTTAAAAACTCAAATCATCAAATAGCATAGTTTCTTTCCGTCACCATTTGAAAACTCGTCTTTTCAGACTCGCTCATCCTTCCTAAGTTTCCACCCCATCTGATCATTTGTTGATCGAGGATAGTGGTGCAATAGAAGTTTTGTAAATATTATTATTAGTCCATCTGAAATGACATGTGACCCAGTTCATTCACATCACAGAAGTTACAAAACCCTTGTTGTCCAGCCAACCATGGTCCAACATCACACCACCACAGAGTACACATGCACCCACCATCCCATCAAATGACCAATGTATATATATCTATACAAATATATATATTGATGATTTGATAATACATCGCATTTGATATATTTGGTAATAACTTGTATTTTAAGGTGCTTGGACAGTTTGGCCCGAGTTATCTTGGACAGCTTGGCCCACGGGGCTGAGTTGTCCAAGAAAACTCGACCTCGGAAAAAGATATGTAAATTAATTTATTAATGTGTGTGTATTATATACATACATATATTAACAGCTTAGTGCAAGACTGATATGGAATGAGTGCATGTAGCTTTGTGAAATATAATGGTAATGAATCCAAGCCAAGAGGTGGTAACTTTGACATTTGTAAAATATATTTAAAAATGTCTATTTATCTTCATTATTCAGAAACTGTAAATATTATTTAGTCTGCAGCACAAAGGACAAACCCAAAATTTATTTGATGCCGTTAAAACAACATGACAGGAACTAAAAATGCATTTGGCACACAAACGTTTAGCACACACAGTAAAAAATTTCAGAATACACACACACACTTCTATTTGTCCGAAAATTAGTATTACAGCACTGTATTATATTGAATATGCTTCTGACAAATCTCACCAACAATTAACTATAAATAAATTGATATTTGTTCTTTCAATTGTGCCGGTGATTGGCCTACGTTTGGTGCTAGCTCCACCCAACCGATTCGACGTTGTGCATATCTACAACACACCATTGTTGTATCATTTAACATTGGGCTGAGCTGTCTCATGAGGGGGCCGAGTTGTCCAAGACAACGTGACCACGGGCCCGAGTGGTCCAAGACAAGGCGACCACATGCCGAGTTGTCAATTGGACCCTGCTGTCTAGCATTCATATTTGAACTAGCTGAAGACAAATAAAATCGAAGGCGATGGTTTCCGAAGGCGAATATAAAACCTGGCGAAATTAACTCCAGTGCGAATTAAATCGAGGGCGAATAGTCCAGTTCCTGTTAGTTTTAGATCTAGACTTCTAGATCTATATGATAAGACATCTAGACTAGAGTCTAGCTTCTCTACTAGTCTAACCAGACCTCTAGATCTAGAGTCTAACTCTAGATCTAACTGTCTAGATATATTAAACTAAGTTAATTCGATTCATTAATTCAATTTAACTCATCTTTTTGACAGTAACGTAACATAGCTGAAAATCAAGCATTAAGATATGAATTTAAATGTGTTGTATTAACGCGCATTATGTTGCAATACTCACCTCTCTCATATCAACATTAGATATACCATATTTATACTTACTCAAGCTCCGATTGATCACCAACGAACGATATTGCAGCATAAAAGAGTCGTTGTAACGGTTTCGAAATGTTTGAGCTGATCTAAATACTACACCTATCGTATCGGCCGTTAATTTGTTGGTAACAAGTCGTTTCGTTGCCACTATCAGTTCGTCACAAAAAAAGGTCGTTTCGTCGCCTATGAGAAGTCGTTTCGTTGCCAACTACAAGTCGTTTCATTGCCTTCTGGAAGCTCTTGTATTCTTTTTGTCGACTTCAGTAATTAGTTCTACAATATTCGTGGCCTTCTCTAGTCTCCAAGCTCAGGGAGCTACGTTCATCTGGTTTTCACTTGTTGTCTGTTCCCACGGTTAAAACTCGTGCTGGCACACGTGCTTTTTCAGTTGCTGTTCCTGCTCTTTGGAATTCACTCCCTGAACATGTTAAGTCATCAAATAGTATAGTTTCTTTCCGTCACCATTTGAAAACTCACCTTTTCAGACTAAATTATCCTTCCTAAATTTCCACTGCATAAAATCATTTAATTGTTGATGAAGTTTGCGTTGTACCTGGAATATGAGTTAGCGCAACCCCTCTAGTAGATTCTTTTCGAGGATATTGGCGCAGTAGAAGTTATTATTATTGTTATAATTATTATTCTTATTATTATTTATTGTGCACAAAAGTGGCCGTAAAACAGCAACATTTATATTTACACCTAGAACACATACACACAAATAAAGTTTTTTATTTACTTTATATTATAATGTTAATGCATATTATATGAAAAAAGTATATAATATATATATATATATATATATATATATATATATATATATATATATATATAATGGCATTCAAGCTAATTTTCACCAACCAATTACCTTTATTTTTACCATAATTTTATCGAAACATAGAACTGCAAAATGTTGGTATATTGATGAAAATTTCAGCTGGTTTGAGTGCCTTTTACCAAATTATTTGTCGATTCACGCTTTTGTGAGATCGGGAAAAATATGAAGCAAGTTCCTCTTGGGTTCGTTGTGATGTCTGAGAAGGCAAAGGTTGATTATGGCACTATCTTCAGGACAGTGCTAGACCAACTACCCACTGTACCAGCTGTCGACAGTATCGTTGCGGATTTTGAGGTCGCAACCTGAGAGGTTGTGATTTTCATTTTACGCAAGTTGTATAGCGCAAGGTCCAAGAACTTGGTGGGGAGATAGCGTACAATCGGAAAACCAGCACCTATGGCTTCTGCCGTAGACTGATGGACATACCGTTTCTCCCAGCAGCCTACATCCCGTTCCTATTTGCAACAATTGAGGCTACCGATACACCAGAGCCATTCAGTCAGCTGCTGGCATACTTCAAACGACAGTGAATGACCAACAATATTTTTCCAATCTCTTCGTGGTCCATATTTGAGCCGCGAATTTGGACAATGATGTCGAATTAAGGCAGAAGAGACTGAACAGTGGGGCAAAAGCCAACGGTCTCTAAATTTATAGAAATTAAACAAAGTGCTTACGCACAGGGTCCACCTATGTCAGTAAATTCATTTCCAATTGAGTGGTCTCGAGATATTGTCGCCCAAATTGCAGCAAATCACAGGACATTATCACTAAATCACGGTTCGAGTTGATACCAGGGAATAACTCGACTAAGGAGTTGTTCAAACGGTGCGTGCGCACGATGGAGCCTCGGTATCTGTGAACGAATGAATGCTTTTAAATATAATTATGTTGCTAATTTTTCTCGTGCTTTTTCTTTTAAATTATTTGATTCAGCTTAATGTGTGCTTTTCTTATTTGTGTCAATTTATTATATGTTGTCTGTGGCTATATAGCCAATGCAATTATTATCTGTGCTTCCTTTGTTAAACCCTTTTATTCAGTTCTTGTCCCATTTCTGTCAATTGACAGTTAGATTATTGTTACTACAACTTTTGGTTGACGACGAAACGACCTTTTTTTGGCGATGAACTGGTAGTGGCGACGAAACGACCAATTTGTTCTGCCTAACTACAAAAGAGAACCGTTCGCGACTACTACGATCAGATTCTTTTAACGCTTCGTATAAAGTTCACAGAAATAGCAGAACTCCTTTACTTGAACATTAATATTTGAATTGGTCTGAACTGGAATCGAACCCGCATGATCTTCAACTTAAGAGCCGACGCTTAAATTACCCCCAACTCGTTACGACACTGGAATTAACTTGCATATAATTACAATAGGAATTATATATCCGACGTGCGAAGAAGACATCGTCAAATATAGGCTAAGATGTCCACTTTATAACATAACAATTAATTAATCGTGATCACAAACCACATTTCAGGTTCCTACATTGTTTCACGTCGCCGTGGTACTGTACCGACCCGTTTCGCAACCCTGCTCGTTTTATAACGGGACCTTCCCGTTTCGCAACCGCACCGCTAGCCTTATGGTTGTAAGATGGGCGGTCCCTAGCCATTTGAGCACAACATTGGCATGATCAGATCATGATAAATTTCATCGTGCACTATTTTGAAAAACAAAAATGAATTTATTATTTTCGGATGTGTTTGTATGTAAAGTCATGGCCGGTTGTCGAATTAATTTGTTATGAAGAAATAGTGATCGCCGTACGTGCCGCTTAACGGTTTGTGGCCGACCAATTATGAGGTCAAAAAGGGGTGTAACCATATATCTCCGATTTATTGATGGGCGAAAGAAGTTGGTGGTCACCCGTTCGGTGCCGCTTGGGGATTTGTGGCCGGCCGGTTGTTGGGATCGCACGGGTGTAGATGTCGTAGCCGCGGAGTTTGGTTGAGTTTTGTACTCTATTAATGTTTTCGTAGTGTGGGTTGAATGTGTGAAAGCTTTGTTAGTGAATGTTTGTAATGGTACAGCCAAGTCAGCGGAGATTGGATCAAGGGACATACGAGTCTCCACTGGACAACACGCTAAGTCGGCGCTGATTGGACCAGGTGACTATGCGGGGTCTGCCGGAAAAAACCCCTGACGGTGCTGAGGGGACAATTCCCTATAAATATCTGGATTTTTGTAGATTTTTTTTAGGGAAGAGAGGAGAGGAGTAGTAATAGAGATGGTGGTTCTGGAGTGTATTGTTTCGAGGAGTGTATAGTTTTTGTACAGTTTTAAGCAGAGGAATAAAGTAGATTCGAGAACACATGAGTTCGGCGTTTTGAAAGAGATAACTTAGCTCCGGGACGGACAGACGACCGAGCCCAGGGCCTCGTCCCGTATCTCGGTACTTTTCAATATGCATTTATATATGTATATATAATTTCTTTTAAAGCACAATAAATAAATTCTGAAAACCGTATAGGCCTATTTTTGAAGTTGGCGAATTGGTCCGCTTCCCGTTTCGAAACATCCACTGGTTCTGCCGTGACAGCTCTGTCGAACACTCTAGCGAATACATAGCCGAGACGAACTAGAAATACAACGAATCCACAAAGAAGTAACATAGCCATCCAGCAGTAGTGATAAATAAGTCAATAAAAATATTTTGGGTAAAAATTTTAGCTCTCCATGCAGTGTTAGCTGTGACACCATAAATTCTTATGCCCAGGTTATCAGCAATATTATACAGGGCTCCCATCCAGCAGTGTCAAACAGTTCAAATCAACTTTGGACGTGATCATGGTGACTGAGGTAAAGCCTAAACACTGTACAGAACCCACTAGTGAGCCCATGATCTCACTGAAAGGTTACCATTGCTACACCAACTTGGATGCAGGATCACATAGAGGAATCGCTATCTATGTCTCGAACAGCATTGATCACACAGTGAGTGAAGTCAGCTTGAACACAACATATGAGGAAAGCATTTGGCTAAACATCAAACTAAATGGTAAAGACAAGCTGCTGCTAGGTTGTGTGTATCGGAGCCCATCCAGTACAGAGTAGAATAACATTAAGCTATTTAATCTTCTGCAACAAATACCAGAGTATGATTCCACCCACACAGTCATAGCAGGGGATTTCAACTCTCCAGAGATAGAATGGACAACATGGAGTACGACTAAGTCTGAAGAGCACCACAGTCAGAAATTCATTGATGCTTGCAGAGATGCCTATCTTCATCAGCATCTTCATGAAAGCCTCTTGGACTTAGTTTTTACAAATGAGGAACACATGGTCCTGTTAATTGACTACTTACCAGGATTGGGCATAAGTGACTATGCAGTCATGATATTTAATGTGCATGTTTACACTCCTACTACAGGACAGGCCCAGCCATAGTATAGATACCACAAGGGTAACTACGCTGGTCTCTGATGGACAATTTGTCAGTACAAGAAGCATGGACATTTTTCTACACTACCTATGAGAAGGCTATGGAACAGTTCATGCCAAATCTGTGCCAACAAAGGATCGCCGGAAAAAAGTTGTGGATGAATCGTACAGCTATACCACTACATAACAAGAAACGCCAGGCATGGATGAAATATAAACAGACAAAGTCATATGCAGACCACGTAAGAGCTACACAACTGAAGAATGACTAACACACTCACTGTGTAGGGAATATGAAAGGGACCTAGCTCGCAATGTTAAAACCAACCCAAAGGCATTCTGGCGGTACTCAAATAGCAAACTGAAGAATAAGTCGAGACTCGGAGACCTGAAGAACAGTAAAGGAGCAGTAGTCCAGGGAGATAAGGAGAAGGTGGATCTGCTCAATAAGTACTTTGCTAGTGTATACACACAGGAAAATATTGAGAATCTGCCATCACTCGATACCAAGTATGATGGTCCTTCATTCAGCAAGATGAACATCACAGCTGATACAATAAGAAAAAAATACTTAAGCTGAATGTGAACAAAGCAAATGGACCAGATGGACTTCACCCACGTGTTCTGAAGGAAACAGCTGTTTTAATCTCAAAACCACCATGTGTCATCTCCCAGAAGTCACTAGAGAGCAGCTGCTTGCCCATAAGCTGGAAGACCAGCAACATAACGCCAATACACAAGAAGGGCAGCAGAACAGCAGTAGGCAACTACAGATCAGTTAGTCTAACATCAGTATTAGTTAAAGTAATGGAATCAATTACTGGTGACCATCACATGATGAAAAATAAGTCATTTTGTGATGCCCAACATGGATTTGTTCCAGGAACGTTTTGTATGACTCAGCTACTAGTTGTCATAGAACTGTGGACAGAGATGTTGGATTCTGGTGACCCAGTTGATGCCATCTATCTCGATTTCAGCAAAGCATTTGACACTGTACCACACCAAATATTGTTGAACAAACTGAAGGCGTATGGTATAGTCGAAGACACATATGACTGGATAAAAGCATTTTTGACTGGGCGTACCCATCGAGTCCTCGTCAACAGTAGTCTGTCATCAAGGCTGGAGGTGCTCAGTGGCATCCCGACAGGGCAGTGTTCTGGGACCAATATTGTTTGTACTGTTCATAAACGATCTCCCTGAGATGGTCCGAAGCACAGTACATGTCTTTGCTGATGACACTAAAATATATCGACGTGTCATCACTGAACAAGACTGTATAGAGCTGCAAGCAGATCTTACAAGACTGGTAGATTGGTCAAGTAAGTGGCAGATGAAGTTTAATGCAGATAAATGCAAAGTCCTGCATCTAAGGTCATAGTAACAAGAATGCTGGTTACAAGATGAGGAGTGTCGAGCTGCAGTCAAACTCCAATAGAAAGGGATCTAGGAGTGTTTGTTGATGATGCTCTCAAGTTCCGGGATCATGTATCTTATGCTGTAAACAAGGTCAGTAGACTACTGGGGCTCATCAGAACAACCTTCTCTTGTATTGACGAAGATACTCTACCGCGACTATTGTCAGACCCCACCTGGAGTATGGGAATATCATATGGCACCCCAGATATCAGGATTGATAAGATACAAATCGAGAAAAAACAAAAGCGAGCGACATGTTAATACCCCACCCGAGACATCTATCGTATGAGGAAAGGCTACAAGCCCTTAAATTACCATCACTGGATTTTAGACGTCGCCGTGGAGATATGATCCAAGTGTTTTTTTCTTAGAGCGGAAGGAAGGTGTACCAGGGGGCACAAGGACAAGTTACTCATGCGTCACAGTAGGCTTGAAATTCGCAACAACGTGTTCAGCGAAAGAATAGTCCAAGACTGGAATTCACTCTCCGAAGGAACAGTAGCGGCTACTACCCTCAAGATGTTTAAATCTAGGCTTGATAAACAGTGGCAGGCACTAAAATATGGGACACCATAGGCGTGAAGAGCGGAATACCCGGCAGGCTCAGCCTTATATTCCGTAGTTTGATATTCCGATAACAAGACGTGTTGCTTCCCGTTTTAATTTCCCATTTTGAATTCATGGAGAGCAGCGCCTCAGGCGACCGGAGGCAAATTATCACGGACAGCTCCCTTCGTTAACATGGCGCCTAATGCCGCTGGTTCATTCTGCGTCGCTTTCGGCTGCAGTAACAGGAAAAGTATGCACAAATAAAGTCATTCCCGAAAGGAAATGAAAGCTAGTGTAAAAATTTGATGTGATCTGGCTTTTTAAAAATAAAGGATATTTAAAAAATAAGCATAACAATTTGATGTAGACACGCCCCTACTTGACATGACCAAAGCAGTAGGCCCAAGCAAGATCTATCTAGATATATATTTGTTTCAGACAAAATCTTATTAAACTTTTATTGAACAATATCAACCTATTAATCACAAAATGAGTATGTAAGATATACATAAGCTTACAGTTACATGTACCGGAGCCATTGAAGATGTTATGGGCGGTATATTGTACTTTGTTATTGTTAATAATATAATTGGACTTCTAAAATTGCATTACTATTATCAGATAATTGTTCCCTAATTACAGTAATTATAAGTAGCTGAGTATTTACATGATCACCTGCATTCATATTTACTTTTAAACGTAAGCAATTGGTACTTATAGATATATATGGACTTCTATATAAACCCCTGTTTATAATTTAAATGTTATGAAATTAATTATTAAATACCTCAACTAGTGGTACAAACATTCATTTTGTTATTTTTCCTATTGACAGAAGTAAAAGATGGGTTATTAAATTGTTGTCATGCAGATATATGATGAGGAAAGATTTAAATTACTTGAATACTAATTGTAGAGTGTATGATATGCACTTCACTGAAACGGAATTCATGAACCAGACAAGAGATAAACTTATCTAGAATGCTATTCCAACTATTTTTTATGTACCTAAATCCACCTCGTGCATCCACTGAAATCAAAGAGGAAGGTGTTAACAGATAGGAGATCTATACAGGAAACAGGGCCAGCTGTGATGGTAATTAATATTTATAAATATTAATGGTGAAACATATTACAAATTGGTATTATAAAATTAATTAAATAAAAAAAAGGCATCAAACCCATGACATTTTGTCAGCCCATTTCATATCTTAATACAAAAAAGGATTACCAGCACCTGAATTGGTACCTGAATTTAGCATATTGTCAATGTTCAGCTAGTGTGCTTTAATTAGTATACTTCTCTTCATAACTTAAATGCCTATGAAACCAAATTCTTTAACCAACTTGAAAAAAGGAAAAACAAGTGTTTACACATTGTGTGTGCACTTGATTCAAGTCATTATTTTACAAGGTATTGTTCTGCTTAAGTCCTTGAAGTTCTATGATGATGAGATAATATGTAAACCTACCAATCTCTTGGATACAGATTTACTGGTGTTGGATGTTTATAGATGATTTTGAAAGTACTAATTTCTCTATCTCTAACATGTTAACGCAAACAGAAACACTAATAACAATATATATATATATATATATATGAACCATGGCATGAATCGTGATTGTTGTGCGTAATAATTGATTATAAATTGACATAATGACAAATATGTTTATGCAAAATTGTTTTTATTTAAAATACACTTAAAAATACGCCTTCCACACACAAAATAATACGTTCAATTATTTTCTGATAAGCTGTAAATTTCACAGCTTTATTTAACAAGAGAATATGTGATCATGTAACATACAGTACTAGTAGTAGTATTAGCAATTGATTTCAACCATGCGGCACAACTAGAGAGCTTTTGTTTATCTGAGAAATACCCCCGGTCGCCGGGGGCGCCACTGGTTCAAATTCAAAATGGCGCGGCAAGAGTAACGCCTCTACATTTAAGCCATTGACCTAAAAGAAAACAGTGAGCTCCGAATCCAGTAAGAGGTCGAAACTTTTCCAGGGATTAATTTCTCGGCTCACAACATCGTGGGTGGCTGACCACGTTAAATGACGCTGCCCTCTCCACTGAATTATTTAAAATAAAAGGGGACGTTAAAGACCCCTGAAGACGGTAGTGACCACCCTCAGGGTATTTCGGCTCCATCTTTCCGTACTGCTCCCCTGTGAGTGGTAGGGGAGGGGTTTTCTCAACCACTCCAACATAGAAGCTGTGCTGATTAAGCGACAGCCTGAGGATTCTCCCCGAACAACAAAACAAACTAAACGGGCAGACATTCTTAAAACCATACCGGTTGCGACATCATCATCCTCAGCCGATAAGCGAAGCTAATCTAAAAAAATGCACGGCCCAAACCTGCATCAATTATCAGATTATGCAACAATGTTAAACAAATAAAACTGTTTCCGTTCAGATACAAATCATAACACTAATATCATATTAATAATCGCCCTTCAGGATTCATAAGAGAGTAATATATGGAAGCGTTGTGCTGATAATTTCCTAGGTTGATCGACTGTTAGAATGCCAAATTAGCATCTCCTTTTGCGTTTAAGACATTATAAATAATATTTCATAAACAAATTAAAAACAATTACAGGACGTTATCAAATCATTATTAAAATAGTCTTATAAAAGTTTTTTAATGTCACATGTTCGCGTAATCAGAACTTTATTAAGACATTTGATTAAATATTTAAATAGTGCGTTTTAAAAATATTACCGTGTTCGCTGTGAAAACATATTACTGGATGTGGTCCTTTAGCCGAGTGACTTAAACTAACTGAGATGGGACTGATCCGGAAAGATGAGACTTATAATGTTTGGAAAGTAGAAATTAGAAAGTTTACCTTTTTGTGCTGTTTTAAGTGTACCGCTTTTTATTTTCTTCTAGTCAGTTATCGTTGTCAATCATCTACGAATATGTAAACCGAAAAAAGAAAGACTCCCAGGATCAAACTCGGGATTTATCGCGATTCATGTAAACATTCTTTGGGAACGACGAATGTTTGGACCAAGAAACTGTTTTCTGAATTTTTGTAGAACAGTCACGCACTTAATTTGTTGTATTTAAAATTGCAATCTTTGTCTAAATGAGTGTCATACGCTCGACTTGCAGGCTGACCGGCTTTATTCTGTCAATTTTAAAACTATATTTTCTACCGTAAAATATTATGATAACATATTTAGTTGAGCTACATTGTATACACGAATAGAGTAGGGTCGAGCATAACGCCCGGGATAACAAGTACATATTGTCTTATAGTTTGGTTATGTTTACTTCAATACAATTATAAACATCTGCGATATGTAACTAACTGTATGGAGTATATGTCATGCAAACCTGACTGATATCAGTGAGTATCAGCTGAAACACGTATACTAAATGTTAGCTTTCTCACAAAACTCATCTCAATACCAAACCATATTCAAATATATGCGTTTAACATAAATTCATCAAACATACACAAGTTGATGGCAACTTGTAATTATAATTTGCAGCAACTGTATCAATTATCTCTTTAATCATAGGTTATGTTATGACTTAATAAGTAACGAAAATATCGCGAAATAAATGAAAGTAAGGAAGTAAAAAGTGGCGTTATACCCCAAATAAAACTACTTCGTTACAAGTAAAAGTAGTTAGTTGAAATATTACTCAAGTAGAGTAACGAAGTAGCTTTACTTCGTTACATGGCACTCCTGAAGGTGTGATAGAACTGTAGGTACAGTGATACACTTAACCTAATAATAGGCACTAGACAGGGTAGCCCTAATTAACCCTAACAGCTAATATCCTGTTTAAGGTTTTTATCAAAGATCTCTGTAATGAACTACGAGAATGCTAACATGGCATCTCAATCGGCGATTTTAACTATAACAATGTTACATACGCTGATGATATCACATTAGTATGTTCATCCATTACAGGCATTCAAAAATGTATTAGCATTTGCGTAGCTTATATTGCCCAATGGTACTTTAAATTTAATACTTCTAGGTCAAAATGCTTGACTATAGGTAAACACAACTTAACTACTAAGCCAATAAGGTATCTGGTCAACAACGTGCCATTAGAAAATGTTGACTCATTGGATATCTTCGGGATATCATTCGACACAAATCATGAAATGAAACTAGTTCCAGTTCATATCAACAACAGTATATCTGGGTGTCGTAAATCTTTCTTTAGTTTTAAGTGACGCTGGTATGTCATGCCCTAGTACCTACGCTAGTATTAATAAACATTTATGGACAACCATTTGCCGACCTACATCGTTATTTGGTATGAAATGTGTGGAACGGTCCAAAACCTTATTATCAAAAATATAAAATGTTCAGTGCAATCATCTTAAGCAATCACTGGGACTGAGTAAAACTGGCCATATACAAGCTATTTACTCGACTCACTAAATAAACCACGCATACAATCTGTTTTATCCAAAATGTGTGCTACTTTTTATCATTCTATTTTTAATTGTGATACTCCATCAGCAATATTGAACAGTCGTTTACTTACACACTTTTATCACATCGGGTGAACCCAGTCAAAGTACTCCAATTCATAAACGTGTGACCTTTGGCTTCTCACCTGTCTCGATCAGTAGCCTTTAACAGTTAAAATATAATTATTAGAAATTCTATTAAACGATATTCAGAAGAACACGTACATGTTGGTTATGATTAATATATAAATAATTCCCAACAATGAATTAAAGCAAAAGATTCAATGGTTTAAAGTTAACAAATTATTTCTGAATATCAATAAAATGAAGTACACTTGTTTCCATAACAAGCCTTATCATTCTTTATAAAGTCAAATACATGCTTGAAAATAACCACTTTTACATGTTATACTGTTGTTTATTATTTCCCTACTTAAGTTCCGCATGTTAGATATCGGGAAATATTTACAAGTCTCAATTACATTCTTTGATGCTATTACAAAAATAAAGCAATCAGTACTATTACCAAAGCTGGTTATTTAGATCATATCCATCCATTGTTTGTTCAATATAAGTGTTTGAAATGTTTAGATATTGTAAAATTAAAAACCTTGATTATAATCTATAAAGCCAAAAATAACATGTTACCTATCAATCTATAAATTTGTTTTTCAAGACACTAGAAGAAATACAGTCATATATGGTACCAGGTCTAGTAAAAAACAAAATAATTAATGTAAACTTTTGTAAAGACGAAAAGAAAGTTGATGTAAATTAGCATTATGGGTGTTAAATTATGGAACCAATTAGCTGCAAATGTTCGCAATGTTAAAACAGTTACTATTTTTAAACACATAATTAAGCATATGTTCATTTCTTTATATGACTGATACCGATGCTGAGGTGTGTTTGTAATTTTATTTACTGTTCAAATACAACACATATAATATAACATACACAACAATATGTTATTGCTACAACAATTAATCATTTCATAATTAAACTTATAAATGGATTTTGTGTTGTTTCATAATAAAAGATATAATTCATTCTATTGACTATTCCACAACTTTTTATTTAAAATTTTTTCATGAATGTTTTAATGTTATGTTAAGGGGGGGGGGGTATTATATAAGCAATGCTTCAAGCTTCAGATATCCTTCTTTTCAACATTCCATATATCTGTTTCTTTTCACTAAAATTAGATATTATGAATGTTGAAATAAGTGAATTTAAATTCCTGAGTTTTTAATTATTTAAAAAAAGTATAACTGAGAAACAACGTTTTGACAAGACGATATTCAATATCAGTAATTAAAATCGGCATTATATATAGGATCTGGGTCCATATATTTGTATGTGTATATGAGAATTCCTATGTCCAGAAAGACTCAAGTCGATCTCGGACCATCGATCTCGGCCTAAGTCGACCTCGGCCCACCAATTTGGTTGTTAAAGTGGTACTCCTAAGTATTGTTATGTATAATTAAATGGCCGGCCTAATTAAATATATGTGTGTTTGTGTACAAAAATAAAATGTTACTTGAATGTCTATACGTGCTTTTACGCCTTCTAATTATCGGAGAACGTCGATCCACCCACCACGGCAGTGTCCGTCGATATTTCGTGAATTATTGGGCATGCTGCCACATCGCCAAATACAGCGGATGGTCCTCGACTTTGAGAACGCTAAGTGGACAATGGTGGAGAGCAGCGCCCGCGTGGTGTTCCCAACCGTGGAGTTGAAGGGGTACGCCTTCGATTTTACGCAGGCGAAAAGTTATCAGGGTTCAAACAAGGCTAAAAAGTAAGCGCGATTTCGAAAGCGGCATAATTAGAGTTACCCCATGGCACTTCAAAGTGGTGTAAATCTGAATTTTTTTGTTAGTGAATATAATATATATATATATATATATATATATATATATATATATATATATATATATTCTACAGAACAGGTGAAACATAACAGTGGTGTGGGTAATATACCTATTCATCTAATCCCCTGGTTGAAAAACGCACAGGTGGGCCGCGATCGATGACATCCAAAAACGTATTTAGAATAAATACTTTAGTGCAAAATGGGCTGAAATCAACATATATTGATGAGACTCACGTCAATCTCGACCAATTGACATATTATGGTATGAGCAACTATTTTAATGTTAATCCGCTTGGAATACCAGCCCAGGTCGATATGGGCCGAGATCGACGGACTCCTCCAGAAAAGAGAGATATTATTCACTTTGATTTTCGTGATCTACTCATGAAATTGGTGAGAGATGTTCGCTGACAGTAACATTTAATGTAGAGCGGGTTTCCTGGTTATAACTAGGTACGTGTTAGCTTGTAATACTTTATTTATAATCAGTTACTGGCACACCAAGTATTTTGTTTTAAATTCTATACGTTGAATCGATTCTAAAAATCGAGTTAGTTGTTAAAGATTGCTGTAGATAGTTGAAAATGCATGGTCAGACCTACATATTTCTACTGCATTAATTACTGATTCTAAGTAAAATCCATAATGTCGCCATTGATTGCTCGGCTTTAAAAACTTGGTACAAAAAAAAAGGTTTTAAATATGCAAGAAGTAGTAAAATGAATGCCATTTTCATTCAATAGAAACCCGTTTGGACTAATACTGTTGATCCCTTGGAGAAGCCTTTGATAACATTCTTCTTGTCTGAAAGCCAATTTTGTAAGACTATCGCAGTAGTGTGCGTATTTCATTGATGTTGATAGTTTCTGATTCAGTGCAGGACTGTTTTT
Source organism: Paralvinella palmiformis (assembly GCA_025642065.1). Classification (NCBI taxonomy): domain Eukaryota; kingdom Metazoa; phylum Annelida; class Polychaeta; order Terebellida; family Alvinellidae; genus Paralvinella; species Paralvinella palmiformis. The sequence goes on along the minus strand of JAODUP010000335.1, from coordinate 408,595 downwards.
CGCATATCATAAACTTAGTGTAAGTCTTTGGTTATAAGAAATTCTTGGTTTTGTTATATATATATATATATATATATATATATATATATATATGCTGATGTATGATTATAAATAAAATAGCAATGTTAAATTTAGGATAAAATGTTCGTATTCTTAATTGTTATTTCTGTTGTTAAGTAGCATATGTGTTGTTAGTGATAATTAGAATACCCGAATGCATTCGCGTGTTTTTCTTACTTTAATGCGGAAGCTGAAACTGGTGATGTCATCAATATTTGCGTACTTTGTTGAGGATGTAGCAGTATTGATACCATTTTGTAAAGATTTTCTATTGAAAACATTACTATTTTATGGCGTGAATTACGCCATATCGTGCTAGGTGAGTGTACGAATGCCGGTGTATCACTGATCGCATTTCTGCATAAAATCTTAGCTACCACAGAGCGCCTACTCGGTCACTGTACATCGGTACCTTCCACCCGGTGATTGTAAATAAATATGTGGCGTCACTAGATCTACTCGGTGGTCATCAACGTAATATTGTATAGTTATGGCTATGGTAGTATAAAAACCTACGCAATGAATGAGTTAAATAGGGTACTTTTACGGAATGTGTGCATGACATGGCAATAGTTATGTTATAATTAGTTTGCATTTGAGACAATCCGTCAGTAGTCTCAATGAAATGTTCTGTCAAGTTGAAGTTACTAGTATTAATTTTGGATCATGTTTAACTGACATGTGTAATTTAATACCAATAACAGTTGTGACTTAGCTGGCTAATCGGTTAAACATTTATCATTATACATTTGAACTGGAAGTTCAAGACAAATTAAAAACTCTTGGCCGAACCACTTCATATATCAGATAAATACCTACCAGCTAGTTGGCTAGCCTATCAAGATTTCTGCAAACTAATATAACCACAAATCAGCTGTTTCATCAGCCTAGTAAAATATAATGACAGTAGTCCATAAAATAAAATATGCTTGTACTGGTTACCAACAAGTCACCCTTAATGTCCATTGCCTGAGTGAAGCATATAAGTGCATTTGCTTTGATTAACATTTATTTGAATAAATTATTTATGACAGTAATTGTATGCTATTTTTTATTATCTATGTCTACTTCCTTCTGTCAACAAAAATATGACGACTTAGTCTGTGGGTATGGAATTTACTTTACTCTGAGTTATTTCGTTGGTACATATCAGTGTTTCTGAATTAAATAGTTCAATTAAAACTTAAATTGATACTGTTGTGCCATCACAGATTGTAAACTACAGATATAATACAAATAGGTATTGTTTTAAATGGTTTACGGTGTGAAATAAGATTAAAAAGCTGTGAATTATAGCAGTTCTACAATGTATTTGGTAGCCCGGAAAGTTTAAAAAAAACTTCAGTGGTTATGTCGGGATGTTATTTATTTTTAGACAAAATGCGGAAAACTTAATTTTAAACATAATCAATCATTGGTTTTACTAATCTCCTATATAATTTTCTTTCTCAGTTCACTATGATGAAACCCTCATATATATATATATAAAACGTTTCTCAGACATTACATGACCATACACCATCCTAAGGATGGTTCTGACAAATAGTTTAATTACTGTATTCTTCCATGTATACCCAAATGTGTATTTGTGTATAACATGTACCCTTTGTCCACTGGAAAAATCTAATTTTAGTGTATAAGCACAGGAGAAATCGGGAAAATCTGCAGCTGGACCTGCACATCATTTGTTTCGTAATGATGTACACCCTCCGCGTATGAAGGCCTGATACAGATTTTGCTCCTACGGTCCACAAAAAAAATCGGAAGCTGTTTGTCACAACCTTTGATTTCCATTCGTAACTGCTTTTATGTTATAATTAATAAACAAATTTGTCTTAATTGTGATTTCTATTATATTGCTAATTAATTAAATATGATGAACGTATAAGTCAATGTGTTTTGCAAGTTGTTACAGTAGTGATTTATGTTCCCACCTTGTATAATGATCATTTGATAATTAAAGGTGATAAACGATAATAATTATACAAACAAGGAAATTAAGTAATTTATTATAATAACCATGAATACAGTTCAATTCAGTTGACGGTATTAGAAATAGCAATGCAAATCCTAGACAGTCATTGACAATGTCATGGGTAAAGTTAGAAGAACAAAGTGACAACACGGAAGACAGTGATGACGATTAGGATCTTGCCTACACCGACAGTGAATTCCCATGGGCAGAGCAACAGTGCCACAACCTGTTTCAGTCAGATGACGATGAAGAAGAATTCCTTAGTTTTTAGTGACTAAATGAACATTTAGTTAACATTCCTTCATGTATTTTGATTTTCTTGACTGATGAACATTATTTATGTAATTATGATGACTATTTTTTTTAAATATTTATTTGAGCTTGAAAAATATGAACTGTACTTTACGTGTTGCTCAGATATGTTATTTGTGTTTTATTTTATTATCAACTTAGCAATAAAATATATCAGTCTGTCTATTTTTTTTCTTTAAAAACTGTGACGCGTTTAGTTATGGTGTATACCCCCCCCAAAAAAAAAAACCCAAGGAAAACAGTAAAACATGCATGTTATGCATGGAAGAATACAGTAGTTCTACAACTCAGTAGCCCATTCTGCTAGTTAAGAGTTCCAGACTTCCCATGCAGCTGCAGGCAAGCAACCTCCACAAAGGCCTTCTAGGAAAGTTTCGTCAATAAGTTCTCTTATGTGCTGTTTTATATTACAGTTAACAAATTATCCTTTTTCTTCTATTTGAAAGTCACGAATTTGTGATGCATCTTTATGCTAAAAAAGAGAAACGATACCATTACATCTTGAATAATCCGATCCACAAATTTATGTATGTTTGAATCTCGGTATTTTTCATGTTTTCATTCATATGTGAAGTATGTATTTATCTTGTGTCCTAATTTAGCACAAACCTGCATTGATATGAGTTTAGTCATGTTGTACTACAGAATATATATATATATATATATATATGTTATATAAAAGTGACATCATTTATTCCTGTGCTTTAATTTAACACAAATCTGCATTGATATGAGTTTAGTCATGTTGTACTACAGAATATATAAATGTTATGTAAAAGTGACATCTAATAATGTTTGTTTATTTAAAGCATACATTATTTCTAAGTATTTTTTTTAGATAAACTGCTTATTGGCCTAGCATTACATTTTTTGTGACAGTTTATTTTATTTATTTCCTACACAAAGATGGCAATAGTTAGTTGAATTATAACTCTGCTGGAAAAATAAGTTTGACCATTTTTGAACATGGTATTAAAAGAATAATAAATACATCAGTTCAACTTCTAATAACTAGGTGTAACTATACTCTGCACAACTTTACCTTGCACTGTGACTAGATCTCTTCCCAGTACTTTCATACTTCATTCAAACTAAGGTATCATCACATTAATAGAACCGAAAAATTCAGGTGTGTCTGTAAGTATTAACACACTATCACATTACTATTGAGTGGTGTTAAAGGTACACATTTCACGTTAAAGCCACTTTACCATATATACTCGCGTATTAGTCGACCCGGCAGATAAGTCGAGGTCAGTTTTTGACCCTGTAATTCTTTCCTCAGGCATATGTCCACTGTATAAGTCGACTTCTGAAGTATTGGCCAGTTTTTAAAGAATTTTCTGTCTAATATGATTAAAATCGGAATCATTCTCGCCATCCGCGAAAAAAGTTGGCCCAGCTTTAGTCTGGAATCTCATGTGTAGCAGGAGAATCGTCATAATAATCAGCATACCCATCATTGTCCACCACATCCTCAGTTTCAGCAACACCTTCGCCAAGAAAATCTTCATACAGGGCATCATCTTTTAGTCCGTCCATCTTGTTAGAAATACCACACTTTAAGTAGGACTTGTGCACCATTTCTACGGGAACACACTGACACTCCCACATAGTTTTAACCCACCCGATGACCACAGGAATCAATGGTCTCTGTTAGTGGTTTATCACCCTCTGCCATCCAATCATTCTATAATTAGCGCATTTCAGCCTTAAACAGCTTGTTCAGGCATACCAGCTCCAGTATTGACAAACAACCCCTGGGTGTGATGGCCTGTGTGCTTTTCTAAACGATTTCTATTCACTTTGATGTTATAATTAATAAACAAACATATCACGCCTGATTGTAACTTTAACTGGCAAGCATTATTAATAAATTGTTTCACAGCAACTTGTGAGCAAGGTTTGCAATGTGAGCAGTGATTTCTATTGATATAATCATCTGGAAGTACTGGTAGGTAACGGCGCATGACTATCAAGTATTGTTACATAAATACCAGCATATGTTTAGGAATCTAAATAACAGTTTGGTAAAAATTTATCATTGTTTATTGAATAATAATGGTTTAGTAGGCAGCAATGTGGGGATTTTGTTCCAACTCTGGCTTGCACAAACATGCCTGATTGTAACTTCAATTGGCAAGTGTTATTAATTAATTGTTTCACAGCACTTCTTGGGGTACCATTAGGTAACAGCACATGACTATCAAGTATTATTACATAAAGAATGGCATGTTTGGGAAATCAGAATAACAATTTGGTGAAAAATTAATTGTTATTTATTGAATAATAATGGATTAGTAGGTAGCAATGTGACGATTTTGTTCTAACTCTAATTGGGTTGAATCCTAAATTTCTAGTGTTAATGTGTTTCGAGGATGACCCAAAACATCGTTCCTTCAACTGGTAGGAAATATGATGCGCGTATAAGTTGAGATGCTTCTGAGAACTCCATTTTCCTTCCCCAAAAATCGACTAAACACGAGTATATACAGTAACTATTAATGGCTTAAATTATGTTTGATGATACAGTATTGTTGACACCCACTTCAGGCCAACATGTAATACTGACTACCCCTTTATTAGACTTCAAGCTTTTTACTACAAGTAACAGTTAAAAAAATACATACCAGCTATTTCAGCATTGTCACTTTCTTGAAGGCTTAAAATAAGTCTGACATTTTGGCTTTTTTGGTCTAAATTAAATTTTTTACTTAACTGTTTGGTCATTGTATTTGTGTGTTCACCACTCAGTTTGTGACCACTTACATGTGCTAGATGTGAATGTAAATATGAATAAATGTTTAATTTTTTTTTGAATTCTTTGATTATTTCACAACAGTTGAGGAGGATTGTGTGATGTGATGTAAAAGGAGTCTTTTCACTTTTGGGCTTTTAACACAAATCTAAAATTTTATCCTCCTCAGCCATTTTTCTTATTTTGTTTTTCGTTAGCAGTTAACCGATGGCACCAATAGTCATTATGAAAGTCTTCACCTGTCCTGTTATGTGAGGACAGGTGAGTGAGCAATTAACGGACACTTTTTTCATAACTTTTCAACATTAAAGAGTATACATACTTGTCATATCATGTGTCCCCCAGTGTACAGTTTGTGAAATTGGTGGTGGTAGTAGTGGATGGCCTCTTAGTTAATATCCGTAGTCACCCCAGTTGGCTGTTTCAACTTTTCCCTTTTGGTTAAACCCAGGTTTATTCTCAATTAGGTGACACTGGGTAAAACTTATTTTTCGGGCATTATTCATAACTATATTTTAGATTAATTCAAGCCATTGGTATTGCTTGTCTGCCATATATGTGTGTGCATCAGCCAAAGTGATGGATTATGTCATTTCTGGGCATCCATTTGCTGACTAGATAACTTTATTGTCTACAGAAACAATTAACTGACATGAACAATCAATCGCAGAACAGATTGATTGGCTTAGATCACCAACAAAGCAAATCAGCACACAGTCACTGTAATGATGTGATAATGTCTAACTGTTTCTATTATTAGCAGAATATCTTAGATATTGTATCGTGTTAAATGATGCATTTACATTTTTATTATAACGCATATTATTATTATACCAATAATAGCATCTTAAAATATTTATGACGTTCTAACTTTTCGATTGCTTCTGAGTTGAATAAATGTATGGATTAGTGTAGTCTCTAGGGAGAAAAACTCAGGTTTAACCTGGGTTAAAATGCTAAAACTCAGAATTTACCAGTTTAATCCATTTTTAATTTTACCACACTATCATATTCTTGACCAGTGTGAAGATGAGTTTTATATATATTTGTTACTGACAGTTGTTTTTTTATTATTTATTTCAGCTCTTCTGTTGGATTTTCCTTTAGTTTTTGTTTTGTTTTATTCATTCATGCTGGCTGCCCACTTGCCAAGGTAAATGTTCCAGGAGCAGGGAAGCAAGCGACGACGCACAGAGTCTCCCCACAGTGCTGACGTGATGGAAGGCGGCAATGAAGACAGTATTATGCCGGGGCTGCGGGTCCAGGATAATCCGGAACATGGCATGAAGCTGCTTCATGGTCTCAACCTGCTGAAACGGGATAAAGTGCTGTGTGACGTGACTCTTATTGCTGAAGGTTAGTACCGGAGATTGGCCTAGCATGAATAGTTTGTTCCGGTGTTGGCGCGGGAAGTTTGTTAGAGTACAGGCATGGGCTAATCGTAGTCGATTAAGTGGTCTCGAGTAATCATAATTGCCATTTCCAGATGCAGTGTAATTGTGATCGATTACATTGTAAATGTAACCGTAATCATCATACCAAGACATCTATATGGTTTCATTCCCATCCCAACCTGAAGTGAGTTTCAAAATGTTCTGTATTTGTATATATTCTAATTGTCCTATATATTATATAGATTTTACCTGGTTATAGTCGTGCCACACATGATGCATTTCGTTACCAAATATATACTTTCCAAATGGTCAAACAATTCCAATTCGGTTTACACATAAGGTAATGTATTTAAATGGAATATTAGTGCTTTAATATCCTTGTGAAAATTGGATGTTTATCTGTATCTTAAATCAGTCCAGCTGTGATCTTGTTGTCGAGGCAACCAACCACCATGCACTGGTTCATATGTAACTAGACATTTGGTGGTTTAATTAGCAGGGCTTCACTATTGTATTGTGTGTGGTATAATGCATTGTATTTTTGGGGGGCAGCGGTTAAACTAGTAGATAGTGTAAAGTAGATCACCTGGTTGTATGATTACCTGATTGTATGATCACCTGATTGTATGATGTGATTGTAATAAACGATGTAGGCAATGGAATAAAGGCACTACCAAATGTTTCACTACTAATTGACCAGCTGATATGAGGTATTAATTAAGCTGGAGGTAATCTTGAGTTAAAGTTGCATTGATGTTGTATGCCATAAACTCAGTTTGCACTAATCTCAGTTATCTCTATAAATACCTATGCATTCATGGCAAATGCATTACTTGCTCCTTTTGGGTTAAAACTAAAAAAAAAAGTGAAATTTTTTTTTTTCTTTTTGTTTGTTTTTGTGTGATATACATTGTATTCATGATTACTTTATAAAGTAATCACAATCATAATCAAGTTACATTCAAAATGAATGTAATCCTAATCACAGTATTCTCAAGTAATCATAATCAAATACTTTGGTCCTGTAATCGCCCCAACCCCGTTTGAGTATGAAAGGAGATTTTTTTGATTAACTAGTTATCACTGCACATTAGTTGGATGTGCTGTATGCCATAAGATTTTTATATTTTGTAAAATCATAAATTTGTTGAGTCCTGATTTGAGATGGATAAATTATGCATCAGTACCTTTCACCTGCCTCATAGAAATCAATCATGATTTGTCAAAATTGATCTGCATCAGTAAATGATGTCATTGTAGGAATAGTTTTATTAAATACAATTGTGAAGATATTTACCACCAGTCAAATCCCAATGAGTGATTACTGCCCTTGGCTGGCCCTGAGGTCTGATTTCAATTTTGGGAATGATCATCTTGTTACAGACATTTGATTGGGATAAATTACTGGTTTATCTGTTATTTAACTTATTGTTTTTAATTTTGTTTAAGGGATGCCCTTTGATGTGCACAAGGTGATCCTCGTTTCATGTTCGGATTACTTCCGATCGATGTTCACCAGTGGGATGAAGGAGAGCAAACAGCGTGAGATAGAGTTAAAAGGAGTGACGAGTAAAGGTCTGGAGAAGGTCCTTGAGGTTGTTTATACATCATCGACAACATTAGAAGGCGACGACATATTTGATGTGATTGCTGCAGCTACCCACCTCCAGGTGACGCCAGTCATCGAATTTTGTGAGAAGAACTTCCTCAGCGGCATGACAACAGGAAACTTCTATGACTTTATTAACACGGCTAAATTATATAGCATGGGTAATGCCATTCAACAGATAGATGCCTTCATAGCACAGAACCTACTGCAGATCTCCAAAGAGGGGACCCTGCACTTACTGACCTTTGACCAGATCCAGAACTGTCTCAGGTGCAATTCACTCCAGCTGCGGGAGATTGACATATTTCAAGTTGCCTGGGATTGGCTGAAACAGGACGCAATTCATGAACAGTATGCCGTGCAGCTGATGTCTTGTATACGCTTTCCACTGATTGGTCCGTCTGAGTTGGTGTCACGAGTACAAGGCGTCGACGCGATGATGAAGCAACCCGAGCTCCGTGATATGGTATTGTCTGCGTTAAACTATCATGTCGTACCTCACTCACAGCCCTTGAAAAAGTCAGTCAGTACACAGATGCGATGTTATGTGGAGCGGTTGGTCAGCATAGGAGGACGCGAGATACATCCGCATCCAGGCTTACATGATCAGATTTTTGTATTCGACGAATGTGTCACGGCTAACAGTCTCTTGAACAGGAAGGAGATGGCGCCACTGCCCAATGCTCTTAGTCACATGCAGGTGGTGGTATTTAATAACTTTCTCTATGTTCTTGGTGGATGTACAACACAATGTGCTCACGGGGAGTCGGCTGTGAACTCCGTGCTTAGATTTGATCCGAGGTTTGGTACGTGGTATCAGGTGGCGCCAATGTTGAACAAACGTGCTTATTTCTTCGCCGGAGTGCTAAGAAACAAAGTGTTTGCAGTCGGTGGTAAGTTTAAGGAGGGCAGTTTAGCGACGGGTGAGTGCTATGACCCCGATAGGAACACTTGGGAGCCGATTCAGCCGATGCCATCAGCATACCACGCACACGCCGGTGCCATCTATGCCAACCACATCTTCGTGTCAGGTGGCTATAGTAACAATCATTTCACGCCGGACCTCCAGCGGTATGACCCAACACTGCATCAGTGGGAGGACATGGCGCCGATGTTGACGCCGCGTGGCTGGCACGTGATGTGTGTGGCGCAGGACAAACTTCTTGTGTTTGGTGGCTGTAATCTCAATGCCAACCAACAGGCACTGCCTGTGTTACAGTCAGAGTGTTACGATCCGACCTCTGACCAGTGGACAATAATAGCTCCGTTATCAATTTCACACAAGGAGGCCTCTTGTGTCGTCTATCAGGACCACGTATACGTGCTCGGTGGCTATAATGTACAAACAAAGACGGGCCAGAAAATGGTGTCGCGGTATGACCTGTATACTGGCACATGGGAAACACTTGGTGCTCTGCCACAGAGTAAAACTGGAGTTGGTTACTGTGTTCTGAAACTGCCTTCCTATGCCATTGAATCAGACTGACACAGGATCCTAACCTCTAGGCAATAGTTATTAATAATAAGATTTTGTTTCTAGCCCAAAGCTGGTTTCTTTGTTGGTCTGTTACATATTCACTGGTTACAAGTTTTTGATACAAGAGCAATGGAATGCAAGCAGTTTGGATTTTTATACACACTGATACCAATGTTTCTGAATGCCTGCATCGAATCTTTATTTATATCCAGTACTAGCTAAGTTATACAGTTGTTAATCGTCGCATCCATTTGTTGATATGGTTAATGTTTAAGGCTTTCGTACATGGCGCTGTGGCTACTGAGGTAAAAACAAATCCACATGAGATAGTACATCATGATGATGAGTTGCACAGGATCCCAATTTCTTCCTTGGTGTGAGCAGCTTTTAGTGGTGTAGTAAAATATTAGTTTGGGATGACACTTGCCAAACTGGTGAGAAGCATTTCATTGTGACTTACTGTGGTTTTGGTAAGTGTAGGATGCTTGCAGGCAGATATTTTCTCTATCTCATACATACACACATGCACACCCATTTTAGCTGACATTATTGTAACAAATTCTATCTTTTGTGGTCGTCTTGTTTTGAAATATTTGTATTGTTAGAAAAAAGCCTGCTTAATTATTTTTGTAAGTTATTGTGTTTAAAAACCTTTATGGAAATTTTGGTTGCAACTTTTTTACATTTCCAATATGCCTGCAGCACATCTTCTCTGTATACGAATGTTAAATTAGAATCAGAAAGATACTAAGATCTTTAGGCTCTCACCCAAGGAATGATTCGCTTTCATGCCATCATTAAATGATGGATATCATGACTAATGCCCTACATGCATGTTACTCTATTATTGCCATAATGCCACTGTACATAATGTAGTATGTTCTGCTCAGGCCATGATGGTTAAGAAAACTTGTGTTGGTTAAGTAACTGACAATATCGAGTTAAGCCAGGTGATATTTTTCAGCAAGATTCATTTAAGACATTTCAGTGCGTTTTCCAAGCTTTGGAGTAGTATTAATGTCTTAGTGTATAACAAGTATTATTAAACCAAGAAATTCATCCCACACGGATTATTTCAGATGCAGATCATTAATACGCATTGAAATTTATTTCTCATCTGTTACCTCCATACTTAACAGGCTAAAGTTTTGCTAGATGTGTTTAATTCTTAAGTGCTAATAAATTTGACTCATCTCAGAAAGAGGCTGGCACGGAAGAAGCCCAAACTTCAGACTGATTGTTTATTAGGCTACCTAAATCTATTTAAACCCTAAATCTATTTAAACCTGGTATACGGTGATTAATCTGTAACTGTTGTGCGAATAATGTTATGCAATGAATGATTTTATTGATGTGATGCTAATATTGCCAAGATATGCTTCGAATACTGTATAACATTATGGCTGTTGGTGGCTACGTATATTTAATAAGTAGTTTTAAGAACTCTTTCTGATAGATATTTATACTTGTTATAATCTGTACTGCACTCTTGTCATGTTTCAAAGCGTCATCTCTATTTGTTTATCTTACTTGTGATCTTTCAGAGCACTTGTGCTAAAGAACTTCATAACAAAATCAGGTTTCTTTCTTGTAATTTATTTATTTTTAAATTAATTTGAAAAAGATTCCGGCTGTTGATTCCCTTCTTGGTGAAAACTAACGATGGACTTGAGTAAATGTGCTAATGTCACTTTCTAAATATTATATAAATGATCTATTTATATATATATATATATATATATATATATGTATGACTGTTTTATAAATGCCAATTTAAAAAAAGATTCTACAATTCAGTGAACATCCTGGGGTTCAGTTCTCATTAGTGCAAGAATGTAGCATTTGAATGGAATAATGTCATTAGCTGTTGTGCAATAAATCTCGTAGGCCAATCGCTGATGTTTCACTTGGCAGCAATCTTTATTATATTTAACTTTTCAGTATCTTTGTTGAATATGGTTTTGTTGGTACGAACAATTATCCTGCAGCGTTTTGTCAGAATGTCTGTCTGCTTGTGGCAATATTCCTTGTGTGTTTCATTCCAACACACATTCGACTCTACTTCAGCTGTAACGTACTAGAACTGGTATTTTTGTACGTTTTTAGAAAAGCACGTCAGAGGTCGGGTACTAAAAGTGTAATAGGATTATGTTTTGTCTATACGATTGACTCCATTCAACATTAACCCAAAATGAGACAATTAATTCAGACGATGTCACACCAGATTAGTTCTACATCATAGTTAGACTTCTCTCTGTCTCTCTCTCTCGGGTGAAGTTAATCAGAAAACCGTATGATTACTCACCGATATAACTCTTCAAGGTTTACCGATTGTTCTGTAGATGTTGACAAAATCCGCCATTTTATATTCTGATCTTCGTCTGTATTATTTCCCGACTGAATTATCTGTTCTCGCTTAAAAGCTTGGACACTGGTTGATGCCATAATTGCAATCCTAGTCCTGCGTGTTTATGTGTACATTATAATGAAAGCAATCAGTTTATCTCGTATCATTGTCGTCTGCGTTTCATTCGATCATTATTATCATGTCTAATTTATTCCCATTCAGGTTGGCACGTGTTATCTTTGTGAGTTGTGTAATAAATAAACCATCGTGGCATGTTTGCGGTCAGTGAGGACGTTTTGATAACTGCTTGCATTAAATACACGAGAAATGTCCACATGTTTACATATCTGAATATATTAACCAGAGTCTTGCAGTAGACTCTGTCTCCTGCATATTGAGAAAGCCATCACCAGCATCATTAACTGTGAGCTTACTGATACTTGGCACTACTAGTTTGTGTGATGAATGAGTTTGGTCTGGTAGCAAGTTTGACAATAATTTTAATATTGAACTAAACCGTTTTGAATGATAAATTGCGCTGACATCATGTGAGCATCACAATAATGGCATTGTGTGACCGGCTTAATATTTAATAAATAGATATAGTTTTTGCACTTATAATATACAAATTACTGATAGAAATTGTCAAAATGTCCTAGGTTGGTGAGTCAAAATGTATCATCGTGTATTATTACCTATCAGACAGTCGAATGTTTATCAATAAGTCTTCAAATGATTATCTGGATTGTTCATGATGAAAACATAAATCAGAAAAAAGATGAATGAGATCCCGTTTTGCCTGTATGATGTGCTAATTCTGTCCTAGTTGTAACAACATTTCGTGATATTTGCTGTGCCTGTGAGATGTTGATTATTGCATGTAACCATCATATTTGTCTGCTTATTATAAATAAGAAGGTCAAATATTTTGAAAAAAAAGATAATTATTTGGACTCATTATTATTATGACTGGGTGCTTTATGTTAGCCGTATGTCTGTGTGTTGGTGTGATAGGACCTGCCCGATGGTGGGATGCATAACATCAATGATCATTTCTTGACATCAAATAACTGCCTATGAAACAGAGCCTCTTTTAAATCTAAGTGGGAGCTGGTGCAGAAGAAATTGTAATATACACTGAAGTATACTGTGTACAGAGATTAAGCTTAATTTATGTCTGGTCATCAAAGTTGTATGGCATTGCCTAAGAGTGGACTATCCTTCATAACACACACTGATGATAACTATAATCATGTTTATTATGATGATTTACGATCCGATTTGTTTAATAAAGATACAATCATAGTATTTGAGAAGTACTCTTTCCCAACATGGCCTAGAATCATTACCTGTAATCGCTACATCATTTTACATTTAAATTATTAGTCGCGATCGATCTATTGAGTCTTCAATGGACAACTGATTTTTTGGCCAGATAAGGCAGACTTCAAAATTTAATTCATGTTATCATCTAAATCTGAACAAGTGGATAAAAACCGCATAATGAATATTTCCTAGAACTAGACGTGATGAGCATGTGACCAAATGTCAGTGTTTATGAACATTACGGATAAGCCAGAATCAAGACGTAAATATAATCAAGCGTTTATTTATGTTGAAAATGACCCTCATCGTTAAAGATCCATGAGGGATTTATAAGACAATCACTCAATAAAAAGGGATAACACTGGTAATAAGTATTCGCACTATCGTATGCTATTCCTGTTTCATGAAAATGAAACGAAAGGCATCAAAGTTTCCGGAATACGTGCCTCTGTTGTTGAGGTTGGGGCCAGAAAAGTTCGTAATGGACAAAACTCTGCCCATTCGATCTGCAATTATATTTGAATATAATTCCGCCCCTGCATATGACTTTCTCTTTTATAATGCCTTGGGCAGAGAGCCGATGAGGATTTTGATCCAGGAATGTGATCAGGTAGGTTCTGATTGCTAGTTTTGATTAAGGAAAGACAGCGATAGTGTTTTCTCAGATTTGTTGTACAATGTTGGAAAGCTCTCTTCTCTGTCATCACAAGGATGTACAGATATGTGTTTTTTTTTAAAGTTTCTCATTCATACACATATTCAGACTTGCTGTCAAGAGGAAGCTTAACTGATATCCGGGACCACGAGCTTATGGCGCAGGTAAAACATCAATATTTAATTTAAAATTAGCTACGCATAATCAAAAGACAACTACACGTCGGGATTGAATATTAATATATAGTAAGAAAACGTGAAAAGTGGTGAAAATACTCCAATTTACTGGTAAATATCAGTTCTAGCCGTCCTTGATCTTTGACATATATTGTATGAATGTATCTGTTATCCAGGTAATCTACAGCGATGTATATTCTGTTTTAAACTGGTCTGACATCATGACGATTAAATGGCAAGATAATAATAATAAGAAAATATATAATATTTGGAATTGATTTTAGAAACGGAATTGATTTCGATCGGACCGTCCATAAAATTCGCATACAATAGATGTATATTAATGTTTAGAACTATCCTGAAACTGAACCTAGCTAGGGATCAAACATCTATGATGACTTGTTAAACATTTAAGGTAAACGATACTTTTGACAAAACACGTAAGATAGAATTTCATGCCGTACAAAAAATGCTTCTAATTCATTTCCGACTTATAACTCGTCTTCATTAAATTACTTTGTATGCGATTAAGTTGTAATTATTTTCTACGTGAATGATAAACACCTATATAAGGATGTTAGCTTTTTTTGTAATTAATAATTCTTGAAAACAATATTTATAGGTTAATAATTCGGTCGAGGGAGGATTTCAGTGACCGACGTGTATGCATTTGGCGGCACAGGACCAGAAAACCAGACAAGATATATCCCAGTAAATGATAAAATATTATCGGGTATGTTTGCAAGGTTCACCTTATCTAGGCTACAAGTCAGTGTCAGTAATTACTAACCATAAGTTTAAATAGTCCAGGTCATAGTTCACGGTTTTGTCAATTTTTTGTTTGTTGAGGCATTGTTACCAGCAGCCTAGGGCTCCAATGGTTAAAGGTATTCTGCGCCGTAGCGACACATGCACATATATAATTATATATATATATATATATGTATATATTGTGAGTAGAATTCTTCAGGAGACCTGCGGGGCCAGGCTAGTGGTTAACATGGGTCTGAATATATGGACATCTATTATTAAAGTGATCTCCGAATAGCTGTCATGATGATATATGTTACGTTTGCTTTATCTTTTATAGCTTTTCTTGTAATGTTCAAAGATTCAGATCAGTCAACATTGCGTTTTCCAAGAGATACACTTATATAATTTGACATTTGTTGTTCGCACGCACGCACAGGCACGCACGCACACGCACATACGAAATCATCTAAATTATGGTTTTAAAGGCATCTGTTAGAGAATTGATTTCAGTTGGAGAACTAACAATATATAAATCACATATGTAATTATAACATCCACAATTTTCCGTCTCGTGGTTTGATCAATAGAAGTAACCATCGAAGAAACATGATCCTGCAACATATGACTCTACTAAACAACATATGACTCTACTAAACAACATATGACTCTACTAAACAACATATGACTCTACAAAACAACTTATGACTCTACTAAACAACATATGACTCTACTAAACAGCATATGACTCTACTAAACAACATATGACTCTACTAAACAACATATGACTCTACTAAACAACATATGACTCTACTAAACAGCATATGACTCTACTAAACAACATATGACTCTACTAACCAACTCATGACTCTACTAAACAACAATGACTCTACTAAACAACATATGACTCTACTAAACAACATATACTCTACTAAAAACTATGACTCTACTAAACAACATATGACTCTACTAAACAACATATGACTCTACTAAACAACATATGACTCTACTAAACAACATATGACTCTACTAAACAACATATGACTCTACTAAACAACATATGACTCTACTAAACAACATATGACTCTACTAAACAACATATGACTCTACTAAACAACATATGACTCTACTAAACAACATATGACTCTACTAAACAGCATATGACTCTACTAAACAACATATGATCTACTAACCAACTCATGACTCTACTAAACAACACATGACTCTACTAAACAACATATGACTCTACTAACCAACATATAACTCTACTAACCAAACTCGTGACTCTACTAACCAACTTATGACTCTACTAACCAACTCATGACTCTACTAAACAACTTATGACTCTACTAACCAACTCATGGCTCTACTAAACAACATATAACTCTACTAACCAACTCATGACTCTACTAACCAACTGGTGACTCTACTAAACAACATATGACTCTACTAAACAACATATGACTCTCATAACCAACATATGATGTAGCGGTACTACAGAGGCTTAATTATGATCGCAATAAGAGATCAATCTCGTATTACTAGACAAGTGATGGTAGCCATATATAATAGCTTGTTCTGGACCCAAATTGAAGTTTCGATGCTGCCTAAGAGCCTTCAGTGGGAATGTTCATCACAGAGACCCGGAAGAAGAAATGCCATTTTGTGACTAGCTCAAATTGTTGCCTAAATTCGAGGCCGTGAGTGTGTGGATGATTTGACTAAATTACTTGTAGTCAATGCCTTCTGTGGCGAATGCATTGACGAGCCCCCGAAATGGCATTTCAGTATATAAGCTCGTAACCATGGCCAAACGAGAAAACAAAAACTCTTCTCACTTCCTTACGGGATACAACGAAAAGCCATTGCCTCAGACACTGAGAGTACACATAAGGCGACAATGGATATACTCAGTTCTGTTCAAAGAAACCATCTGTGCAATAAAGAAGTTATTTAGCTCTCTAAAGATAATGTTAGAACCCCCCAAATATTCTGTATACGCACCTTTAAGAAAATCAAATCAACGAACAACAGTAACCTTTTTTAAATATTGTATTCAAGCCAGATGCAATAAATCATGGCCATGGTAACATATATAATAACTTGATTGATTGATTGATTAATAACTTATAAATCTATTAATGATATGGCACCAGAATACCTGTGTGAACTGGTTTCCATTAGAAAGTCACGAACGGTCATCCAGTCAGATACTATTGCAGGTGCCAGTGTCTCGGCTCAAGTCATATGGTGATTGTGCGTTTAGTGTTGCAGCCCCCAATTTGTGGAATAAGTTGCCGGCAAATATTAGAAATTCGTCGTCTCTTGGAAATTTTAAGTCTCTTCTAAAAACACACCTATTTAAGGTCGCTTTCACAGATAAATAATTATTATCTTTTAAATCATTACAGGGTTTTTACAGACATTATTTGGGGTATTATTAAATTACATATTATTTGTACAGCGCCTTTGAATGGCTCCTGCTAGTAAGGGCGCTTTATTAAATATACATTATTATTATTATTATTTGATGGATCGGTTAGCGGGTGTATGTGTGTGGAAGTGGATAGATGAATCCAGAGACATAATGTTACCAGATCCAGATTAAAAGATTGACTGTACGTTGATGCAACGGCATCGAATTTCTCTAATTATTTTATTGACACCTTTTATTAATTAACGGTGTGATCTTGAACGTGAAAAACGTCCCCAAGCTGTGACTTGACGAGTTATTTACACATCATGACCAGAAGTCTACCGGCAGCTGCTGGACCACCAAATAGAGCATAACCCACAGCTGCACCAGCTGCCACCGAGATGCATATATAGACGTTATAAGTTACTAATGCCATCATAAGGCAATAACTAAGGATCAACTCGGCCATATAAAGTAACGCATCCAGCCACAGCCAGCTCCGACATGATCCCGAACAGACTCTGTAAAACAGATGAAAATACATTTGTGTTATACACACTCATGATCCTGAACGGACTCTGTAAAACAAATGACAATACATTTGTGTTATATACACTCATGATCCTGAACAGACTCTGTAAGACAAATGACAACATTTTGGTGTTATATACACTCATGATCCTGAACGGATTCTGTAAAACAAATGACAATACATTTGTGTTATATACACTCATGATCCTGAACGGATTCTGTAAAGCAAATGACAATATTTTGGTGTTATATACACTCATGATCCTGAACAGACTCTATAAAACAAATGACAATATTTTGGTGTTATATTCACTCATGATCCTAAAACAAATGACAATACACTAATCCGAATAGGTTATACTCAAAGCTATAGTGTTCTGTTTGCTTGTTTTATGTTTTTATATTTAATGTAATTTAGTTTTGTTTGTTTATCAATCGAGTTTGTTAGTTAATCGCTGTGGCTCAGTGGTTAGAATTATTTAATTTTAGAAATGTTTTATCATCCATACCAGCAACTGAACAAGGTGATATTCTAAACAGCATGTACAATGGCTAGAACATTACTATACACCACCATCACGCTGGTGTGCCATAAAAATATGCATATTCATCAGTGATTACTGGATGTATTGCAATATAAATGGTCACCGAATTCAAACTACGATTGTTACATCATACGAAACATATTACAAGATAAACACACTACCATCGAATTGTATTTTGCAATTGCCCATGCGCAAGAAAAAGGAGTTTGTATGTGATCATGAAATGGTTTTGTTGTTTTCAATGAAGCTTCCACAAGTCATTTAATTTCCTTTGACAGTGGTTGTTTATGGTCGATTTAATAATCAATGAATTAATTTGGTGGTAGAATTAGATCGAACAAACTCAGATAGGGCAGCTCAATTTGATTTTGTTGAAAGCCGACAGTGTTCCCGTGTCTCGGAACCAAACTCGGAAGTTCAGTTTAATTGTTGTGCTCATTTTGTTCACAGTGAATAAAGTTAGACTGGAGACTGGTGTATCATTCGATGACGTATGTAGCTAAATAGGAGAATGCAATAATACAGAGTATAATATGAGTAATGATACACTGTGCACGTCAACAGTGTGTTGACATTGGCGAAAAGTGCTTTATATCGGCAGTTATTTTCATGGTATAGATCTAGTAATAAGTAAACCTATACCTTTTTATATGGATGTAAGGTTCGGCAATAAAAGTATTGACTTGAACTGAATATCGTAGACTAGTTACGTTAGAAACCCGTGGCAGACTGAAGAACCACTGCAGTCTCATTTTACGCATATAATTATAATGGATACTGTATAAAAGTGTATTCTATGTGACATAATCACTCTTTGGTGTTCACTGAGATTTAATCGAAGCCATTTTAACATTAACCCAAACGACCTTGCTACACACGCTAGCGATGCTACTGGTCGATGACACCGAAAGGCTCTATTACGCATGCGCCAACTGATACAAAATGAACACATTAAAAAACCGGATCGCGAGAACGGAAAAGATTTATTCTTGATGTTTGAAGTGAAATAGAAACATGAAAACTTCTTCACACATATCCCTGTCAATGTTTTGAACCCAAGTGATAGAGTGCATTAAGTAAAAAATAGTATGTTACTATGATAATAATAGTAATATTATGGCGTGATGGCACAGTTAGTTAGAGCGCGTAAGACTCCTAGCCAAGGGGTCCCGGGTTCGAGGCTCCGGGTGTTCCAATGCAGTCATGTGGCGACCGGCTCACTCATCCATAAAACTGAGAACCTAACAGGACGCAATGGCTATGTGTTTGAGTAACGGTTTGCGCTTTTAATGGCAGCATACGTTGATTTCTTCGTTGGGAGTTGAGGTTGGTGCTGGATTGAAGCAGTTCTGAGTCGGGGGTAATAATATTGTACAGCACCTCAGAATAGGTTTACATGGTTCTGGCGCTATATAAACACGCATTATTATTATTATTGTTATTATTATTTTTATTAATATTGTTTTGATTATTACTAATTATTCTTATTATTAATAAGACCTTTAAAGCATTATATGGCCTACTCAAGTTGGCTGACCTAGTATTTGTCTGTTTATAATCTTCATCTTCTAATGGTTGCATGGCAAACTCCGTGTAGCCTGTCAAGGTGACACTGGAGCCCGTCGTACTTCCTGTTGCTCCGTATGTCCTCGCGTTGACGATCAGGCTTTGTTTATCTGCTTCTAGTTCCAGTGACACGTCAATCAATCCATGACGAACAAAATGTAGCGCCTCGCACAATACCGACAGGATAAATATGACCAAACAAGAGCCGAACATCTCTAAAAATTAACCAGAAAATATCGAATATCAAATTATCTACGCCAAATCATGGCTAAAAATAGATCGTGGAATTAATGTCATACTAACATGATACTAACATTAATATCAAGATACTAACATTAATATCAAGATACTAACATTAATATCAAGTGTGCACGCACGAATGCAAAGGTAAAAGACAAAATGTTTACAAAATTGAATAAACTTATTACCAGTCAATGTCCTTATTTTCAGTACTTTTTATACATAACCATTCTCACATTATAGTCATACTACTACTACTACTAATTACTACTTCCTTCTACTACTACTACTACGTTTACTACTACCACTATGCGCCTTGGTGGTCTAGCGGTAGCGTGTTGGACCACAGATCACTACCACCCGTGTTCGAATCTCGGTGGGGACATATCTGAAGGTTGTTTCGTCTTTGACTTCGCTTCATTACCTTTGGAGGTCGCTCGGCCCATTTAGCCTACCACGTGCACAAAAGTGGCCGTAAAACATCAATCATCATCATGACTACTACTGCTACTACTAATAATAATAATGGCAGTAATATATTAAGAATAAACAATGCAATATTTGGATAATACGATACATTAATGCTTTGAGGCGCTCACTCCATGGTTCCAAAATTATTAGTGCCAGGATTCCATGTCATAACATTCCATAACTGCTACGTTCGTCATAACGTTCCTTAAACATCCCATCTGTCATAACGAGCAATTCTGTCATAACGGTCCTCAAATGTCACGTCTGTCATAACGTTCCTTAATTGTCCCGTTTGTCATAACCTTACCTGGCCATGTTGTGGTGGTCCACATCCTAAACAGGATGGTGACGTCCTCGCTGGCATAGAAATACGTCTATAGGGATAAAGTAAACTAATTGATAATAAATATTGCATTGACAAATTGACTGTTTGAGCTGGAAGTTTAAAATTTATTTGATTTGATGAAGTTGAATTAAAAAATGTTATTGTTTAGATGTCGCAGGTTTGCTGAAAAATTACCAATAAGTTAATAGTTTCTCCTAGTCTCATCCATGTTGCCGCTGTTTTTACTACTACCAACAACAACATGAAGAAAAAGAAATAATAATAATTTCGCATTGAGGTTAATCATCAATAATACATTTCTTCCATAGCCAAGTGTATTATTGTATAAAATAAATCACCTTACCGCCATTGAGATGTTGTCGGTGTCGTTTACAATCATCGCGTCAGTTGCAGATTTAATTGATGCATTAAAACTGGGATAATGTTTGGATGATAACACCACTTGTTAGTTGATCCTTAGTCTCCAAGAACTAATACAACTCGATGACATAAATCAACGATACGTGAACAATCCTAGTATCATGGAAAGTTCGTCTCAATAGAGCTTAATTGGTACGATCATCTGGTGACGTACGTATTGCGTCAATTCCCTCAAATAGGCTAATATCAACGGTATTGTCTTTATGATGACGGGAGTATTGTCAAAATTCCTGAATTCCAAATGTTAGCCTTTGGAAGCAAAATAAGATGTGAAATCTGACAAGAACTCAAAGATATGTTACTTAATCGTTATACAACGTGATTGAGACAAGATATTTCCGATGTTCGCTTCTTCTGTATTTAAAGCACCTGTTAACAGCTGTCAACAACGGTGTTCTATGTTCTAACGTCAAGACAAATACAAACAGAATAATTGCAGGCGGCAGCTGTTTCGAGATCCAGCTATTTTCTGGTCAATACGTGTTTATGAAACCATTCATGTTTACCTATTGGTTGTATACATGCACCGTGCAATGGTAGGTCCGGAACAGTTCTCCTGACGCCCTTATTAGTACAGGATCAACTTTGGAACGGACGATACAAGTGGATGATGATGATGATAATGATGATGGTACATTAGTGTAAACTAGTACAAATACACATAGTTCTAGGTATAGAACATGGAACTGGTTTCATTCTCCATGTACTGACGTCCGATTGTTACGATAACGTACTGTTAAGTGAACTCTCTGGCTTCAAACTCGTGATCAAAGTCGCTTTACAGGGTGCACTCTGTACTCCGACAATGTTTTGTTCCGACAACCTTATGTTCCGACAAACCCATGCTTTGGAGTTATGGCTGAAAGACCCATCCTTTAAAGGGACCCGTTTTATATTCCGGCGTTTCACTGTTCCAACAACGCAATGTTTCGGTATTCTGACCGGTGTTTTCAGACAGAACTCCGGTTTTGAAATAGCAACTATGGTGTAGGATACACGGAAAAGATGTGCTTAGGCGCCTATATGTTGATGACAGCCAATTTATGCCGCAGGAATATGTGGTATTTCGGCTGAAATAACAACTGGGATTTTTTAACATATGGAAACGATGGACTTTCAGAACAATAACATTATTCAAGATGTAACCATATTATTGCGTTACGCTCTCCAGTTGTCTTTTATTTACGCTTGTTCTATTTGATGACAAATACCTTATACCAGCATCTCGGCTCAAATCATACGACGAGTGTACCTGAAGTTTAGCATACACCACTAGTTGTGGAACTCGATATTATTGGGTCATCACTTTTGAAAAGATGAAATCTGTTGTAAAATATCAGCTTTTCAATGATGCTTTCACCGATAAATGAAATTGATCATTGAGTTTTATATACATTATATTCGACTGGCTCATACTAGTAAGGCTTTTATTAAATTTACAGCAGCAGCAACAACAACAACAAGACAACAACAAGAATGTATATAACATATATACACTGGACCTCAGATTACTACCACCTGAGATCGAATCTCGGCGTGTGCATATCTGAAGGGTGTTGCTCATACTAGTAAGGCTTTTATTAAATTTACAGCAGCAGCAGCAACAACAACAACAAGACAACAACAAGAATGTATATAACATATATACACTGGACCTCAAATTACTACCACCTGAGTTCGAATCTCGGCGTGTGCATATCTGAAGGGTGTTTCATCTTTGACTCCTCTTCTTTACCCTTGGAGGTCGCTCGGCCCATTTAGCATGTCATGTGCACACAAAGACGTAAGTGTTTGGATGAACAACAACATGCTGAAATTGAATAAGGAAGGATAAGACCGAATTCATTAGTTTCTCATCCAAGCAACATGCGAAGAAACCCGAGAATCCTCACATTAAGGTAGAATCCAGTTATATAAATTCTTCCATGTCATATATTGGATAATACACTAGAAATGGAGAAACAGGTGAATTATATGTATAGCGTGTTGGACAACAGATCACTACCACCCGTGTTCAAATCTCGGCGTGGGCATATCTGAAGGTTGTTTCATCTTTGACTTCGCCTCATTACCTTTTGGAGGTCGCTCGGTCCATTTAGCCTACCATGTGCACAAAAATGGCCGTAAAACACCAATCAGCATCATCATGTTATTATAAAATAAGAAATATGGGACTTATTCGTAATTAAGTACGTACATTATGAGACATGCAAGACTTTAAGTCCAAGCCTTTATAATTTCTCGACTGGATTATGGCAATGTATTGTTATATAAAAATTTCCCCTTCTCTCACAAACCACCTGCAGCGAGTGCAGAACTGTGCTGCACGTCTGGTGACACGTCCTAGAAAAGAAACAATTTATAAACAACACCAATATTGTTACAGCTGCACGAGCTTCATGTATGTAGGTTTCAGATCACTGTGCAAGATTCTGTTTCACACATTCAAAGTACTGAGCGGAATAACACCACTGTATCTAAGCGATCTAAGCCAAAACTATATACCAGTGAGACTGCTGAGATCTGAGTCCTGTTTTGACAATTTTGACGATGCCAAGCCCCAGTAAACTTGCATCGAGTAAAGACATATTTTGTAAGGTTCTTAAAACCCGTTTATTTAAATTAGCCTATTTATAATATATAAACCAGCGTATTTATGTATAAAATGTGTTTTAATTCTGTTTTAAATGTAAATTTAAGCGCCTTAATTAATTAGAGCAATTCAAGTTGAATAAATTAAGGCGCTATATAAATTATTATTATCATTATTATTATTATTATTATTATTATTATTATTATTATTATTATTATTATTATTATTATTATTATTATTATTATTATGTAACGGCTATGTTACATTTTGGATGATGTCATTATTCTGAAAGCCCATATCGTTCCTAATAGATCACTGTAACAAATATATTCCTTCGTGCATCAATCATATATTAAATACTGCATGTTGTTAAGGTGGTATTAATAGCTTGTAGCTGATATGTGACATATATGTTTATTTACATTAATAGATTTGTCAAAAATACCCCCTAAATTTGGTTTATCGATCTACTGGG
The DNA here is from genome assembly GCA_025642065.1 of Paralvinella palmiformis. Lineage (NCBI taxonomy): Eukaryota > Metazoa > Annelida > Polychaeta > Terebellida > Alvinellidae > Paralvinella > Paralvinella palmiformis. The sequence goes on along the minus strand of JAODUP010000335.1, from coordinate 384,153 downwards.
CGTAATGGAAGATTCACTGATATCTAAAGCTATAGCGTTTTTATGGATTTGATAATGTCCAATTAAAAATGTCATTAAGTCAAATAGATCATATATTTGTGTTTTTTTTCTCCAACCTTCCATATAGCTGAATATCAGCAATGTAATATATGTTGTAGCAAGGGCGAAACTTAGCAAGAACGAAAACATTTATTCACTGCCAGGATCTATAGTGTTACATATGTGTGTGTGTGTGTGTGTATGTGTGTGTGTCATCGACATTCAAATGGTAATACTTAATACTTATATGGCTACATGCGTAAAAATCCAGACGGTGTGTGTGTATATATATATATATATATATATATATATATATATATATATTGTAAAATCAAACAACAAAAACATTTATAAGAATTAACCATGCAGTCGTTGATCAGATTTATTATAAATCCACACACACACACACACACATATATATATATATATATATGAGAGAGAGAGAGAGGGTGTGTGTGTGTGTGTGTGTCACTTCTGTCATGGAATGGCTACTTAAGATTGATCATTATCAATTACATGAAATAGATGTCTCTTGTATAAAGCGAATTGAGCCAATGAAAACACTAGCTGACTAGGATTCGAAGCCAGAAACACGGACGTCTTTTGTCCAGCATCCGCTCCTGCGCTGCTAGAAACGCATATGTCATATAGGGCCATATATATATATATATATATATATATGTTTATTGCGACTGATTGCATAAATAACAAATAACGGTACCAGACAGCTCTATAATATAAAATATAATTATAACGTTTCAAAGTGTGCCCGACAGAGAATGTGTCATGAATATTCACGAAGTGACACACACACACACACACACACAAGACAGGTGCGAATCGATCTGAAGGTAGATCATGTGACCAAACAATGTGGGTAATGTCGACTGTTTCGTATTTAAATGTTGTAAACGAAGTTTATTAACAACATGAATTTGTCGGTGATTTTTGTTAAGCAAGATAAAACATATAACAACGTCTGTTTTATAATTTATTAACGTACAATATAAATATTAGTTTAGCAAAAGGTGAGAAACTCCGTCGAGGCTACAAAGACAGTGAAGGCGGGTGCGCACACCTGAATTCTAGGATAACTCGATGTTGACAAAGTTAATGGTGTCATCCCCGTTCTCTGAATTTATGGAACATGGCTAGAGGGAGCGATTATAGACTAAAAACAAAGACTGGATTACTGATATGGGTTGTCTGGATTGCGATATGCCCGGACTGTGTCAAACCAGATGATAGATTTCAGGGGGGTGAGGTAGTACCCCCGGGGATGACTCTCAGGGCATGGGACAGCCCTTTTTATATAACCCACGATATAATTGTTAGAGAGGAAGCGAATTTAGTTATAGAACCCGGTGTTGAGATGATCTTGTCGCCTAAAGTTATGATAGCCGTTAACGGGACACTCACTGCCAAGGTAAGTGTTCACTGTGAATGTGTCTGCATGTTGGTATAAATAAAACCCTTTTATTTTATGCAGATTAAAATCAGTACATGTTTTGCTTGACCAATTATTATATGATCTTAATATATATATATGTGTGTGTGTGTGTGGTTACTATTTGAAATATTATAATAAAATGTAGTTTTTGCATAATTAAATAAAATATATATGAAACACAAAACAATAATAAATATCACATACCAACAATGCATTAAATACACATTTAGCAAATATGTTTAGACAACTTGGAGGGGTCGTCATTGTTTTGTTTCACCCTTTTATTATAATCATCCACACGAATATAACTGTTACTCTATTAGTTTTATTGTGATAATAAAGTGGGGGAGGGGGGTTCACTTGGCAATCCATACGATTTGAGGGCCTTCCACCAATCAACTGGGGAGATCTTTGTCGCAGCATCGGTGAAATTCGTGGAAGGAAATGGTGATGCTCGCGCTTGGTAGTTTATCATCACCGTGATGAAACTTTAATCTTATGATACAGTCCACTCGCTGACAATGCCTAATTGTTGTCTTGTTAGATGGGCACCTCCGTATATGTAGGGATGAACCATGTATGCCACCAGATGTTCATCAGGGACGTTTTTCTACGAGCTTGATAATGAATACAATATCACAGTCACAACACAGAGATTTTCAATGTCATGAAACTTTTCAGTGTTCAGAAATCAACACGTGTAGTACCTACATTATTAACGGTGTTAATAACGTCTGTGTAAAACCTTCCAACCCCGATGTAGGTATACAGTAGCACGAGAGATAATAATACTGATTTAAATGTGATTTTGGGCTGTTTTAATACATTCGGAAATGAAGTCACAAACGCCCTGATTTGGGAGTAATTAAATCACTAATACAATGACAATAGGTGTCAGTGTGAGAAAGGGGATCAGCAGATTATCAGGACCAAGGGGATTAGCAATTGGGCTCAGAAGTTATGGTCATATAATATATATTCAGTGAGTGTCAACTAGAATTGATGATTGGGGTATCATGGGACAATTGCATCCAGTTGTGATTTGATTAACTGCCAAATTGGGTTTTGTGGGCTTTCTGTATCAATTAAATACACAACTGATCAATGCATTATACAATATGTAGTAATACTAACGCTATGTTTCAATGAACAGGTATTATTAACACTTGACATTCTTGTGATTTTCACAGTAAAAATTGAATTTCTTTCGAAAAGGGAGTTTTTTACAATTCATTATAAAAAACCAGTTTTTTTTTACATGATGTTAAATAATGGTGTTAGTAACGTATGTGTAAAAAATCTGCCAGCCATGGCAAGTTTTGTCCAATATTTGTTGTATGATATATATTGAAGTCCCCCATGATCTTAATTTGCATAGAAACATAGCAAAATGCTCCCAAGTAGAAACCAAATGTAGGGCATTGATGAAGTTACCCCCCCCCCTCACTACTCACAGGGAAGGAGTATAGTAAGATGGATTTCTTTCATTTTGTGATATATAATCATGAAACAGCAGGGTTGGCTTTCTCCCCGGCAGAAAGGTATTTCTCCCCTGCCATGGGGAGGAAAAGGGGAGAAATACCTTTCTGCTGGGGAGAAACTGGGGAGAAACTTCCAGATGTGTTTATTTTAAGGTGCAAAGCATAACCATGTGTAAGCCATGGTATCACCAAGTACATTTGTACAGGGATACAATTAAATTGTTGTTTTCATCTGTTTAATAATGTTTAAGGAAAACAACAAAGTGCTTCCAGACATAATCTTGCTGTCTATTTCCATTGAATATGTTGAATGTTATGCGGTAAAGTGTATAACAAACCTGCAAGATAAAGCAATTTGTCCACCCACAATATTCAACATTTACAAAGTATAAATTTGTATGTCATATGTGCACACCATGAGACTATATGTAAATGATGACATTATTAATAGCCTTGCGAATTTATACTACTGATGATCAGCCAACATATACCTGCTCAAGACTAAATCACTAATTTGCTGAGATTGATAAACCCCCATCAGTGTCACATTAATCTAGTCAATATGAAGTCTATCTTTCATATAATTAGGCAGTGTAGATGCAGATATGGTGTAATAACAATCATACACCACTCACCCACAGGTGCATGTTTAATATGCAGCAGTGGGTGAGTGTTATTACACAGAAGCATCTCTTCACAGTGATACATACATGTAGTTATTACTACAGACTACATGATGTTGTCAGTAGTATTCAAGCTCCTCATAGTTAATTGGGTATTTGATAGTGTTATGTTGCCTTGCATAACAAAACAGTCATTATCAAATCAGATTTATTCAGCATTATAATGTATATCACTGTACAGATACCAGAAATAAATAATCTCAATCTTTTATCTCACAATCTTAAACGTGATGAATTATTGACATACACTTTAAAGTATGTGGCATGTGGAGAAGATTTATAATTAAATAACTTATGCTTATGTATATTGGTTTCAAACTGTAAAGTCTATTAATTGGGTATTTTCACAGCAATTTTCCCCAAATTTAGTTTCTTCCCTTTCTGCCATTTCTCCCCTGGGCCGTATCGTAAGATTTGTTTAATTCCTGTCTCTCTTTTAATACCATTTCCTATAATTAAGATCATCACATCTCAGTCAAAGAATAATTTATATATTTTCATTCATGAGTGTCTTTTTAACAGGGTTGGCATGTTTCTTCCAAGTATGGTAATAACCACGGTAAAAACCAGGTTATTTCTGTTATGGAAGAAATACTTTCTTCCCTTCCATTTGGGGAAGAAATGGAAGATTCCCCAAAATGGTACAAAATCATCATCCAAATTTACATTTTCAAATTTGACAAATATTAATATATTTTTCATGCTATTCATACATATATGCCATTAAAAAAATTATAATAGGATATAGTCTTCATGTCTGTTGGTTTGCAACAAATCTTTGGGATCAAATGGAAGAAACTAAAAAGTATTTGTTTTGAGCAACATATTGAAATTAATTTTACCATAAATATTCTCAGTTAAGTCAATTTTTTTAGGAGGGAAAAGGGAATTCTCGTAAGCACCTCGACTTATATGCATGTCATATTTCCTACCAGCTGAAAGAAAGATGTTTTGGGCCATCCTTGACACACAACACTATAAGATTCAACCCAATAAGAGCCAGAGTTGGAACAAAATCACTACATTGCTGCCTATTAATCCACCAATAATCAATAAATAATTATTAATTTTCACCAAACTATTACAATAAATATTAACTAGTGTCTTTTAATATCATCCTGATTTTATAAACTAAATTCAACACAACGCAATACTTATGTCGCCAACTCTCTTTATTGATATATGCAAATATAAATTGTGTAATATTGTACAATGTCTTAAATGACCAATTATTTAACAAACATACATTATGTAATCGTACACATTTTGTATTCATAACACATTTTGTTTACAACATTTCTTTTTTACCATATTATAAAGAGTGTAACTAACCTACACTAACTACGAGAAATGAGATACATGTACAAATTAATCATCATAAATCATAATGCTAAAATTTGTGGTGGGAGGGAAACTTTTGTCCACTTTAACCTGCCATGTGGTGGTATTGCTCTACTGGAGCCAACTGATCTAGAGCTTAGGTAAATTGTTTGTTTTGTTGTTCGGGGAGAATCCCCAGGCTGTCGCTTAATCAGCACAGCCTCTATGTTCGAGTGGTTGAGAAATCTCCTCCCCCACCACTCACAGGGGAGCAGTACTGAGAGATGGAGCCGAAATACCCTGAGGGTGGTCACTGCCAGAGTGTTTTACGTCCTCAGGGGGTTTTTAACGTCCCGCTTTATTTTAAATAATTCAGTGGAGCGCCATTTAACGTGGTCATCCACCCATGATGTAGTGAGCCGAGAAATTAATCCCTGGAAAAGTTTCGACCTCTTACGGGGTTCGAACCTGTGACCGTTGGCACCAAGTGCCGGGTGCTTAACCACTAGGCCACCGGAGCTCACTTTAGGTAAATTGGTTTTGGTGTTCGGGGAGAATCCCCAGGCTGTCGCTTAATCAGCACAGCCTCTATGTTGGAGTGGTTGAGAAACCTCCTCCCCCACCACTCACAGGGGAGCAGTACGGAAAGATGGAGCCGAAATACCCTGAGGGTGGTCACTGCCAGAGTGTTTTACGTCCTCAGGGGGTTTTTAACGTCCCCCTTTATTTTAAATAATTCAGTGGAGACGGCAGCGTCATTTAACGTGGTCAGCCACCCACGATGTAGTGAGCCGAGAAATTAATCCCTGGAAAAGTTTCGACCTCTTACGGGGTTCGAACCTGCGACCGTTGGCACCAAGTGCCGAGTGCTTAACCGCTAGGCCACCGGAGCTCACTGCTTAGGTAAATTATAATGACACAAGATATATATACACAGTCCATGGCATCCCACATGGGAATCTGGCCAATTAACATAATCTGGATACAGTAAGCTCCGCCCACAGTACAGCAACACCACCTCTGATTGCTATTTCTGAATTTACTCCCATTCAATGTTTAGAATGGGCCCGAAAATTTATTAAAAGACAACATGCTACAACTAATGATTAAAAAGCAGTTGATAATGACATATTAATACAATGGTTTTGATTAGATTTTATCTGGCCAGTATTTACCAGAATATGCTTGAGATAGTCCCCAAAATAAAGTTGGCCCATTTGCTGGTTTATAATTTTTATATCTGTACATATCCTTATACTCGTTTAATATAGGTATTCCAGTGAGTCAGAAATTGCAGCACAGTCAAATCTTCTCCTAACTAATCTCTTAATTTTGTATTTCTGATACTATTGCCTCATCTTTTGTGTTCAAAATTAGGGCACACCACAAACTCCCATCCACTTCACGTCAGATATAGGCCAGGCTGACCCTGAACCTGATTGGCCAGAAGATATACGACTTGTAGATGATCGGAGCGTCACTTATGGGAGACTTCAGGTTTTATATCGAGGAAAGTGGCGTGGTGTTTGTGCAAATTCCATCAAGTAAGAATGAGAAGACCAAGTATTATTTCTGTTTAATATGCTTTAGTTAGTGAAAACTATTTTCCATAACCTGGTTATATATCTATGATTTCAGTTGATAAGTAGATTTTGTGTTAAGTGTCTTGCAATTCTATTGTGCAAGTCTGAGTAAGATGTTTTACAATGTTCCTGTACTATTTTTGTGTGGAATACAGTCAGGTCGGATGCAAATTTACATCTTTTTCTTTAGTCAACAGTTCATAATTACTGTTCTTTCTTTTGGCAGCTGGACTGAGGCTGACACGACAGTTGCTTGTCGCCAGCTGGGTTTTGATCATGGCAATTTCAGCTTTTTCTCCTGGTCAACAAACGATTCAATGTTCATGTTGTATCACAAGCCAAACTGTAATGGAGATGAACAAAGTGTACTCAAATGTCCTGGTGTTGGCAACATCAAGATTGGATCCAGAATATGTAGTTAGTGTTTGATTTATAATTGAGTGGGTGTGGGTGCACATTGATATACATTTTAAATACAGTAAAAGTTGGTTATAAATAACTAGGATATAACAAAATGTTATCTTAAAGTGAAGTGGTTAGCTGGTCTGGCCAATCGTCCATTCACTTTCATAGTAAAGAAACTGGATATAACAAAATTTATACAACAAAAATTTGCTCAGAGTGAAGTGATTTTTCGGTCCCAGCAGCATTAAATCAATATAAATGGTGGTGGTTATAACGAAATACGATGTTTGAAATTTCAATTGTCAGTCAGTCCAGCGACCGTTGTGATCATTGAAATCATAAATGCAACAACCAATATGCCACAATACCCTTTGAATCAAAGGGTATTGTGGCGTATATTAAACTTTGAATAGAGACAAATTTCTATCAGTGTTAAAATAAAGGGGAACATTAAAGACTCCCTGAGGACGTAAAACACTCTGACAGGGACCACTCTTGGGGTATTTCGGCTCCATCTTTCCATACTGATCCGCTGTGGTGTGTGTGTGTGTGTGTGGGGGGGGGGAACTATTCCCAACCACTCCAACATAGAGGCTGTGCTGAATAAGCGACAGCCTAGGCATTCTCCTCGAAATACAAAGCAGGCAATCAGTAATCAAAAATCGCAATGGCTAGCAAACGTAAACTAGTTATCTCTTGACACAAAGTTGAAAGTTCTTAATGAAGTTGACTAAAAAGTGAAAGCTAAGACTCAAATTGCTAAAGAATATGGTGTTCCATGTAGCACACTGTCAATGTGGCTGAAGAACAAGGATGCCTTGAGAAAAGCTCACAGAAATTTGTTTGCAAAACTGAATGTCTTTCTTCAGTCATCGCCTGACACACAACAGATTTTTTCACGTAAAATCATGAAGGAGACTATAGAAATAAAAGATGAAATTAATTGTTGGTTTTCATCGTCCAATCAGAGACTGGGAACACATCAGCTCCGTGTCTTAATAAAACAGGGTTATTTTCACCAATTATCGCTCATGTGTTGGTAACTAATTTGAAAACTTGGATAAAACAAAGTATCATTATAAGTGAATTTAATTTCCAGTCCCCTCGAATTTTGTTATAACCAACTTTTACCGTATATTGCTATAACTTAGACTGGGATAACGCATGCTAGAAGGACGGTTTTATTTTAAAATGATCGTATGTTTATTTCTGATCTCTAGAATTGTTTATTTATTTATACAGAACACCAGCAAACGATCCATTTGGACTGTTATGGACTGTCACCGGCCTCCCCAGCCCATAACTACTGGTGGGGCATGGAATTTTATAATTCTTCTGTAACGCTTGTCAGAGATGTCGTCAACCTAATTAAGATCAACGAGTCGTCATCCGTGCTCAGTAATATTATCATTGATTATGCTGGAGTAGATCCTTTTGGACAGCCCGTACCTGCCATCAGAGCTAGTCCATTTGCTCCACATCTCATTAATGTTACGCTGCAGCATTGTGCTCTTGATGCCACTAATTTCACTGGTGTACTTTCTTCAACGGTGGTTAGGAACTCAGTCATCATGAACAACAGAGGTAAATATATATTATTATCTCACGATTCCAGACAAATATCGATGTATATGTAAAATATATAAACATACTTTCATATTTCTCTGTGTGTGTTTCATTTACATATTATATAATTATTTATAATTTATCAGGGGAACGTCTTCAATATAAATAGTATACATATGGTATTGTTAATTTTCAAGACTTTACAAATTTAAGTTTATTATGTTATACTTTAACATAACACAAAATCAGTAAACAAAAACAAACTTCGGGCTGTGTCGGCATAGAACAAGGTTTTAGAATCAGTAATAAATTATTTACCTGTTCGTTTTCAGACTAATAGCATGTTTTCATATGATAATTGTTTATTTAAAATTAAGTTGATAAAAATAACTTCTCATCTGAAACTCTTTTTTATTAAATATAGGTCATGGCCTGTCAGTGGAGACCCATCTTGGTCGAGTCTCTGTTTTGGACTCTCAGATAACAAACAACAGAGGAAATGGCATCAAAACAAAGTTTCTGAATGGGAATTTTCTTATTCTGAATGAAGATCAGACGTTCTGTAAACGTGGCTCAAACAATGTCGGCAATCCTGATTATATGCCAGTGATCATAACTGCAATTCCAATAGAAAGCCTACCTAATGACTATTGTGAAAAGGTTAGTATGAAATCCTTACAAAGTGTATTTTGGTCATGTTTTTGTTGTAGAAAAAAATCTCAATAAATGTATATTTCTTTATAGGGCAAATTCTCTCCTGATGGCTTAAAACCTCTTCTGTCAAAATAACTAAAAAGGGTGCTCCCTTCAATTGATTAGCCCTTAGTTTATGGGCAATGAGATCCGCCTTAAAATACTACCCGTGCTTAAAAAGTTTTAAATATACTTCCGAGCATGGAATCCTGCACCAAGTTGTATTTTGTAATTATCGTATGAATGCATTTGTTTATCCACATACACACTCGCATCACTGTATTCTTGCCAACTACAGAAATTTGAAACTCGGTCTGGTCGACGAGTGACTTTGACTATCCTGGAGATGGATATCGAACCACTAGCGGATGGTTGGATCAATGTGTATGATGACTACAGAGCCAATCCTGATAAGTTAATAGCTTCATACAAGATCATCAATGGTACCATGCCACAGGGTGTCACATCTACAATAGAATATCTATATGTGAACTTCAACTGGACAAACCCACCTGGCTATGAGAAGGGCAACTGTGAGACTCTGAAGGACTGTGTCAAGGTGACCTTGCTTGTTGATGCTGCTGAATGTAAGTTATGTTATTTCCTTATATATTTTCAGTGATGTATTTCATCATTCTCCTTGATATTATTATTATTATTACATGTGTAATATGATCTTTGGTGGTGCTAATTCCTGAGTAAAAATGAGACAGATAATGTTGTTTGTTTTGATGTTATATTGTAATGGTATTAACAGCAGTAAATTAAAATTCATGTAAGTGTTATGTATAGAATATTACTTAGAACATCTAGTCCTAGGATATTTAAACTGTCTGTAATTGGCTTTAGATAATTGGCTATTGATGCTATAAAATGGGCTGCAATTTATGTTACTTTCAATAATATGATAAATTAAACACTCAGTGCAGCTCTGCTTGGCCTTTCTTGCACCACAAAACAATAACAATTCATATTTCAGTGCAAGCTAATTCAGTACATAAAATGCCCGAAATAGGACAAGATTTATTTGGTTAAAATTTGTTTTCAAAAGCAGTCAATCACCACATTGGGATACCAGAGCCCAGTGATCCCCAATAGAAGGGACCATTTCTGAGTAATAGAAGTGTTTACATTTGATCTTTGAAAAGAAACAACACTGTGTTTCAAACCTTGGTTTCTAACATTTGATAAGCTATTTGGCAATATATCTGAGATATTTGATAAGCTATTTGGCAATATATCTGAGATAATATACGTATAAGTTTTAAAATCTGACATCAAACTGATGATTTTCTTCATCTTTGATTAAATGTTTCAGTTTCCAAAGAGGAGTTCTTTGTAAACAACTCACAGGTCAGCAACAACACTCAGCATGGCATATATGTTGAAAATGTGCGTAATTTTATGCAAGTGAATGCCAGTGAAATCAGCAACAACAAATATGGTGCTGGACTTCGTGTTTTTGGTGGAGCTGGTAAGATGTTTATAACGACTAAGTGTGTGTGTCTGTGTGTGTGTGCTTGTGATTTATTTAATTAATTATTTATCAGAAGAATGTCCATAAGCCGTGTCCTTTTCAACATAAGTTTGTGAAAGGATAAAACATCATAATGTTGAACAAAAAGTCTGCCTCCTGTTAAAGCTGAGTTGGCTAGAAATCTGTATCTTGAACAGTGCCATAGAACTCCATTTATAAAATATAGTAAATCCTGAGATTCTGACTACTTGTTTGAAGCATTTCCTGCCATCTTTCCATTTGCTCAATTGTTTTGGTGTTTGGTGAAAAAAGTAATGAGATATTTGTATACATGGGTCATCTATTTCTGTAAATCTCAAAAGGTACATAATTTGGTTTACTTTATGTCCTTTATAAATGAAAAAAATTATGGCTGGATGAAGCTCCATATTTAATATTTATATGGTCATCATCATCATCATCCATGGTTTAATTGGTAGTGTGTTGGACCACAGATCACTACCACTTGAGTTCAGATCTCAGTATGGGCATATTTGAAGGGTGTTTCATCTATGACTTCGCTTCATTACCTTTGGAGGTTGCTTGGCCCATTTAGCCTACCATGTGGACAAAAGTGGCCGTAAAACATCAATCATCGTCATCATCTGTATTTAATCTAATCAGTATTATTTCTGGTAACAATTAGGTGATATTCACGTCAATGCCAGCCATCTAGAACACAACCAAGATAATGGAATTAACATCACATACGATGGTGGCTGGAGGATCTTTAACATGTCATCATTTAGTTATAACTTGGGTAATGGCATTAATGTTACCCTAAATGAGACAAGTGTTGATAACAAAACAAGGTAAGTGTTACTTCTTGTGTAATCTCTAACACAATGAACCCTATATCTGTTGTAGATTAAGTTGACTTTGTGAAGTGTTACCATCTTAAAACCTATTTCAGTTAAATTATCTTTGGTAACATCGTTCAAGGTTTGATTCTTTTATTTTTGGCATGAACAAAATATGTAAATTTCAGGTGTATTTGTGCGAGTCTGATTAAAAAAATTATTACCCGATGTCATTTTCATTGTTTTGTTTTGTGATTTAATTTTTCATAATATGTCCGTTTTACAACAGATATGCCAAACAACAGAGGACAGAAGTGTCGAGGTCAAACTTTGTGTTTAACGATGGCTATGGCATGCGAGTTGGTAACTGTTGTCGGCCGGGGAATATCGTCGTCAATGACAGTCTCTTCATGCAGAATACGTGGGATGGCATTGAAGTGGAATCCTGCTTCAGGGTGGTGCCTGTAAATAATGTCACAAATTTCACGCTGGCAAACAATACATTTGATGGCAACTATGGACATGGCGTTCGTGTTAATCCAATGATTAACATGGTTGGCATAATGACCAATAACACATTTAAAAATCACCCGAGACATACATTTCTGATAGATAACACGGATGATTTCATTAAAGAGGTCGTCTTCAGGGAGATGAAGGTTGATTATGCAGTAATTGAGAATGACTTTCTGAACAATGAGGGATTCTATGTGATTCATGTTCGTTTGACCCAGAGCAGCAAACAGCAGAAGCTGGCATTCAAATACAACCGCATTCGTCACAATCGCATTAAGGGAGGGTTTCCAACGATTAATGAACGAACTCGTGCCTATGGTGTCATTTTGCTGTCATCTAGCAATGTGAATTTCAGTCGGAACCATCTCGAGAATCCTGATTCGCGATATGAATTGGCAACGCACCTCCTCGATAAAAGTGCTCACATGGAAGCGACTCGACTATGGTGGGGTACCACAAACTACACTCTGATGTCTGGTCGTGTATTCGACCAATACAACAGGTTTGACTTGCCACAGATCAGTTATTATCCATCATTGAACTCGGATCATCTCTACGGGGAATGGCTCAATGATCAGGTTCCTCCATTCGAACCACAATTCTTGCGTGACGGAAATACAATAGGTGGACGACTGGTTAATCGATTTGTTACCAAGCCAGGTATAACCAATTGAGAATTGACATCTATATAAATGATCTTCCAATTAACTAACAATATGAGATTAAGCTGCTGATATTTAATTCCTTTCCACAGAACAAGAAATTATTTTTTAATTTATTGGTGTTTTTCTAGCTCATTAAAAGCAAGGATTACAACAAATTAATGTGTGCATTTTATTAATTTTTTTTATATCACCAGGCCAGACATACCATGTAGATCGTGACGTTAATATTGTCGCCGAAGAAGCCCATGGGGAGCTAATTATATCAGAAGGTACCATATTAGAGGTAGAAAATGCTATTGGAATTCTCGTCCAAGGTCTACTGCAAGCAAAAGGTTCTGAACTAATGCCAGTGATTTTTAGGCTTAGCAATGAGTCAACATATACAAACAGGTAGAGTTAGAGAATCAATTTTAGAAGCTAGTCAAATGAGAAGTTATTTGTGTGTTGTTTTGCATGTGTGTGTGTGTGTGTGTGTGTGAACTATGGACAAACCTAGCTGTGGTTGAGTTATATTTGAAATGTTTTACTGTTGTTCCTAAACTGTATTTGGTAGAAATATAATTTATATTTTCTTTTAAATATCATATTGAGTACAACAGAGCAATGACGTTTTGATTTAAAATGAGTAGCAAAAATTAAATAAACCCATTAAATTATCATCAGTATTATTTTTGAAATAACTAAATGTTAGTCAATGAAGTATCTGTAGATCATTGAAAAAATGTCAATAACCTGCAGCAGATCCGATCTGATCTGTTTTTATAGCAGTGACCAGATCATCGCTAGCCATTGACTAATTGTAAGTGCTTTTCCACCTCGTGAAGACTGTCTAGTAACACTGATCAGGTGAGGATAAGGTCAAGGTGAAAAGTATTTTAATTTTTCAGTTCTATTGTCCGTTTGGTTGATGGACCAAATGAGTTTGAGGGACGCCTAGAAATACTTCCAGAAGGTGGCACTGAATGGGGAACAGTTTGTAATGAGGTAATTGAATGTTGAGTTATCTCTGTGCTATAACAAATCTTGTTTAAAATTCATAATAATATGTTGCCAAGTGAGTTAGGGTATCATGGGCATGGTGTGCTACAGGTCAGAGTTCTATCCTAGGCTGTGACTCTTGATTTAGGTAAGTTTTTAATCTAGGAAGATCCCCTCAGACATATGTTCCAGGTGTGACCAGTGCTTAGACTAAAAAAAGGACAAATGTTCGCTCATCCAGTCTAACAACTGATACATTATTCTTCCTTATATTTTCTGTTTGCCAAATTCTACATTAATTTAGAATTAGTCCCTGAGAGGAAGCATTGAGTTACAGACAATCATATACTGCCTCTTTAGCCTCATGGGTAGAGTGTGAGACTATTTACCTATAGCTATGGTCATTTTGTGCGGGATGTCGCATGTTCATGCCTCGGCCATGGCACTATAGTAGGAGGAGTTTTTCATCCAGCCAGGCAACTGGCAAGGTTTTCTCCACCGAATATGCCATATATTCTAAATTCTAAATTTATTTAGAATTAGTCTTCGTGGGGAAGCTATAAATTACAGACCATATGCGTCTCCCTCATTTGAGGTTGCTAGCCACATTAAAAACTGCCATTTTGGCCATTATTATTATATTAATATATTATTTTTTGTTATATTGTTATGTATTTCCTGTGTTTGGTGTAAATGTATGAATTAATTTTAATCAGTGGAATCTTTATAAATATATTTTACAGCTGCAGATTTTACCGAATTTGTATTAACGCTTCCCATTTTTTAGGGATGGAATGTTCAATCCGCATCAGTGGCATGTCAGATGATGGGTTGGGTTGTTCATCCTGATGACTGGGGATTCTATGAGGTCACAGCTGGTGAACCATGGCAACCAGTATGGCGCAGTAGTGTACGATGTACTGAGCTAGACATGGATTTCACTCGCTGTAAAGCAGATGGCCCATTTGATCACAGCTGTAACCACACACAGGATGTCTACCTCAGGTGCAAGAAACCAACTTGGGGAGGTATGTTAACTTGTTTCTAGGCCACAACCACAGCACATTGGTTGTCATGATAAATTGTTAATTTTGTTTAACCTGTTGTTATTTTATGTTCTTTTTGATGGTCTGTACATTATTAATTCATGTACATTCCAACCTTTTGGACAAATTAAAAACTTTATCATACATTTTATATAAATAGGTCAGTAAACAGTAAAGCTATCTCTGTGTCTGTTTTGACTCCCAACAGGCATTCATTTCCTGTCAAATGCCAGGCAGAGTGTGATCTCACAAGCAATCATAACCGAATGTGGCCTTTTAGACCCAACATTGTTCACCTATACACCTGCAATCCGTATAGATTACAATACACATACTCTGGAGTACCTAAAGGTTAGAACTACCCGATTTTAATTTATAATTTTATGTTTAAGTATGGAAAATTAGATTTTACCAAAGTCACATATTACCACAAATGCTGCATGACATATTTACAATGACATACTGCATCTGTGGGCATAACTTCCTTCTTTGACATTTAGTGTGCTAAATTATAGAATCTTTAACACATACTGGATGTTGTCTAACTATAAATAGCCGAGAAAAATAATTATGGTTCGAGAGGTTACTGAATGTTAAATAAGTTGTCAAATAAACATGAGCATCTGGATATGGGCACATTCACTAAATCGCAATAAAACTTTCAGGTAGTCGATAATGTGGACGATGGCATCGAGATCATGAAGAATGATGTTTACACTTATGCTGCTCTGAGACATTCATTAGTGATGAATAATCAGGGAAATGGAGTTTCCACACGAGGTTCATTCTTTGAGTTGTTCAACTGTACACTGAGCCACAACCTGAAATCTGGTTTTGAGTACAATCCACACTATACCACATACGAAGCACGCCAACTTCGTGCTGGAATCCATGATGCTCTCTACCTGAATGAGGAGGAAGTGTTGTTTCTTGGAGTTGAAGCAAAAAAATTCGTTGTGACTCCAGTAATGGTTATTAGCGGAAGTGAACGTTACATAATGGAGATTTCTGTAAATGCTCAGTATCGTGTTGTCATGGACATTATAGACTATACACCACTGATTCGAAGGGAGAACGTTACTGTGTATGACAGCCGCAAGGACAACATTGATAATCCCGGTACACGATTCTGGAAGATTGAAGATGACTTGCCTGATTTTCCAGTGGAATCACAGACCCAGTATCTGACAGTCGTCTGGGATGTGAAGCTTGCATCTACGGGGAGATTTGCTTTTGTTGTCAGATCAAGTTAGTAGCTCATATCTGTTTGGATTTCTGTCATTTATTTGGGAATGTGTGTCTTTTTTGACAATTCATTGGTAATATTTTGTTTAGATTGATGACAATGTATAAATATGCTTTGGTGTAATTACTGTCAGCGTCGCTTATTTTCAGAACAATACAACTGGCGTTGGCCATTTGCTGAACTCCGTGTACGAAATATAACAACAAGCAACAACGAACGTGGCATTGTTACTCGACACTACAATGAACCATCAAATGAATTCTTGGACTTGTTCTTTCGTTATCGGTGGGAGACTGTCCAGATGTATGGAATAAAGTTCCTCAATAACACCTATGAGGCACTCCATGTCCCCAGCATCACCAAATACCATGAACTTTATCTTCCCACTTTTGAGGAGCTCCAAAATCCATTCAAAATCTGTGAGATAACATATGAAGTGGATTCTTGTTATTTTACTATGAACGGTGGAGGCGTCCTTGGTGAGCACAATCACGTAGAGTTTTCCAACAACATCTGGATTTGGCAGGTGACGAATAATCACTTCGAGTATAATCATGGTGGAGGATTTAGCATCGAACTTCCCATGGTTAATTTAATGTCATCAGAACTTTATAACCACAGTGTTGACATAAATGACACCATATTTGAAAGCAACCAGAACTTTGAATTCCGCATCGATGGCTTTTACTGTAACTCCAGCATAGCGAGAAATCGTTTCCAGGGTAACCTGTGCAAAACTGGCTGTGTTACTATCTCGGGGACAGAGAAAGATTTTGAAATGAACGATAATGAATTTTTTGAGAATCAGGGCAGGTACATTTTTGAGATCAACATGCACAGCCATACCCCATACACGAGGTGGGTGGATGCCCAGATCATGTATAACAATTTCAAGAGGAATCGCAAAATGGATGGTGAGACGGAGCAGGGTGCGTCGAGTACCCCTACTACATATACGATGGGGATTAAAGGTCTTCAGAACATCACCATCATCAAAAACCTCTTTGATAATTATCTGGATTTTGAACTTGTTGGTGGTTATAGCTCATCATCACTGGAAAACTATCTAGATGTCACTCAGAATTGGTGGGGAACAAATGATCAGGTTAGATTGTACAGTGGCTTATAAAAATATTTATAGTAGTAATATAAGTATTAATGTTAATGGTATAAATAGATAACAGTTTACATAATCTATTAGAAATATTGATTAATGTGATAACATTAACATAAAGTATAAGTAATATCCAAAAAATCTACATTTAAATTTGTAAGAAAGCATAATTCTCACTCACTTAGGTGAGAAAAGCTTAATTTGAAGGAATTGCTTCATTTATTATAATATGCAGAATTTGCATTCACAGCTGGTTTGTTATTTATTTGGGGACTTACGCAGTTCATCAAATAACAATAATGGTCTGTACTTATTATTCAAAATGTTCAGTAGGCTTCTGTTTATATTTTTAAATAGGTTGAAATTCAGTCAAAGATCTTTGATTTTGATGACTGGAATAGCTATGCTATAGCTGAGTATTATCCACATTTGGTTGGAAATTACTTTGATGCACCACCATCCACTGAAGGAAAGTACGTTCCCGTATTTGACCCTACCCAGCCATTAGGTGGACGAATTACTGGAAACTTGCGACTGCCAACTAGAGCCGAGCCATACATTGTGAACAGAGATCTGACGATCATGCCAACAGGTTCACTTATCATTGAGAAAGATGTTGAAATACAGTTTTATCCAAATGTCGGCATTCTAGTATTGGGCTCAATGAGTGCCCTTGGAAGTGAAGACAAACGTATCAGATTCACTCCAATCAGAAAGAGTGATTATATTAACAGTACTCGGATAACAAAACGTTCCATTAATCGTGACAGCATCTTACAAAACAAACCAGTTGAGAGCAATGTTTTGCCACTGCAGGTACGTTTGAGTGGTGGTGATAATTCAGACGAAGGATTTATTGAAATATACAATGACACAGAACACCGTTGGGCTCTTCTATGTGACAGTAACTTTAATGACAGGACAGCAGAGGTCGCTTGCAAGACCATGGGCAAAGAAAGCTCTAATGCCATAGTGCGTCGTTCAAGCTTGTATGACTATTATGTTTTTGGCTACCCGAAGATGCATGAACAGCTGATTGAGTGGTTCTGGAGAGAGACATTCATTTGCGATGGAACGGAGTCATCTCTTGAGAAGTGTCGCTACAAGATAAACTATAATCTGTTTACATGCATGGAGGCACATGAGTATGTGTTTATGAGGTGTGGCCTACGAAATCTTGCTCCTGAATATGAATACTGGGGAAACATACGCTTCTCTACAGCTGAATTTGAAGGCAGTAACATATGGGTAATTATTTATATATAAAATCATCACCATTATTGACATAAATTATGGTAGGCAAATTCTTGTAATTGATTTCATATTTATTAGTATTCCGCATGATAATAATTTGGATTGTTTAACTGTCTTTATTAATGATGACATGTTTTAATCATCTCGGTCATCAGCCTGGATTTTCTCTCATGGATCATGTGGATATTTATGGTGCTGGCATACTACATGGTGAGAAGAATGCTGCAATACAGTCTGTACACAGATCTCCAAGTACAAGATATGTCCGTGTCACACACTCTAATCATAACGGCTATGATTACATCGCACCTAGAGGAGAGTTTCAGGTGACACGGAATGAAATCACCATCAACAATGGATATGGATTTGGTGGATTGGTCCTGAATGGAGACTCGAACTATGAGAACATGCAGGCATCATTCTATCCACTGGTGGAAAGCACCATTCCATACAACGTGTTTGGTCTGGTCAGGATGTGCACCTCAGAAAAGCTGATCCACGTCCGAACTCGTTTGCTTCTCTACTTCAAGTACGACTTCCAGACAATCGACTGCCTGAAGATCATCCGCAGTCGCGAGCCAAACCGTCGCATTGCACTCCGTCTGTTGCAATTCAACATGTACAGCGATCAGTACTATGAGAATGCCCTGGAGCTTTATAATGGGGAATATTTCTCACCAGACATGATGATTGTAAAGTTGAATGCCACAGTAAATGGTGACCTGGTTGCCAAAAGGAGGCCATACAAGACACTAGAGGGTTATGACACAATGGGAATTCGGATTACTGCTTCAGCTGCTTATGGCGATTACGGATTTATTGCCGATATTGTCACTTTGCCATATTCTGGAGGGGGCCTACCAAATCTTGGTATGTTTTGTGTTAAACAGTTTAGTCAATTTTAGTCAGTGATAATAGGTTACTGGTATAGCATCTAAATTAGTTGATCCATTTTTTATGAGGCTTTGAGGGTAATAACTATCAATGAAGTGCAGACATGCAGTCAATTCCATTTTTTCAATTCCAACTCTACTCAATTTCATTTGGTCAATTCCAATTCAGATTGATCAATTCCAATTTAAAATTTTCCAATTCTGTTTTATCAACTCTTTACCTACTACTTTTTACCATGAGTAGGTACTCTGAGTGCCTATTCCGAGTACCTACTTGGAATACCTATTCCGAATAGTTTACATTCCAAGTAGGATTGTCATAGAAGAAATATTTCTGAATTAAAAAATTAAATGGTAAATTAATTTGTGGATTTAATTTTTTGTAGGAAACTTCAATTCCAATTCCATTTTTTTTAAATAATCAATTCCAATTTTGGAATTGGAATTGATGGCCAATTCCAATTGACACCATATCTGATGAAGCAAGTTATGGAACAAGTTGATTTCTACAGTAGTAGTATACATCACTGTCAGTCAATAATTCTGACTAATTAAGTTTTTTTGTATGAAATTGCATCATGATATGGTGTGATATTTTGTATATCTCATAACAGGTCCTGGATTGAGACAACGAATAGCAGACAGCGTCATTACACATAATGAGGGTGGAGCTTTTCATTTTGCCAATGTCGGTGAAGATAATCCTGCTGTGATCATAGAACTGAATCGTATCCAATGGAATGGCCTACGGATGCTGAATCTCACCTCAGGACACATCATTGGCATGTTTGTACAAAATGCTAAATTGGCAACAATTGCTAACAACTATGTTGTCGATAATGCTGGTGGATTGATGATCAATTCCACAACCACATCATCAAGTAATAGTGTCTACTTCAACATCACAAACAACATCATTAATTATAATACACATGGCGAGTCTTTACATGTTGAAGGTAAGCGTATTAATACTTGTTTTTTTATCAAATACTGCAAAAATATTTTAAAGAAAGATCTAAATACTAGATTTCAAATGCATTCTATTTTGTTTGATTACTTATTGTTGTGATGTTATTTTGTGTGTGTCAGACATGCAATGTATCAGACATTATAATCTATATACACATTGTATATATTAACAGATAATCAGTTTTTGATAATTTAGTGTATTTACTTTAAAATGTACACTGGCAGAGTTTATATGTGTGTGTGTGTGTGTGAGCTAGATAGATTTACAGATTTTTAAGGTCTCTCATGTTAATCAACATCTGCAATAACTTTTAATATATATATTGTAAGGCCATCACTTTAACAAGTTTGAAGTGCAGAACAACTACGTGGCATACAATGATGTTGGCCATCGCAGTGTGATCTCGATGTTTGGCATACGACTGAACTACACGACTAACGTCATCTATAACAACACTGGCCAGTGTATGTTGAACGCTTCCGTGCCAGAACAGATTGACATTAATCAGATTTATCGAAGAAATGCCTTCTATGACAATCAAGCATATGCTGCCAACAGATCAACCATCTTCTTGAGGAGTGCCAAATTCTTCTTTGAAAACAACTTCTTTCAAAATCCATACAATATCTTTGAAATGGTGACGTACAACAGGACGAAGTAAGTTACAATTGCCTTAATCTCTTATCTTTTTTAAATGGGATAAAACCCATAAATATTTCAAGGAGACATGTCTAAAATATTGTATTGTGTCATAATTATTTCTGTGCTTGTGTGTACGACATCTGTTTAGATTTATTATCACCTAGAATGGCAGTTATTTAATATGTTTCGCATATTATATACTCGGATATTGCGAACAAATTATCAGTGACATTTGCTCAATACACATTTCTTTCTGTTAATCGAACTTGTGCCTGTTCGCCCACTAGTGGTTGTTTCTTCATCCAGAGTACACACGTGGATGACATTGTTGTAATGCATTGTTGTTGGAACAGGAACGGGCAAAACACTCCACAGAAAACCTGACAATATAAAGTTTCAGTGAAATAGTATTAAGTACTCAGTGAGCTCCGGTGGCCTAGCGGTTAAGCACCCGGCGCTTGGTGCCAACGGTCGCGGGTTCGAACCCCGTAAGAGATCGAAACTTTTCCGGGGATTAATTTCTCGGCTCACTACATCGTGGGTGGCTGACCACGTTAAATGGCGCTGCCGTCTCCACTGAATTATTTAAAATAAAGGGGGGACGTTAAAAACCCCTGAGGACGTAAAACACTCTGGCAGTGACCACCCTCGGGGGTATTTCGGCTCAATCTTTCCGTACTGATCCCCTGTGAGTGGTGGGGGAGGAGGTTCCTCAACCACTCCAACATAGAGGCTGTGCTGATTAAGCGACAGCCTGGGGATTCTCCCCGAACAACAAAACTAAACCAAACCATTAAGTACTTAAAATACCAAAACGTAACATAGCTCCAGAATAAAGAAATGGCTGGCTTTTTCCCACCAGAGGCACACTGTTTGTTATGTCAAACAAGCTAATATTATGGCACTAGAGAAATACCAGCAAGAGTGACGTCAGAGTGTGATCATTATGCCAGATCTGATAAACGCACTGAATGTGATCTTTCTATTTTAGTCAGTTAAAGAGGAATACAATTTCGTCGATGTACTGTTTCAGGAGACTTCCTACATATAAGTAATTGCAGTAAATAGTATTTCCATACATACTTCATGTTATTGTCATTATCTAGATATCCAGATGGCACCTACCCTGAAATAAAAGCCGAGTATAATTGGTGGGGTGCTGGTACCGATGCTTTTGTAGCAGGAAGAGTCTGGGACCGAAAGGATGATGACAATCTAATAGGTATCACCTACCTTCCTCCACATAAGACAAATCAGTCGGTGATTGAAGGCAAGTTCAGTTACAATTAATTATTTCCAGTCAAAATATACACAACATCAAAGCGATGTATGCTGTCATTTGATATTTAAATCTATATTAGCTAACTGTTAATATTAACAAGATTACTAAAGTTTAAGGTTGTGAAGCTTCATCCACTGCTATCCACATATTCAGAAGACAAGGAGGAGACTCATTTTTTCAGCTTTCATTCTCCTTCTAAAATGTGTGTTTCTTTTATTATGGAAAACCACATGAATGATCAAGAAAAATTATTTTTTTAATATCTGTAAATAAAAATTATAATAAATTATTTGCAGTGTTTGCATGAATTTACTTGGATTACATAATCCCCCCTTATACTTTAAGGCCGTTGCTATCCCGGATGGCGCCTCATGGTAGATAAATGTTACTTATATTTTGGAGGCGTGATTTCGTACAGAGAAGCAGAGTTAGAATGTAAGGTAAGAAATTTTTACTCTTGTATGAGCAATATTATTACAATGGCACTTGAGCACTCCAGTAACTTTCAGGTCAGGGTTTGAATCAAATATCGAGATCTGTGTATTTGTGAGATGTTTCCCTGGAGTGTCTTCCCTCAGCCATGTATCCAACTGGTGACCATTATCATGGATAAACGAACTGCTCACTCACGTACTCACTGCAATCTTACTTTTGAGAATGACATTATTAATCCATGTTCTGTTGTTATTGTTTTCTGATTCAATAAAAAACTTTTTTTTACAATTGATTGTTTTTAGCAGTCAGAAATCTCCATATTTTGCATTATCTCTTCTATTAATGATTAATATCACACTTACACACACACACACACACACACACAGACAGAGAGAGAGAGAGAGAGAGAGAGAGAGAAACAGACAGACATTCTCAGTGTAATGTTTTATATTTTAGGCTAACAGAGCTCGGCTAGGATGGGCTCGTGATAAGAATTATGAGCGTATGTTTGGTGAAATTATAAGCTCCATGCAGTTGAATTATAATGAATTCTGGAGAACATGGACCTACAGTGAATGGCAGAGGGAAGGCAAATGTACAATTCTGCAAAACTATCAAATAGAACACATCGACTGCGAAGAGAATCTACCATTTATTTGTGAACGCGGTATGCATATCGAAACAATACAGACCTATGTTAATCTGATATTACTCAGTCAACTTTTGTCATAATACATAAGTGGGCAAAGGCCGTTTATACTGGTGATTTTCATTTACAAGAAATGACAGCAGATTTTCAAAGATCCTGATTACCTTTGTATGAATGATTGATTATTTGTTTATAATTTGCAGATCCTTACATCAATCCTACGACATACTGGTGGCCTATTCATGTAGCGCTAGGGTGTGCAGGGGCTACATTGTTCGTCGCCTTTTAATCTTTGTAGTGTTCGGCTTTCTCAAAGCAAAGCAACGCAAGTATGAGCGCCTTCAGCGCCGTACTGACATCAGAAAGAGTGTACGTGGCAGCAAGGCTTCCATATACAGTAACCGTGGGGCCAGATCTCTTGCTACCACCGATTCATATTCGCATACCAAGAGACATCGTATGCCTCTGTCTGCCAGCGCGGACTTCGTCAATCTGTCTGGTGTCACCCTTGATGACAGTAATGATGTGATGGAGCACCCCAAGATGGATTTTCATCGTCCATCCACCCCGCACACCTTGCTAAACTACTCCGGATCTAAACTGGACCAGTCCAGTTATTTTGATAGTGACCTCGGTCCGGCACCAGGCCCGTTGGACTCTTACAATCTACCAACGCTGGAAAATGAGATCAGATCAGTCCAGCCACAACAGTTTGACCGTATGGACAATACAGTGTTTTACAGGAATGATGCGTATGACGATGACCAGAGCATTGACATGGCATCTGCGAGGAGTGTATCATCAGTAGCATCTCCGACACGGAGACGTGCTCCATATGACTTACCTAGTACCAGTTATTCGCACACACCAAGCTTACACAACCAAAGTCTGGCTCACTCGGAGGGTAATCTTGCTAGGAATATACGAGAAAAACCTCCAAGACCACGGCCAAAAGAATCTGCAATGTAATCTCTTACCTAAACGGAGGCATTTAGCATTTGCAGATTGTGTGCTTGTGATTTAAAATAATTTTTTTATTGTCAGCAGGAGCCTGTGAGGACATGTAAATATATAAAGGCTGCTTCTATTGAATTATAGCACAGTTTTTATTATATTTTTTTTATCAATCAGAGTAACAATATTTTTACATTATTAATATGTAAATATATATATATATAGTACTTTACTAGAAGATGAAAAGGTGTATTGTCATGTTTTTAAAAGCAAGAGATTTCCAGTTAAACAAATCTAAACATGTCCTTTGAGCTACATTGTCAAAGTTTATATTATTTTCCCGGTTTATATCACTATTTCCAATAACAGATAAGTGAACAGACATGTATCTATTTTAAAATGTTATCAAGTAGCTATTATATTGTGGACCAAGTGACTTTTGACATTTAAAATCACAATATTTTTAATAGAACTGTTTGGTGAATGGAACCATTCTGTTATTCAGGGATACTGCAGCAGGACATTATTTTGATTAATATTAATATCATATCATATACGTGTAAATACACTTATGAACAGGATACAGTAATAAAACATTCCAGTTAATTGTTTGAGCTATGTTGATATATATATATTGTGTGTGTGTGTGTGTGTGTGTGTCGGTCTTCATATAAAAAGTAACTGTAACCATTTTTTGTAATACAAATTTTCAAAAATATTATGTCCTCAAAGTGAATGTGCCTCTATGTCTTAAAATACTTATGTTCTCCGATCTAGAATTTGCCGTGTTGATTTTAGCATCATATAAGTTGACCAAACACCATGCCAATATGCCATGGCTAATATGTGGCTGAATAAGGGCAAACTATAATTTTTTCAGACAATTTGTATTAAAAATATTTTTGACTTGCTTGATGGCAATGATTTATTTATTTATGTGATTTACATGTTGTTTCCATGGAAGTGATTTATCAAGTATAACCCCAAGAAACTTTGAGCTTTCCTCCTTAAATCCTAAACCAATTCCATTTATTAATAAATTCAGACCATTGAGATCAAACTTAGCTTTAGAGGATTTAATCGTGATGAATTTGGGCTTTTGGGGGTTGTGCACAAAACCAGTTAGATAATTTGTTGGTTTCAATATTGACCTTTTCAAACAAAATCTTGGGATCAGAATCAGACAAATATATATATATATATATATATATATACCACATATACTCGCATAGAAGTTGCACCTGTTTTTTTTTTCCAATAAAGCCCCCCTGGAGTCAAACCCATATAAGACGCGCTAAAATCAGTAATATTGATTCCAAAAAATATTTCATCATCATCACTCTCTTCACTTCAGGTTGCCTGCTGCTGTGTGTTCGTTTCGGTAATGCTGTTTGAAATAGTTTATTAGTAGTTCCCATGTCCCAGCTTTAAGAGTAATTCAACCCATTGTTTGCTGTAATCATTTTCCTTTGATGTGGCTTCAATTGTCATTCTTTGCATGGCCTCATTTACTGTTCCATTCAATTACACACTCACATATCTCGATAGTAATGACACGTTTTTGTGATCATGTCACTAATTAGAGCATCGGATTAAATAATTATGACGGTTATCACAATTAAGTTTGGATTTGAAAAACAACAGAGAAAACACACCTAATAAATTTGTTTATTGTTCATATACTCATTATTAATTTTGAAATACAATATTATTGCATTTCCCCCTAAATTATGCCAAATATTACCTTCCCTTTTAGTATGACCCGTGTATAAGATACACTCGATTTTGGTGTCGATTTTGGAGTATAAAATCTGTGATCATGTCACTATATATATATATATATATATATATACAATCCCAAGAGAACGTGTGTGTGGCAGCTGTGATGCTTGCTAGATCTACAAACACACAATAAATACATAGTTGTTTAGCTCTGGTAGTGGTTTATTATGGAGTGCAACTATGGTATATAAATACAAGTTCTATTTTAATTTTTTCTATTTTATTTTTATGCTGTAACAAATGAAATCAACATCATAAATATATTTGACAAACAAAACATAACAAAGAATATAATGATTAGTTAATTAGTATTATCTATACAACATATTGCTCTAGTCATTTAAAAAATAATATCGTCCAAATCTTCAGCCATTTGTTTATATATATTGAAAATACATTAAGTACCATTAATATATTCTATCCAAATATACAACAGCATTTTGTGAAAAAGATATCTCTGTAATACCACGTCTTAAAAATCAATTAGTTAGGTGCTGGGTCACTTCAAATGTTACAGTCTCATCTCTTTCTATATATGGCATAAATCTCTGGAGTTCCTTCGATATTTAACTAACTAACATAAAAAGAATAAGGTCTTTTAGACTTAGGTACAAGGCAATATTTGTGAATGAATAATTTATAATTGCAACTAATTCTGATGACTAATGGATCAGAACTATATGTGATTGAAATCAAATATCAACCCTTTGTGTATTAGACAGTAATAATAAACAACAAAGAAGCAATTTATTCTTATCTTCGCAGGAACAATAACAATAAAGACGTCACTAATTGACATAAAGAAACAGAACCTGCGAATTCTGGAAAACATCAAACTCTAGAAAATCGTAAAATGTCAACCCACAGCATGGAACTGGACCTTGAAAAGTTCATAGCACTGTTCCTAGCTGGGAGGGGACTAAAGATATATTGAAGGATTTGATCAAGACAATGCTTGATGAAGATAAGAAAGAGACAAGTCAAAAGATCAACTAGCTACAAAATACCATAGATATGCGATCTAACAAGAAAGTAACATTTTACATTGAATTTGATTGATTTACAGGGTATTATAATGTCACAATTATGCTCTAATGTAAATACTTTATAAAAAACATACAACTTTACCCTTAACATCCCTATCCCCTATCTATCTTCACTTATTACAATATTGGCAAGACCAAATTACATCTGCACCAGGTGTGCTATCTACATTAATATGCAGACAAGTAAATGCATCCATATCTTGCATAGGGAACACTCAATACTCTATTGTTCATATGTATCTGGTTCATCTACACAATTGAGACCACAAATTCCACAGAGAAATACAGGTGGTGACCTAGATGTATGAAATGTAACTGTCGCAAATTTTCCAATTTAATACAGACTTTATCCATTTCTGGGTGTAGTAAGGGATCCTCAGTCTCAGTACAGATGGAAGAGGGCAATAAACAGAACAGATTCCAATAAATTACACACTTTTCTAGAACCCACCAAGAACATGGTGATGTGCTCATGTCATTTTGTTGTTGGGAAGAAAACAATAGATCATCCACACCCAGAGTTTTACATTTAACAGAGTCAGCAAATATAAGATCTTTTGAAGACAAATCCGTGCACGAGAGAAAAATTATGTATTGATACACATAAGCAGCATCAGAAGTATGAATACTGAAATATCTACAGAGGACATGGATCCTGGGGAGTTGCTAAATTGCCCACAATATACCAAATCAGCAATTATGATTGATATGAAGTTTGTGATACATATGTTACTGTCAGTAATAAGTAAACTCAAGAGACAACTTATTCATCAGAAAAAAGACAATGCAATTGCTCAGAGATCTGTGTGACAAAGTATATACGTGTGAAAAGAAAATTCAATGTACCTCAATCCACTACCCATTAATGCCTCATTGTAATAGACATGAATGCTAACTTCTTTACTAGAATCATTACAAAGTCACTATTAATTAAAATGCACAATTGTTGGTCTCCTTTTGTGTGAAAATGATGGAAAGGAATGAAGTGTATTACCAGTAATATTATCAGGCATTATAATCATAGTCACAGGAAATGTGGCCCTGAATGGCAACTAACAAGTTTTGATGAATTTCTTCTTGAACATTAATGAAGGTTCAACTCAGTCTACTAAACAATGATTTCACAGTTGGTTGGCAATCTTGGCCAAATGTTTGGACCAAACAGGTTTTTAGCCATCAAAAGAACCAATAACTGCTTCTACACCATATCACCTTGCAATATTACCAGATATTTCTGCAATAATAGATTGTTCAGAAATATTCACAGAAACTCCTAAAGAACCTAACATTGAAAATTCTACATGGTCCGATTTTAAACATCATAATTCAGCCAAGAATGTATTACTGTTTCTCCAAATTCTGCTATAATGTTTGTGTCACCTGTATATGGTGGCAGAACTAGTGATAAAGATATTACTTTGGATTCAGGATTCTTAGATAAACAACAAAGAAGCAATTTATTCTTATCTTCGCAGGAACAATAACAATAAAGACGTCACTAATTGACATAAAGAAACAGAACCTGCGAATTCTGGAAAACATCAAACTCTAGAAAATCGTAAAATGTCAACCCACAGCATGGAACTGGACCTTGAAAAGTTCATAGCACTGTTCCTAGCTGGGAGGGGACTAAAGATATATTGAAGGATTTGATCAAGACAATGCTTGATGAAGATAAGAAAGAGACAAGTCAAAAGATCAACAAGCTACAAAATACCATAGATATGCGATCTAACAAGATCCAACAGCTTGAGGATAAAAATGGATACATATGATCAAGACAACACATGAAATAAAGCCATAAGTTCTGGAATTAAGGCAGATAAGGATGAAATTGTCAACATTGCTAATATCACCAACTTCATTGAAAAGGTGATGGAGCTAGATGTCAAGAAAGAAAACATCCTAGGTGCCCATGAAGTGTACAAATCGGGCAATGTAATGTTGGTGTCATTCCTTGAAGACAAAAGATAACATCTTCAAGGTAAAGAAGTAACTCAGACAAGATGCCAAGATTGCCTGACAAATAGAAGAGTCAAACCTTTTCAAGAATGCAAGAGAATTAAGGAAAATGAAGAAATTCGAAGCAACCTGAACCTTTAATGGCAACATAATGGTCTAGTCAGGTCCCAATGAGAAACCACGACCAATTCACAATGCAACATGTCATAAATCGCTGCTAGAAGGTCAAAAGAAGATTAATATATATCCAGTGCTCTAAAGAAACTCTGTGCATATTGAAAGACGTTTGTATGCACAGTTTAGTTTTCATTTATGTATCAGTGTTTTGTCAAAATCTTTTATAACAAGAGCACAATAAAGTCACAGCTGGTTGCATTGTACATGGTGTCTGGTTGTACATAAGGGAAGACTATGTATTATTTGACTTTTGTTATGTATAATCACTCACTTTATGACAATAATCGGGCTATGGGCACTATATTTAATCAATTCAATTAATGATCTGTGCATGTGTACACAATGAAATACTATATTATTAGCAAGAACAGAAACTCTCTAAACCTTTATTCACCTCTGTTTTTCACACTGAAAATGTGGTTGTTCACCTTTAAAAGGGAATGAAAGTTTTGGTGCAGGTCCATTGTTAAGTAATGTAGTACTGTGTGGAGGCAAGATTAAAAAGAATATTTTCCTTGACTGATGATTCTAACAGAAGTGCATACCCCCAAAAAATTAGGAATTGTCTTCACCAATATGAAAAATTATGATTATTATCAAGCATACTGCACCTCTGCCAATATTGTAACATCAAATATTCATTACCATCCCCAGTTTGTGAGCAGACAGTGGTGAGATCATGTACCAGTATGCTAAATGTTTTGTGAGGGGCCGCTACCCTTGAAACAAAAGGGTTGTTGTTGGATCTGCAAAGCGTAGACAAAGGGAAATGTGTCTAATTTGGGCTAATTTGTGTGGGAATGAGAATGGCTGATGATTTATTTTGATGCCATCCAGTGCAAAGTCATTATACAGGAGTACATATTTACCATGCTGACCACAAGATTTTACAAATACAAATATTATTCAATTTCTAGATATTTATTCTCATATTATTAACATCTTTGAGAAGTGTTCAAAACACACCTGTTCTGTCATGAACTAAATTAAATTGATCACTCTAAGTCTAAACAAAATTGTTTATGAATTATGGATGACCTAGAATACACCGTAACTATTCTATATTACAAAAAGGTATTTCTATTCCAGGTTATTTCAGGACACAATGTTGAGAAATTGTTATGTGGTTAGTTGCCAAACATTTCGTATCAAGAAGATTCACCATATTACTGTCCTCAGCCATTCATGTATGAAAAGTAACACTTTACATTGAATTTGATTGATTTACAGGGTATTATAATGTCACAATTATGCTCTAATGTAAATACTTTATAAAAAACATACAACTTTACCCTTAACATCCCTATCCCCTATCTATCTTCACTTATTACAATATTGGCAAGACCAAATTACATCTGCACCAGGTGTGCTATCTACATTAATATGCAGACAAGTAAATGCATCCATATCTTGCATAGGGAACACTCAATACTCTATTGTTCATATGTATCTGGTTCATCTACACAATTGAGACCACAAATTCCACAGAGAAATACAGGTGGTGACCTAGATGTATGAAATGTAACTGTCGCAAATTTTCCAATTTAATACAGACTTTATCCATTTCTGGGTGTAGTAAGGGATCCTCAGTCTCAGTACAGATGGAAGAGGGCAATAAACAGAACAGATTCCAATAAATTACACACTTTTCTAGAACCCACCAAGAACATGGTGATGTGCTCATGTCATTTTGTTGTTGGGAAGAAAACAATAGATCATCCACACCCAGAGTTTTACATTTAACAGAGTCAGCAAATATAAGATCTTTTGAAGACAAATCCGTGCACGAGAGAAAAATTATGTATTGATACACATAAGCAGCATCAGAAGTATGAATACTGAAATATCTACAGAGGACATGGATCCTGGGGAGTTGCTAAATTGCCCACAATATACCAAATCAGCAATTATGATTGATATGAAGTTTGTGATACATATGTTACTGTCAGTAATAAGTAAACTCAGAGAGACAACTTATTCATCAGAAAAAAGACAATGCAATTGCTCAGAGATCTGTGTGACAAAGTATATACGTGTGAAAAGAAAATTCAATGTACATCAATCCAGTACCCATTAAGGCCTCATTGTAATAGACATGAATGCTAACTTCTTTACTAGAATCATTACAAAGTCACTATTAATTAAAATGCACAATTGTTGGTCTCCTTTTGTGTGAAAATGATGGAAAGGAATGAAGTGTATTACCAGTAATATTATCAGGCATTATAATCATAGTCACAGGAAATGTGGCCCTGAATGGCAACTAACAAGTTTTGATGAATTTCTTCTTGAACATTAATGAAGGTTCAACTCAGTCTACTAAACAATGATTTCACAGTTGATTGGCAATCTTGGCCAAATGTTTGGACCAAACAGGTTTTTAGCCATCAAAAGAACCAATAACTGCTTCTACACCATCTCACCTTGCAATATTACCAGATATTTCTGCAATAATAGATTGTTCAGAAATATTCACAGAAACTCCTAAAGAACCTAACTTTGAAAATTCGACATGGTCCAATTTTAAACATCATAATTCAGCAAAAAATGTATTACTGTTTCTCCAAATTCTGCTATAATGTTTGTGTCACCTGTATATGGTGGCAGAACTAGTGATAAAGATATTACTTTGGATTCAGGATTCTTAGATATGTGCAAACCTTATGATATGATTCAGGCAGATAAGGGCTTCAACATACAAGAAGAATGTGCAATCTGTTCAATTTGTCTATAAATTTCACCTGGTCTATGTAGTGAAATTTAGATGACTTCTGCAGCTGTGTGGACAAGACAAAAAGTGGCAAATCTGTGGATACTTGTAGAATAAGTGATCAGATAGCTGAAGAGCTTCTGGATATTGAGTTGCTAACTACCAATTTCACTGGTACCATCATTGGATAAAATTACACATGTCTGTGCAGCACTTACTAATTTCAGAAAACCAATACACAAAAATTAATGCATATGTTTTTGTTTCTGGAATGATAAAACAAATTTGTTTAATCCCAATCCTGTTTATTATTCAGGATCTAACACACCTTTGCTGTGTTTATCATTAATTAAATCAATGCATTTTATGTATAAGTTGCGTTGTATTGCTTTATAACATCCCTATCCTAGACCTATCTTCACTTATTACAATATTATACCATTCCTACATACTATGGCAGCCACAAAACAAAGTTTGATGAAGTAATTTACTACCTTTTTCTACCTTCCTCGGCAAATGTACTCATGAAATGATTGGATATTCTTGGATATGATATATCATAGCATGGATATTTGATGTATTTTCTAGGATTATTTTGTGGTTACACATTAAAAAGTTGGTTATTTGATAGAAAGTTCATTTGGTCACGCTCCATTCATTACCTTTACCTGACGTCATTTGTTATTGACCAACATTTAAAAACAGAATATGGCTACTGGTACTAGAAGTTCAACCTCCATGTCTGAACCACAGGACTCTGACCCTTTTGAGGGAACTGTTCAGAAGCTCATCACCACCAATAGGGCAGGTAAAACTCCTATTACATTGGAAGTTCTGGTCCTGTTATTATGTACCCAGGCACAATCCCTCAAAGACAGCTATGAGAAGTGTCTTGCGGAAAAAGATAGTCAGATAGCTGATCTAACGGCCAGAACCCGAGATATTTAATTCAAATGTGACAGACTTGATCAGTTTGACAAGAGAAACTCCATCAGGGTTTGTGGCATCCCCAAGTCCGAGGATGTACCGTCTCCTAAAGATACGGATCAAGCGATGATTGATCTGGGCATGACTTTAAACATTAACATCACCAGCACTGACATCACCAGATCGCACAGAGTCTGCAACCGTGACAGAGATATATTGGTAAAATTTGTAAACAAGATTAAATTTATGAAAGCGAGAATGAGCCTGAAGGCGAAAATGCCATGGGTTTATATAAATGAAGACTTGACAAAGCATTGTGTCTGCTTATTCTCCATGGCCAGATGATTGAAATGCGAGAAAGTAATATTGGACACTTGGACAAAAACAGGCTCAATATTCGTGAAGCTACGAAATGGGCAAATCAAGCAAATTGTGTCTGATGAGATGTTACATAATTTGTGTGATAACCTGTAGATTGAATCATCAGGTAAACACTTAATTCCATCTACACGTATTAACTATATCTATATGCATCACGTCTGCAATATAAACTGAATATATAATACTGCTCGTCTTTTACAACTTATTCTTAATATAACTTATTTCTAACTTATTACAATACTTACTCTCCTAAAGTAGATGAATCCAACTTACATACTGATGTATTCAGGAACTATATTAGCCTCTCTCTGCACCATAAACTGTATAATAAACACTAAACTACTACCATGTGAAATTTTGTCAGATTATCTCCTATATCTTAGTGTAACCAGTATTTGTTAAGCCCTTATCTACAAGAATACTGATATAATACACATCATGTTATGTAACTATACAATCAGTTGTATCATTCATTGTTTATGTCTATCTTCACTTATTACAATACCGGCAAGACCAAATTACATCTGCACCAGGTGTGCTATCTACATTAATATGCAGACAAGTAAAATGCAACCGTATCTTGTATAGGGAACACTCAATACTCTATTATTCAAATGTATCTGGCTCAGCTACACAATCAAGACCAGAAATTCAACAGAGAAATACAGGTGTTGACGTAAATGTTGTTAAAACATGATTCTTTGGTGCCAATGATATTCTTTGCAGTGTTTTTTTAATAAAAGATGATTCTATGGGACGTTTTATGTTTACCAACATGCGATGTAACCTTTGTGCTGGTGCACTGCTCTGGTTGGTAAAACATGCCCACTGGGTGTAAAAGGAAATTAGAGTACAGTGACAACTCTGACAAGTTGCCAGATACTGAACTAGTTGGTAAAACATGCCCATTGGGTGTAAAAGGAAATTAGAGTACAGTGACAACTCGGACAAGTTGCCAGATACTGCGCTAGTTGGTAAAACATGCCCACTTGGTGTAAAAGGAAATTAGAGTACAGTGACAACTCGGACAAGTTGCCAGATACTGAACTAGTTGGTAAAACATGCCCACTGGATGTAAAAGGAAATTAGAGTACAGTGACAACTCTGACAAGTTGCCAGATACTGCACTGGTTGGTAAAACATGCCCACTTGGTGTAAAAGGAAATTAGAGTACAGTGACAACTCTGACAAGTTGCCAGATACTGCACTGGTTGGTAAAACATGCCCATTGGGTGTAAAAGGAAATTAGAGTACAGTGACAACTCGACAAGTTGCCAGATACTGCACTAGTTGGTAAAACATGCCCACTTGGTGTAAAAGGAAATTAGAGTACAGTGACAACTCTGACAAGTTGCCAGATACTGCACTGGTTGGTAAAACATGCCCACTGGGTGTAAAAGGAAATTAGAGTACAGTGACAACTCTGACAAGTTGCCAGATACTGAACTAGTTGGTAAAACATGCCCACTTGGTGTAAAAGGAAATTAGAGTACAGTGACAACTCTGACAAGTTGCCAGATACTGCACTGGTTGGTAAAACATGCCCACTTGGTGTAAAAGGAAATTAGAGTACAGTGACAACTCGGACAAGTTGCCAGATACTGAACTAGTTGGTAAAACATGCCCACTTGGTGTAAAAGGAAATTAGAGTACAGTGACAACTCTGACAAGTTGCCAGATACTGCACTGGTTGGTAAAACATGCCCACTTGGTGTAAAAGGAAATTAGAGTACAGTGACAACTCTGACAAGTTGCCAGATACTGAACTAGTTGGTAAAACATGCCCATTGGGTGTAAAAGGAAATTAGAGTACAGTGACAACTCTGACAAGTTGCCAGATACTGCACTGGTTGGTAAAACATGCCCACTTGGTGTAAAAGGAAATTAGAGTACAGTGACAACTCTGACAAGTTGCCAGATACTGCACTGGTTGGTAAAACATGCCCATTGGGTGTAAAAGGAAATTAGAGTACAGTGACAACTCTGACAAGTTGCCAGATACTGCACTGGTTGGTAAAACATGCCCACTTGGTGTAAAAGGAAATTAGAGTACAGTGACAACTCTGACAAGTTGCCAGATACTGAACTAGTTGGTAAAACATGCCCATTGGGTGTAAAAGGAAATTAGAGTACAGTGACAACTCCGACAAGTTGCCAGATACTGCACTAGTTGGTAAAACATGCCCACTTGGTGTAAAAGGAAATTAGAGTACAGTGACAACTCTGACAAGTTGCCAGATACTGAACTAGTTGGTAAAACATGCCCATTGGGTGTAAAAGGAAATTAGAGTACAGTGACAACTCTGACAAGTTGCCAGATTAGTACTTAACGCAAGACAGCTGGAAAAATGTATCCCAGTCTGTGGCTGGATCTAAAGTTTGGCTACATTTACAATTACATTGTCAACATGCCAGGAATGTTCAGTCAAGCCTCAGTGAAGACACAGAAGTCACTGGATGCCTGTAGGTAAGAATGCCACTATTCACACTAGCTAGGGATTAAACAGCAATAAAAATCCCATTGATTTGAATGAACACATAAATTTTGCAACCACTCTGAGCTGAGTGCGTCTGATTTACAAGGGTGTGGTACTGAAGCTTGATGGTGATGCCAGCCACGACTGTATTATACTAGGTTAGGGCTTCCTATCAACTATAATTAATTTATTACTGTTAGGCATTACTTCCCTCTGATAATTCTTTTTTCTGGTTTTAATTGTACAAACAGATCATGTGTCAACTAAATTACAAATCCAAGACTTGTATTTAATAAAGAAAGTTTTTTGATTTATTGATTTTTTGCTTTTACGTTTGCTGTTAGTGGCCATGGGCCGGAGGTCAGGTACATGAACATAGCCAACACACCTTTTGTCTTATGAAGTCAATGGTGACACCTTCCATGAGGATCAGCGACATGCCAAGATAGTAGTGATAAATAATATTTAATATTATCAACATATTAATCTCATATTTTAAGTTTGTATCCCTTATCTACATACCAAAGGTACCAGCCTATTAAGGCCATAAGCCATTAAGCCAAGGTAGTTTCTTAGGCCTAAAATATCACGATTTACTGTAGTACAATCCATTAAGCTGACCTAAAAATCTCAGTATTTTCAGGTGATATCAAATGCTTTGAACTAGCAAAGAAACATCATCGAACATCACGCTTGTGAACCAGGAAGTGTTGTCATGGGAACAGTGAAAAGTATTTAAAAGAAAAGATCATATTGTGAAACAGACTACACATCAGCATCAAAGGATTGGTACCAGAAGACCACTGTAGTTGGACATAATATCCTCAACAACAGATTGGCCGACACCCAGCTCAGAAGACTGCGTTTCTGGGCTTACACAAGAAACTTCACCGGCCCGTCACCCCAAACACTATGCCGGCACTGTCAACAAGTGTACGATCCGGTACATTATCTGCTTAACTGCCCAGCCTACCCGAAGCACCGAAGATCACTTAAAGGTCATCTCCGCCCGGAAGACCACAAACTTCCAGACCGCCACCTAGCAGCATTGCTCATAAGGAAATCAACATTCCTACCAGACATCATAACTCCACTTCTGCAGAAAGATCCCTACATATACCAAGGACAGATCAGAACGCCCCTATGGACTAGTGGATAAGAGCTTGGGCCCCCGTACCCATAATCCGTGCTGTTCGGGAGGCCGAGGTTCCCGGCCGCGACATTATAGTAGGAGGAGGTTTTAGTCCAACCAGGCAACTGGTAAGGTTTTTTCTCCTCCGAAATTGACTTCTATAGTAAACTGAGGTTCCACCATATTAAACAACTCATAGTACGCCAATCGTCACAACAACAGAAGCCAACACCAGGTGGCTGTGCCCAATAGGCGACAGCCAGGGGTTTCTACCCCAAACTTCAACAAGACAAGACAAGTGAAACGATAATAAAATTACTGAAATAAAAATTATTATTTAAACTGAATTGTTTTGTTTTAAATACATCTCTAGATGCTGCCTTGAGCCAAATTGAAAGTCATGAAATGCACTACTGAGTCCAATAACTGTAATGCAGCAGGAGTTCATGGTGTAAATGAAAAACAAGTGAGAGAATGGCAAAAACAAGAGGTGACCCTGAAAACTATTCCAAGAACCCTCAAAACCAATAAAACCAACCACCAAAGTGGCTACTACAGGACGATGATATATGGAGATGGGTCGATGAACAAGGTCAGTGGTTTCATCATCATATGATCGATGATAAGTCTGACAGCATGGAAATGGGCTGAAAACCATTAAGAAAACTCAAAAGACTCCAAAGCTACCCGAGGCTGGTGTTCCATGTTTACGTAACCTCTCGAGTTAAGATGAAGATGGCACAGAAACTATCTGGGGATCTAAAAAATTTAACTATAGACTCACAGCGCTACATAGTAAGATCCAGACAACATCAGGAGTACCTGTTATCCCTCATCGGTGATATGGATGAGACACCAGTGTACTTCAACCTGCCTGGAAATCGAACCATCATACAGAAGGGCCAAACAACCGTTTGTGTGAAGACAACAGGTCACGAGAAACAGTGATTCACTGTAGTACTGGCTGACGGCTGTCAATTACCCCCCCCCCCCTATCTCGTCGGCGATGGTGATATTCAAGAGAAAAGATGTATAGAGACGGCTGCTAACATCCTGAAATTTCTTCTCCCGATGACTGGATTTCTCGACACTGAAATAGCATCAGCCATTAAGCCGGCCTAAAAAAACAAGTGTCTGTCAAAGTTACTGTCCAATACTTACTATTAAATAACATTTTACTTGCACACCATACATGCAAGTTCACAACATATTTAGTGTCTTTCAGGCTGGGAAGTTTGCAGCCTTGTTGCCACTTTGTTGTTTAAAATGGAAATAGCAGTGAAGATGGGACTTACAAAGACATCTTCCACCAGTGAGGTATGCAAGTGCAATGCCAGGTTTCACAAATAGCTGGAGTCCCTGACAATAAAAGAGATCAAAAGAAAGGCTTTCTGTGGGGCAACTGCAAGAGGCCAGCCCTATCATTCTGGATGAACCACCTTGCTGAGCTTCTAAATTCTTTTCATGATGTTTGCTCCACTTCTGCCTTTTTTACCTCTATGCCAGGATTTAAGGGTGAGGAAATTGATAATGACAACGATAATGATTTATACCCACAGTTCCTCACCACTTTCTTTGATGAGGAGAACACAACTTTGCCAGAAAACAGGATTGTGTGTGGTTATATTCTGAAAAGACTTAGGGTGTGGGGAAAGCAAGATGTAAGACTACATGCAAGAAATGTAGGGACTTTTCACTAGAATGAAGCAGCATTATGATTCTTGTACAGATGTACACACAGCTGATAGTAGGATTGCTCATACAGCTCCAGCTGTTATCCATGTACCAGGTCATGTCAAACGTGCTGCATCTCCAATGCCATCACAATAGGCAAAGGTACAAAAACGTGATGCAGTGAGCCTCTATAACTTCATCATGCAAACAAGTGAAAGTGAGAAAGCAGTCATCGACATACAAAAACTATTTTTTATTAAAAAATCGATTTTAAATTAAAAAATCAGATTTTGTTTAAATCATGATTTTTTGCACAACAGCCAACATCTCAACTCTTGTCACAACTGTCAAAACCCAACAGAAATTGTTTTGACATGTTGGAGGATGAAATATAAACTGCCACAGCAGTTCAGGAGAAAAAACCTTGATAATTAGTGACACAAAGAAGGAAACAGATGAAAACGCGGAGAATCTGGTGACTAAATCGTGCAAAGAAAATCTTCAAGTCAATCTGCACCCAATGAACGTTGA
Source organism: Paralvinella palmiformis (assembly GCA_025642065.1). NCBI lineage: Eukaryota > Metazoa > Annelida > Polychaeta > Terebellida > Alvinellidae > Paralvinella > Paralvinella palmiformis. The sequence continues at coordinate 345,174 of JAODUP010000335.1, read as the reverse complement.
TAGTGTTGTAAGACTTAGAGAAAAAAAGGTGCAAACTACAGAGCAGTGTTCCAGTTCCAGGTGATATCTTGCTTACTGTGACCACATATAGAAAGAATCTAGAAAAATGTTGTGCCAAAAGCAAATTGAAAACATGCCCCGCATACATTTATATAAATGAATCCCTGACTACAAAGCAAATTTAAGTGAATTATATCTTATATCCCGAGACATGGTAAGAAAGAAAATTACAAACTCAACTTGGACCAGAGACAGTAAGATGTACTACATAAAGCACCATGCTGATGGAATACCTGTGGTAATCTCAAGGAAGGATGAATGGATCAAAGACACCGATAACAATGTTTGTGACCGAACAATGATAATATATTTCAGATGAACAATTATATAATATAACCAAAAACATTGATATCTCACTTTTCTCTATATGTTTCCACATATTCTAATATACAAATTAACATTCACTGATATATGTACAATGCTATGTTGTGTACTTTTTGTAACCATTTACTACCATGCTATTGTATTCTATGTACTGCACAGAAACACTTAAACCAACAGTGGATGTATATTGTTCGCTATTGCTGTTTATGTGTGGAGATGTGGAGCTAAATTCAGGACCACACACATCATAAAGGAACATTGGATTTGGAATATGTCATATTCAAAGTCTGGGTACTAGTGACCATGGGAATAACATCAAAGGCAAACTTCAAACTTAATCAAATCAGAATAACTTTATGTAGAGAACAACTTGGTTGAATGAGAACATTCGAGACATTTACATGATTACAAAGTGCACTGTAAAGATTGACCGACTGGAGCAGGTGGATTGTGCATATTAGAGTTGTTTGACTGCTTATACATATGTACTTATGATCTCTGTGTTCAAGTGCTGTCATGGCAACATCTATGTGGGCATACTTGGAGGCTGATTACAGATGTAAGCTCGGCTGGTAAAGGATCTTGATTGGAGTTGTTAGAGTCCTGCCTCTACGATGGATTCACAAAACCACATATTGAACTGGGTGGCAGAAACCAAACGGTGCCTGGCCCTGAACCAGCTTAAACTAAATGGTGCTAAGACAAGAGGTAATTATGATCTCATCCACCTTTAGCAGATATCAGTCAACAATAACTGACTTTCATATTAGTATTGATTGGGTTAGTGCATCCATAAATGTACAAAATCTTGGGGTGTTCTTTTGGAATCCAGGACAAAACCCGACTTGGACAAAAACCCATCGGACATAACCCCATCGGACAAAACCCACTCACTAATACACATTTCGGACATAACCCCACTCTTAAAATAATATTTAATAAATGTTTTTTATTAGGCCTTTGGTGCTGTTGATTGATTGATTAATTAAATAATCATTTTTATTATTACATTTATATAGCACTCTCCATAATATTGTACAACATGTTCAAGTGTTTTACATGTAAAATAAGACTTAATATATATATATATATATATATATATATATATATATATATAAATGTTGAAGAATATATATATATGTGTGTGTGTGTGTGTGTGTGTGTGTGTGTGTGTGTGTGTGTGTGTGTGTGTGTGTGTGTGTGGAACTTCAATAACTATTTGACCTGCTTTACTGTAATAGTTGTGATTATCCCTTAGATCGAGAAGCCACTGTAATTGTGAATTGATCATGAAAGGATCATCCCTGACATCAGTAGTAGAAGGCTCCATGTAATTGCTAATGGTATAACATCCACATTATCCCTGACAGAAGCAGTGGTGGCTTCTTTTATAATTGGTTACCTGCATTCCAGCAACAGATCAAAAAGCCACTGCAATTATGAATTAGTCATGAAAGGATCATCCCTGACATCAATAGTAGATGGATTTATTTCATTGCTAATGGCTAGAGCCTATGATACATGTAGTAGCTGTGGATGGCTTCTTTTATAATTTTATATAAGGGCACTGGAAAATAGGAAATAATCATCATTCTCTGATAGCTCTCATTCACTGATATTAAATTACAAAGATAATAATAAGATAAAATTTGATAAACATAGAGATCATCACTGATCACAAGGGTGGTTTGAAGGTGATACATGAGGGCTACATGCATACCAAGAAATATGTGAGGAAAACTGTCCGATGGGAGTGTTCCAACCGTACTGCTTTCAGCTGTAAGAGAGGCCTGACCACTGATGCTGAGGTAAATATGTTATGCACTGATGAACTTATATAGATATAATTTGATATTTGTTTTCTTGTCTTTCCTCAAAATTAAATTGATTGATAAACAAATTATATGGTCCTTATTTGAGCACAAACTAATGCTATTTTTCTCTTTATAATTTTAGATGACCACTGTCACCAGTTTCACTCCACATAACCATGAATCACAGGATCAGGCAATAGCAATCACAAAGCTACATGCCTCGCTCAAAGAACATGCTGCAGGATCATGTGGAACAGTCACACAACTGATAGCAGACCATACCACGGACACACCTGTCAACATACACGCTGACCTGGGCAAACCAGAAACTATCAAGCGTTCACTTTGACAGGAACGCTCCAAACACATGCCGAAGAATCCAGCATCACTCCGCGAGCTCACACTAGCTGGCGAATGGACCACTACTGTTGATGGAGATTCCTTCCTGGTATATGACAATGGTGCTGATTCTTCGGATAGGATATTAGTTTTGGGACTCACCTTAGGCTTTGACGGTTGGCCAGTTCTGACTCCTGGTTCATGGATGGAACGTTTGATGTCGCCCCATTACTATTCACACAACTATATGTGATCTGTGTACCAGTTGGGGAATCTGCAGTGACCTGCATATACGCCTTCCTACCCAACAAACATCAGGAGACGTATGAAGAATTGTTCACAGCAATTCAGGATCGGTGCACCCAGCTTGGGTTCAACGTCGACCCCACAACTGTGACACTTGACTTTGAGCAAGCTGTGATGAACGCCATCCAGTCAACCTTCGGGCCACGTGTACACATCCACGGATGTTTCTACCATCTCACACAGTCTACATGGCGGAAGGTCCAGAGTCTTGGGTTAGTACAACGTTACCGCCAGGAGGAGGATGTGAAGCTCTTCTGTGGGATGGTGGATGGCCTAGCTTTCTTGCCAGAAGAATGACTTATCTCTGGGAAAACAATCCAGATGGATTTGAGCCATTATTGCAATATTTTGACAACACGTATGTTTCAGGTTCCTATCGTCAAATACAGCCACCACAACGCTCAGATGGGACTATTCCCCCAATTCGCATCCGACGCAAGCCACCCATGTTCACACCATCTATACGGAATGTGCACACCATCACCCTTGAAGGCGGTTCCAGAACAAACAACATATGTGAGGGATGGAATATTGGATTTTCCAAGCTGGTAGGACACAGTCACCCGACCATCTGGAGAGCAATTGATAGTATCCGGAAGGATCAGGTCCAGGTTGCCACATTACTGTTGCGTGATTAGCGTGGTGAACCACCAGCCAAGCATGTCCGCCATCAGACCCGTCAGTTCCAGATTAACCTGCGAAACATGTGTGCTGACCGTCGGGATGGCCTAAAGTCAGTAGAAGTGACATTACGGGCATTGGACACTGTGTGAGATTGGCAAAGTGAAGCGTTTGTTTCAGTTTCTGTTAGATCTGTTTCACATTATATGTATTTTATTTTATTGATTTCAAATAAATTTATAAAACATGACACATTGAGTTTTGTCATTAACAGTCTTCCATAAGCACAAATACATCATAAAATTAAAATAATTTTATTGCCACATTGCCCTGTATGATTCCCGTCGTGTCCACATGAGCCCTCGTCTTTCTATTATTCTATAGTAAAATATACATTAGACTATGTGATTTATTCGGTAAATTCCGGTCTCTGATCTAAAGTACAAAAATCATAACTTATGCAATGTGGTGTGTGTATATATATATATATATATATATATATATATATTTTTTTTTTTTTAGTGGGGTTTTGTCTGAGTGGGGTTTTGTCCGATGGGGTTTTGTCTGAGTGGGGTTATGTCCAGTGGGGTTTTGTCCATTTACCACTGTTTGACATACATTTGTCAATGAATAGTAACATTACCAATCTGCCAAAACTAGATCACCTTGATTAATCAGGTTCAAAAAGGAGATTTTTGTGTTGTGACTTTATCTGATGTTCTACATCCATTCCATATCCACCATAAGCTTGGCACACAAAAATAACAGCACCAAAAGGGGAACTGGCAACTAAGAATTTCAGGGTATTTTGGTGCTTGTAGTTTGACCAGGTTGCTAATCTAGCTGTTAAATTTGCTGGACATTCATTAAAAACTTCTGTATAGTTCATTACAACATAACAATTACTGTAGGTATCACAAAAACCTTTTGGCACGTTGTGCAAAACCTGTTTTTTTCAGGCCATTGTACAAAGAAATCTGCATATTTTGCCAGTGCTGGAAGGCTGTTGTTTAAAATGTCAGAGACATGACCAACCAATACATTAAAATGCTAAGAAAGATCTTGGTAAAGTAGATTAACACGTAGCTTTATCAATATTAATGAAAGAATATCACCAGGGAAGAGAGATGCTGATTGTGGGAGAACCAAGGTGCAGTACCCAACTAACCAGACAAACACAACATAGGATGGCAGTCCAGTAAAAATGTAGTCTTGTTGATTGCCTTTCACAAACTGTTCCCCAAACTCCCTCTTTTCACACTGGTTGGTTAGCGTCTCATTCTCATGCTCAAGTTTAGCCAACTCAGTCATCGTCTGCTGGTTCTCTCCCTGCAGCTTTGTCACCCGACTGATGCACCCATCATGTATGTCTGTAACACATGTATTGAACCATAGCTGTTAAAAGCTTGAACGTAACATGTTGTTGTTCAATATCATATGTAGAAGAAAGTACATATTAAATTATATATATATATATATATATATATATATATATATGCTATGTTCATAGGCAAACCATAAAATATTCAGATTTGTTAAATACATAATATAGATTAACTGTCCTTACCAGTATCAACACAGCTGGCATTTTCATCACCTTTGGATTCGATGTCTGAATCTGATGAATGTGACTACATTGACAAGTCCGGAGGGTTGATGCTGCTTCAGCTCTTTGTTCTTATAGTCATGTTTCTTCAGTCATGCAAACGTTGACTTCTTCCCTTCCGGAGTTAACTTGTCTCTGGAAGCATTAGCCATACATAAAGATAGGACAGTCAGACTACAGTAATCAGTGCCAGCTTCACCTGTAAAAATACGCACACTGGTAACAATTTACAAACTACCTTTTCTAGTCCTAGCAGTTTAGCAAGATATTACATAAATCAATAAATATGCCTAATGATTACATCTAATATCAACCAAAATAGCAACCTGTATTATTTTCCTCTGTAAACACTCCCCTGGTTGCTGCAAACTGCATAATTGTATTCATTTGGTTCAGTAGGTTTTGTCTAGTCTGTGTCATTCAACCCAAGTAAAATATATATTCAGCATCGAGGTAACCTTTAAGGCCTAATTTAATGGTTCTGTGAATCATGGGTCTAGACCCAGGCCACAGCAAGGTACTAACACCGCCAACCAGTTACATATTTTTTCGGTGTAAAAGTGAGCCTGTTTTGCAGAAAATTATGCTTATATAACTGGAACCAGTACTCATGACTGGTAACTTTCAGTGCTATTAATTAAAATGGCTTAAATCTGAAATGAAATGGCATCTACAAACTCAGTCATTTTTGGTCGTATCTTAATGTTTATACTTGACTGCATTCAGCCAAAGATGAGAAATGATGACAATCATTTCTCTTCTTTAGCAATGTGGTGAAAGGACAACAAATTATGCACACAGCAACCAGTACACCCCCACAACACCACTGTAATTGTCTTGTTTTGCCAACCAGTTGTAGCAGACTATCATGTGACGTCACTGTGAAACATCCTATTCATGCATAGCAGTGATCTGTTTCTGGTGTTCTAGCATGGAGCCTGTCAATACCTCGAGTACAACATATGTTAATCAGAAATACCTGAAGCACTCTACTACCTATTCCCACAGAGTTGTGTCAAAACACACACACTCTGGGTGGTAGCTGGGAGCTGCACACACAAAGAAATCAGCATAGTTGATGCCCACGCATATCATTCATTCCTAAATCTGGAATATATATGTCGAGGTTGATTTCTATTTAATGGTACTTCACTACGCAATATTCCAGGAATATCTGCAACCGCTCTAGATCCAGTTTTTGTATGTAAGTTTTTTTACTTCTCATACAGGTGAGAATGCAGACGCCAACTGCTATACTGATGACTGGTGGTATGGTCATGATCACCATCTGTCACAATATATAAAATTTCCTTGAAGGTCAAAACCATTGTTGGCATGTTTCTTCCATGGATGGTAATAACTGGGTGTTTTCCATTATGGAACTTCTCTTTCATTTTGGGGGGAAGAAACTCAAAAATGGCACAAAATTATCATCCAAATTTAAATTAATTTTTGTCACAGAGTAGATATCATCCCACAGTGTTGAATATTTGACAAATTTTATCTCTTATCAAACAACTGAATCACCAATTCCCAGATCGTTCTGCACAGACCAGGCACAATCCCTGCCTTCACTCATGTGGTGGAAGGATACAGCATCATTTGGTGTTCCCTCATCCTTTATCTCTCTTGCATCTCTACTAGTACTACTCTTACTATAACCACCACTATCATCTGCATCTATTGAGAGAATATTCTCTAGTTTTGGTGCCATCCATACTAAAATAAGGAACAGACTAGGTAATGAGAAGACAGCTAAGTTAGTATTCTGTTATAGAATGTTCAGGGGAAACCTTGATTTGGACTACTAGACCACTATTGAACAATATAGGAAGTTGAACTTTGTTAACCAGGATATAAAAATTGGCAATTTATATAAATATGTTGACAATACACATTATATATATATTAAATAGACCTTGCAGGGTTGGTTGATTTAAATCATTGAAAGTGACACTTCCTAAATTTAGCTAATACAGTAGAGAGGGATAATGCTCAAACAATAGCATCACCATTTAAATACCATGAAGTCACACCTATCCCCTCAGTGGTTAGAGGCATGAAATTGAATTGTTTATACAGTGGAGTAGAGAATATCATATCAATCAGTTATATCAGTTACTGTATCCTTTGGGAGTTTTTCCCAATTTCTTCCTGGAAGAAAACACATTACTTCCCATAGGAAGGGAAGAAAAAAAAATTATGAGAAGAAACCCAACCCTAATGAAAACTTGTTAGATATAGTTATAACATACTGGTAGGTATGTGAGCAAAAAATTCAAACACCACCAATTTTAAAATAAAGTAACCCTGAAAAAGCTCTAAAAACCCTTTAAAATGAGACAACTATCATGTGATAATGTATGGCCAGAATTTGATGATTTTTTTCCCAATAATAGGCTAATAACTTTCTTGTATTCTTATATCCTCTTCTGTTTATATATTTAGGCATAATAGCCTGTTAACAGATTTGGCCTGTCTAATATGACCTGGCCTGATTATAGTGGATTATATGCGGCGAAGACTGACTATACCGATATACTGACTCCAAATTTAACCGGATCTGTTTAGTGCTAGAGCTTCAACTATTTCAGGAGGGAGCCAATTCCACGTGTTTGCCACTCTATCAAGGAGAAAGTTTTCCTCACTTGCCGGTTGGTCCTGGGATGTTGAATTTTATGTTTGTGTCCTCTGGTCTCATTTGGTGATACTTCCAGTTTATTGTATGGAGCCTCTGTGGTATATAATCCAGATATATGCTCATATATCTCTATAATATCACCTAGAGCGCGTCAATAGAATAGACTTGGTAGATTTAGGGCTTTGAGCCTGTCTTTGTAAGGTAGATCTTTGAGCTTTGGAACCATTTTAGTGGCCCTTCTCCAGACATTTTCTATCAGGCTGCAGTCATTCTTAAATCTTATAGTGGTGACCAGGCAGGGTACCCATATTCCAGTCTCTGCCTCACAAGGGATGTGGACAGTTTCACTAGGCTGTTGTTACCCTGGTAACAGTATGTCTGCCTGATCATAACCAATATTCTATTGGCCTTTCAAACCTGAGCCTCACAGTGAGAGCTGAAGGTCAGGGTCGGGTCTATCAGAACTCCGAGGTCCTTTTCCAGGAGTGTTTTTGCAGTGTAGTCTGTACATTGGTACTCTTATTCATGTTGTACTTGTACTTCTGGTTGTTACTGCCTAGGTGTAGTACATGATGCCTATCAGGATCAGACATGGGGTCAATTCCATATGGTCAATTCCAACTCAAATTTTTCAATTCCAATTCTGTTTCCCCCCCCCCCCCCAACTCCTTTTGCCCAAGAGCTTTTACCATGAGAAGGTACTCCGAGTACCTACTTAGAATACCTACTTCGAGTAGTTTACATTCCAAGTAGGATTGTTATGGAATAAATATTTATGAATTAAAAAATTAAATGGTAAATTAATTTGTGGATTAAATCTGCACTCCAGGACCATAACCGTCCTTGGATACCGTACTTTTGGATCTGGAGCAGCAATCTCTCATGTGGGACAGAGTCAGAACATTTGGAAAAGTCCAAATATATGACATCGAGATCACCACCTCTGTCCATCACTTCAGTCCAGTGGTCTAACGTAGCCAAAACTTGTGTAGTACATGAACGACCCTTAATGAATCCATGCTGGCATGCAGCTAACAACTTGTTGGTTACTAGGTGGTCAGTTATAACATCTCTGATCAGCTGTTCCATTATCTTACCAACTACAGAGGTCAAACTGGCAGATCTGTAGTTTCCTGGGGTCTGGCGACTTCCTTTTTTTATGAATAGGTGACATATTACCAACCTAACTAAACAATCAAGATAATCTTGATGAAATCTAGAAAGAAGATGGATGGGAACTAGTTCTTTAATTTTCTGCAACTGGAGTAGATTTTAATTTCCAAAAGAAACTTTTTGTGATGAAAAGTTTATGATTTTTCACTAAAATGGTAATTTTCTTACTAATCAATTTTTTTTATATTAAATCTAGAATAAAGATGGATGGCAAATAGTTTTTTGGGGATTTATAATCTAGCCTCTGAAATTTCCCTTATTCTTTGTTTGCTCTCTCTCAATCTAGGGACAGTACTAGATGAGTAGATCTAAAGTGCTCCGGGACTCTTTGCCAATCAAGCCTATTCTCCAACGAACACAAAATTCCCTAGGCCCATTTACCAGATACCTGAACCTTAATACCATTAAAACAAAATTGATTATATGATTGTTACTGGTCTTACATTTTTTTAAATTTCAACCGAGAACTGATTTCAAGCAAATCGGTTATAAGTTTGCCATGGTTCACATTTATATATTATGAAAACATAGTCTGTAAAGTACATAAGGTCATTTATTGGTAGCTTCAATATTTAGTATGCTTTATTATTAACAGTGCAACATTAATTTGCAGTGTAACAAGTATAAATATTCAAATATTGGGCGGTGGGTTGTAGACTATGCCAAGTTTATATACATGTTGCTGTGATATAAAGAATTTATTAATTAAATAGGCCTACTAGTTCCTGCAACCATGTAGACAAACTGACAAAGGTGTCAGTTTAGCTTTCACCAATGTCTTAATCACAATAACCATTAAAGCCAATTGTCTCAGAAGTGATGACACCGGATAGTAATTCATTAATTGTAATTAGGAGTGTATATTCATGATCTGCATTCTGCTTAATCAGAGTAGATACACTCGACCACAGTTTGTTGCTTTGATGTAAGTTTACTATAAAAGTGGCAAAATTGGTGACAAATCTGCCTAACCATAAGCTGTTAGGCGGCATACACTGAAACAGGCCATGAAAACTAGTAAATTTTAGGTTGCGAGAAGGCCTCAGTGGCAAGTGTTCCTATCCAAAGTAGATCTATCACTATCAGCCTATCTTCTTCATCAAGATGAGTCCTAAAGAATTCTCTTGCACTGTAGAAAAAACTTATTCTAGCATAGTCATGATAGTGTGACAGAGGGATATGTGTATAGTCATAGTGTAACAGTGTGAGTGTAGTCTAGACTGTAGTTGTCGTATGTGAAGAGTGTATGGGGGCACACCTGACGTAACTTATTTTATCATTGATCAAAGTTGAGGCCAGATTGTATATTGGACATTTTCTAAATAATTCGTCTATTTGAAAATAAATCTTAACTTAAAAAAACTTGCAGAGTCTAGTCTTAGTCTAGTTGAATGAATTTGTTCATGAAAATGGGCGATAATAAAGTATTTTAAAGTTTAAGACCTGTTTATTCAAGTAATTTCTTACGTTTTATAACATATTTTTGCATGTATACCTGGAGTCAAACGCAGTGTTAATTTATCATACATATTCTAAACTCCTATAAAACAGAAAACATTCCATAAAGTCATAGAATCTAAATGCGGCTGGAAATCGCAGCAAACTTGGCATGGTGATGGTGCTGCCACGTGGTGAATATAATATGAACTAATACGATAAACATAGCAGCGGTGAATTGGACTTTAATGAAAAGGCGCCAAGTATGGAAGATTCTGATGTAAATATAGCGAAATCTGTCCGATCAGAGGTAAACTGTATAAGTGCATTCAATGTACGTAAGCTAGATCTAATATTTGAATCCAGGTCAAAAACCGTCCGGTCAAACCCTCCTTCACTTCAGGCAAACCCCCCTCACTCCCTCAGGCTCAATCATAACGGATGATAACCGCCTCGAGTCAAGACCCTGGCGATAAACAATCAATCCACCACAGACATTGGAGTCTTATTTACACCAGACTTGACATTCTCCAGACATGTGGCAATGGCAGCAAAGAAAGCCAACCATGTGCGTGATGTGGTAGGAGCAATAAGGATCGAGGTCATTCAGATACATGGATCATTGGATGGGCATATCCATATCATCCATATGTTAATGTTTGTACAGTTATACAAGTCAATGGTTAGGCCTTAGCCTTAACTTAAGGTACACCTTGAATGTGCACATGCAGTGTAGTATCCCATTAACAAGATTGACAGAGATTACCTGTAAAAAGTACAATGGCAAGCTACCAAGGTTGTACTTGGAATTAGAGATCTCCCCATTGAAGAAAGGTTGAGAAATCTCAAGCTCCCGGGTCTGGTATACAGAAGAAGAAAAGGAGATATGATGCAAGTATATAACTATAAGATACTGTATCACCTTGAAGACATTCCTGAGATCTTACTACTCAAACTAGCCAGCGAAGGGATCACTAGAGTAGAGGGCACAGTCTAAAGCTAAAGAAACCAAGGCACAACTAGACAACATTCAGACAGCACTCTTTTAGTTTTTGTTTAAGAGTCATTAAAGATTGGAACAGACTTCCCAAAGGAGTTGTGACTGTACCAACTCTAAACACATTTAAAAACAGACTGTATCAGCACTATAGGCTGTAATACTGTATCTAACCACTGAGACCTGATATTTGCTAGTTAAGTTAGGAAGCTACATCCCCAAAAGAGCCTAAATTAAGTAAAATAGTCAATATGTGCTATAAAGGAAATATTTTTCCTACAAGCACCCAATAAAGATACAGTGAGTAAGTTAGCTACTGAAGGGATTAATGTAATTGGGAAACTTTCAGTGAATCCTTAAATAATATAATTAAAGAGCCTGATAGTAATTAGTAATATTTATAAATTGTGTTATCATAGCCACTGATTGGATAAATGTAATTGAGAAGCCCCCAGTGGAGCTACTCATAGTCCATGATAAAATAATTGAGCAGTTCATTTTACACATCAAAGGAAACTAAATGTAGCAAGTGTCACATGGAGTGCTATAAATATGGTTAGGGTCTGGTCTATTAATGATTCATTCTTATGACAACCATGGAAGTTATACAAAATCACAAGGGTGGTCAAAAGCTTCTGCATGAAGGATATATGTACACCAAGGAGAATGTCCACATAGATTCTTGACTTGATGTCTTACACTGTACAGATAAAAAAGATGTCTCTTCAACATCTGGGCCCTGTGAATCTTTACCTTGACTGTGGTGAACATTTCAACAGCACAGTTTTGATCAGTGTCCATGCTTGTTGCATGCATAACATTTTTTGCTTGTTTTTGTAATGACAATGGACTGCCCTGTGAGATGTACCTCCACAGTAATAGCAGCCATCACTGCTATGCCTGTGTTTTATCACTAACATGGCTGTATGGTGAGGAGTGATTAGTTATATATTTTATCTTATATACAAGCTTCCACAAGGCTCTTTATATTTTGTGGCCATTCTTTGATGACACTTTTGCAGTATTGTTGAATTCAGCAGAATGTTTGTTGTCAACTCCTCAGCCTCGGCTAAATTGTACACTTGACCAAATTTGAGGTCATTGTCTATCAATATTAATTTTGCCTATGCCACCTATAAACTGAGTCCGAGTGTGAACACATCCTGCAGCACTCGATGCCAGGATGTTACCTAGGATATTACCACACATTTCTCTCAATGAAAAGTCCTATTGAAATATTAATTCATGGTCTCTTTCATGATATAAACGTATTTCTGAGTCCTATCACCATCCTCTTCTGTCTGTATATAACTTTTGCTGCCACTAAAATCTTATTGTAAGTTAATTTGTCCCTGGATGTTCCTGGTTTCAGCTATGATTGTGTTTTAGGATATGACTCGGGACCCAAACAGGATAAAAGCAGCATTTTATTTGTCCATGTCATTGACATCATTAAAAAATACAACGGTTTAACCAATTCAGGAGCAATTCATTGTTTTCCACACATACTGTTCAAATCTAAGGCTTAGATAGTTTTATCTTCATCACCATTGTTATGTCCCCACAGACAGACCAATATTCAGTCACATCAAATTATAAATGGTTGATTGCTGGAGATTAGTGATATTAAAATACATTATTCATTCTACATATGATATTAAATGTAGACAGCAAGCTACGGACTAACTATGTGATATATATAGCACAGATTGCTGGTTTTGGTATACAATACATTATATGTCAGATGAATCAACTCCAAAATACATTTGAAACATATTCCAGAATAGGTTGTACCTCACAATCTTCTGCTAGTTTTCTTTAGTTCGGAGCAGGGTTATTTAAGACATTTGGATATCATGATTTTAGCATTGAATTGTTCTGCCATCTTCTGTTAAAGATTCTGTATTGATTGGTTTTTTTAAAGAAATCTCTTAGAACAATATTGTTTCAATATGTATGTATATTTTTTAAACTTTATTAAGATATATAATGTACATTATGCAACGTTCATGTAATTCCACTGGGCGGTACCTTTGGTTGCTAGTAAGAACAATGTATTATACCTACATTAAGATTATTATGTAAGTCATTGTATTTTCTGGCTTCACTACTGAGATGGTAGACATGTTATTGCTACCAAGTGAAGAATTGCTGGGGACTTGTTAGAGAAAATATTCAGATTCTGGGTGATGTCTTAGCAGGTGATTATATGCATAAACATCTTGTTTATAATATTTTGTAACAATGAAATGATGGTGATATAAAAGTATTATTTAAATTTTTCCAACATGGTTTTAATCAAGTAAATGGGATTTTATTTAAATTATGATTTTTTTCCAACCATGATTTAAATTTGTTTGTCATAAAATGAAATACCGGTAAATTGCAAATTATGACCTTCATTTCATCAGAATAATATTTCAGCATAAATCAACCATAGTGATAATATATTCATTAACATGTTGGTTGAGATTAAAACGCATATTAAAGATCATAATGACTTATTAGCACATTGTTATTTCATAAAACTGTAATAGTCAAGATACAATATACACAGTTTTCTGCTTCAGTGTTTTAATAGTTTAAACTGACATTTTCTTTGATGAGGCTCGACTTCATGTTTGATGTTATTTTATGTTAATTTTCAAGAGAGTTGCAACTTCCATCCAAATTAGTCTCCAATATATTTACCAGTTAAATTTACAGTAAGGATGATTTCAATAAAATGGTACTTTGGAGTATTGTTAAAATTATTTGGTTACTGGTATCTTTTGTAGCAGAATGGGTTTTATAGCGACATAGTGATTAAAAGTTTTGGGGGTTATGTTACATTTTAACAGGTGTTTATATAAACATTGTACATTCATGTTAGTATATCACTGGTTGATAGTGCTTGTTAAATTGTAAAATGCATTGCATTGTTTATCTTTCAGGAAATTATGATGTTAGTTGATGTTTTGTTATTATCTTTGCCTAAACATATGACACCCTATTAAGATTGTTAGTTACACGTATAAATGGTAATACTCAGAAGGTATTACTCTTTATTTCCATTTCAGCACAGCAAAAAGCATCTTCCCAAGAATGATCACAAACCACCAGTTAAGACACATGTCATATCAGACAGTGAGCCAGACAGCCCGAGGAAAATGCATGAGATATCAGACAGTGATTCAGTTGAATTATGTGATGATGATTACGGTCACATCTCCAATGATAATTTGAGTACTTCACTGAAGAGGAAAAGAGTTGACACAAGTGCTAGTGATTCTGATGACACCATCAGTAATAGTCCCATTACACATGTTATTTCTGACTCCAGTGATGATGGTGAGCCAAGCAGTCAATCATTACTTGCGCAGTCCAAGAAAAGCTTGAGTAGAGCACATACAATATCTGAGAGTGATTCAGATGTTGAATGTATTAATCCCACATCAAGACGGAAACTTTCCAAGTGTATTCCTGGCTCTTCAAAAGTAAAGAAGAAGAACCAGTCATGGAACCTTGAAGCTTCAGCCAGTCACCAAGAACAGGATATCAGCAACTCTTCAGATTCAACTGTTGACCTTCAATGTTCTGATTCTAGTAATCTTAACAAGGACAGCCATGGAAATGATGAGCCACATGGTCGGCCATTGTGTAAATTTGGTAGCAAGTGTTACAGAAAGAATCCATCTCATTATGAGGAGTACAGCCATCCTGGTATGTTTTAATATTTCATAATTAGTCATATAAATTTATTATATTTTCATTTTAATTATAATGACATTGTCTTAACCTTCATTTTATAAAAGCATTTATAATTATTATAATTCATTTCATTCATGTATTATTGTAATGTTCTTGATATATTTAGATGATTTAGATTCATCTGCTGATTGGAAAAGCCAACACAAAAACACTGATTTACCATCCACATGCAGCACCAGTAGCACTCGTACAAATCTAAATTTGATGTTAACCAAGGTCACTGGAATCAAACCAACATTTAATGAGGGTATTGCTATAGATATAAAAGGTTAGTGTGGAATGAAATCTTCTGAATCTAACTTTGTGGGGGATTATATATATATATATATATATATATATATATATATATACCTATATGACAATCAGGTGCAAGTTGACTTAGAATGACTGAATTAGGTTTATTTATAATTGTAATTATTTATTACACAATTAATGACATTTATGGTTTAATTTCTAACATCATTTTAATAATTGGTGTTTCTTACACCTGACTGATAATGGTTATTATTATTATAGTCAAATTTATTAAGTATTTTAAGTTTATGAATATATTGTGTGGAACATTATCATGCCTATGTTTTAAAATTAGTTTATTCTAACAAAATGGAAAATAATTATCCGATTATATAAAAACTTGTTTATTATAGTCCATAATATAAATTAGTACTTCATACATAGTTAAAAATGCTATGTTCTGTCCTATCAGTAGTTCATGATTATGTTAATAAATTGTCATATTTATTTGTCTTTATTAAATGTAAAAGTAGTAATTGATATTTGTAAGAGTCAGTGGGAAGAGACTTAGGTTGAAGGCATTTGTGCCATGCAGAAGATACTACTCTGGAGGAAGATCCATTGGAAGAATATAATATGGCAGTGATCATCGCAAAGAAAGCAGTTGCTCAATCACAACAAGCAGGAAAGAAATTTGGAGGGAAGCTTAATATGGATGAAGGACTGTGATCTGTGTTGGGGATAGCAAAAACAGTTGGCAAAGGAAAGGCAGGATGTAGTTTAAGTGAACTGTCTGAGGGATGAAAGTGGAAGCATAGTTGTAAAGCCAGAGATCACCAGGAAGAGTTGTAAGGAGTATATGGAGCACCTTGGGTGTAGAGAATATATGGGATAGAATGGATGAAGGTGAGATTGCTGAAGGCCCAAGAAAGAATATCACAGAGATGGAGAGAGCAACTGAAAAGAAGAAAAGTGAGAAGGGAATTGGACTGACACAGTTGTCATGCTGCTGGTAAGGCTGGGGTGCAGAAGATGAAAAAGATCTGGCGTGATACAGGAAAGCATGGTTCTGAGGAATGGAGTGTGTCCAGATAGAGTTGGAAAGTGCAAGAGGTAGAGGAACACCAATGATGACATGGAATTAGTTGGTTGGGAAAGATATGGGAAAGTATGTGCTGAAGAAGGCAGATGCCCAAGATTGGGTAAAATCAAGAAGATTGTTGTGGAAAATCACAAGCCAACCCCCTTATAAGAAGGGAAAATGCCAAAAAATTAACTGTTATGTTTGTAAGAGTTTTTGTGATGGTACTGGTTATTGCAATGAGATATGTGAAACACCATAAAGTTACTAGAATGTGTGTGTGTGTGAGTGGATAGTACTTATGATTAGGCGAATGACTTACCCAGTTGTAGCTGATACTTGTAATTGAACTCAATCCTGGCTTTGCCATTACATGATAGCATTATTAATGGAAAAGAGTTAAGATCTCTGTATAAAGTACCTTTCTTTTTTTCAAATTTAGGTTATTAATTGCTGGCTTTTTTATTGTTTGTTTTCACTAAATATAATTAATTAATAATGGAATTATTTTCAGAGATACTCTCTCCGTCTTTTGGTACTTTAAAGAAATCCATACAAGTAAGTCTATACAACATCTGAGTGACAAAATAATTAATCATTTCTCTCTAGCCGACTGACATTATTATCTTTAAAAGATATTTGAACAAAACCTATTTTCCTACATTTTTAATAAATGTTCCATAGTGAAAGCATATGTGTTTATTCTGTATATTAATATTTACAGTTTAACTATTTAATAGACATCCGGTGGTTAGTTGGCCAGTATCCTAGACTATTTAGGTAAAGCTATATTATATGATAAATAATTTGATATATTGCTGAAATATGATAAGTGAAAACAATAAGTGACATGAGGTTTTTAATATCATATGTTATATTATCATATAAAATCGTATTAACAGAAATATCAATGATCTGAGAACTTCACAGTATATTACATGAAACTAAATTTCACTTTCTTCTTGAAGTTTTTATTATTATTTTAATAGTATTAGTATATATATATATATATATATATATATATATATCAGTAGTCCTTACACTGTATCCAGACTTTGTTTATGCATGTAACATTGAAGCTTTAATAATGTAGGACTAAGCCACTGTTAGTGGTTCATGGCTGTCAGGGTGCACATAAAAAAAAAATAGCGACTGAAGCAGCATCATTTAGTCATGTACAACTCTGTCAGGCAAAGCTTCACATTCCTTATGGCACACATCATACGTAAGTGTGTGTGTGTGTGTGTGTGTGTGTGTGTGTGTGTGTGTGAGGGGTGTCTGTGTGTTGTAATAACCAATTGCCTCAAGAAATTACTTTTAATATAATATAATGCCCTATACATAACATAAGTGAGAAAAAGACAATGATTAGTTATATTGCTTCAGTTGAACTTGGAAATGGCGTATATTAATATAAAATATTTTGTTATTGTTTCTCTCTTACTTAGTAAGATGATGATTCTGTTGTATGAAGAAGGTTTGAGAGTAATTATCCACACAGCAAATCTTGTGCAAGGTGACTGGCATCAGAAGACACAAGGGTACATTTTAGTTAGAACATGTGGCTCGCATACTAAAACACTTTTGGGAATACTGGCTTAAGAGGCTAATGACCTGTTGACTTATTCCTTTGTCTGACATCTATTTCCTCATTCAGAATGACTAGTTCTTATTTAAAAATGTATTAAAAAAAAACAATAGTTCTTTTCTTCTAAATTCTTCATCATAATTGATATTAATGGTTTCTGAGTGTAGTTTATTTATACTATTGCTCTCTCTCTCTCTCTCTCTGTGTGTGTGTGTGTTGTTTCCCCGGTTTACATTGGATTCTGTTTTCAGAATTTGGCTCAGTCCACTGTTTCCTAAGTTAGTCGGTGGGCTTAGCAAGAGTGGGGGTGATTCCGTGACACAGTTCAAACACGATTTGATCGAGTATATCAATGCCTATAGAGCACATTCTCTGGAGGAGTGGGTAAAGATTATAGACCAGCATGACCTATCAACAGCCAAGTAGGTAACCTTTGGAATTGGTACATCATGTCTTGAAAAAACAGTTGACACTTATATAATTTCAATGGCCATATATTTTAATACTCACATAATTTGGTAATTCTTTTGAATAATTAAAGATAAGATATAATGGGGAACAATTTAAGTCCTCCCATGCTTTGTTTTCACCATTGTTCTCGCATTATCATATACTGTCATTACCCTTTTAGCAAGCCATTCTTCAACTTCCAGTTTTCTTAATGTCCACCAGACCATTTCTCTTGACACTGTATTGAATGCCTTCTCCAGGTCCATAAATGTATCAAACAGTGCCTTCATTTTCACCTATAGATGGATTTGTATTTATATATTTATGCCCATTTTATGAAGATTGCGCATTGGCCGTTTTGGATAATACTAACTATTTTATTTCAGATGTTCCATTAATTAAAAAAAACACAAATCATTATCTGTATTCATAATGTAATAATAAATTCAGCCCAAGTTGAAAACAAACTATTTTGTTAATTAGATCTTGCAGTCTGATCAAATTATCTTTTTAAAATAATTTGACTAACTATGCTACTGTTAGTTGTCATTATGTTCAAAGAAAATTTAAATCTGGTTTTAGAGTATTCCTTGTTGGTTCAATACCTGGACGACATTTGGGACAGAACAAGTCAAATTTTGGACATCTTAAACTTAAAAAGGTTTGATGTTTCGTGTCAGTTGTCTGTTAAACACATGCTGAATGTAACCTGAAATATTGACATTGCCTATATACTTGATGTATTGTGAAATATTAATACCACCTACATATTAGATTTTTTATTCAAAGTATTGAGGAAAAAATTCATTTTTCTCTGTAAAAGCCTATAACTTGAAACTTGAATTATTTGTAATAGCTTTGTACATGTTAGATATTAAGCAGAAGATTATTCATTTTGAAAGGCATTTTTAGCATGAAGAATTTCTCATGATTTTAGTAAACTTCTGTGTACATCTATATTTTATTTCTGAATATCAGGTAGTCTAGCAATACAGTAAGCCAGTATTGTTGAAGTAATATTGCTTTATCATTATTTGAATACAGTAATCATCTGGTTCATACTGTGAAATTATATATATATATATATATATATATATATATATATATATGCCTGTTTATGTCTGTTTATTACTAGCAGCCAGTTATCACTAAAATAAAATCAACCCCAACTTTATTGCTAGCTGGAGGTCAAGGGGTGATACAATCCCACAGGGGCAGCCATATTTGAAAACTGAAGGAACTTGGTTGGGGGGAAATGCTTCACTAAATGCATACACCAAGGTCTGTTGTAATAATGTCATCATTTATCATCTAAACCAGATATTGGAAACCTGTGGTCCAACTAAGTTACATGTTCAGAACTGGCCTCTGATTGGTCAGTTCTCCAGCATTGGTACACTTGGTGCAAACAAGGACACATGGATGTGTAGTGAGTGGCTAGAAAGTTTGACAGCCACCAGAGGGGGTAGTACTACTCTAGTCAAGAACAAAACTAAGTTACACCTTGTAAGTTAAAATAAATGAGTTGTTTGTTTTATTTACCACTTGTTTTAAGTTCTTTTTTAAATTTAAAAAATGTTGTGTAGTATATATATATATATATATATATATATATATATATACATTATATATATATATATATATATATATATATATATATATATATAATTGATATATATATATGTATCCTAGTAAAGAGAATGTAAGATTAAGTTTGGAAGGCTATCCAGCTGGTGCAGCATTACCATACAGTATAAATGTTGCCAAGAAACAGCCATGGCTTCATGATTTTTTCTGGTGGGTCATTTTCAACTGATCTATATACATTTCTATGTTGTTAACAGTGAAACATTTGTAAAGATTACAATGTTATTGAGCAGCTTCTAACTATTATGTATTTTTTAAGCATCTCTAAACACTGTCATATTCAGTTTAACACTACTAACATAATCATAAATATATATTATAATATAGCTGAAATTAATGGCCAGCTAAGCCAGTTGTATTGCATTATTTGGGATGCTAATAAAAGACATCTTTCTTTACTTCTAGCCAGTGGAAGTCTGAAATTTGTGGAAGGAGTCAAGCATCACCACACATTAAAAGTTACCTGAGAATATCTCCTGATTGGCAGAATATTGCTTGGTTCTTAATTACAAGGTTGGTATAATGTTATGTCATCTCTAGTAATGCTAGTTTGGTCAGGGTGTGAATAATCTCAAAGTCTAGACCACCTTGAATTTTGGTAGCTCAAATGTTTTCAGATACTTGACTTCATCAGTTGTATCAAAATCTGTGTGTTTTTTTATATAATGTTTGGGCAGAATACAAAAAAGATAAATACATTTTCTGCATGATTAATAAATCAATGTCCTTTTGGCAATCTCCTTATTGAAAGCAATAACACCTTCCTGAATTCTTTACCTGTCATCTTCATTATTAAATATCATCTCATCTAATAATAATAATAAAAAGGCCAAAATGGCAGTTTTTAACATGGCCCCCTTAAAAACAACCAAAAACCTTTTTTTTCCAAAATTTGAGGGGGGTTTTTGCTTTTTAAATTTTTGGGTTTCGGGGGCCCAATTTAAAACCCCCCCTTCCCCCCCCAAAAACCAAGAAGGAAACTAATTCTAAAGGGGAAAAGGGGGCCCTTTTAACCCATTTTTTTAAAGGGTTCAAAAAAATTAATTTTTTATTTTTCAAAAATATAACAAGTATTTTTTGTTTTTGGTTTTTTTGTTGTGTTTTTTGTTTGGGGGGGGGGGGGACTATCCATAACCAGCCAAACAGTGATATAAACTGCAGTTGGCATTGGGAACTGGGAAGCTGATTATTTCACTCCCTGATATTAAAAATTTAATCTAATTTATATGAAATAATTATTATATATAATGCATTTACTCAATTAGTTATATTTCTTATGGGCATAATTGAACCATATTTGGAATTAAAATTATGTTTCCATACCAACTTATGAATTGTTGAATGTGTACGTTGTCCCATTTTGTGATAATCCATTCTGAGCAGACAAATGTTATAAATCTTTACTTAACTTTTTATTCTTTTTTTAATATCTCAATAATCAACAGCCAGCTTTATTTGTCCTAGAACTTTGCCAAAATGACATAAGTAATGTGTTCTGGATCTGTATGATGGATATATTGTTATATTCCTAAAGCAGTTTAGTTCTGCCTTGATTCATTCATTTGATGTAATAACAACCATTGTCAAGCAGGTGAAACATTTATAACAAATATTCTTATCATGAGATATTAATATATGTTATATATTTTGTATGTTTTGTATCCACAGTGCTAACTTATCTAAGGCAGCTTGGGGAGCTTTGGAAAAGAATGGCTCACAGCTTATGATAAGATCTTATGAGTTGGGAGTTCTGTTCCTTCCTGAACAGTTTGTAAGTGATGAAGCTTTCTAACATTAGTCATTTCTTTCGGAATATACTTCGACTAAATTTGCTGTAAATTATCAACCTGTGCATAAAAAGACATTAGATATTCTGAGTGTACAATAGGATTAATAAGCAAATTAAAGCCAGTTTGTTAAAGCTGACTACCAGTAATAGATTTATTTAAATTGATTGTTGGCCTGCTGCTTATCATAACAGTATATATATCCAGCTTAACGTTCTTTGATAGCATATCTATTTCATAATGTTAAACCATTCATCTTAGGCTATAGAGCAATATTTGTCATGCAACTTTAAATGCTTTTATTAATGGTGATAGATATTTTAAAGTTTCATCAATAGTTGTAAATGCATCCGTATATGTATGTGTAGAACGCATTCCATTCCACAGAGCCAAAGTCGTAGCTTTTATAGACAGAGAAGATACGATGAGACTACCTCATGTCTGGACAAAGACCAGCTACCATTATGTCTACCATATGATGTTCCACCCACACCTTATACTAAAAAAGGTGAATGAAAAAAAATGACATTGTTTTTTTTAAATTCTGCATTCTGCTTATATAGAGATGAATGATTTGTTGTTGTTGTTTATTTTGGGAATGAAAATTTAGGTAATTTGTTAACTCGAATAAATAAGGTGTTAATGTTTATTAGAGGTGCAAAATGTGCATCATAAAATTATATAAATACTATTAATTATTGTTCGTTAAATATCTTTCAGATCGCCCATGGATATGGGATATACCTTATGTGGACAAACCAGACAGCAATGGCAACAAGTGGTGCCCTTCTTAAACACCCCTTCATAAAGATGGACACATTAATAACACTGTGACTTACTGATCTAGATTTTGAAGAGATTAAATATTGTGTGTGTGACTGTGTGTGTGTGTGTGTGTCAGAGCATATGATTATTTTGCTAGATTGAAATTCTCCACCAATTATAAACAGATAATTTGTTGTCATTGAAAGTTCTGTTAAAGATTAATTGTAAACATTACAATAATTTCCAGCTGTAAAAGAATGATGAAATCTTAAATTATTCTCACGCCATTCTGTGATGAAATAAATTGTTGCTTATTTCATGTAGAAAATTTAACGTGATGTCATCTAAAGTGCCATAGTGGTTTGTGAGATCCTTCTGGTTCTCTGCTGAATGACTTTGTCACAGTCTTCACATATTTACTTATATCCTTTGGAAATACGTTTATATGTTCTAACATGGTTAAATAGCATACCATGTTAATAAATTCATTAACATTTGTGCTAGAGAAAGTCAACAGTGTTTCTCTGTATTGAATATGATGTTGATTGTTGTGCAGCTGTTATAATTCCAGTATAATTTCAGAAAACATGTTTCTCTGACATGTCGCTCCTGCTTCTATCATATTCATGACCTTCGCCATATTTCTCTTTCAGTCGCCAAAACCATTGCTACAGCACTCATTACTAGTAGGCTTGATTACTGCAACTCTCTTCTTTATAAAATCGAATCTAAAGATATTCTAGAAATTCAGTGTGTTTACAACTGCTTAGCTATAGTTGTCATACGGTCTCCTCGGTTTTCCAATTCTGATCAATTTTTTAAATCTCACTAGTTCCCTATTCATTCTTGCATCATTTTCTAAATCTGAACCATTGCCTATCAAACTCTTTCTTCTGGAGAACCTTCATATCTCTTTTCCATGCTTTCTTTATCACCCAAGCCCAGAGAGCTCCGTTCATCTGGTTTTCACTTGTTGTCTGTTCCCAGGGTTAAATCTCGTACTGGGCCTCATTCTTTTTCAGTTGCTGTCCCTACTCTTTGAAATTCACTCCCTGAATATGTTAGGTCATCAAATAGCATGGTTTCTTCCGATCACCATTTGAAAAATCACCTTTTCAGACTACCTTATCCATCCTAAGTTTCCTCGCCATCTGATCATTCGTTGATGAACTTTGCATTGTACCTGGACTATGAGTTTGCCCAAACCCTGTACTAGGTGCACCACTGAGCTTCATTCTTTTTGAGGATATTGGTGCAATAGAAGTTTTGTAATTATTATTATTAGTATTAAATTCATTAACATTTGCTCTAGAGAAAGTCAACAGTGTTTCTCCGTATTGAATCTGATGTTGATTGTTGTGCAACTGTTATAATTCCATTATACCCTCTCCCAAGAAAGAGTTCTGTGACTGGGAACTGTTCTTGCTGGAGATTTTTCTTATCACAATGGATAATAATCTGACGGTTTTACCTGTAGTACAGATTCTGTGGAATTGTTCTGGTGGCTCTAAGATTGAAATTTATTTTATTAAATTAATATTCAGGATATTGCCGAATTGTTCCTAGATCATCCAAATATTTTAGTATATTTATGCATGCTAATATGCCACTGTTGTAACCATGGAGCAGTCGTAGAATAAATTATATTGAATAAGGAATTCATGAACAGCTTAAACTTGCCTCTATCAGTGTGTTGTGCATTGATAATTCTTATACTGTGGGTTTTTAAACATAATATTTAAAACAATATTAGTTATTAACATATAAAATAAACCAACAAAAAGGTGAAAGCATTGGAAAAGATATTTTTGTTATCACACAGTTTGATATTGCATTTTTTTCAATAGCTTTGTGTGTGTGTGTGTGTGAAAATTGTCACAATAATTGATGTTTCCAGTTATTGCATTAAGTAAAGAACTTTGTATATTTAGACTACATTTAACTAATCAAGGAAATGATAATTTTAGTAATTAGTCTTATTAGTAGTATTTAGAAGTCTTCATTTGACATTACTGTCATGATTATTACTAATCACGGTTGAAAATTCTCCAGATGTAACTAACATATCTCTGGTATAGTCAAAATAAGGTGAACAATTTAGAATAAGTTTTAAAAAGTCAAACGTTAATTTAAACATACAAAACGTTCGTTTGTTCAGTGTTTTTTGCATAGAAAATTAACTATTGATGTCACACAATAAAGCGACGTTAATGGGAAAATAAAGAAAGGCATAAAATTATCTTTATTTTGCCATCACGGGGAGAATTCAGTCTGATAGTAATTTTCTTCCACACGTTGGGTAGTATCTTCATGGTATCAAGGTTGGCCACCGATCCCTATGGACGGAGTTCGAAAACTGATCCGGTTATGTTTGAGTAGTGTTTCATCTTTTACTTCGCGTCATTGCCCTTTAGCCGTTTGCGTGCATAAACATCGACACATGAAGCGTGGATTCACCGGCAGACATTTGTTCAACGTGTAACATATCTCTCGACGATAGCCTAACAGATCTTTCTTCGCGGGAGTGTCTTTTGCCAGTATTTATACACTTGAAAAATACGGATTTTGTGTTGATTCAGAAGAGATCTAAGTATTATCTGAATTCCATTTTTCATTCCACCCCATCGCGCCTCTCATAATGGCTACTTGGCCATGACACATATATAATATAATCTTACTATGAATTAATTAATATCTCTTCACGCACAAACCAATGTATGTATATAGAACATCGGATTGTACGTGAAGACAGCAAACGGGTACAATTAAGCGCCCGTGATGACAATAAGCGATTCAAAAGAGCATACGAAATCTGAGTAAGAAGCCATGCCATGGATATACTTATTGTGCTTAATTACCAGTTTATTATAAAAAAATTGCAACCCGATATTGTTAAGTTGTCGTCTGATGTAGTCTTCTATATATAACTGAGTAATTGATCGTCTGTGTATGTTACAAATTCTTATGACGACAGTAGGCCGGGTTCCTTTCGTCTCATTACCTTTGGAGGTTGCTTGGCCTATTTAGCCTACCATGTGCACAAAAGTCGTCGAAAACAGCAATGTTTACATTTTACTTATAACTTTAGCAAACACGATGTAGGCAAGTTCATTGGATGCACGTGCAGCTCATGCAGAGATTGGCTTCACTTATTTTGAGATGACCACTTTTTAGGAGCTAAAACACGTATGTTTATATGAAGAAAGTGTGTTTAGCGCATGTAAATGTGCACTGTGGCATTATAGAGGAAAACAAATTAAAGCAATACCGCCTCTATTGCCTCATGGGTAGAGTGTGGGACTATTTACCCATTGTCTTGCTGTGCGGGAATTCGGAGGTTCGAATCCCGGCCTTGGCACTTTACTAGTATAGTAGAAGCTATGACTTCAGATCACTGGCAAGATTTTCACCGCAGAATATGCCATGTATTGTAAATTCTGAATTTATTTAGAATGAGTCCGCGTGGTGAAGCTGTATATTACAGACCATATGCGTCTCCCTCATTTGAGGTAGCCAGGCACCTCCGTCGTATAGTTGGTAGCGCGTTGGACCACAGATTACATATTACCATCTGAGTTCAAATCTCGGCGTAAGCATACCTGAAGGGGGTTTCATCTTTGACTTTGCTTCATTACCTTTAGAGGTAGCTCGGCCCATTTAGCCTACCATGTGTACAAAAGTGGCCGTAAAACATCAGCCATCATCATTTCAAGTAGCCAAGACACGTAAAATAACTGCCCTTTCGGCCATTATTTAATTTATTATTATAACTTGTTTGTCTGAATCCAGCAGATTTTACTTGGTTACTTCAGCCGAACTTAGTATGGTATATGGTCCCCTCTTTGACTATGTTTAAAAGTGTAAATTGAAGCCTGCTTTAATTATTGCGGCGATTCTTTATAGACCAGTATTAGTGTTCGTGTGGTACGTAGTACTGATTTTATAACATATAATTAATACATCCTAAAAACGAAACAATTTAAACTGGCAAACAAATTAAACTTAAAATGTTAAATACTAGCTATATAGAATCTTTTGCTAGTATGTGCCTTTAAAAAAATCGACGTGACCGATATGAGCAGTAAGTGACTAATTATTATACGGTGATTATAATTAAATAGTCGTTGTTTATGATTATATTTATTATGGCGTGATATATGATTTACCTAACTATTGAAGTGCTCTACCTCATGTTTCAAGACGCGCATTCTTAAATATTTTGGCAGTGTATATAGATCTACACAGATTCGCCCCCTTTCAGAAAAGTAACGCAGTTCTCATTATCTGATCATGGGGATTGTAACTATTTGATTAACGCATTTAACTAAGGTTTAATTAATTGGATGGCCTACCGAAAACTACTAGATGATACCAAAGGGAGATACATACAGTTTGGAAAAAACCCATTGGCTTTATTATATGTATACGCAGTAAATTAAAATATCTAAAGCGAAGGATAAAATTTTGTAATACACCACCATCACTAACTTTAAATACTGCCTATATTTATAATTATATGATCTGCTCGAAGTTGAACTGATACGCAAGAAAATGCTAGTAACAGTAGTCTTTTCGGGGCATTAATATAATGTATGGAACTATTTGGTCCTGTGGCGCTCCTTGTGATTGACTATGTAACTAAAATAGCGAAATAGCTTTTTGCGCAAACAATGCTCGTTGATTGATATCTAAACAAAGACCTCTGATCTAAATATCTAAAATTATTTTATATTTAGGTTGTCATAATTGGTTAATTTATAAATAATTTTTATCATGAACTTTTATTGGAAAATTATGAAATAGCTGTCAAATAATAATATTCAAATGAATATATATGTAGAAGCTAGCTTCGGTTGCCATTGTAAACATTCTTTTCAATGGAGCTTTGGAAATATCTACTTTTAACATGAACACTTATTATTTAGGATTACTGTAATAAAATGGCGATTTGTTGAGCTATTTTTATTTACTATGAACAGGTATAGTTATTCTACAAAATATATTTGATCTATAAGCGGTATTTGATATATATATTTAATGATATTATAGTATAAGTGTTGTCGACCAGATCTATCTACAGTCTTAGAATCTACATGTTCTGTTCTGTTCTTTTTGTGGTGTCCAGTTCCCGCTCATCGGCCCTAACGAGGCATTTCTTCTTACTATTAAGTATTATACTTGTTCACCTATCTGAGAAATTGGTAAGACGTTACCAATCTGTCAATCGCTGTCAGACTGTGGCATGTATTTAGATTCCGTGCTATATTCAATAATATTGTCGTGGTCAGGGACGGAGTTACTCAGTTAGTGAGTCGCTACTGGACCTCTAGATCTATACTACAGTATAGTATTATTGTTGTTTACACTCTACTCTATACACCGATTACAGCCTTGATATGAGATACGAACTAGTGAGCGTTGTTTACACTCTATTGTTAATACTGACTATATCCTAATTACAAGCCTTGTAATTATAGGATATACTGATATACTAATATAGGGTGTAGTACTATAGTCAGACACACACGCAGAGTCAGAGAGATAATTAAGCAAAGAATAAAGCAACTATTATGTTATGCAATTTATCTGTGAAATTATATCATCAGTGATTTTGAAGTCTGGCTTTATTGTATGAACCATTGTGGGAAGCTGCTGTCTTATTTAATGTTCCACCTACTATACTGCAAAGCCCAGGTCACCTCTATGCAAGCTCAGCTTATGTTCAGAGATGACTTTTGACTAAGTTCCAACATGCCTCTCATTTATTAATACTGATTGCAGGCCGAATATCAGTCTGTTCCATTTTTGTAAACTCCAAATCCAATTCTACACAATTACATTTGATCAATTCCAGATACGCAATCAATTCAAATTCAGGAGTTAGAATCTATTATAGAATAGGAATAGGAGTAGATACTTGAATGTGGAATAATTGCAAAATCGGAAAACACTATTGGGGGTAAAATCTTACAACAAATATTGTTATTGGTTATTTTTTAATAAACAAATAATTAAATGGTATTATTTATGTGGACATGGTCAGTTCCTCAACTCAAATTCCAGTTCAAATTCTAAAGTGACATTACTATTCGGATGTTAATTCTTTAGTAGTTATGATAACTAAACCCTGTGTGCATGCACACTATATTGTTCTTTATTAAGAACATACCTATATACACTTATATAATTTATATATATATATATATATATATGTGTGTGTGTGTGTGTGTGTGTGCCTATATTATTAGTGAAAATCAGACTGATATATACACTGTACTGTGAGCATAGATATGACATAACCATGTAATGGAACTGGAAAAGTCACATAGTCAAGTATTTTGTCCAGCTGAGTACATGGTTGACCATTTACATTATAATACTATAATATTCATGTATAGTAGTGTATACATGTACTGTGACATGATGATCATGTATAAATGATTATGATGATAATTATTCCATAATGATGGTGATAAATAAGCAAAACCTGCAGTCAGACATAATCATGTTAAGAATAACCAGCTATGGATGCTTGTGTTACCTTAGTATGCTGCTGAATAACCCTTTTCTAGCTGAATGAAGAATGTTCCATTTTGTGGCTCCCCAGGACTGTCTGTCAGGCTTGTCTTTTCTATTTTTCGCATCAGTGTTTTTGTAACAAGCATGTTTCTTCTGAGGTGTGTGATTTCTAAAGCAACATGCTTAACCTTTACTCTTTTCATCTGGTTTCAGTTGAATAACATAATTATTTTATATTTTTCAGATGTGTATAGAGTATTATTATGGCAGAACTTCATTTGATTGGTCAGATTGTTGGTGCCAGTGAATTCCCAGACTCGAGCCTGTTTTGTAAGTTTGGCATCCACACAGGTGGAGCATGGAAGGTGTTAGGTGGACTTCGGGAAGGTCAGACGCAAGTAGACAACCCAGAAATAGGTGACACTGCCTACTGGTCACATCCCATAGATATACATTTTGCTACAAAAGGCTTACAAGGTTTGTGTATCCATGCATTATCACTGTTGGGAACTGGCATTCTTATAACCAAGCCCATTCAAATAATACAATTAAACAGCAAAACCCTTTCATTACTTTATTTGTCATTCTGTATGCTTTACATTTTATTTTTTATTACTATTTTCATTGCTCAGTATATGCAACAAGTGGGAATTATGTTTAATTGATTGTCAAATTAGACCTACATTTTAATTGTTGTGTGGCCTTAAAGGTAATGGGCAGCATCATTTATTATTTGTGAACTGGTTTCATATATAGGATGCCCCCTTTTCTTACAGGTCTAAGCCAATATTATATGCAAATATATGTCTATATAAAAGTTTAAATCTTGGAATAATTCTGGTGACTTGTGAAATGTCAAAATGGTTTATTATTAATTCTGCAGGGGTTCTTGCATGACATCAATTTTGGGGCCAAAGGTTGAAACAATCTACATGTACTTTCAGTGGTAGGATCCTGTCTAGTCAAATTCCTGTACTTCAATCAAGTTTCCATTAGCTTGGTGTTTTAGTTTTATGAACCCAATGACAATTTAAGATGTCCATTAAATCTGTATCTTATATTCATCTATTAGTTGATGTTATTTTAGCACCATTAATGGAACAGAGCTGAACATTCCTTAAAACTGGCTCATTCACTAATCAAAGTAAAACGAAGTGAACAATATTTTTGTTTTATACTTTGAGCTCCATTATGATGTCACTATTACAGTTATGCACTAAAGCATGAGTAAGTAGTAAGCAAAAATACTGAGTTATTGACAGTAAATTTTACAGAATAATTAAGTCATTTGGTAATTCTGCCAAATTAATCCTACTCTTGGTTGGCCGTGTTGTCACTACACCGTTGATTACGGAACAGGCCCAGTTTGAAAATAGTATACATTTGATACTGTGTAGCTAAAATAAATGTAACAACACACCACATCCACATTCTCTTCCTAAGTAGATCTTTAGAAAGAAAAAAATAAAAATATATATATATATATATATATATATATATATATATATGGTAATATTTTGAATCTAAATATTACTCAGTGAACTAAATTTTTCAAATTTTATTTTGGAGTAGGAACATCATCAACATCATTTACAAATAAAATCAACATTTACTTAAGTTCGTTAATATCACATTAAAAATTATATCTTTGTATGGGATTTAGATCAAGCAGATAAAAACAAAAGTGTACTCTGATATTTTAACTATAAATGTGAGAAGAAATAATGCAAATTTAATGTGGTATCAGCATAATATTTGATTCGACATAAATATATTCTGAAATTAAAATATATGCCTATCACTTATAATAGAATGAACATATTTTTAGTTTTAGATAGTTAGACATTTAACTTCATATAACAAATATTTTTGTTAATTTGTAGTTGGAGCTACTTACTATATGACTACAGACTCTTAATGATGGTCATGATATATGCCTTGAATATTTCAGTTTGCACAGATGTGTTGTCACACACACACACACACACACACACACACACACACACACACACACACACACACACACACACACACACACACAACACACACACACACATATGTAATACTTATTTAGTATCATTTAATGTTAGATATGTGGTCTAATTTAAAAAGATATATTACTGCCAAATTTGCCAAAGAAATGTTATCAACACAAGAAAAAATTACCGTGCCCTAATAAAACCAAAGTTATAGCCCTGCAGTAGTATTGGTTATAAAATTTAAGATATTACCTGGTTTCTTTAAACCTTATTTTTTAATGATTCTTTATGTTTTATGTAAGCATTATATTATGTAAACATTGTAACATAAACTTTTTTCCATCGGATGTCTTTTATCATTGTATGTCTCTGTGATGGTTAGTGCCAATATTTTGATTAAATCATTGTTAATGTTTTTTTGTTATTTTTTAACCATAGGCTGGCCAAAGATTTACTTCCAGGTGTGGCATCAGGATACTTTTGGTCGTAATGAACTCTATGGGTATGGTCACTGCCATGTGCCCACCTCACCGGGCATGCATAAAATAGATTGTGTCACTTGGAGACCCTCTGGAAATTTACAAGAACAAATAATGCAGAATTTTGTAGGTGGAGGACCACAATTGAAGTCAGCAGACCTTATATACAGGTAGCAATTGCTTAATTTTAGAAAATGAATTAATGTTATTGTTAGTAGTAGATAGGTAGGAGATACTGTTGTTATAAATTTATGATATAAATGAACTGTTAATAATTATTAATTGCATATATGACAACATTTTTCTATAATAAGTTCTCTATAATTTGTTATGTTTTTTTTTCTCTAGCGGAGCAGACAGATTTCATCTTAAGACAACAGCAATGGGAAAAGTCCATATGCATTTGGGAGTTATACTGAGGAATTTTGATAAATATGGCGTTGAATGTTGATAGATATACATGAACTTAAACAAAATATGTTTGTCATATTTGCAACCCAAGAGGATTACTCTTTCTCAGAGAACTGGACTATCAAGTGTACACCCAAGAAGTCTAATTCATTGAGGAATAATGATATTTTGATTATACATGTATACTTCATCGTAAGATTGAAATGTGTGTGTGTACCAGAAGAATTTACTTCAGTATTTTAAAATGTATGAATGTGTGCATTTGCAGAGCTGTTTCATTTCAAGGACAAAATTTCTAAGAGTGATAAAGTGAAATATATTGGAAGCTATTGTTTTTTTTACAATTTAACATTCCCAGAACCAAAGATTATGTAGTTTTGTTTGTGGTATGTTGATGGCAACATTAGTCTAATTGATATCTTGATTTAAAGTTCATCCTACTGATTACCATAAACCAATAGCTTTTGAGATGTTTAAAAAGTAATACTGAAAATGTAAATATTGTGTAGTTTTTGGTAGCGACACACTGTTTCATATAAGCATCCTAGCTACTCTTCCATAATGAAATCACTGTAGAAATATTTCTGATATATCCAGTGACATCTAAGATGTTACACCTGTTTCTATTAAATATGGATATTTTTCTAGTATGGATAATGTTGTATCCATTGACATTTAAAACGTGACACCTGGTTCTCTTAAATATGGATATTTTTCTAGTATGGATAATATTGTCAGTAAAGTTTCAAAATAATGATTTGTGACATTATTAAATGTGTACCCAAAGCCTCATACTAGAATTGTGTGTTCTCTTGTAAACATTACCAAAAAGGGTGAACAACTGGCCATTATATTATTTAATGGTAATATTACCTAGCGTAGAAAATGAGCACCATTCTGAAATGTTTTGTACCAAGCTAAAGCTGAATTGTCTAATGGTAGCAATTAGGCATTGTAGACCAGTGAATGATTTACATATATATATATATATATATATATATATATGGAACTTTTTTCAGGTATTGATTTGTAGTTGAGTAATTAATTTGGGAGTTGCATCATCCCCAAAAATGTCATAAATAAATATACAGTAAATTATTTTAAAACATCGTTTTCAGTAATATTTAGTTTGTTTCTGGGTACCTAATTTTTTATTAAGACAAATTCGCTGACAAAATACATTACAGTTTATAAAACCATTTAATGGAGTATTGGTAAAGGACGAAAACTAACAGAATTAAATCTTGCTTATATGTCTATATCAATACATTGTCTGTATATAAATGTAATTAACATATCTACACAAATAAATAGACAGCTAGATGATATTATAAGTGAAACAACATTCCTAAAAACATATAGCTACAGTTAGAATAAAATTAAGAAAGTTGAACAGTTTTATAATTTCCGGGGGGGGGGGTATTCACTGTGTAGCCTAGCCTTCAGGATCAGTTACCCATTTTACATCTCAGGATCTTGGTTCATATGATCCAGATGCTGTGCCGTTCCTTTGACTGTATTATTTACGACGACTTTTCTTCAGCCTTGAATCGCCGGTTAGTTATATATAGTTGTTTGGATGAACTGGAAGATAAAGTTTCCACGTATTATAATCAATAAAAAAGAAACATGTTACTCCGTGATAGGCATGTAAATTGTATGCAAATACAATGGATTCCTAAGAAAACACCCTATTTAACTGACAGGGTAGCGCTGATCCGATATCCGGGTAGTACAAGCAACTTGCATTCCCAACAAGATGGGAAATTGCAGCCAAATCGGTTGCAGAGACCCAAGTATATTGTAAATAATACTGTAAAGCGCCTTAGAGCAGCGTCTAGTTGAATAGGGCGCTATATAAATATCACATGTTATATTATTATAAGTAAACAAGTGAATTGTAAGGTTTATTTTTGCATTGTTTTCTTCATGATCGAGGTTCACCTAGGTACAAAGGATTGTACGTACACTGTCTAAGTACAAGTTTTAAATGTATTATTGCTCATTATTTTGAATGGATAATTAATTAAGCAGCGTAACAAATTGATGTGTCGGCAGCTGCTTTTCCGCCAGCCGGAGTAAACAGCATTTATGGTCGAATAATGATGGACCATGATAGATATCAAGTGACAATCAAGTGTAATATTTTGTGTCATTTATATCATCAAACCTTGTCGAAATGTGCATAATTATTTATTTGTTTGTCATTATCTCAATAACAGGACGGTGAGCAACTTTCACGTGTTTTCGATACACCTGGTCAACTTTCTTGAAAAAGCCGAACTTCAAACATAAAAATGAAATATGATCAAGTATACAACGTGAAACATGTTATCTATGTGTGGAACGACAAGGTCTGATCTGATCTATTTAGAAAATCTTCATTTAATTTTCCAAATTCAATCATCGGAATTTTCAAATAGCTACAGAAAATGTACACAAAACGAGTAAAACATGCATGGAAGTAAGTTGTTCACCATGTTGTATTGAGTATAACTTTTATGCTCATAGGGACAGTGTTGAACCTATTCAAACGAGAAAAACAAAAGATTTGTCTTGTTTCCCGCGCTGTATCAGCTTATAAGTGAATATCAGCGGCTGATTACTTGTACATCCCGGATATCGCGAAAACGGTGATATGCATCCTATTCACCAAATGGCGAAACATTCGATCTGGATAGAGAGTTATTAATATATTTGCATTTTTACGTGCGAAACTTTCCTTTCTTTATATATTTTATAACTTGGGATAAATATACAACATTAATCCAGTGACCACTAGCTGTTTTGATTAAAAAATAATTCTACAAACCTCATCAAGGGTTAGTTGTATAGATCCATTCAAAGTTGATTCGGTAAAAACATCTGTAATAAATAATACTAAGTTGACGACAACTCACACAGGCGTGCGCGCGCGTGCACACACACACACACACACACAGAGAGAGAGAGAGAGAGAGAGAGGGAGAGATAGCTAGAGAGAGAGAGAGCTAGCTAGCCATCTAGCTAGCCAGCTAATGACTTGATTCCTTTTCTACATATTCGTGTAGAGAGATTCAACTTACCAAACATCTTGTTCATTCTAACTACACAATGAAGGAACTCCTCGATGTAAAGTCGACCATCTGGATCGCCATATCTCATAACAATTGTCCGGAATGTCTGATTACTGACGACATAACCTGTGAAATGAAAAACTAAATTAACCAGTAACATAATTATACTGGATTCTGGCGACTAAGGAAGGCCAGGTGGCGATGGGATTTAAAAAATTATAAACCGAGATAACACACCATCAATCACAGGGGAGTAGTAGGCTACTGAAAAATGACCATTTAACGCGGTCAGCCGTCTAGAATGTTCTGGGCCGAGAACTCTTGATACTTGATGGCTAGGGTAAGTATTCTTTGGTTGAAGAAGTAACGCATTTAACCGCAACACCACTAGAGTCGATCATAAAATTGTTACTTTTTAAAAGCTATTTTGAAATGAAATGGAATGTCACGTCCACGATGGAACGTGCTGCACTATCAACCTCTAGATGTGGGCTCGAACCCAACTGATATACCAGTGTTTGTGGGATGCTTGTTTCCATCACTGACTGACTGACTCACTCACTCACTCACTCACTCAGACAGAAGTAAGCTATAACACCACCTAGCGAACATAAAGATTATTGCTATTATTTGTTTCTTACCAGAACTCTCCATCTTCAGATCTGATAAACCTAATTATCCCAATTCTTCAGGGAAATGTCCCATAGTCTTATAATGCAGGTTAGAGCACCACACGATCCCAAAACGAGACAGATACTTAGTTACTTATATACCTTATATTATTTTGTAACAGGAGTTTTCGTGGACAAAATATTATGTGGACGGCATTAGAACCGGCAATAATTATCTTGAATAAATTTAGGACAGTGAATTACAAATGACAACAACACACCATCAACAGAAACAATATGGACAACTATAGCTATCACCCAAACACGAATAGATAAAATCGAAATAAAATTGATTTTGTCTTCTGGTGGTATTTTCCAGGTCAAAAATTAATATTAATAGACCGTAATAAACAATAACACCGTATGGGGGTAAAGGAAGACTGCATTCGCCATCTAATCTATGTTATTCGTTGTTTGCAGCGTACGAAACCAAATTCTTCGCTTTCTGGTAGCTCTGTGGCTATTACCCAATTTATAATGGCGCTCTCGGATGAAAACATTTCTTGTTTGTTTCAAATTAAAATGTGTGCATGGATGGTTAAATACAAGAAAAGTATCAAACGAAACACCCATCCAATCAGAGGCTGGAACATTTTACTATAAAAATTGCAGTCTGCGAAATTTGATGCAACGATGTTCCGTAAGTACGGTGTATTCGTTATGCATGATATTATTGTCACCATTGTCATCGTCATCAAAATCAACATTATTATTATCATCATCATTATCATCACCATCATCATCGTCATCATCGTCATCAGTGAAGACCACGGGATTATCGATGACGGCGAGATGTTTTCGTTTATCTGTCGGTAACAGAAACGCGAGATAAGTCATGTTTTCAAAATGGCCGTCAAGTTTCAGTAAATGGTAGGCTCCCTTCCAAATTGTTCAAATCGCGGCTATATAAGACTTTCTGGTTTAGTCGTTGGCGGTATAATTCCAGACATCTTTCACCGAGATGGTGTGGGGCAAGAGGTCAATCATGGAGTCCGAGAGCTTATTCAGCCTTTCCTGTGTCGGGATGTCATTTATTCTGTAGACATGGTGATATTGTTAGAGGTCGGTGTCACGTAGCTCGTCTTTGAAATCAAGGACTGATGGTAGCCTTATCCTATATAGTATGGCGCCGAGAATTACCATCAAAGATGATTTCAGCCTCCATGTCGAGCTACATCTGTGTCATACCCATTGCATCGATCGTGTTGAGGGGGGAGGTATTCGTTAAAACGAAGACTGCACACTTACTGGATGCACGGATGGATCCTATGTAACCAAACACTGGAAAGTTAGGCAAGTTAGGTCACCCAGTGGCCTAGAAACTAAAGCCATGGAGACACGCAGTATAGGCAGTGCTCTCGCATCGTATAGAGAAGGGCGATCCTGCAGGTGTCAGGGTGTTCGTGCAGTGCAACTGCCTCATTTTTCAGCCGAACAATTGCGCGGTCAATAGTCACACTATGGCCTAACTGATAACGCTGTTGATCACAGCCCATTCGCACCTGGATTCAATTCGCAGCAGGTCTATGTCAAAAGGATGATTCATTTTTCACTTCGTCCCATTACCGCTGAAGGTCATTCGGCAACATCAACCTACCACGTGTACACAAAAATGGCCGTGAAACGGTGACATTGCCGCTGCTCCAAAATGTTCCTTGACCAGCTCTCACTTTCTTAGGGAAATTTGTCTAGTCAGTTCCTTTGCCGTCACATTGGTTGTAAAAAGGTAATCATCGTCAATGGCTCATTGTCGTCAATGAATGGATTAAATTATATTATCGTTCCAATGTCTCAGACGACAACCTCAAACTACCAATCTTCAGTGATTGCCAAGTTTTGTCAGTTAAGCTTTGCCTTTTCAGCTTATCATCTACTATTCTCTTTGAATCAACGGCCAACATTTGTGTAGTAAATTGTTTACTGTTTTTTTCTCCATTTTTTCGCATGTTCCCCAACATGAAGCATAATGAGTGTA
The DNA here is from genome assembly GCA_025642065.1 of Paralvinella palmiformis. Classification (NCBI taxonomy): domain Eukaryota; kingdom Metazoa; phylum Annelida; class Polychaeta; order Terebellida; family Alvinellidae; genus Paralvinella; species Paralvinella palmiformis. Next base: position 307,464 of record JAODUP010000335.1, on the reverse strand, counting down.
GGAAAGTAGTATACGCCACTTTGTAGAATAAGAAGCTGGTCCCAGTGAGTCAGTAGTTTTGCACTTCCGATTTTTATTATCCTGCATCACGATTGGGGTTGATATTGAATTATATATATATATATATATATATATATATATATATATATATATATATATATATATTATATATATATATATATATATATATTATATATATATATATATATATATATATATATATATATAGGAGAGAGAGAGAGAGAGAGAGAAGGGGGGGGGGGAATTTGCATGCCAACTTTTCACTCGCTCTATCATGATGTTAAAACATGGATTTGTCCAAGCAGCGTCATTATCGGCTGTTGTTCTTTTCGTTTTCAGTTATTTGAGTCCATTACGTACTTCTAGATATTCACTTGACTGTAGTAGTCCAACATTTTATCAAACCGTCCGTTGTATATGGACGGCAGACGAATGACTACTTAAACAATCACTCAGCATAAGACAATTGCAATCCCATAATTTTGTTACCTACCAACCATTTTGAGTATATCTCGCAAATCGAAACTCTGTATAAATCTTCGTTGTTTACAATGAGCTGTGAATATGTCCTGAAACAGAGACGTCACCGGTTGCTATTTAACCTAGTCATTGTGCGACTACAACGTGCGCCTTTATAAAATCGGCTTACTTCACGCACAAAGAATTTGACAAATGAAACAGAGCAGTGACGTTTGAAAATTATCACCTGCCACTTCCTGACACAATGCCGAAGTTTTCTGAATTCGAGAAAGCTCAACTTGCCTGATTTATCATCCTGTGCTCAGTAAAGGAATACTATTTAATATAAAAATACAGCGGTTATAAAATAAAAGGAAAAAGCTATTATCTTTATCCCATTAGGCCACATCAAACAATATAATAGTAAACTTAGTAGCTAAGTCAAGGTGTGGCTCATCCGTGGCCTCCCCCTGAACCTAATCCTTCCATAAAGGATACATCGAGCATGGCCATCATACTTCTACAAACTTCCAAACTGACCTTTCCAACGTTAAAATCTGCAAATATAATCAATATTTAATTTCAGTAATGACAACAAAAACTACAAAAAGTGGCTTTATCTTTGATACGGTGTAATATAAAGATGCCAAAACTGAGCTAAATTATCACTTCCGTGTAATCAAAGTACAGCGAAAACTCGCTAGTTTACCGTTTGGTCGGAATAAGTGAAACTCTTGTATATCAAAGAAATTTGTAGATCTGGCCACAACTAAAGTTACATTCGCCACTGTAATGACGGATACATTGAAATACTGAATAATCAGTGTGTTTTCGTAGGTAACATATCGCATGTGATTTTTAACAAGCCTTCACTGTACATCTTTTTTCTTCTTCATAATTTCAAACATCAATATTCGCTACACAGACACGAGTCCATATTCAATAAATATAATATTAAACTGAGACGTCTATTCCGGGATCTGGCAAACGTTGTTTAGACGTTCTCTCTTTTTTTTTGGGGGGGGGGATTCACATTAACTGATATTAATCTCGTACCCCTTCGGAAGTGCTCTGTCAGTATGTCGCGTAGTTTGTAGGCATCCATTTCCAAGTTGTCGTCTGACAGCAGACCAAAAGCGGTGATTATTCTCTTCGTCTCTTCCTCTGTCTGCAAGGAGAAAAAAACCCAATAACAATCGGCCGTCGTCAGTTTATAAGGCATAGTATACTTACATACTACATAATGCAGTTCAACCTTTGAAAAAAATCAACCCGCTTTCGTAATATAGTTGGTACTGTTAATCTCGAAGCCGTGTAATTCCTGTGTTATCTGTGTTGTGGAACATTTCATCTGTCACCATCTCATTTCTCTCAGAGAGTATAGTCTCTCAGCCTTACCTGTCATCGACGTGATTAGCGGGGTGGTCATACGTGCAGTGCATTGCAGTCATTGTCCCAGTCTGAGAATCAAACCAGTAATTTATGGTGGAAAGAACCCCAAGTATTTCACCGTGAAACTAGATATTCACCGATGCATATCACTACCACTACAGGGTGTCCCAAAAGTCACTTACCATTTTAAACATTAAATAACCTTTTGTTTATAATATATTTTATTTATTTATTTCAGTGATAAGATGTGGGAGAGTTACCATGGAGAAGTACACGGCTGAAGAAAGAACGAAGATTATTCAATTTTATTTTGAAAACAACTTTTCCATTTTGCTTACACAAAAAGCATATCACCGCCATTTTAATGTAAAAAATAGTCCCTCAAGAATCCGAAGTATCATTCAACGTTTTAAAAAGCAAGGGTCTATTTCCGACTTGCCGCGGTCTGAGTAATGACGATCTGCGAGAAACGAGGAAACTATTAAACGTGTATCTGAAAGACTTCCAGAAGAACCGATAACATCAAATCGAAGACGTTTTAAACAGTTGGGTGTTTCCCATAGATCACTGCAACGTATTTTGAAGAAATTTTGAAGGAATTTGAAGGAAATTGTCCATACTGCAAGAGCAACAATATAATTTTGTCTGTATACAATGACAGGCTAATTTCACGTGGAACGCAAATTAATTGGCCACCGTGCTCACTAGATTGAGAGCTTTCCATCTTAAGGAATGATTTTACATTAACAAACTTCGAATACTCCAGGAGCTGAAGAATAATACTCGACCAAAAATTAGAGCCGCCATGGTACACAGCCTAGAAAGGCCTCGACTCTGTGAAGTTAAAAACGGAGGGTATTTGAGGGATATTATATCCCACAATTAGTTCAAAATAATTTCAGAAATAAAATAAAATAGCGCATGACTTTTGCGCCACCCTATACTACTACTACTACTACTACTAGTAGTAGTAGAAAAGCACATTGATATCGCGATTCACGCTGAACTAGAACTAGTGGATTCAGGTATTGGTGTTGCATGTGAACATCTGTGTGTCTTCATGATAAGCCTAGCTGTACCCAGTACTTCAGTCGTAACACCAAGTTCAAAAGAAATTGCTGTCGTCCAGTTTTCCCCAAAAAAGTGTTGTCGGGTTTGGCCTAAACACGGCGTCCACATGGTTTGCAGGGACCCGATACAACGAAATCAACAACTGTCTCGTACAACAAAACAAAGCTCATCGTCTTTTCTAAAACAGGAACAATTCAATCATCACCATCGTCATCAATATCATCTCCTACACCATCATTATCATTGTTCTATTTGTATTTTACTTTGACAATGTTTACCATTTGCGTTGTTTTTAAATTAAAAATGAAAAATTAATTTATTACGCGTTTTACATATGAACAAAACCACATTTATTTTAACCAGGTGCTAATCAACGACATTAAATAGGACATTTCGGTAACGATAATGTTGACATCGTGCATAGGTACTCTAAAAGTCTGGTGCCTAAAAGTACAAACTGATCAAATACGCCCTTTTTACCTGAGATCGGCCCATTTAGCCTACCATGTGCACAAAAGTGGCCATAAAACACCAACCATCATCATCATCTTACCTGAGGTAATAGGCTCAAGTATTCCACTAAGATTGATACGGCTTCCGTGGCTCCCCCTTTGAGTGTCACGTCATCGCTGCCACTGACAAGAAACTGATGCAGTCTGGTAAAAAAGGGTAACGTGCGGCTGCCTCGATCCTGAAAGTAGTTTGTTAAATCATCAATTTCTGTATTGGTTCATAAAATATATCAATCAATCAATCAATGGATCGATCAATCTATCGATCGATCAATCAATCAACAAATCAATCAATCAACCAATAATGCAATCAAACAATCAATCTATCTATTTATCTATCTAATTTATGTGTCCATTTCCTTTAACACCGCCTCCCCCGTTTCCCCATAAACCGATAGGTAAGGTACAGAACCGATTTATAAGCTTTCTCTTGACGATCTGACGATTGGACGCCTGCGTGTTCGGTGTTAAAGCTCCATGGACTGAGCTTACAAAACAGATTGTCGTCGTGAGCCGTCATCGTATCTCTTCGAACGTGTTCTACGATGTTTGTGACCTCGTCCAATACGCTGTCGAATAGATAACATTCGATTACAAGCTGTTTTCCGCCCCCAAATAACTATTGTTCCTAATTGTTTCGATAAAACCTTAATATTCACCAAATCGAGATAAGATATTAAGCTCTTAAAAGAATCAGCATCTAGCCGACAGAAGTTTGGTTCCATAGGGGATGGCTTAACGTATTATTCGAACGAGACTCTCTATGGCAGTGTCTGAGGGGTTAGCTCCTACCGTTTATCTCATTGTGTACAGAAAACAAGACATAAAGTAGCAACATTGCTCTTTTTCTCTATTTTACTTGGACTTACCCAATAGGAAATATGTTGTAAAAATAGCGGAATGGTTTTATTTAAGAGTACCTTTTATATTATAGATACCAATCAATATTAGAATTTAAAAAAAACTCGGATCAATCAAACTTGGTTATATATATATATATATATATATATATATATATAACGGATTCATTATCTTGATAATTTACTTAAGAACAATAATAAAAATAGCAGTTTTTCTAAGTACAAATACAATTACTCAATAATAAGTACTCTGTGACAAATAGCACAAAGTAGTTGTAGCACTTGAGGCCATCAAAGTCCAAATTGCCGCTTTCACAAGTTTATTTGTCTAAATAGTTATCAAACGCGACAGGAACATGATAATTGGCAGAACAATGTTTTGAAGCATTCTTCAAATACAAATAAGTGAACATTTGAAACTCAAAGATAGCAGTCACTTTTTCTAAGACGATGGTCACTTTTCCCCCAAATGGCGGCTAATTTTGTACTTTTTTTGCATAACTCTGCATATAATCATATGATTTGAGTCATCTTGTTGTCTATTTGTATGCTTTCAAGCATGCTGAAGCAAAATAAGCTATCCAAAACCCTCTCCAGTTCTGAAGAACTACGCAACTTCGAGGATCTGATGTGTTCAAGTTACGCATTAAATCAGCAGAAGAGGATGGAGACACCTACTCAGAGACTATGAAAAACCTCCGGCGTCCCTGGAACAAACGACACTGCACCAAGTCAGTTGGTTAGTGACCTCTTAACTGCAGAAGAGAGAGGAATGCAGGCGGAGAAGGGAAGCACCGGGTAATATGATGCAATAAAGAAGCATCACTCAAAGAATTTTGGCGTCGCAGGTCTAACAGTAGAACTGGTGAATATGCTTAAGCATGATTTGTCTCCATTCCCACAACCGAAGGCAGACTTGATCAGCATATTGATGGCTGAACTTCACACTCACTCTGATGTTACAGATGCTGACATGAAGACCTGTGTGCTGATTGATGGGCATGCACTAATCCAGTCCCCTGGGAAGCACCATGGATGCCAGACATTAGGGGATCTAGCTGGTGTGTTAATGCAACTTGCAACACGTTATTTTGGAGAACACATAACCAGAGCTGATGGTGTGTTTGATCGCTATATAGGGGATGGCTCAATCAAGGCAGTAGCAGCATCAAAGAGAGTGGGCAAACAGAAGCCAATTCGCAATGTCCCACTAGCTCAGGTATGGAGCACCTTCATTGCCTTGAATGAAAATAGAGCCGATGTTGCCTAGTTCGCAAGGTCAATGAGAAGAGATCAAACGAAGATTTCAGGAAACCATGAAGAAGTGGACACGAGGTTAATCCTGCATGCGTGTGAAGCAGGTGACAGAGAATATGAACGAGTACTGGTCATCTATAGAGAAACAGATATTCTGCTGCATCTGGTGCACTTCATGCCTGTAGTTGAAATGTGGATGATCGCTGGGACAGTCACGAAGCGGAAATGTTAGCCAGTACATGAGGTATCTCAGCGATTGACACAGCCTGTGAGGGACAACCTACTCAGTTTCCATGCAATGACAGGCTGTTACATTACTTCAGCTTTCAGTGGTCACGGGAAGAAGTTCTGCTAGAAAACATTCCAGAAGCACCAACTTCTTGTCAGCGGGGTTGGTCATGATGGAGAGCTCGCACCACTTGAAGAGATTTTGTCACACCGCAACAGCCAACCACCAACAATGCTAAACTGCAGTTGTTTGGTGACGCGAAAGAGGGGCTAGATATGTTGCATTCAACTAGAGATGCCCTTGAACTTAAAGAAATATGTGACAAATACCAGACATCGATCTGATTGCAAGCAAACAAAGAACACATATACGTTCCAACCCGAGTTGCCACCACAGCCTGGAAGAATGATGCAAAGTCTCTGACAGCAGTCTCGACAAGACTCCCCTCTATTCCAGATGCCTGCGTGGAACTGGTGACATCCAGCTGCAATTCAAAGTGCAAGACTGCTCGATGTTTCTGCTTCAAGAAGAATTGACAGTGACATCCACCAACATCATGTTTGTCATCCTATGAATGATGGATTCCATATGGATGTCTGCTAATAACAAACGGTGCCGTTACAATTGTTTTGGATGCTTTGGCCTTCTGCCTAATAGTAATTATGTCAACGGCCAGGTAGCTTCAAATATCCTTCAACAAACACTGTCAGAGTTACAACATTTAAGAAAACACATTAAAAAGAATGGTTGGAAAAGTGTATTTGACCAGCTAAAACGCTTTCAGCACGCAAATGTAAGTGCAAGTACAAACTGATTTACACAAAACTGGATCATTACTCATGTAACAATAATAGAACAAATTAACTGACACAAAAGGGAATTTCCGTTCGGAGTATATTCGTAGCAGGAAGTCAGTTTCTATGTTTGGTTCGAACGTAGAAGGTATAATCAAGTAGATTCCAGGCTTCAGGTTGTATCTCTCGGTCACTTCTCTCCGATCATTAAATTCTGTGACATACATCAGCATTCGACAATCTATGGTGCCCTTGGTTAGCGGTACTGAGCTGAACTCTTCCGGCATCTGAAATAGCCATCCGGTATTTACCGCGAGCCGTTACTTAACCAACTGTAAAGCTAAATGATAATCTCCGATATAGTTTAATGCAATTGCACTGTTTTCTTTTATTAATGATAAAACAGGGCGCATTTAAAAATGACTTTTGATGTTTCGGGGCACATCGAGCTGGATGCGTCGAGGATGACTAATACCTTGATGATGACAAATCCTATATTCGTAAGCCTGCAAGTATTGTATTTGATCGAGTGCTTCTTCTTTTGCATCAGGGATACTAATATATACCCCGTATCGTTACTTTCGTCCGGCCTGTCCATTCTTACGCGGAACTGAGTGTTGGAGAAAAAGGAATCTGCACGAGAGGAAAAAGTTCATATATATATATATATATATATATATATATATAATCAAACTGCTTATAATTAACATACGCAAATATGTTTCGGTCCGAAGCGTGTCGTTTTTAATGCATTTTATATTTATTGGCAATGGCAATTGATTAGAATTTAATTCGGGACATCGCAGTAATTTACATACATAGATGTCAACTTTTACGGATCACCCGTAAGACTTACGGATTTTGTAGCATTTGGTGGTCTTACAGGTGTATGATTAATTCCTTACGGGCAATACATCAGCTTAATTTTTTTTAAATAATGTCCATTAGTCTTTATCATCTAAATAAGCAATCCTTCGTGAGTTTCGTTATCATTTCGTGAATCTGGAAACGACCATTTTGTCGTATTCATTTTGGATGAGAACTGCCACCTAGCGGATACCTGTCTAATAATGAAAGCCGCACGTGATCTATTCCAGGTTGCACTATTTTTCGGACACCATCCACGGAAAAGCAACTGTAAATTGACATCACATGCGAAATTTAAGCGATATGGAGCCTCCAACGAAGAAGCGCAAGCAATATGCCGGAACATATCAGTCGTCTTGGAATGGTCAATTCCAAGGCGTTGTAACGGCCAGGAAACTTGGAAGCATGCATGGTGCACGTGTGTTGTCGGGACATAAAAGTGGCTGCGTTCGGTGTTTACGATGTCCGCGAGCACCTCAAATAGAAGATACACGAGCGACAGCTGAAAAGCTCGCAAGTAACCAGCTTTTTCAAGCCAAAGTAATATTAAAAATAGTTGTATCAAAAGTCGATGCTGCAACGTCTCCGCTAACATCCGGGTTTTTAACGACCCCCAAATAGGGGAGTATACACCAAACAAGATGGCTGAATAAAAGGACATTCTTGCCTCATTCAGTTAGCATCGCGAATATGACTGCTGGAGCAGGAAAACGGCATCAGTGAACAAAACCAAAACCAGATTTGGTGATTCAGAGGATAAGCACACATAAGCCTTCAAAGAGTATTTATTATATCTTTCTATCTTTACTTACGGGACAGGCGAATATTAACTAAGTATGATTATTGTAGTATTGCAGAGGTAAGTATGTAATTTACATTTACACACGTGGCATAATCAACACGTTTGTGCGAGGCGTGAATTTATTTTTCAACTTCCCCCACTTCCGTAATTACAACATCCACATATATCGGTACTTTCAATTCTTACATATCAGAAGACAACAATTATACGAAGAGTTATGCCAATGAACAGTCAGACTTGAAATATATACTAATCATTTACAAAAAATGCAGCAGACCTTCCGACATTCTATTTAAAAAATGCAGAAGATCTTCCGCTTACCTCCAAAAATTGGCAGAAGATTTTGAGATTGAAAAGCAAATGTCGAGTTTCAGACTTTCCAATATTTTGATAATAAAATACATTATATTTTCAGAAGAATTGTTTGCAGAAAAAAACCTATTTTATTATAACAAACAATCGAAATCACTTCTTCATAGACGATGATTGATGTTTTACGGCCACGTTTGTGCACAGGATAGGCTAAATGGGCCGAGCGACCTCCAAAGGTAATGAAGCGAACTCAAAGATGAAACACCCTTCAGATACGCCCACGCCGAGATTCGAACTCAGGTGGTAGTGATCTGTGGTCCAACGCGCTACCAACTAGACGACGAGGTGCCCCCCACAATTCTTTATATACATGCAAAACAGCACACATTGACACATTTAAAACTGATACCGTTCTAAATAACGTAACGTCCGAGATTGGGCGAGGGAGAGTGAGCCAGCTCCTCTCTAATAGCTCTGGTGCTACTTTCAACTATATTTTAATAAATGTTTTGACGTCGGTAAAACGCTAAAGAATTTCAAAATGAAGCGGAAGGTTTTCTAGAAGAAGAAGAAAACAACCAGGAAAAGCGGAAGATCTTCCGTTTTATCGGAAGACTTGGAAAGTCTGACTATGCTGTTGGTAGGGTTCGCATTATATATTCTTTTATTGGCTCACTAGCGAAAGCTATCACGTGGCGAAGGGTTGAGGGTAGGAGGTATTTGTGTAGAAAGTTCACGTTTAAATAATCCCCTGAATGAAGGCTTACTTAGATAATTTAAGAATCATTATGTTTTTTCTGGTTTAGTTTATCTACAGCATACGGAGTGAATCAGTAGTTACTCACCAAAGAAATTAATACATCCACCAGCGTTTACGTTCTTTATCCAACTTCCCTCAAACCGGATCGCTTCCCAGTGTTTTCCACAGTTCTCGGACGACTCGCAGGACAGGCAGTCTGGTCCCATGTTGCATATTTCTACTTTGTGAAAGCAGGCCACGAAATCTTCGAATGACATCCTACAGAATGACCGGAGACAAAATTATTGGCATCGTTATAATGGACAGTAATCGAACGGTACACGATGGCAGACAGCTCACGGACGTTCCCTCCGCCCGTCTTGGACTTGGTAGCACATTGCGCTGCAAAGACTTGCGCCTTTGGGATATAAAACGCACTGGTCGGTCGTCTCATTTTCATAGGGACGTGTAGTCCCTCGACCATATGTATCAGGTGAGGCAAACGCCGCGGCTACATCACTCACTCACTCACTCACTCACTCACTCACTCACTCACTCACTCACTCACTCACTCACTCACTCACTCACTCACTCACTCACTCACTCACTCACTTTCACTCACTCACTCACTCACTTTCACTCACTCACTCACTCAGACAGAAGTAATCAACACAAGCTATAACACCTAGCGAACATAAAGATTATTACTATTATATGTTTCTTACCAGAACTCTCCATCTTCAGATCTGATAAACTTCATTCGCTGTCTCTCTTCTGGTGAGACCAACGACCACTCTTCTGATCTGAATATGTAATATAATCATTGGCGGATAAATGGCATACGTTTTACGGGTGAAAAAAAAGCGATACTGTACAGCGCTTCTGTACTCGGTATTAACAAATAAATGACATAGTACAGAAGAACATGTCTAAACCGATCCCTGGGAAAATCCATATCCTGTCCAAATTGTCCGTGCTTGTTGTTCTCGATTGATGATGATTGGTGTTTTAAGGCCACTTTTGTGCACGATGTACGCTAAATGTGCCGAGCGACCTCCAAAGCTAATGAAGTGAAGTCAAAGATGAAACACCCGAATCCCACCTGTCTAAATCAATGTTAAATATTTTTGACAAACCGGCATTGTCTAGTCTGAATACGGGCCGTATATATATTGTCCCTAAAAATCAATTGTCCATTTTAAGGAGGTAAATTTATTTAATTATCACCCTACATGACTGCGATAAACATGACCAGTGTCATAATTAAGTATCTTTTAATGGTAGACTTTCTATTGTCTGGTGTGCTACCACAATTTATTTATTGTCATCATATAAACGGCAATATTCCACATAATAATCTACCTACACAATTGAACAGCACAGTCACAGCCTAATATGTACTAAGCAACGAGTCATGAATGACTACTTCAAAATATAATATTAATGTGCAGAGTGTCGTTGTTAAATTATTCATTTATCAGAAAGACAACCAATTGTTTTTCCGCATTAATCACTGGGACATCGAGTCAGTTTCGACTCCGTTTATCACCAGTGGAATGACTATTTGCTGAAATGGTCCACTCATCTAAATCGGCCATTAACAGTTATCCCGTGGGTGGTCGGTTGAGACAGGTTCCACCGTACGTTAGACAAACTTACTTACCTATCACTCCAAGCTAACTTCCACTCTTTGTTATTACCCCACGGATTTCTTAGTCTAACTAAGGTAACAGTCGTCCCATTCAATAAAAGTATCTGTGTAAAAATCATTATGTGGTTTGTATACAATCACAGAAACTCACCTGTTCACTGTTTATCGCTCAAATACGTTATTGCGCTTTCACATAAATATTATTTGTTGGTATCACTTTGAATGGCTGGTGCTAATAAGGGCACTTTATTAAATATACATTATTATTGTTATTACGATGATAAAGTTCTGTCCGTTTACATCATCTACTGGGTATATTACCTCACAGACCACGAGGCGAAAATTGTTTCAAAGTTCGGATGAAAATTAAGCAGGCAAAATGCAAATGACGTCATTCATATTCTACATAGACATGTGTATTGTTTACAAATATTATATGTCGCATGTCATAAGGTCAATCGACTTTTAGATAATTATTATCTCTTCATATTCCATATGAGAACTAATATCAATACAACTTACAGTTTTTATAAAGTTCAGAGTGTAAGCGTGATCTTGAATCAAACCATTAGGCAGCTCCAATTCTACGCCACTTTCAAATATTCTGTGATGCAAAAATAATAATATATATATATATATATATATATATATATATATATATATATATATATATATATACTCTCTGATTAAGGTAGTTTCATTCAACGTGGTTTCGTTATGACGTCTTTGACAAGTATAAATATAAGGTACTATAAAATATTTAGCCATATTTATTTGTTTGTTATTATAATTGTTGGATGGTTGACTGATTCTCTTGACACGTTAATTTAGAAGCCTAGTATAGTTTCATTTCAACCCAAGAACAATGAATGCTAAACGCGCAGTAGGCACCACCGCTGTCAGTGGTCAACAACAAGAAGAAGAATGTGTTCTACTCGATGTGTTAAAGAGATATACAGAAGGACAGTAAACTATGGACATGGGACGAGTTATCGTGGAAATGCAGAAAAAAAAGGATTAAATGACATGTTCAAAGTGCTAACTCGTAACTCGTAATGACGAATATGGAGAGAGTTTGTTAAACATATGGATGACTGATAAACATCAACATGAGTCTCCCTGTTCGTTGCTATCCATAGAGGGAAAAGCTCTCAGTGCATTTTAATATTTGAAACAACAAGATGGTGACGGTGCTGAAATTGAAACATTCATGGTAAGTCGCGAGTAGTTTAAATGCTTTAAGAAGCGCTCAAACTTGCACAGCATACATGTTACAGATGCGCCCGTAAATTGCTGCTAGGACATACCTGGATACTACAGCTAATTAGGGAAGATCTCTCTATGGCCTTTCGTATGATGGCAGCTATTTCGGATGGATCTTTGTCTCTGATCCAAAACCACTCCTGTAATCCACCTGTCATATCTTCCATTGCCTCGACAGGATTACCGCCTTCCATACCTCCGTAGCATCCATGAATTCTACAAATAGGTGCATGCGTTCTTATAGTTGGGCGTGTGTGTGTGTGTGTGTTTGTATGTTTAAGCTAAAACGTGCTTACGCGTGTTTCAGACACACGCGCGTGCGCGCGCACCCACGGATGCACGCACGCACAGATAGAGAGATCACATCCGTTTAAATTAATACATGTATTGAAATTAAGAAGTATAAACAACGCGTCAAATTACACCAACAAACACCGTTTGGGACGATATTGTATATACGCTGCAACATATATCAAAGCGTTGAGACATCTTCTAAAACCATAAGTCCAACTAACTTGGCATAAGCCTTCTCGAGTAATGCGCTCCAGAACTCAGTACGGTCTGTCGACTTTATGAATGCTAACTTCCCATTTAAAGTAGGTAACCGATCGTCAATTATCACCTGAAAATAAATGACAACCATCGTACACCTTAATAACGTATACATTATCTGGTGATATGTGACGTAAATACATGATAAATATGTTGACGCCTCATCTTATCTCTGATATTAGTTATGTGAATCTCGTCAGCTGAATCACGTTTACGTCAAATGTATTATTATTATTATTATTATTATTATTATTATTATTATTGTTATTATTAATGAATGATTAATTTATACTGGAAATTAGAAGATCTGGCCGAACAATTTTCTAGAAAAGTGAAACATCCCATATACTTTATTATTATTATTATTATTATTATTATTATTATTATTATCATTACTACTACTATTACTACTACTACTACTAGAAGTACTAGTAGTTGTTGGTGTAGTTACCGTTATCGTCGTTGTGGTAGAAGCTGTGGCAGTATTAATTGTTGTAATATCATCGACTATTCTAATTTGAAAATAAATATCAATTTGGTTTGCGAAATATAGGAGACATTTCTCTATGAAGTGGGTGTCATTATTTAAAAACATACCAAACATCTCAGGATACATATTACGTGATGATAAGGAATGACAATCACAAAAAATATTACTGATATAAGGGAGCCGGTGGTTTATACCAATCACTCCAAATTGTCTACAAATAATTAAATGTACGCTTGTGATACCTGGTCCTGGAGATGAAACGTGTTGTTGATCGACCTCTAGGTCAGGTTAATGAGGCTGACCTATAAGATGTTTGTTATTTATTAATTATCAGTCCGCATTTGACCAATTTCAGTCTGTACAACATAATGGTAATAACAGAGATAGACATTCATGATGTTAAATCAATACAAGCTTCATAACGTGAACTTATAATACTTATATTGAAGAGATTCCCGAATTAAGGTAAAAGTTGGTTATAACGAAATTCAAGGGGAATGGAAATTAATTTCGTTGTACTGGCACTTCGATTTATCTCCGTTTTCAAATCTAGGTGCCATGTATGTATCAGATATTAGTTACTGATGCATGAGCGAAAATTGGTGAAAATATCCCTGTTTCATTACGTGTATTACCTGGTGTTTTGCCATGAATGGAAGAGACGGAGCAAATGTGTTCCTAGTATCTGATGGGATGATGAAAAACAACAATTCATTTCATCTTTTATTTCCACAGTCCCCTTAATGATTCTACATGAAAAACTTCCATAGTTGAAATTTAAAACATCGTATTTTTATAACCAGTGCGATTTATTTTGATTTATTACTGCTGGGACCGAAAAATCACTTTTCGTTGTTTAAATTTCGTTATATCCGAATTTCTTTACTATGGAAGTGAATGGACGTTTGGCAGGACCAGCTAACCACTTCGAGTTAAGCTACTATTTCGTTATATTCTGGTTATTTATAACCAACTTTTACTTTAAATGAACACACAGATGCATGCGTAAGTACAAACGCACACATATTTTCCCATACATATAATATACGTACACGACACAGACACACATACACACCTCTATCCAATCTCCATACTGCCACAAGAAGAAGTGGAATATTCCGGCATAATTCTCGTCTAAGGATTGACCCATTGGCACGACACGCTCTAAGAGATTTTGGTTATCACAGATAGCGCCGAGAGCTGCCGCTACCCAACAGTCGCCTAGTTTAAGAAACCAACATTAAAGAGCCAGTGATATCTGTACTTTAAAGATAGGATATTAATTAACTCAATATCTGACCGCATGTTATCATCAACCGACCACATACAAACACACACACATACCTACACACACATACATACACACAGCGAGAGGCGGACGTCTATCGATACGGTTCATATAGGTAGGATTTGTTTAGTTATTCGAACCGAGAATAAAGCTGATGTCAGCATCTGAGTTGTCGAAATGTTTACATATATAAATATAAATATATATATATATATATATATATATATATATGTTTATTTTGGACCACAGAAAATTACTGTTGAAAGTAAACTGTGGTGTCAAAATAGTTATCATAAGCATGTAGCAAGTCGCCATTGAACCACGCGCACGTGTTGTTTACTGCGAGCGGTGGTGTGTTTTATGTGATTCCGCTTTTGTACGTAGCCTGCATGTAGCCGCTTTCCTGAGGGTGTGACATATTTGTCGCGTATGAAAAGCGAATTAGCTGACCCCCCCCAGGCTGATGAGTAGCCCAGACACATGCATAGGTATACATATATATATATGTTTCGATATATGGAGGTGTAGAAATTTTAGATTTAGATTGATGTATGTATAGTTTAGTTAGATTTAGATTTATGGAGGTAGAGGTCTCAAAGGGATGTTTAGAGATGTTGATGTTCTGCTCCTGTGCCTCTCTATATGTATCCTAAAACACACATTGTTCTTACCAGACACCAGACCTATTCCTTATTATACCAAATGTAAGCATGTTATGTCGTTATTATGACACGTTTGAGCCTATTAGATTTGTTATGTATAATGGAAAATCTATATTGTTGTCCTCTTATGTGGTCTGGCGAAACAACCTATTAATTCATACAATGCTGCTTGATGGATTTATACTCCTGGAGTCGTTTGTTACTCCGGCAGGCATCTCCATGGGTATTAAGCTGCGGACACAGTTTTTTCCCATATTATGAGTAATTAGGTTACACTGATATAGGATTTTTTTTAAATGTATAGCAATTATAATCCCAACGTGTCATTCGCAGTATCGGAGATCTGCCTGAAATCCGCTGTTCTCGACCATGGGTCAAATAGATCAAGTGGATAGGCGCTTTAATTTAAACCCCACCACACCTAACTGCATATACTTAGGGACGCTAAATTAGGCGTGGATGAACGTTCACTTAGTGATTAAAGGAAACGTATGAGGATTAGCTGTTAGGTTCGAGTAAATCAGAGTATTTACTCAGGTTTGAGACGATATTTCGTTCTAGTCCAGTAATAAGTAACTTGCGACGCCAAACCAATCGGACGTCTATTGATACGTTCATATAGGTAGGATTTGTTTAGTTATTCGAACCCAAAATAATTCTGAGGTGAACATCTGTGGTGTAGAAATGTTATATATATATATATATATATATATATATATATATAATATATATATATATATTTTACACTTATTTCCATTGTGTGGTCCCTTTTTTACTGAGTGCATGATCATACCTCTTCCTCACGCCCACACCCCACACAGATAAGGGAGCCGTTTGGAAAGGAAAGATGGAGCCGAAATACCCCGAGGGTCACTGCCAGAGTGTTTACGTCCTCAGAAGATCTTTAACTTCCCTGTCTTTAATTAATTTAGAGGTGGCGGCAGTATGTAACGTGGTCAGCCACCCATCATGTTGTGAGTCAAGATAATTAATCCGAGGAAAGGTTCCACCCTCTTGCAGGATCGAACGTGCAATCCTTTGACGGTTAGGTCAGATCCACCCTTTCGCACAAACTGCAGCTGGCACTAAGTGTACTATGGGCTTGCCACGAACTGCTACTACCTGTCAAAGACGGCTAGAACAAAATATGAAAGTATTTGTCAAAACATCTACTCCTCTGACTGTTAACGTTGATTCTTCTGTCGGTGTTAAGACTTTCACTCTACGATGTCATTTGTTTTGCTTCCTATTTAATCATACATCGTGTGAATATGCTTTAAGTTCGATATTATTCTAGTAACAGTTCACACGTAATAAGGATTATAGGGCTTTTTATTGATAGGTAAGATATACAATAAATAGGTATTTATTCTATAATGACACCATTTATACCGTTATAACATTTCTATTAATATAATTAAATATTCACTAAATTCGCCCTTTCGAAGAAAGCCACCCCGACAGCAACAGCGCTGCCGTCCGTATTGATACTGATTAAATTACCACTAGAAAACACAACATTCTCTCCTTTTACCCACATTTTCACCGACTAAATTATCCCCCTTTCTGCAACTTTAAACAAATACATATGGCCACTTCTTATACTTACCAAGATTTCCCTGTTTTACATCGAACCTGCTGATGCCGTCTGTCACGAATCTAGCATCTTTGCATATCTCCTATTCGATAAATTGTTTTAACAAATGTACCACCAGATTGATCAAGCTTAATTTCCTGTCTCGATACATTTATATAGCTTTCCCATCTCCAAAGTTGGCAGTCTTAAACGATTTTAAGAAATTAATTACACAGAAATAATCTTTCTCTTTTTTATAGTTGTTTTGTAGATCCTATAAACCACCAATGGATCTAAGGACAATATTATTATCATCGTCATTATTATTATTATTATTATTATTATTATTATTATTATTAATTCCCTTGTTAAGGTTAATTTATTTTACAATATTTTTTAAGCTATCCCACCCTCAACATCCTTACTAAGGATCTGACCAAATTTCCTTCTTGATGAGAGTATGATGTTTATAGAAAATGAAAATCACACACAATTTGCATATATGGTAATTACCATTGGCCGCTTCCAGATGTAATGGTTGCTATCTTCTAGTAAACCTATCGAGTCATCATTAGCCGGGAAGTCCGGATCTTCAAAAAGTTCTCCTTTTCCTAAACATTCGCATTTTAGTTCCTCGTAGCTGATGCCATACAGATGAGAAAAGGGCCCTGAAATAGATAATTAAATAACATATACACCGGAAGAGAAAGGATATCACGCCACCAAGGGAAGTAAACAAGAGTAACTAAATGACATATAAGGCAATTGATGTCCGGGTATAACATCAGTTGGCCATTTTGGTATAATTAACAACATTAATAATGTAGTTGTAATTAGGTTGCACATCGTGTCAGTCATGATATAATTCAAAGCATAATTGTATGATCTACCTATATGTATGCAGCGTGCTTTGTATTGCAATGAACACCGCAGTATCAGTATTCACTGAACCAGGTGTTAATTAAAAATACCATGTGTTCGATTCTTTATCGTGCAACCTGTAATTCCCACTTACAAGCGTTTAATGCCGGTATTCCAATACTGGAAAATAGACGTGTGAGACTCATTTCACTTACCTATGGTCTTCGTAGATAGTTCAGATTTGACAGTGTTTTTATGACTGATGAAAAACGACATCATTTTCCTTTCTTTGGTGCTTCAAATCTCAAATCGATTTTATTTGACAGTCGTCGTCTTTCTGGAAAACGTCATAAAGTCTCCAACATTTAAGAATCTCCAGTCGGCTGAAGATGGTGCGAAATGTCGCTGCAGCTTAAAGCCGTTCTTAGTATTACAATTAATAGTACGTTACATATTACTGATATGCTAGATAATACGAATTATTACTGCTAATACCAGAACAAAGAAGCTCTGGGCCATTGGCAATTAATGAATGATCACTTTATTAATTGATTGTCCGAAACAATATAGAATACAAACACGGAAAATATACATTTAAATCACGATAGACCAACGACGATAAACAGCTAAGAAGCGACCTGCTTATGATTCCTATTTTCAATTATCAACGAAACATCTATGCCACGTTGGTGCAATTATGCTGATGCGAGCATACCAGAGTTAATCAAATAAATGCGAGAAAATTATAATGAATTTTCTTAATTAACTACACTTCTCCCAAATATTCAAAGGGTAATTTGACCTAAATCCGGTCACCCCCCTAAAGCTGGCAACTTTTGGTGGCCCATAAATAGCTAATTTCCTCTTCGTGTGCATGAGAGGGATATGTTTTTTGGTGCCATCTATTGGTAGTATCGTTTCGACACCTCGCACCCTATGTCATCACGTTGTGTTTTGAATTAGGACGGGCGGGAAGTTGAGGTGTGAATGATACATTTTGTCTAAGTTTCACAAGTTAGCACAAGTAAGGCAATTATGGGCTTCAACTCGTTTAGAAAAGATCTTTTTAAATAGGTTTTGTGTGTGAAAACAATCCCTTCATGTCCTTCTATGCTAGAATCTGTATGCAGTCAATTTCATCTATGTCTGGCCATCGTATATTCCTAAACCTGGCCATGGCTAGGTTTGGGTTAATGTAAAATATTTGGGATTGTGGATCTGTTTTTGATAATTAAAACTACCAAATTGATACATTAGAAGTTCATAATAAAGTGACACGGGTGTCTTATAATTATGCCTTGTAGACGATTAATGGTAAGCTTATTTTATGGGTTGAATGTAAGTAACATATTAGCAATGTTAACTGAACAACAGTTCCTACCCACACCCAAAGCCAATACACACTAGGCTTTGGAATGAGACTGACGTGGTAGCAAGAATTCAGGCAGTCAACTCAGACGGTATTTCCCAGCAAGCAGCCCAAACCACATTTAATGTACCACGTGCAATAGTTCAAACACACCTCAATGAGAAGGTAACACTTAATGCAAAGCCGGGGAGGATGTCCAGGTTCACTTACCAACAGGTTGACAATGCATGTAACCGAACAGACACGGGTGTACGATTAAGTAAAAAAAAAACAGTTTTTGATATATGCTGGGCAGTATCCGAAAAAGGATGGTGTGGAGTTCAAAAGTGGAAAGCCATCAAATAAATGCGGGTGTGTGGAATGCTGAAACGACAGACTGATCTGAAGTTAAGAAAACCAAAACCAACAGCAGTTGTTCATCACCAGGGTATAGACTGGGAAGTTGTGAAGTCATACCTCGAAGAAATTCGTCTGACCTTGATTAAGCACAATATGGTCGAGTGGAAACAAAGAAATGATAACAGTTATTGCAGCAGTTAATGTTGATGGAGGGAAGACACCACCACATATGATACCTAAGTGTTTCATAAGTTTTTAATAGATGTCGTTGAGATTTTGTTAGATGTTATGCTTATTGACATCTTGATTAATGTTTGCATTTACTAATTGACATGTGACACAAACCATTTATTAACAGTTAACTGTTCTTAGAATAAGGTGATAAAAAATTGTACTTTATAACCTAACTGTTGACCCTTCGAGGGGCTTGTTCTCCTGTCTCTAAACTTTGATGGCCAATGATCTAATTACCTTAGATTTAGGGGGTCTCGTTCATTCTTCCATTTTTGAGACTTTCGGTGAAGTTTAGATATCTTAAGTTCCTAATAAGTATTTACCAAAGGGGCTTAGAAGGGCGCCTCCGTGGTCTAGCGGTAGCGTGCTGGACTACAGATCACTACCACCCGTGTTCGAATCCCGGCGTGGGCATATCTGAAGGTTGTTTCGTCTTTCACTTCGTCTCATTGCCCTTTGGAGGTCGCTCGGCCCATTTAGCCTACCATGTGCACAAAAGTGGCCATAAAACACCAATCATCACCAAAGGGGCTTAGATCCGGCATTTACAGTGGTAGGTTCCTAAGGTTAGGTGTTTCCCCTCTGGATGACGACCCCCATGCCGAATCAAACTAGCCCCGTTCTCATAGTCACCTGTTTCTGCTTATTTCCTCGTGTTAAACAAAGGGTGGCCATGATTAGGTGAAAAATGCATATTCACTGGCTCGGATTGGGTATAATGTGGCTAGGATATGGTGAAATCCTAGATTTGGGTTTCAAACTCATATAACACATGATCTTCGAGCTTAAAAAACACTTACACCTTATGGCCAAGTTTAAATTAACTTAATTTTCTTGTAGGGAAAAGTGGCCAGGATTTGGTTAAATTTCCCCTATGTATTATTAACGTATTATGCTCAAGTATACCAAGATATCCTAATTTTGCGACGTCTCTTGTTAATTTGTTTTCCAGCTGTACTGTTTCATTGTATTTTTAAAAATATTCATCGATGTACAATCTTCAAAATGATTCTTCATGATAATAGTATTCCATTTGAGAGACCACTTGTCTTAAAGCTAAAAGACCACGAAATCAGCATCTGCCTTAAACCATCACCATAGCGTAAGATGTCTTGACTGTCAATTTTATTTGTAGAATAGTAAGGTATATTTGAACAGCTATGAAAGAATACATATTATGCCTGATCATTTTCTGTAAAATTTAAATATTTTACTAGTAAATATTTTACGGGATAGTTTCCGTACGTATGCCACTCTCTGGTTCAGAAAAAAACAAAACGCTCCCATAAGAAATATACAAGGAGCTATAACATATACCAACGTTCAACTCTTAGCGATCGTGTATTTTGTTGCGACTTTAGTTATTCGCATACTTGCTATATTCCATGACAAACAAACAATAGCTAAGTTTAGTAGTTAATCATGGGTGGGCATCTAATTATCATCAACCACATGATACATTAACATATTAAAATAAAATTACTGTTGGAAATATCTCATATGTCATATCTCACATCTTTCCACCTTTTGTAATATCGTTTACCGACGTTATTCATCAAATGCCCGGAAACACGAAAACTCAGCCATTTAATTTTTGGCTAAATGAGACTAATTTACTGAAGATAACCAAACAGAACATCCAAATATAGTACACCATATCATAAATATATAAATAAAATGCCATTTAACAAATTAATAAATTAACTCTTTTCCTCACCGACTACGGAATATAATTTTCGTTATCCTCACAAAAAAGACGCCCACTAGCTCGTCTAATCTGGCACAAAGCCAACAGGTCAAAATTATACCGCTTAAATAAAATGCGTTATTTTTAACGTACATTCGACTTCGATGCTTTATAGCAAGCAATTTGGCTAGCCCGAGCGAGAAATGAACACGATGTGAGATATTATAGAGAACGTGGGCTTTTCGTTAAAAAAAGAATTAATGGTGTCGCTTGGATTAATGATAACCTGAACCTGTGTGACATAAACTAGGAGGATCAGTGCATTTTTTGAAGATCAGTTGATCGCAGAAACTGTCTATCCCCTTCCTTAGTACGGCCAATGGCCATGGACATCACCAGACAGTCATTTATTGATTGATTGATTTCGTTTCACAATCGGTGATCACAAAACAGGGATAGCACACTAAAGTTTGAACACTTATTTCCAGTTCGTTTCCGTTTATTGAGCGGGTGTTCACATCTCCCACCTCGCCACTCACATGGGAGTAGTACATATAGATGGAACCGAAATACCTCTGTATCTAGTGTATAACGTCCTCAGCGGATTTGTAACGTGCCCCCTTTTTAAATTAATTCAGTTAAGACGGCAGTGCTATTTAACGTGGTCACCCACTCGCGATGTTGTGAGCCGATAAATTAATCTATGGAAAAGTGCAACGTGATTAACCACCAGGCCACCGGAGGTCACACCCCAATAGAAGACCCAACTATTCCCTGTCTGTAATACCGTATGGCATGATAGTTATCACAGGTCCCAATGGTCAGCCAGTTTATTTATAAAGATCCATAATTTAAAAAAAAACCTGTCTTAAACGATCACCTGTGTTGTACGTTAAACGAACATCTATTTTGGCCAAGTGGTTCCTTTCCAATGGAAATCAACTTAAGCGAACATAGTCTTTTCATGGCCGTATATTTACCGTTCAATTCTTCAATCAGACATTCATTGACCAATCATAAATTAGCCAATCTTAGCCCTGACCTAACATCGTGGTAGGTCAGTTATTGGTTCTAAATACGACAATGGCTTCTATTTGATCACAAATGGGATACAAAAGATTGTTTTGTAATTACAATCAGCGTAGTTAATAGTCTTTTAAATGTGCTTGGGTTGGGCTTAAGTTTGGGCTTCCTCATAGTGTAACCATTGACTACTATTGTGGAAAACATCAAATTCTTTGGTGTTTATAAATACGGGTAAAATGTGTATAATATTCATAATCATTCCATGCAAGCAATATCTACGTTAGCTTATTATGAAAATATGGCGAAACGTGAGCAAAAAAATTGTCATTATAAGAAAAGTCAAGTGACCAGGGAGACCAGTGTCCTAAACATCAGTCCATATTTGTCACCAGATGAAATCCTGTCTTAAGCGATCACCCCGTTCTCTCTCTCTCTCTCTCTCTCTCATATATATATATATATATATATATATATATATATATATATATATATATATATATATATATCACAGCACGCACACACACACACACACACACATATATTAATAGGTAAGATTGAACTTTTACTTTATGAGAACTTATGATCTTAAATAAATTCCAAATGCTCGGAGTTTGGGAGTTTATGAAGCAAATTCTCAAATTCTGGAAAGTTATCATTGTCTGCTTATCGACAATCAATTCGGTTGTGGCTGGCTCAATCTATTCCCGATTGTATTAAATTAATTTATAGATTATTTTACTTCATGAATATATGCAAGTAAATTAAATTCCTTGTAACTATAGTATTCTCCAATTATCATGGACTCGTTTGTTGAGGAACCGGCGAAATATTCTCCCAGCGCCGAAATGGCCGTCTTGATTTGGGTTTCCCAGCACATTTTTCACACAACGCCAGACAATCTGATCAGCAGATTTAGAATCCATCTAAGCATATCTTCTGGCCACCTCTTTTAGTAGTAATAACTTCCATGTTGACATATTAACTCAGTGGGATTAGCTATGATATGAGCTGATAATATCCCCTGGATTTATATGCACTGCAGTAAATTTGAAGTAAATCATGGTGTATTATAGTGTAATCAATTTCACTCACCAAGTGCCTTTTTAATTTAAAAAAAAAGTAAAACCATTTGTATTTCCAGAGTTTGAATTTCTCATTTAGTGACATACTCTAACTACAATCACCACTTATTCTTCAATTATCACTTCAAAGAAAGTTTTTAAACCAAATCCCTTGGTATATTCAGAGTTTGAGTTTCTCATTTAGTGACATACTCTTGACCCCACTTAAAATTTCAAAGAACTGTTTTATTTATTTATTAAAGTAACCTAAGGTGGCTCCTAAATTAAATGTATTTGATATAATTAAAACTGGTAAGATGTAATACGTATGACTTCTAAATACTTTTAAATGATCCATATTTATAATTTACACGTACATTAAAAAATGCCTACCCTGAATATTTTCCGTGGCCTAAACGTCCAGGGGTGCATGGCTGTGGCCAAAACGTCCTAAATTCATCTCAGATTTGATGGCAAAGAAAATTTACGTACAATCTTCATTCGTGATTAACCTTATACTCTACCCATATATATTTGCTTAAATTGAACACCTATTAGATCCTGTTTTTGAAGCAGGAAGTTGTTTACAAATCGAGAAAACCTGGACGTTTCAAATGGCTTGCTTCTAAATACAACTTAACAAATATTATTCTTGTGAAATAACGACTGGGATTTGTTGTGAACATTGTAACTTGTTGTTATAGTTTCTGTTAATATTGTTGTTGTTATTCTTTCTAGTATTATTGTTGTTTGTGTTACAATTATTGTCTGTGTTATTGTCTTTGCCACCTTCGCCAGCATGACACCTCTAGATTTATAGTATCCTCAGTGTTTATTATTGATGAACAATAAACCATTTTCAGTCAACAGCCAACGAATATGAAAGGTATTATTAAAGTCAAAATC
This sequence comes from Paralvinella palmiformis, assembly GCA_025642065.1. Lineage (NCBI taxonomy): Eukaryota > Metazoa > Annelida > Polychaeta > Terebellida > Alvinellidae > Paralvinella > Paralvinella palmiformis. The sequence goes on along the minus strand of JAODUP010000335.1, from coordinate 283,184 downwards.
AAATTTGTAATTAAATGTTCCACAATTAAAATATTAATTAGAACGCCATAGTTAGGAAAATGCTATCCGTAGTCATCAACATGGCCAGTGAAAAATGCCAACAAGTACAGTGGCAAATAATAAATTGACGTCCAGGTGTGTATGACATCCATGATAATGTATTAACAGTATTTACACGAACGTGTAGACAACGTTGTGAAAACGTTTGCGTCTTGTGGATTAACATTGAACCACGAGAAATACATATTTGGCGTAGATTACATGTTGTTTACAGGTGACCGGCTGACCATCGATGGTTTACAGGTCAGCAGCGACAAGGCGGAGGCAGTAGTAAATGCTCCAAGAACCAATAACAAGACAAAGCCGAGAAGCCTATTAGGCCTAGCGCAGTTCTGCGCGAAATATGCGGATAGTGTTGCTACAGTGACAGGTCCACTGTGGGACCTGCCCGGAAAAGCGATTCAGTGACAATCGGGTAAAAGGCGAGGAAATGCTTTCATTGAGCCAAAACGTCGTTTGACGTCTGCCCCATTTATTGCCTACTACAGGCAAGGTGCAAAAACCCACATCCCCTCAGACGTCAGCCCCATTGGTTTGGGCCCCATTTTAGTACAGATTCGAGAAAGCGGAACCTACAGATCCGTTTATTATGTTAGCCGAAAACTAGCAGGCGCCGAGCAACGGTACTCGCTATTTGAAAGAGAAGCACTCTGTGTAATATGGGCCTGCCATCAATTGTTTTTGTACCTAAGCGGTACATAATTCAAAATTTGCACAGGTCACAAACCATTGATCTATGTTATGTTTTTGGTCCGAAATCAACACTACCATCTGCGCGTATTGGACGATGGTTGCTCTACATGCAAAAGTTCAGTTAACTAATTTCACATATTGCAGGCAAGGACAACTGTGCCGATGTCCCAAACAGGCTACCCATTGAAAACGTAACACGGAATGGTAGCTCAGAGATGGAGTCTCATGCATGCAGCGTAGCATCTATTCCAGCAGCTCTATATCCGAAACGTGTCGAATTAGCATCTGAACATGATCCGATGCTAATAATGGTTCGCGAAGCCATTATTTCAGGCGATTGGACTAAATTACAGGGTACTCCATATAAAGCGGTAAAAGATGAGATGTGGTTGTTAGATAAACTTGTATTGCGTGGTAACCGCTTGATGATGCCTAAAGTTACATGGAGTCGCACTTTGCACGTTAGCACCTGAGGGGCATCGAGGGACGGTCCGCATGAAAGTAAGACTTCATGAAAAAGTGCGGTGGCCATAAATAGACAAGCAGGAGAAAGACTCTGTGAAGTCTTGTCAACCCCCGCCAACTGGTGGGTCCTAGACCTAAGCTTGAACCAGTTAGGACCACAAGGTTACCGGAAAGTCGGTGGCAGGAAATAGCTGTTGACCTGCTAGAAATTACTTCAGGGATTCACGTATTGGTGGTTATTGATTATTATTCCCGCTGGGCAGAAGCAGTCTTTCTTAGAAAAACCGATGCACTAGGTGTAATCAGGTATATGAAGGCTATTTATCATAGACACGGTCTACCGGAGCTGTAAGAAGCGATAATGGTCCGCCCTTTTCTTCGGCGTAGTTTGAGTCGTTTCTAGAATATCTGGCTACAGATCACAAAAAGGGCGTTCCTTTTTGGTCACAGAGCAACGGGGAGGTCGATCGTTTCAATAGTACCATATTGAAAGTCGTAAGGATAGCGCAACTATCTGGTAAGGATTGGCGTAACAAGTGTTGGATGAATTCATATTCAAGTATCGCGTAACACCTCATAGCATGACTGGTATATCGCCAGCTGAACTACTCTTGGTTAGAAAGCTGCGTGACATGCTGACCAAGCTTAAAATACAAGATGACGTGAAAACCGAGGCAGACTGGCAAGTTTTGTTGAGAGAATGCGATGCGCGAATGAAACAAAGGCAAAAAGAATATGCTGACTCTAAGTACTCTGATAGTTCGGAGGTGGCTAGTGTTTTTCTCCGACAAAAGCATGAAAACAAGTTCTCACCAAATTAGCCTGTTCGTTCTAAGCAAAAACATGCATGGTTGAATGACAGTGCAGAATGAGAGAAGGTTATTTTGTATGTATTGATCATGGTGTGTTTAAAAAATAAGTATTGTTAATTAATAGCATTTCATTTAATTGAGAGAAAACTAACCAAGTGGGATATTTCGTCTATGTAATGTCAACGCAAGAACGTTATTACGATATTTATTGTTGGTCTGTGGTCCGCTAGGCGGCAGTGCTGTACAAGCATGGAATAAAGAACCGAGATGCAAAATCGAAGAGTTTGTTTTAACGATAAACACTCTAATAGTGTAACACTCTATATATTATGTACTAGTCAAGGTTTTATATTATTTTATTATCCACCATATCTATTTATATGTTATTCTTAATGGTATTCTGTAACCAAAATTCTAACTTTTTGTACAAATATTCACCATAACAACCAATGACAAAAGCATAATTTAACCTCTGAATAAACAAATATGCAGGTAATGAAAAAATAAAACTATTAATCTGACCATAAAAACAATTAAGATAAATGCCGAACCTATAAAATACATACATATGGCCAGGTCTATATATATATATATATATATATATATATATAAAGTTGATCTTGTCGTAAGTGGGCCTTCGTTATATTTACCTTACGTATACTATACTGTGTAATTAATATTATAATCATCTCTAAGTCGGTTGAACAGTCGTAAAGATACACGATTGGAAACTCAATTTCTTGTTCACTTTGATTCTTCCACCTGACCTACTTGATGCATAGAGCTAATAAGATCGATGTGCTGATACACAGGCTCATGTGAAATTTCATATCTTTGTTTCTGAGCACTGCATCTGTCAGAAGAATTAAAACATTATTTATATGTTCGATCCTAGATCATCTCTATCTAGCATACTATTTACAATTTACCTTAATCAAGATATCCATAATCGCGATAATGACAATCACACAGATCTACCAACACGGTAACTGTTGTTTTGTGAATCTACTTTGAAAAATGTCACTCTGGCTTGCCTTTCTGTGAGCCAAATTAATATAAAATTTCTTATTACAGGGATAGCACACGAAAGTGCGAGCACTTATTTTCGGTGTGGTACCCTTTTATTGAGTGGTTGTTCATTTCTCCTCCCCGATCATTCATAGGGGAGCAGTACGGAAAGATGGAGCCAAAATACGTCCACTTTCTAAATTAATTCAGTGGAGACAGCAGCACCATCTAACGTGGTCAATCGTCCATGATGTTGTGAGCCAAGAAATTAATCATTGGAAAAGTTTCGACCTCTTGGTGGGATCGTACCTGTGATCTTTGACGATCAGAGCAAATCCACCCTTTAGCACAAAGTGCAACATGCTTAACCGCTGACCACCAGAGCTCACTATGGAACCAAAGAGGGTTAAAATTGATGTGGGGAAAAGGGGTTGAAATCACGTAGGACAGTGTAGCATCCCTGCTTCCACATAGTTTCAACGTCGAAATCATGTGTTGTGAATATTTGGGATATATATATATATATATATATATATATATATATATATATATATATATTATGTATATATATATATATGTGTGTGTGTGTGTGTGTGTGTGTGTGTGTGTGTGTGTGTGTGTGTGTATGTGTGTGTGTGTGTGCATTTATTGTGACATGTATAATTTATTTTGTCAATCTCTCGTGCTACTAATATTAAAGGTATCCGAAATGTTTCTGATTTTGTAGATATAATTTCCTGAATATATTTGCATGCAACTGATATGTATGTTTATATTTTGTGTAGCTATATCAATTTTTGTTAAATTGTCCATCTTTTCAATTTAGACAGGTGCTATTCCTGCAATATGTTATATAGACTAGATATCATCAGTCCTAAGTTTTATCTTAACACTGTTGATAATAATATTTAAAAAGTTGTACTTTTATCAAATAAATTGCGATTTATTGTGACATTTTTGTCTAATTGCATGAACGTTGTGAGGATATTATGACGCGGATTCAATGCAACTTTTACCACGTGGATTTTACGTGGAAATATCACGTAATCTCTATGTAGAAATCATTACGTAATTTTTAAGTAGAAATGTTTACGTAGTTTTCACGTGCAAATAATTACGTAGATTTCACTAACATAATCTATAAAAATCCGTAATTTTTACGTGTATGAGTTGTGTAGAATCCACGTTTATAATACGTCGTGTGCCTGCTCGGATTTTTTAACAACGCCACATGTGAACACAAGCTTTAATCGTGCTGAGATTAATAACTTGTGGATATTGGACATTGATTCTAATGGAAATCAGCTAGATATTCTTTTGCTTGTGTTAGAACTAGCTGGTGATATAATATTTTATGTCTTTACAGGAGCCAGTTCTGGTATTGGGGCGGCATCAGCCGTTAAATTTGCCAAACATGGATGTCGTTTGGTCATCACTGGAAGGAATCAACAAGCTCTCAATGAAGTAGCTGACCTATGTGTAGAAGAAGGTATAACTCGAGATAATGTAAATAATTTTATGCTTCACGACGACATACACACTTTATATCACGGTAGGACACAAGTTCAAACAATCACTTTGGTTTATATCATTGGTTTTCTTTGCGCATCGTATATATTCATTTAATTTTAAAAGCAAACAGATGAAAGAGGTTATCTATTTAAATACATACATGCAGTTAACATGATTTGTTTTTAAAATTTGATCTTGTCTGAAAATCAATAGATATTTATATTCTCGATCAAATAACAAGTAATTGTTGTATGTGGCGATCTTAGAGAGGATGACTCTGTTAAGAAAATCATCATTGTGACCTTGGATAAATTCGGTGCAGTTAACGTATAATAAAATGTAGTACTCATTTCCATTCTTATTCCTTATATCATATTTATATATAAGTTTATTGGATTATCGCGAGGCTCTCCTGATTTGAGATCTAGGTGATGATCAAAATACAACATTTTTTCGACAGAACTCCTTTAACTATTTCAATAGTTTGGTGACAAATATGAAGCGTGAAACCGTTGGTTATTATATATATATATATATATATATATATATATATATATATATATACCCAATAAAATAACTTTTCTAGATAAATCCTAATATTCTGTGTATTCCCGTTAACTAGACAAGACACCCTTTAGGTAAATAGTTATATACATAATTCAATATATTGATCTAAACTAATGATGCGAATACCAACATCTCACCTAAAAGTGTATTATTTTTATATTAATTTTCTTCCAAAGCAAATACTTGCTAAAATTGATAACAATATTTCATGGAGAATGAACATGTTGCAGCCTATTTTTTCAAATATTGCTGGCATTGCTTCGCTTTCATGTTACAGTTCAACAACGCAGGTTATCTATCTCAGACGGTGCCCTCAGCGTTAATAGTAAGGTCATATAGGTTAATACAGTGATTTGTTGAGGAACTCACTAAGACCAAAGGTAGGGAGGCTTATATGCCTAGACGATTCAGTGTTAAAATTGTTGTTGTTGTTGTTAATGTTATTATCATTACTATTATTACTGTTATATTAATGTCACAGGTGTTATCAACTGCTCGAGTATGTATTCAGTCGCTGTGGTAGGTTCATGTTCTGTAACTCTAATAGTTGAAATTACTGAATAATATCAATCTGTTTGTAATATTATGAATAAAATGTGGTGATCTAACAGCTTATTGCGTCATGAAGGCAGCCCTAGATAACTTCACCAGATTATTATCTATAGGTACGTCTCCCTCATTTGAGGTTGCTAGCCACGTAAAAACCGCCATTTCGGCCATAAAGCGCCTTAGATCAGCGTTCTAGCTGGATATGGCACTATATAAATATCACGTATTATTATTAGTAGTAGTATTATTATTATTAGCAGCAGCATTAGTAGTAGTAGTAGTAGTATAGTAGTACGTTCGTACGTTCCTGTATTGTATTCATTAAATATATTTAGTATATTTGTGTTTGATTTGATGAAACCTCAAGACATACGAGATTAAATATCGCCTGCTTGTAAAATTATGAGTAATTGTCTTTTTCAGAGAATTCATTTAACTAAATATTTTGATGACTAAGCTTCTTTTAGATTACAATTATTTGTTTACCAACTAGTAGAATTACTAAATCGTTCTATTTCTCGCTTTTCCTATATTCAGTATTAGGAATGAAAGGCGTTCGAGTAAACAGTATCAAGTATGTATATGTATCTTCCGATATTAATTACCTGTTTAATTCAACTCGCCTATTATCTGTCGTTGTAGTGCGATATTGTTCTAAAAAGTGTTAGATGACAATTATAGTAATAATTATGTTTATTGCAAAACCTCATTTGAGTAAACGTTTTTAAAGAATATTTAGTGGTTAATATGATATCTTCTCAGTTTTATTTTCTTTCCAATTATTTTCAGTCCCGGTTTCACAATAACTAAAATATCCCGTGTATAAGTCGGTGCTGCCGATTCTGTGAGTGTTAGTACTCTGCGACTTTTTCGACTTAGTCCAGGGGAAAAAACCTGAATAAAAGAACTCATTTCTTTTTTCAACAGTTATGGGAGCGTAGCGAAGCCTGCACGCCTTTGGAACAGAAAACATCAACAGCCGATAAGATTGCCGATGTTGTAACATTCCTCGCTTCGGACCATGCTTCGTAGATTACGGGATCTAATCTATTCTGTGACAGAGCTACGCACCTAACTAACCTAACTGGCGACTTCACAAAGTTTAAATAAATGATGTCGTGTGTCGTAGACTATGATTATTATACAAATGACTTTTTAAATTTATAATTTAATGTTAATATTGATTTATTTAACTCATTTATATTTGATGTCTCTGTGTAGGTTATCTTTATTCAGTTTTTGTCGTTGTCCATTGTGAACTCTTTCAGAATTATAAAACAGTTCCATGCCGAATCATTGTTAATGTAGCTCAAGCTTTCTTTTTCAGTCATCGAAATGAAAAGAACCATAATGCCAAGTTTTACTTATGTATTCATTTGATTCACTGTTGATAGTATACGTGATTGTCACCCTTCACTAAAAGTAATGACATATGTCATAATGTCGTGTTCAGATTTTGAAATCATTTATATTTTATGTGAACATATTTGTTTTAGTCATGAAAATTTGAAATGAAAGCGAACTCTCCCTTTAAGTATTAATATATCTATTAATACTATTTAGATAACTTGATTTCCCTCATTTAGGTGAGTGATGCCTCATATAGGTAAAAATGTTTGCAATGGCTCGCCACTTAGCCCCAAAACACGACTCCGCTACTAATTACAAAATAAAAAAGGTTGTTAGATGAGATATTCTAAGCTTGTAAGTATAGTGCGCTGTTGTCTTCTGGATTATCATGATGAGTTGATAGAATAGAGAAGCTGGGGGAAAAACACAGAAGTAGTACTATGGTACGAATGCATGTATTTTCGCATGGCAATAAATCTTTTGATTGTGATCTTATCACTACGGATGAGACGATTATTCTCGGTTCACGGTTTTCGCGGTTTTAGTCCTTCGGTTCGATTCACGGTTTTTCAATTTGCAAACCGCGATTTACCTCGATTCATTTTTAAATCGCACGTACTTTTCTCTTCCGTAGTTTGCACTCAGCCAACGATGGGAGAAAATCCCGGATTTCCAATGACGTTTTCTTTGACGTCAGTGCGTATTTCCGATACCCATGAGTTTCAGCCAATCACAGTGCCAGCTTCCGCAGCACTGATTTTTGCATGGGCTATCCCAGATCAAACCCTGTCAGCATAGCGTGAAAAGAAACCTTTCACGGTAATTTGTCTAAATATTCGTCTATTTGACTGTGACAGCTAGCCATTTTCCCATCCCAAATCAAAGCAAGATACTTTGAAAGAAATATTACACGTTAAACAAAAGATGTCGTTCAACTCTCAACGATCGACTGCCATACAAATCGGGAAATTAATAGTGACAGATCTGTGACCATTCACAGTGGTGGAGAAGCGAGGATTTAAAGAGCTCCTACATGTTCTGGAGCCAAACTATGAGGCATGTAATATAGGCCCTACAACTTTTATGAGGTGCCAATTAATTAAATAGAGCGAAGTGGGTAGTTACCGACCGTTGCATGGTATAGTCAACCTGTATTAAATATTTTCTCTAATAGCTTTATAACTCACACTGCACTGTCTACAGTGTCGGCTCTTTGGGAAGTGGAACTGGAAATCTCCTGTTAAGTTCTTTATTTAATATGTGGGATTAACTAATAACTAAAGCTATTAAGTTAGGTATATGTTCCTGAAGTAATTTTTATGTTTCTGCTATTTCTTTTTACTAAAGTTAATACTTGTAACTGGTGTATTGATATTCATGTGTCTAGACTGAACTTATTTTTTGAATTTGCATTTTAACACTTTCAAACAATTCAGCAAGAGTCCACCTAATCCTGCAATGGTGAGGTTTCTCCTCATCTGACGAGCCAGCCATCTCTATCTGAATTTCCTAGCATTCAGCCACTAGTTAGGGAGGAAGATAGCCCTGAACTCATTCCTTTTCACACGGAGGTAGAGCTGAAACAACATCTGCATGGGTGGAATCTGATTCACCTCTTGATGAACCCAAGCCAAATGAAACTGCATTAGTGTATTTATTTGGGTCAGATGTTCTGATCACAGGTGTTGGTGAGTCAATAACTTAATCATTGGCATCACAAATACGCCAGGAGATTGCCAGATACAGGATGGAGATCTCCATTCCGCTGAAGGATCCTGCCACAAACTGGTGGAGGAAGAAAATCCTCTCAGTATCCTCTGCTAGACAAACCGGACCAGTGTTATCTCACCATCCCTGGGACTTCCATCCGAGAGGGTTTTCTTAACACCAGGCGATATAGTCACAGCAGTGAGGACCAACCTCAAACCCAGTAATGTGGATATATTGGTCTTTCTGAACAAAAACTTAGAACCTTATCTCATGAACTCATTTGAAACTATAGTCTTGTAGTTTAGATATTACCAAAAAGGTATTTTTATTTTCTAGTCATGTCATTCGTTTTTATCAAAACTTAATGTGCAATTGTTTATTAAAATGAAGTTACTACCTTAACCTTTTAAAAATTAGTTTATTGAAAAGTATGTGTGATCACCGGCATGTTTGAGTAAAATATCATGATTAAATCAAACCGTGGACTAAATATCGAAAATCGAATCGAAAATAATAAAATAGAATCGTCCCATCCCTACTTATAACACAAATTTATATCGTTATTACATTTTATCATCTCATGTATTTAAAGAATATTTTGTTGGGCACAGGAGTTCCAAAGAATGATTTTTCATTAAAACGTCTCCTGACATCAAACTGGTTCATTTTAGTTTTTGTCAGATACTGTTTTGTATTATAAGCTATTTTTTAATAGTTTTTAATAGAAGATACCTGGATGATATTGTTATCAGTGACGGCTGCACTGATGGAATACATTTAGACAACCCATTCAGTAAACTGATACACCAACAGGAATCCAGTATGAAGCTGAAGAATAACAAACATGAATTCATGAAAATCTCTATAACATGTATCATTCTGTATGTATGATCCACTACTTTTAGTTGAAATCAACGCAACCCGGAAATCTCATGTGCTAAAGAATCAGACAGACCTGCAAAGTCTAAACAAAGTCGACACGATCGAATGTACAAGCTTGAAGAATGTTTTGCGACAAATAAACAAACACACACACATGCGCGCGCGCGCGTATATATATATATATATATATATATATATATGCGTGTGTGTGTGTGTTAGTTTGTTATTAATCAAATTTGTTGTGGAAATCGTGAAAAATATTGCATCAATGTTTTACTTATTATGGCTAGCAACCTTTTGGCTTAGGCTGAAAAAATCCAACTGTTTCATGTTATTTTCATATGTCACGAAATACTTTATTATATTTCTTAATCTATGTACAAATGTATATATATATATATATATATATATATATATATATATATTCCATAGAAACATATTCCTAAATATATTCCAGAACAAAAGAAACCAGTGTGGGATTAAACCATGTGCTTAAACAACCGAATAATCTATATCGGTAACACACACACACACACGCACACAGCGAAAGAGAACAAGTATTTTCAAAATAACAAAATCAATAACTTGAGTATCGGATTCAAGAGACTATTTATTAGCCACAATACACGTTCACAGAGACCTCGCATATGATATATATACTAACGGTATAAACATTTTGACGAAATGGCTTTAGTTTTGGAAATATTGAATATGTTAGGGAAACAATCTGCTGTGATTGTTCTGTTTTCTGTCTGAAGTTAAATTATACTTGCTAATTGTAAATAGGTGTTATTTCTAACTACTTTAACGTTAATGCTAGACATATCCCTACTAATCAGCTAACTTACTTTAGTCATAACGTGTAGCTGTTAAGAATAATAATGAAAGCCAAACAACCTACCATCTAAAAAAAACCCAAGTGGGATTGGATTCCACGAGTAAGGGGTCGGTAGTGGGTTATTAAATATACAGCTGGGTGCCCTGATGTCTGGAACACTGAGATACTGCATGGCTGCACTCTTTAACATCCATATCTCTCTCCCTATGTTACCAACAACAACGGTTTTGTCGTCGGTTTGTTACTGGCTTTGCCGTTGTGAATCCTGTTGTTGCTATACGGACTAATATCACGACGGGCTGCTTGTACACATACGTTACACATTTTATTTGGGTAGTGTATTTAAGTCCTGTTGGCTTCGTGCCAGACACCGCCGCCGTTTGTATGGTTATGAGGCGCAGTCTTAGTTAGTGTATGTAATACACTACAAAAAGATTGACCTAGGTATAGTGCTGCAGTATAACAGGTATGTATCGCTGTTGGTGTTATTTTGCAGTAATCTCAGAGTTAATGTAGCAGTTAATCGACTCGGAGTGGTTTAAAGATTATTAACTTAAAGGCTGCTGAGATGAACCATTGAAACCAAGAGAACCGTTCGTGTTCAACTTGCCAGTTTCTGTTTTTAGGCCTAAATCAGCCAGTTTCTAAATATAAACATGCTCTCATCAAATTGTGTTTTAGTTTAGATACTATTTCATCTGTGTGACCTATATCATATGTCAGTTCGCTAATATTTAAATGCTTAATTTTGAACCAAAAGAACGATTAGGCCTACTATAAAAAAGTATAAGTTATAGCACAAAGTAATTATTAGTAAGTCCCCCACAAGGCCACATATTGCATTATATATTAAGTTCTAAGTGTGGATTGGACAGTTTACAACAGGATCGCAAGAAAATAGTGAAATTATTTACAACAGATGTGGTTCGCTAAACAGTAAATATTACGCGAGAACACGGTTTGAACTTTGATCTTTTGACCTAATTAGATTTGGCGAGTAAACAAATGCACGTGGTATGTAGTTTGCCTCGTTTTGACTGCATTAATCGGAGAGGACTTGCCTAAGCATATAGGCCTACGTGCAGTAATTAGGGGTATTTTGGACTCTTGACAAGTACATTGTAATATTACAGTACACATATATAATCGCACTGTTGTTTGTTTTCAAACCAGTGCAAACAGGGTCCAGAAAGAGAGCACAGATGCCATACTAATAACAATAATAGCCGCTGACCTAATACTTGTAATAGCCAAATACTGAAATAGGCTATGCCTAGACCCTCTTTAGGCTAATGGTACTATTATTATTATCTATGATCTGGTAATAACTGAGCAAGCCATATAATTTTATGAACACGAATATTGTATTCATCATTTCTCCCATCTTCCAAATAATTAACTAATTTTCCTGTTCTTCCTGTTTTAAGACTAGTCTCAAAATCTGTAGTTTAATGTCCTATGAGATGTTCCAAGTGGGGACCCCAGTGTTTGTATACCCTGTAAGGCTGTATTATATAACTATAAGCCAGAAAAGGGTTTCTCACAGCCTTGGATATATATATATATATATATATATATTAGCTGACCAAGATTTAAAAGCTGATGTGAAAGGACTACGGTGTTTGTTGTTGATATAAAACCATTGATTTCTGTCCTTTATTATAAATTATATAATGATGACATTCATTTTGGGTGTATTATCATAATTTTTACTTGGTACACTGCTCCGGTATATAGTAAACATAGCTGGATATCTATATAGTGACTGCAAAAATACTTTTTATTTAGCTGACTGGTTACTTGGTGGGCGGATGTGTTACTACATAAGTAATATATTTAGAGATGGAATAATTATTTCATAGCTTTTTCTGTTAGAGAAATGTGTGTGTTTGTTTTCTATTTGATTGTGTTTTTATTTTGGTTTAATTTTTTTTCTTTCTGCTCCATCATCAGTGAAACAGTTAAGATATTGAAGAGGGGGGTTTAGTCGAGCAGTATTCATATGTAGAATATTACAGCAGCAGTGAATAGGACATGATGAACTCCGAGTTAGGAGCACATGTTTCATAAACTGGTCTGTTTACTTCATTTTGTATTACAACCTGCATATATGATCATAAATCAGGGATAATACACCGAAGTATCAACACCTGAAGTATCAACACTACTACTCTCAAGAGATAGAGTATAACAGAAAGATGGAGCCAAAATATCTAAAGGTTATGTCTCCAGGAAATATTAATCTTCAATTGAGTAAGATGGCAGTAGTCAGCCATTGATAGTGTTAGAAGCAGGAAAATAAATCTCTAAATTGGCCCGGAAAAGGTACTACTCTTCTTGTGAAGTCTACTAATTAAGCTCTGCACCAAAGTGTCATGCCATTTACCTTTGAATCTCCAAAGCTCATAATTATTTGTAATGGTTTTTATGTATGATTACAATAATAAGAGGATACCTTTAATTTAAATCACATTTCTATTGATATTAACTTGTGTAATATAGGATACTGGGTTTCTGACACTTGTTTGATATTTTCTGTTCCTCACTTAAAATATGTTTTTAAATAGATGCAACAAAACAAAGGAGGTCAAGAAAAACCTGAAGGCCTTCTATAAATATGAATAATCTAAATAATTGAAACCAGAACAGGCATTCCACTATGGGTCCAAGGGGATGCCAGTCTCACTACCATAGATAAGCAGAAAGGAGATGAGCTAAATAACATATTTTCTTCTGTATTAACATGAGATGTAAACAGTGTGCTGGACACATTTATGACTAAGAGTCATGTAGCCAAGAAACTTTCCAAGGTGAATCTGAATGAATCCCTAGGACCTGATGAGGCACCCAGAGTATTAAAGGAGTTACAAGAAATCATAGCCAAGCCATTATACCTGAACTTCAGGTAGTCCTTTGACCTAGGAAAATTACCAGTCAGTTGGAAGATGGGGCATGTATCCCCCATTTTCGAGGAGGGTAACAGACACCAAGCCAAAGAAACTACAGGCCAGTAACTCTAATATCACTCATCTGCAAGACTCTAGATTTGATTAGTCTGGACTAATAATATAATGCATCCTGGTTGAAAACCAGCTCCTCACGAAATGGCAAAATGGTTTCAATCAAATGTTGCTCCTGCATCACTCAACTGTTGGCAGTCCTGGATAAGTGGACAGAAGTCTTTGATAGGGTGGCATAGTGTGGATGTTGTGTATCTTTATTTTGGGAAAAAACGTTTGACTCTGTCCAACAGCAGCAACACCTGATGAAAATAAAAGGATATGGCATATCACTATCAGGTAAAATATGGAAGTGGATAGATGACTTTCTATTGGAGAGAAATCAGCAAGTATAGTTGTCAAAGGTGTAAAATCACTGGTGGCACTAGTCCTGTTTTGAATCATTCAAGGGAGAGTGTTAGGGCCATTGCTTTTCTTCTCCTTCACAAATGACATGCCTGAAATTGTCCACTCAAGTATACTGATGTTTGCTGATGACACATAGATATTCCGAACAGTGAATAACCCAGACCAATTAAGCTCAGCTATTACAAAACGACCTCACATAGATGCCCAGGAAGAGTGGTTCAACCTGTGGCAACTGAGTTGTTTAATGGTGAAAAATACAGTCATGTATCCTGGTAGCTGAAATAAAGTCTTCAGTTATCACGTGTACAAAGAGGGAATCCAGGTTAACTTTCAGCCAACAGAACTTGAAAAGGATCTTGGTGTGTATGTTGACCCCAAGTTTACATTCAACACGCATTGTGACAAGAAAGTCAATATGGCTAACAAGCACCCATGTCTGATCAAGATATCGTATGTACATCTTGATAATGAAAAAGTGAAGACCCGACGGACCTCTCTCATTAGACCACATCTTGAATATGGCAACACAGCCTGGTGTTCAGGAATGATGGCAAGCTGTTGGAAAATGGCCAAAGTCGAGCAACGAGATTGAAGGACCTGTTATATACTGAGAGACTTGCTGCTTTAGTGCTGCCCAGCCTCTACGATAGAGGTGTTGGGGTGACTTGACAGAGACATAGAAACATATGGCTGGAATGTATGAAGTAAATGCAGAGTATATCGAGCCAGACTAGTGGTCACTCACTCTGGGGTACAGATGATGATGATGATTGGTGTTTTACGGCCACTTTTGTGCACATGGTAGGCTAAATGGGCCGAGCAATCTCTAAAGGTAATGAAGAGCAGGCAATAATGAAGCAACTTTTAAATATGCCCATGCCAAAATTTGAACACAGTGGTAGTGATCTGTGGTCCAACACACTACTGCTAGACCACGGAGGCGCCCTACTACGGGGTACAGTTACTAAAGAAAAGCCCATAAAGAATATTAGACATTATTACAGTAATGGGAAACAAACTCTTGGAATATACTACCTGCTGATGTGATTAGTGGGTTATCACTAAATGTTTTAAAATCCAGACTGGACAGACAATGGATGTCTGAAGGATGGTTTTCATCCATTTTTGTTATTATACACCATCAAAGATTACTCATTCTAATCAGTATACTAAGTGCATGAATTAGTTTTTACAAATGACAACTCCACAGTCCAAGATATTGATAAAACTAAAAGTTTTATATAATAATATTATATAAAACGTTTAGTTTGATCAATGTCAACAAATTGTATATTATTAATATACAATTTGTCATAAAGTTTATTTGATTCTTTATAATCATATTATCACATTACTGGGTCTTAACAATTAAACCAGTCATGTTTGTCAGATATACCTCTAATATATCTATGGCGATGATGATTTCCATTTTAGGAAAATAAATTTCAAAACCAACTAACTATTAAAAGAAATCAAGCTATTTATTTCCAAACAGCTAGGACTCTTAATAAAGGTTTTTGTTTGACAAATGCAAACGTTTAATATTATAATGACGCAGGACCTCCTTCTGGGTTTTGCAGTAAACAACTTTTATAGCTGTTGCTGGTCAGAGTTGAGCAAACACTGCGGTGTGGTGTGTATTTTAGCAGGGTGCTTTAAGGCCACAGAGAATCTCACCCATCAAAATTCTGGATGATTCATCGTGGACTGAATCTGGAGTGGCGACATTTCATTCTGAGATATGTGTAATGTCTCACCAGTCCCAAAGTTGGCATGGAACAAAACTGACGGAATCATATCACCTATGGTCATGGTGCTCATGAGTAACGTGATGACATCAAAGCACAGTGGCTGTGAGAATGTCTAAGTTAACTGCCTAATCTCTTAATTGACGTAGTTATCTATAAAGCACTAAATTACATAATATACATTTCAGTTATGTATATTTGTGTATGTGTGTGGAGATTGGCCTTCTTTAGATTACTTTAAACCATATAATACCTGTGTGGTTTGACTATTTAATGATAAATGTCAAACTGGTTTATTGTGGGTACTCAGAAATGCCTATAAAATACAGCTTAATACACCAACGTAATAGTATTTAATCCCTAAGATGTTATTTTATCACTACTTGTTATGCAAATATCAGAAGTAGCTACCTTATCTTGAACCCTGAACTTCATCCCCGAGTGTAGGACTGTAATGTAATCAACTATTTATGTGATAGAGAAGGACCTGTCAAAAGGATGTCACTCGTTTATTATTGTTAGTAAAACTGCCAAGTCTGTGGATGTTGTCTACTAATGTTGTGTCCTTCAGATTTGAATTAGGTGTGGAACTATTAATAAATGGCTGTAGTTATTATACTGAAAGATTTAAATATATTTATGATATATACAGTAGAGTTTCTCTCTCCATGGCCAGACTGCTAGTGTGATTAGCTAGAGACACCCAAGGACTGGGATTCAGATCCCAGCCACGCCATGCCTGGTGGATGGTTCATCTTTCATTTCACTTTATTAGCACTATTATTTAGCATATCAAATGTGCATAAAAGTGGAACTAACACAAACTTTCAACCAGAACAGAGAGTAATCTTCTCATATATTATTATTAAATAAATTATTATCAAAACAATGCAGTTAATAAACGGGTTAATAAACCTGGATGTCAAGAAAACCGTTGCCGGAATTGGATCATAGAAAATCACTTGTTTTTAGGCATTTTAGGAGGTGAGTTATGTGCTCAGGGGTTATTTTTGGTTAGAATGAAAATATTTAAATTGTTTATTATGAGCTAGAATCATAAGTTTTGTGACAAAATATTTTGTTTATTTTGTCCAAGATTCTCTTGATGCAATCCTTTGACTTACATGCATGTTCATAATTTTAAAATCTAAGATGGTTCTTCTAGAATGCCTTGATAAGCGAGTTAAAATTGATATAGCTTAGATCAATCTAAGAACACAACTGTCTGGCTCATCACACATTAACACCTATAGATGACAGTTATGACTTTATGTCTGGTCTAGGATCTGTCTATGAAAAAGGTTTTTTTATGTGTCCATACATTGACTTTGAGTACACTCATATTTATCTTCCACCTAGGTACCATTTGTGTAGCTTTCACAGCTGGAGTAAATGTTACCACGTGAACCATCAAATTCCCTCTGACCCATCAATATTATCAGCTTGATACTAAACACAGACAGCTTCAGTGGTGACAACACTGCATCCACACCCTAGGTTGTTGCTGCATTGTCCAAATCCGTACACTGTGTCAGCCAAACATTGGTGACAATATTCATGTTTCAACATCACACAGAGATCAACCAGCTTTGGCAGGAGAAATAAATGTAGACTGCATTATAGCATGTCATAAATGCAATAAAGAGCTTTTCATTCCTTCTTTTGATCATTTTCTATAAGAAAAGGTTACAGTGAAGGTGGCAGATACTTTGAATTTATCTCGGTAGGGACTTTAACTCATCTGTGCTGGGATAGTCGTCTTTGTGTGTATCCATACATTTCTTTTCAGTACAGCTGAATCAAAACATCCATTTCTTCAAATTTCCTTGTTTTCATGTGTGCTTAATCCTTGGATGAGATTCTTTATTCTTCATAATAGTTTGATATTGTTTGATTTCTGTTTGATGGTGGTTCTGCATACTTTTGTACCATAATGTTCTTATAAATCTTCTCATCTGAGCTTTGGAGTCGAGGTCATCATCAGTGAGTCCATTTTTCCATTTCATAGGACATAAGCTAAAAGTGAAGGTTTCATTATCGTTTTATTCTAAATATTCAATTGTCATAAGGAAAGCATTACTATTGGGATTTTTCTGAAGATGATTGATGATCCACTGTTCTTTGGAGTTTTTATTTCTTTTTTATTGGTACGATTTTCTCCACAGTTCTTGTCAAATGTGATATTCGGTATGTTAAAATGACGTAATTTGTTAGCCTGATTAATGCTCACACAATCCTTTGCTGTCAGTTTTGAATAGTCCATTGGTTTACCAAAATCAACTGACCAGGTACACATTACACAAACCGTCATGTCTCAGTTGTAGCATAGATTATATACATATCTACACCATGCTCTGGCAACCTATAACATAACACGATTAGACACAATCAGGGAGGTATTAAGTCTATACATCATTTTTTTCAAAATTCAAGGACAGCCATCTTGGATTATACATGCAAGCTAAAGGATAACACCAACATATTCTTTGTTAAAAAACATATTATCAGGGTTTTGGGGTGGGCTCTTCATGAGCCCTGAGTGTCTGCTTTGCTGTATCATTATTTTATATACCGGGGCTCCATTTAAAGTTCATGCTTCCATTTAACACACACATCAGCGATTGAGACTCAATAAATCGCCGCGATACGTTTATTCACGATCCATTGTTAATGAATACCAATGATCCATTTCTGATATTCGCATTTCCATTTTCAATAACATCACAAGTAACTATTACAACAATTCACTTTTTGACTACATTCACCGAGAGCCAAACAAAAACTGAAAAGGGTTGCCAGCTCTAAGCTAGGTCAGAGGTTACATGGATTATGAAACAGCCAATGAGGAATATTCAGGTCCCTCGCCAAATCCAAACAACAAAGCTAAGCCAATGACATTCGAATCTGGCATGGGACTCACGAGTTTTCAATTTCAGTTTTAAATATTTCCAAACCGTTACAACATTTTAAACATACCAAAGTCTGAACAGCAATTAATCATTTCTCTCTAAATATTTCCAAACCGTTACAACATTTTAAATGTACCTGAGTTTGAACAGCAATTAATCATTTCTCTCTCAAAGCACATCAGTGTATAAAACAAAGAACAGTTACAATCCATATACATAGATATAGTAATATAACAAACTTCAATTATTTAAACTCTGATAATATATTCGAACCTCAGAATTATTGTTCTAGATCATCTAAATCTGACCATTAGTGATATTTTGATGTTATGACCTCCACCAATTTGTCACCTTGCATATACAACTCCCCTCCTGAAAATATTTTAATTTAGATGACTTTTCATCGTCCAGTTGTGGCAAACTTATTGTTTATAGATTAGCAAAATAATTTTGATATCAAATACCCTAATAAACCTTGCAGAGCAATTTTATGTTGAACCAAAGTGGATTTTCAACCTTCAATGACTGGAATAATACACCAACCTGAAGTCAGAAGTGCTATGAATAGGAAATAATATTCAAAAATTCTCTTTAAAAGTAACATTAACAAAAATTATCATGCCACACCCAACAATTAATTCCTAATAGTATTAGTTTGTCCAAAATGTATAGGGCATAATAACTTTGCTCATGAGTTTCACACTGAATTATTTTGTCTTTTATTTTTTCTGATTAGCGAAGTTCTAATAGACTTCCCTGGAGCCTATACTGCAAGAGAAAATGCCTTTCTTTATCAGTGAGTTAGATTCTAATATCCCAGATGTATCCACGAATACAACAGGTAAGTGACATTGGTCTGGTGACCTGCTTTGGTTATTGCTTCATTCTATGTAGATCAGATAAGTTGTAATGTAGATTCCGTATTTTGCTTTCTTTGTGTATTAATTTCTTAATCTTTATATTTTTCACTATTATTGTTTAATTGGATAGCTTATTTTTGTTTATTTGAGATAGTTATTCCAGCTTATTAATTAAACAGTCCAAATTCATTGCCTAAATCCTGTTTATTATTTCTTTCTTGTTGTTTAAGGACCATTTTCACGCCTTCACGGTAAGAGCTATGAACAGCTGAAACGGGAATGTCTAGAAAGGGGTCACCTTTTTAATGATCCTGACTTTCCCGCTAACAGTGCTTCACTCAGTTTGCCTGATAGGATTGGCAGATACACCTGGAAAAGACCCAAGGTAAACATGGCACGGAGGATTCGATTTATTTTTTCTGCAAGAATTATTCCTAAAATATGAGTTTCATAATTTCAATAAAGTACATTTCATGAAATGGAACAAAATAAAAACTTATCCGGCCAATAACAAACTTGTCAAAATGGTTTATGGAATAGGATATCTGTGACGATCCTAGATTCTTGACAGCTGGCATCAGCAGGTTCGACGTAAAACAAGGAGAACTGGGTTAGTGTAACAAAACTGTTGTAAGAATGTTACATATTTGTGGAAAATAAAGAAAACGCAATTAAGTTGGAACAAATGTTAAACGAATTGAATAAAATCAGCCCAATATACGATACGCTGTGGAGGATATATTTATTAGTTATTATTGTAATGTTTTGTTTACTTAAACAGGTGACTGTTGGCTGGCAGCAGGATTGGTAGCTTTGTGTGATAACCATAGTCTTATGCAGAAGGTTGTGCCATTGGATCAATCATTCACTGAGAATTATGCTGGAATATTCCACTTCTTTTTCTGGCAGTATGGTAAATGGGTAGAGGTCTGTATTTGCCTTTGTTTATATATATATATATATATATATATATATATATATATATATACACACACACACACACATTAAGCCCCTGTTATGGCATGGACCAGTATTATACGAAATCAGATATAACACAGCCAGATCTTGGACCCTAATTTGTGGGATTCATGAGAGTGCATTTTCCACAAAATGGCATGAAATCTGCCACTGATGTATCATATTTTAACAAATAATTTGAAAGAATTTTCGCAGTTTGTAATTCAGATGCATAAAAACATAGCCAGCTGCCACAAATTACCCATGAGTATATTTATTTGTCACAACCTTACTTACGCATCACCTTGGCTCAGCCAGCAAAACAAACAGCCCAATCACAACCCTCATTTATCCCTCCACTAAATAAATTTGATTCTTTTTGTTAACTCAGCTATTGTGTATGTTTTATTTATCGCAATTAAGAATCATATTTTGTATATATAAGACCTCTGTTTTGATCATATATACAATGCTGACAAAACCACGCTTTACTACGAGATGCTATAAGACAAAACACTAGCTCTCAAGACCGATAAACATAAACATGAAGGTTTCAGACAGAGGAAGGATTGTGCTATTCTACTCCTGTGCACAAACCAGATCAGAAATCATAAACTATATTTATTACAAAAGTAGATACATAAACAAATACACTTTCATGGTCTTTTTTATGCACATGCACCTATGAATGTTTATTTATTGGTCCACATATTTGCTACCTTCATCTGAAAAACATGCACTATATATTTCTGGCTGGTGTATATTAACAATCGAACATGGCTGTTACATTTTGTGTAATTTTGCAGAATGATTTTATTTTACACACAAACACTGCGGTATGTTTAAGTCAACAAATGATGAAACAATTACTGGGAACATTTATGAAATAAACAGTTGTATGTAATCTTCAGAGATGGTGTAAAACAAGGTGGATACATGGACTCCCTATTTTCACCCACCGGCCATCCTGTCAGTGCTCAGTATCGCTTTGTGGTCCACCTATAATATGGTCAACAGCTTGTGTGGACCACAGGAACCATATTATAAAGAAGGGGGTGGGATCTTCTGTGTATATATATATATATATATATATATATATATATACACACACACAAACACAAATAAATATTTGTTTCCAACCAAAAGAAACATAGTCACTTGTCAGTTACCTATCAAATTGACTATGAAGTACTTGCAGTGTTATTTTTAACTTTAGTTATAATGATCTGATAAATATGAATCATTAGTGCCAAGGCTGAAGTAAAAAAAATTAATAGTAAAATTCAATTTGTGTTGAAGAACTATTATGCCTTTTTTTAATAATCTGTTTCTGTTATAAAAGTAATGCCACTATTTAAAGTGGTTGTATGCATTCGTGTAAAGTTCTGGCTTACCTCGGTTTATCTTTTATCACATCACATCTTTATGGCATATAGCTTTGGGCATTATTTTCAGGTGATAATAGATGACAAATTACCAACACTATATGGTGGATTGGCATTCATAGCCTCTGCAGATAGGACAGAGTTCTGGAGTGCACTGCTCGAGAAAGCTTATGCTAAGTTTGTACCATTGCAATGTCTATGATCTTTGTTAAATGCTGTTGCACCACTTGTTTAATCTTTGTAAAGGTGGTGGAGATGTTGTTCATCTATGATATGTTTCTAAGTAGCAGTGTCAGAATCGCAGTGCCAAACAAATGATCTTTCAGTTTAGTTATCCCTCGTAAGCATATGTCTGACACAACACAGATGATGCGTTCAGGTATAAAATGGTGAAAACGTGTTTAACACCTTACTGTCATAGTTGATTTGGTTTCAAATATATTGTGTAAACTTTAGCAGTTAACTAGGACCTTGATCAAAATTGTTCCACGCACGAAACCTTGAAAATGATCCAAGAATGGCAAGAATCACTTGTTCAGCCAGTTAAGTCAATAGGTAATAGGATGTCAAGCTCCTGTATTAACTTGTGGTGGATATCTTTGTTATATAGGTTTTTAAGATAGTACAATAGATATTTCATTAAGGAGATTCTTTGTCTCGTTAATAATCCATGTTTAGATCACATGTTCTGGTTGACTGCCTTTTGATGTAGCATTTTATAACCCACAGACACAAAAACCATCTAACCAGTTGGCTTATTTTTTAAAATCTAATTCAATGATTATCTTGCACAAATTTCAGTGCATCTATGTGGAAAACATTTTCTAAACATATTTTTCAGACTTCATGGTTCTTATGGAGCTTTGGAGGGTGGACATGCTATTGAAGCGATGGAGGATTTCACCGGTGGAGTGTGTGAATGGTTTGAGCTGAGGGATAAAGTACCATCAGACTTGGCTGTCATCATAACTAAGGCATTAGACAGGAGTTCGTTGCTTAGTTGTGCTATTGAGGTTTGGAATAGCTAAGTCATGTTTCTTGTAAAACGTAAAATGAAGGTTCGGTGTTAATTCTGTAAAATTATATAATTATTGTGAAATATTAAGTACACAGTTGCTACGCGTCAAGAAAATAGTTTACTTAATTAAATTATTTCTAACAGTGTTTAGATTTAAAAAAATACAAATTAAATACTAGAATAATCTAGTTATTATCAGCTGCTTAATTTGAGACAATTCTAATCAAGTATTGATGACATTTATTAAATATGACGTGCTTTATTGTCATTCAGGCTAAATATGCTTGAGATGTTTTCATTCTATTGAGTGTGATGATGAGGGAAATACCATTATTTTGTTTATATTGCAGGCACAAAGCTCCTATGAGATGGAAGCTGAACTCACCAATGGCTTAATACAAGGCCATGCTTATACTATTAACCTGATTAAAAATGTAAGTTGTTAGTTATTGTTGTCTCAGTGCATTGTTTCGGTTAGATAGATCATAGGCAATGATCACTAAATGTTCCAAGGTACTGTATGGTATAATTGGTGATGATTTGTCCCTACTAACATAAGACATTAATTCACACCTAGAAAAATATCTGTCTAAAATATTGTTACATACAAAAATACAGATAATAATTAAACAATATTTATAAAATGAAGGAGAAAATATTTTGCTATTAAGGATAGAAAAAAAAGTATTGTGACTGCTTTTAGATGATGCTACTTTTGTTTTTCTATGGTCAAAGACGAGATGTATTATCATTTCAGGTATCTTTGTTAAGCGGGATGACAGTTACCTTAATCAGGTTGAGAAATCCCTGGGGCAACGATAAGGAGTGGAAATTGGCATGGAGTGATGGGTAAATTTATCAGTTTGTGCTGAATTGCCATGTTGTCATGTAAATGTTTTGGTAGATAATACTGGCCCTAAATGATATTTTCTGTTAATTAGCTTGAATTAGCTAAAATAGAAACTGAAGTGGAATCGCACAATAGCAAAATCAGTTACAATGAAGTATAACACATATAGTAAAGTGATGCCAAGACCTGGTTGGATCCCCATTTAATCTTATTGTAAAGAACCTCAGATACAGCAAATCAGTTAGAACAAAAACTAGGACATTATAAAGTAATTTCGATGTCCAAAATATTAGATTCGCATCTTAGCTTACCCTGTTTATATTGAAGTTATAGTCAATCGTGTTAACTTTGAGGTGAAGGGGACATGCATGTTTGAGCAGTTCATGGAATATTCGCTGAACTAATTACAAGCAAGTACCTTGATTACTAATTGGCAACTGACACCAGTGAGTTTTAGCAGTTGATGTAATACTTATCCAAGCAATTCCTGAATACTCGGAACCTCTCTTATAATGAACCCTGCCTAAAGTAGTTAAGTATGTTAGTTGCTCCCCTCAACTTTGCTATAGTGCGATTCCACTGTGTATTATTGGTACACCACATAGAAACCTATTAATTATGCAATATATTATTTGCTGATGATGTGTAGGTCAAGGGAATGGTCTATGGTCTCAACATGGGAAAGAGAAAAACTGGAATTTTCAAGATCAGCAGATGGTGAATTCTGGTAAGAAGCATTTGGAACAACCATTGTGTTCACCTTGTGTGGTATTCTTAAGTTCATCACTGAAATGATTTTTAAAATTTTATACTCCACTTGATGATTCGGCATAAGGTAAATGGTTAGTTAATGGAAAAGCGCAATAATCTCGTTTATTTCCATTCACTATAGGATGTCATTTGATGACTTTGTGAGATCATTTGACAAATTAGAAATCTGCAACTTAGGGCCTG
This sequence comes from Paralvinella palmiformis, assembly GCA_025642065.1. NCBI lineage: Eukaryota > Metazoa > Annelida > Polychaeta > Terebellida > Alvinellidae > Paralvinella > Paralvinella palmiformis. Next base: position 258,689 of record JAODUP010000335.1, on the reverse strand, counting down.
ATGCACTAACTGATGAGATAGCTGAGAAAAGTGGAAAAATTTGGCAGATGGTACAGCACGAAGGAGAATGGATTAGGAACATAACAGCTGGAGGCTGTCTTAATTATTGGCGTAAGCAAATACTAGATTGTCCTTATATTATGTGGATAAATTAAATAAATAAATGAGACATTAACATATGTACATATGTGATACCCAATCCATTTCATATTTGTTTGTACATGTTATCATTTTATGTTGTTGTTGTTGTATGATTGTGCACATCCTCTCCATAGTCTATTTTCAGACACCCCCATAAAGCAGTTGGTTTCAGATTCATTTGATATCTGTGTTTGTAGGATTTGTATCCGATACTCTCATCTCCTTAGTTTAGCCTATCATGTGCACGAAAGTGTCCATAAAATATCAACCATCTTCCTCATCTCCTTAGCTAGATATCCCAGGTCTAACTAGTGTGGTGGCTAAACAAATAATTAGTCAGTCAGTCACTCACTCACTCACTGAGTGTCCATAGGACACTGAATGACCTAAATTGTGCCGATGTGTCATTAAACAACATTTATCCATCCACCGAGTGTCCACAATCTCACAAGAAACACAAACCAAAACCCTTTTTAAACTCTGTTTCATGTGTGGTATTTTTATTTGTACAATCCATAGAATTTCTGATTCTAACAAACATTGATCACAACAAACTTTGGATGAATGAAATGGGATGATTATGACCCAGAGCATAGGATTATCTCATTCTGTGGCCCAAATTGGCCATCCTAATGACTTCTAGAAATAACCCTTTTCTTCCAAAAACTTTCTTCTGATGAAAACATCAAGAGAAAGTTGATGGTGAAAGCTCTGAAATTGTCAAAAGTTGGCTTACTTGCATATTTTAGAGAAAAATTAAATAAAATAATTTTGTGTGAGTATTTCTTCTTGGCCAAGTACACTTCAGCAGAAAATTTCAAAAGCTGTTTGTGATATTGTAGTTGAGTCAGAATGGCAGTGTTTGTAAATTCCATATATCCTTAAAATTTCTATAGAATGTTGCCAGATTTCTTTCCTAGTTTACATATCTTTGATTATATCAATAAAATATGTACACAAGATTAAAATCTGGAATAGAAACATGGCAGGTGAAATTTGACTGATATGGGAATAATACATGCCTATCTACAGGAACAATTCCTTACACAAATTAAACTGATCAATGGGCAAACAACCGGTAATGAATAGAAGTGGATATATTTGAAATATGACAGTTAAAGTGCAAACTAAAGCATATTATTTTCCTTGCCTTTAAATACGAGTGTTCAAAATTCATAGCATTTTTGTTTTGTGTAATATGTGTCCACATGCTTATAGCCCACATTTTCTCTGTTGCAGAAACATCATTTTTCTCAAACCCACAGTTCCATCTACATGTGGAGTCACCCGATGAAGATGATGACACAGGAACAGTTTTGGTGGCACTGATGCAAAAGAAACAGCATTCAATAAAAATGAGAACCAGCAAATACATTACTATAGGATTTGCAGTCTTCAAGGTATCGCTTAAATACTTGTATAATTCAATATACTTAAGATATAGTGGGTGTGGATTTGTAGCATTATGCAGTCCCTTTTAAGATTTCATGCCTTGTCTGATTAATTTTGGGAATAAATTAGTCAAGAAACTAAGTACTGGAGATTTTGTGATGCTTTATAAAAATGTATAAACTTCACTTGCATTCAGATGCACACTAATAATCATTTCAGTTAGACGATCCCAACATGGGACCACTGAACAAATCCTGTTTGCGTTCTAAACGTCCAAAATGTACATCAGAGTTCATAAACCTGAGAGAAGTCTCACACAGATATAAACTGGAACCAGGAGCCTACTGTATCATACCATCAACCTTTGAACCAGATTTAGAGAGAGAGTTCATTCTCCGCCTGTACTCGGAAGAAAAGTGTCCTTGTGTGTAAGTTGAAACTTTTGGTCAGTAGATCTACATGATTTATTTATTTGTATACCGTAGGTCCCGGCCATTAAACTGAGGTCAATTTTAGGCATACAATATCATGATTTATGGTAGTACTGTCCATTAAGCCAGCCTAAAAATCTGAACTTTTCCCTGCAGTATTTCCAGGTGATGTTTTGAACGCAGGAAATAATTTTGTTTTCATAATTAGTTATTCATACTAATGTGTTGTGTATACTAATACTCTCAATAGATCAAGGTAAATTATAGTGATCGTTTACACAAACTGTTTAGTGCATATGTAGGACCTCAAATTAATGGTCTATTTTCACTCCGTGACTGCATGAGTGTAAATCAAAATGACGATTGATGTCTGTTTGCATCTAGACACTAGATGAAGTAGATCCAGACTAGAGTCTGGATGACTGCTAACACACTGAATTTTTTTTCTACTGAAGACTGGATTTCTCGACACTGAAATAGCACTGACCATTAAGCCAACCCTCCAAAATAAGGGTCAAAATGTTGACACAAAGTATCAGCTTAGTGGTAGTACTGTATGAATTAATCAATTATTACATTAGTTTAAGATTTAAAAAAAAACACTTTTGTTGAGATAATGATGATGCATTCCCTGATATGCTAAAGCTTATATAGCAAACATCATGCAAATTAAATTCATTTAAAAGTAAGCAATGCAGAAATTATGTATCTTTTTTATTGTTGAATCTTCTTTTTATTGAATCTGATTCTTCTTAGGGAGATGGATGACTTTACATCTGTCATAGAAAAAAATCCAGAAATGGTGGAGGAGTCTGATGACTCAGAGTGGGATGTCGGCTCAGCAAGCTCTGAAGGTGATGACTCAAGTGATGCAGGTTCAGGACAGCAAGATGGAGCTCGTGACTTGGTGCTGTATTCTATGTTTTCGTAATTTAAAATAAGAGAGACACACACCCAACTGATTAATTAATACAAGCTCTTACCAACCAGATGTGTTGAAACAGAAGATCCTTTCTGATAATTTATTTACTGCATTTGTTTCAGGGCCTTGATAGTAGCATGCTATCTGGTATTAACAGACTACATCACTTACTGGTGAGTGGAGATGATGGTATGACCATTACAGGTGGAGCTACTGAGGCTGTATCAATACTAGCAGATTCCTTGAAGCATTCACTTGAGGTAACAATGCAGTAACTGCATTTTGCTTAATATATATATATATATATATATATATATATATATATATATGTTTAATAGATCATGCAGAATCTTGTTCATTTTGAGGTCTATCTAAGAATGACTTAATTAATTGTACAATGAGATAAAATACAATGACATAAACAATTATTTCATGTACTTAATGCTAGAAAGGGAATTCTGATAATCGGTCTACATATTCTTTAGTTAATAAACAGTAATTTGTGCACTAATGCATGAATCATGTAAACAACAACATTAAGTTACAGCTTTGTTTAATGGTAATTTTTCTTGTAATTTTCTATATGTTGATTGGGTAACAAAAGATGGGATTAGTTTGTCACTTGCTGGTTAACAAACTAATAAAAGGTGTGAAAAATAAATAAAACAAATGATTGTAAATAACTTTTAGTTAGTGACCTGATATCAAGATGTTTATATATTTTTTTCCATTATTTGATGGTCTTCCTTCATAGCTCGTGATTGACATGTTTATTCTGTGAAAGTTCCTGGGAGTGACATCAGGACTCCGATATGTGTAGCTAAGCGATATAATAATTTCTGTGGTTTAGTTGGCTTTTAATACCTAGTTACCCAATATTAATTGCCCCTATTCAAGACCTAGCTATTAATTAAGTGGTCATATACAGTACCCGCTGACTTTGGGGACAATGTAGTTAGTTGGCAGTGAGTGAGTGAGTTACTCTGAAATGCGCTTAAATAGATATTGTTAGAAGAAATATTATTTATATTGTAGTTGAAAGATTATTGTTCTAAAGGGTAGGTTGGTTATATATATATATATATATATATATATTAGTATTTATTGAATACTTATTAGAAGTGAACACTTTTTACAGACACAACGTGAAAAGAAAAGGGTAATTGCTGCTTTTGGAGAATTGTCAGACCATAGCATGGAAATGGATGCCTATAAACTATGTGACATATTAACTGATGCTTATCACATTGGTATGAGATTAATACAATGCAGTAAAGTGATATGTTCTTTATATTATAAACACTATGTATATTAGATCCTGTGTAGTACGAATAGTCATAAGAATAACAAAATGAAAGAGTATAAGGCAACTTTTGATAAAAGAGAAACTTATGACAGTACAGCTACAAGGAATAACTAATTTTTTTTAATTTGTTTTAGAATGTTACACAATTTGAATAATGTTATAATCCTGATGATGTAGTTTACCAATTTGTGAAATATTCGTTATTGACGAAATTGCAGATTTTAGCTTTGACAAGTTCAATGTGGATGTGTGTAGGAGTATGGTGGCAATGTTGGATGTATCCTTTAAGATGAGAATATTACAAAAAAGGGAATGAATTAGTAAATGTATTAGACTGTTCATGTGAAGTACAGGTAATAACTCATATTTGGGGTAAATTATTTGTATGATTTACCTTCACTGAAAATAGAACGACAGAACTGGCAAACTGAGCTTTGGAGAATTCAAGAAACTCTGGCGAAGTCTAAAGAAGTGGGTGGTAAGTATTATGAAAATGATATACTCTTTTTCATGTTGATTTAATGCAAGTAGATAACATAACATACTTGGATTAATTATATAAAATAATGTTTTATATAATAATTCAGTGAGAAATCTGTTTCAGAAAATATTCCTAGACAGTGATATAGATCAGAAAGGTTTTGTAAGAAGTTTCCAGTTACGTGAAATACTCAAGATGGTTGGTAGGTATCAAATGAGGGGGTTTCAGTTGTGGTATGTTTTAACTGGTATACAGTTGTTTCAAATAAAATATATCTGGCAAAGAATACAGCCAGCTTGATTGATAACTATCTGAAGTTATTCATGTGTTGTTTCTTTATCCTATGTTATTCATCAAGATATTAAAATTAATAATTTATTTTCAGGCTATACTGTCAGTAATCAGACATTTCAGACACTTGTAATGAGATATGGAGATCCAGACGGTCGACTTAACTTCCAAGATTTTTTACAATGTTTAGTCAGGCTAAACAACATGTTTGGTAAGTTAACTATCTAGATACACAGGTTGAATCCCAAAATTATATTTTGAACAATTATATCCAGTTACTTGGAAGGTTGGTTGAAACTGGCAACCAGGAAATATTATGTGGAATCCACATTGAACCAATGTCAGATAAACGTAAAATGTTAAAATGACATGGAATAATATATATTAAATGTAAAATAAAATATTACAATATACTGGTGATTAAATGTTTTGACGTAATAGTATGATTAAAAAAAAGACAAATAAAATAAATTAAATTGTTATAATATACTGATATAACAATATATCGAACTGCTATTAACTAAAAGATAAAAATAGAATATAAACATGTTATATATACACATGATTAAGAAAGACTAGATTTGTTCAATGGCTATAGTGAACTAGAAAATAATTTGTTTTAAAAGTTTTTTGAAAGTCTCCTTTGTCTTAGATTCTATGATATGGGTGCTGCATAACTAAAACATCTGTTGCCATATGCTGTGGTCCGCATCTTAGGTACTACCAATAGTCGTGTATTCTGAGATCTTAGAGTCCTGCCTGGTGTATACATCTGTAACATGTCTCTCAAATACACGAGAGATCGATCATGCAAAGCCTTATGCATGTGGACCATAAGTTTAAACTCCATATACTTCAACAAAATACAAACATGCCATCTTCTAATATTTAATTTTAACATATACACTATGTAAATGTGGCATATATATGAGCTCTATACAAATGTAGTGTTATAGAAGCTTGTACTGTATCCATTAAAGTAATATATGTGTACTTGACCATAGCCTAGCTTATTACTAACAATTAAGGTAAACAACAACAAATATATTATTAAATAGAATAGGAAGAACTAAGTGTTTATATATTTATCCTATAGGAACATGCACTACTTACAATGTATTGGGGATATTTTGATTTATAGGAATTTGTTTTGTAGAAGGATGTATTAAACAAATTTGATATTTGGAATAAGGCATTTTGGTTGGTTGTTGATAAAAATGAATAACAATTAACTTCCTAATATTAAGTTTTAAAAGGCCTACTTGAGTTATAGTGAACAACTGTTGAAATCCATGCTTTAATTTAATTATCTCTTATTCAGAATATTATGACCACTGCATTTATAAACTAAATTAATAATATTTTAAGCATTATATCAGTTGAAGCCATGTAACTAACTTTTACTGTAAAATTCATCTACAGACGTTTTTATTTGAGCAGGAAATGTTTGTTATCTCCATTGTATAGAATATTCACAATTTTAGTAAGATTGATTTAGTAGAACTTGTTATGTTTTATTTGCACTAAAATTTATATTCCTTTAAGTTACAACTAAACAACAATTAATCAGGATTAAAAAAATGTCCCATGTTATTTTAGAATGTTTGCCCCATTTTACTCCAAAGAAATAATGTTTTCAGAAACCACGTTTTCCATAAATTCTTTACAAATTGACAGTAAATTGCTAATCTTGCCATTTTAGTCCTGATTCACTATTATATAAGGTTAGTTGCTTACTTCAAACCTATGATTTAATAGTAATTAATTTTATTTCAAATGATATATAACTATAACAATAAATACATAATTACAGACACACCAACAAGCGTATTTAATTATTTGTGGTATTGTACAAAGGTCAATGAACACCTCTGCCTAATGATCGTTATTTGTCTAATATTTATAGTAATTGCATAAATAAGGTTGTATTGCAATTAGTACCCATAATTATTGTCAGAAGTACAATAGTAATATGAAACTGTATGCAGAAGTATGCAGTAGTTTAGAGTTGCTTACTTATATATCATTGTGGTCTGATGCTAATTTTATACAGAAATAATCAGCATTTGAGTTAATATATGGGGAAGCCCCTGTTTGGAAAATTGTTTGGTGAATTATTATAATACATGCTCATTCAACGATCCATTCCAACAGCATGGCCAGATTATGTTTTTAAAACTTGCCTTCCCACTTAACCCCCCCCCCCCCATCATGACATATCTAGTGCCGTTTGAGTTTCTCTTTTATAATGTCAGTTATAACCTAGCGGTAATACTTAATATATTATTTGAAAATATGACATTATAAGATTGCATAACCACACAATTCACTTTCTGTCCATTTAAATTTTAGAACAAAAATCTATTGAGATCATATGCGATGTCATTATGCCATTTCTAAATAAAGTTAGTTTAAATATTTATTACCGGTACTTGTATTGGCCTTACAATATGGATTCACCGTCAATTTCATCTGTTATTTCCATGTGAATCCAAAACCATGTGGAAAGATGTTGAAATTATATGGATTGACATGTCAACTCTGTATCCATGTAATTTAAATGTGAAAAGTGGGATATGCTTGCTGCACATGGTTGCAAAATCATTGTACCCTAAATGACATATGTGTTTAACTAAAGCTTTTAATTTGAAGTTTACGAAAGATGTTTTCTGCTAAAACGTTCATCTTGAGTTCTTATGGTCATAAATAATGACCACGGGTTAACTTATAATGGAAAAATATCCCCCCCCCCCCGAAAGATAACCCAAATAAAACACAACACTACAAAACAATAAATAAAGAAACACCAAATGACAGAAATCACCAACAAACAGTCATAGAAATAGAAAACAAATAATTATAAGTATATAATGTTACACTTACTATTAATATTATTTATATATATTCAATTAACATAACTCAACATGAAGTTGATATGTAATTTTTTATATTAAATATTGTATTCCAAGGTTATTTAAAACTTAAGCATTTATTATAACTTCACATGTTACCAATTAAAAGACCATAGAACCAAATACATATCTCCAGATTCAGGTTTGATTCCGAATCATTGTGGAATGATAGCCCAGAGAATTGCTCCTCGGCCGTATAAGTACCAGGTGTGACCAGTGGATGAATGAATGAAGGAACCAGTGTTTGAATGATTTCAGTTTAGTTTACAATAACGTTGCTATAGATTATATGTTCATGGCAACAGAGTTTTTTAAGCTATCCAACTGTTTCTTATTTTGTATTTCTTGAAGGTCACAGGAAAAGAAATTTCATATTTCGAATTAAATATAACCTAGCAAAGAAATATTTTATTCCCTATCAGATGCACTACCCATCGAAACAATTGTAATCCCCAGCTATCTTAGTTCCATTAAAACGTTCCCTAATTCCTTAATTCCCGAAACCGCCTCTATGGCCTAGTGGGTAAGAGCGTGGGGCTTTCTTAATCATGGTCATGCTGTGCGGGAGGTCGGAGATTCGAATCCCGGCCGTGGAACTATAGCATGAGTTTTTTTTTACCAAACCAGGCAACTGGCAAGATTTTCTCCGCCGAATATGCCATCTACTGTAAATTCTAAATTTATTTAGAATGAGTCCCCGTCTTGAAGCAGTAAATCTCAGACCGTATGCGTCTGCCTCATTTGAGATAGCTAAGCCAGGTAAAATAACTGCCATTTCGACCATTATTATACACTCGCTAGGGATTTTCGTGTGACGTCATCTTTGACAAACATCACGTAGTGCCATAGCTTTGTTTACAAGCGTTCTGACCTGTTGACAGATAAAATATCAGATTCCGACGAAAGATTTGACATTCTCAGGGATATCAAGCCCCACAACTTTGAATGACTCGCGAGAATTGTCACTTACAATATCAATTTTTAAGAATTAACTACAGAAAATGCAGACGTAGACCCAGAGCAGACACCCGGCCCCGGTCTACAACAAGAGTTAGATTGGGGTGTACCCTTTTGAACCCTATTTGGGCCTATTAAGGCATAAATGAAGTTCGTGACAATGTAATATTCAGTTATTATCTTATTTTGTGGAATTGTTTTATTTCCGTTGAAAACGAATATAAAGCAATAAAAAACTAACCATCTATCAATCATTGAAAACTGAAACATAACAACACAATAATTAAGATCACAGGACATAACATGCAAAGCCTCATCCCTATTTTCGGTCTACGCAATAAAACATAGTTCTTACGTCGGTATGACGATCGAGCCACTTGTTTCAATTTAATAATAATAATAATTACAAACTTCTATAGCGCCAATATCCTCGAAAAGAATCGATCTCAGTGGTGCACCTGGTACAGGGGTTGGGCAATCTCATAATCCAGGTACAATGCAAAATTCATCAACAAATTTTCCACGATAATATATTGATATTGGAGATGGCTGGCGATTTTGTTTTACTGATTAATTTATTCATTGTTCCTGATATGTGTCTGAGTTTACAAACGATCTGAAATCATGCGAAACTTGCAATTGGTTGTGAATATCTAATCAATATGTCGAGTCAATCACTGGATTAGTTATCAAACAATGGGGTAGCTTTCTACTTAGCAATTAGCAGTTCCTGGAGTAAATATGAAAGAATATCAGGATGTTGGAACACACGTCCTGTGTCGAAACTTGATGTCTCTTCCTCTGTTGCCACACGAGCACATCACCATGTTCCACACACTGACCGACATCCATGACCTGGTCCCCACCCTCACAGATCTGATAGCATATGTCCGAATCCAGTGGATTGAGGGCACCGGTTTCACCCCGTCCCCCCAGGTGACTGGTCTGTTTTCAACAAATAATTCGCACTAACAACGACGTAGAAGGATGGCTTTACCGGTTGAACCACCGCTGCAAACGTGCAAAACTCCCTTTATATCTGCTGTGCCACCTGCTGTACCGCGAGGCCCAGCTTATTTCCATGCAGCTGGTATTTAGGGGGGATTTCACCAGGATCCAGCGACCTGTTGCTGCCAGCAAAACTACACACCTCCTGGTATTGTGGGCAGGCTATTCAGCTGGCACTCGGTCTGCCGGATCTCTCCTTTCAGCTGGCGGTCGGCTTTTATGCCCTCGATTTTAAGAGTATGTTGCCTGCAATCTATGTAATACGAATAAGATTTACACACAGCTCCAGAGCATTTGATAATTTTAACGTATAAAAGTGACGCTTGTGTGTACAGTATGCATTTACCTAAAAGAAAACTACCTTGTGCACAAAAGTGGCCGTAAAACATCAATCATCATCATCATCACCTAAAAGAAAACAGGTCAATGGGCGTTACTCTTGCCGCGCCATTTTGAATTTTGAACCAGTCGCGCACCAAGCGGACGGGTGCACTTCTCATATAAACAAAAGCTTGCTGGTCCTACACATGTGATCGTGTACATGTGTGCCGCATAGTTGAAATGAATTGCCAATACTAGTATTATATGTTACATGAGCACGTACTTTCTTGTTAATTAACACTTTAATTGTGCATACATGATATCGAAAAAACAAAGCTCTGAAACTGTAAATAAAGAATTATGTAATTTCACAGTCCGGTCATTTCACAGGCTACAATTTGCAATCACTTCACAGCTGATCAGAAAATAATTGAACGTGGTTTAGGTAATTTCATAGCCTAGTTTCTTTTGTGTGTGGAAGGCGTATTTTTAACAGTTGTTTTTATAGTGAATACAATTATATATATATATATATATATATATATATATATATACGATATATTTATCATGTCCGTTTATCATATATTAACTAAACAAATCATAAGTTCAGTTAGGGTCTACACCTCAATAATATAGACCAATATAGGCCTACCCAGTTGAGAACACATGGAAATATAGCAATGTTTATGTTTGCATTAACATATTAGAGATATAGAAATTAGTACTTTAGTACAGGGGATACAATAAGCAGCATCAAATCTCTTGTGTCACTGGCTTATCTACGGTTACAACTTGTCATCTGTTATCAAATGCACGGAATAACCAAAACTGGTTGCCATCTCTAAACAACCACTCCTACAAAAATATGACATTCAGTCCATATAGCAGTGAACTGTTTAAAGTTAGACCATGATGCCCTCCCTCCAACCTCATATTTACACATGACATCTTCACAAATTCCCTTTTTTTTAATATGCCTGTTCACATTGGTGGATAAGAATTTGAGCCTTCCGACTCCTATTGTTCTTGGTTTTGGGCATAAAAAGTTTCTTAGATTCAAATTGAAATAATAATGTAGGCGATGGTAGCTGAAAAAAAACCCCTCAGCTATCACAACTAATACCAGTAAATCTGTATACGAAAACTTGGCCTGTTTACATGGTATCTGATCATCATACAACACACAATATGTAAACACGTTTTCTTTTTTTCAAGTTGGTTAAAGAATTTGATTTGATATGCATTTAAGTTATGAATAGAGGTACCAATTAAAGCACACGAGCTGAACATTGACATTATGCAAAATTCAGGTACCAATGCAGGTGCTGGTAATACCTTTTTTGTGTTAAGATATGAAATGGGCTGACAAAATTTCATGGGTTTGATGCCTTGTTTTTTAATTTAATTAATTTTAAAATATCGATTTGTAATATGTTTCATGGACCTTTAATATTTATAAATATTAATTACCGTCACAGCTAGCCCTGTTTCCTGTATAGGTCTCCTATCTGTTGATACCTTCCTCTTTGATTTCAGTGGATGGGGTGGGTTTTGTACATCAAAAATAGTTGGAATAGCATTCCAGACAACTTTATCTCTTGTTTGGTTCACCAATTGCGTTTCAGTGAAGTGTATATCTCACATATTCTACAATTACTATTCAAGTAATTTACATCCTTCCTCATCAGATCTACATGATGGCAATTAATAACCCATATTTTACTTCTGTCAATAGCAAAAATACAAAATGAATGCTTTTACCACTATTTCATGTATTTAATCATTCATTTCATGACATTTAAATTATAACCAGTTGTTTATATATAGGTCTATATCAGTCTATAAGTACCAATTGCTTGCTTTATAAATAAATATGGATGCAGGTGATCATGTAAATAAATACTCAGCTACTTACTGTAATTAGGGAACAAATATCCAATTATATTATGAACAAAAAATACAAAAACCCCCCGCCTAGTACATGTAACTGTAAGCTTATGTATATCTTATATACTCATTTTTTATTAATAGGTTGATATTGCTTAATAAAATTTAATAAGATTTTTTCTGAAACAAATATAGATCTAGATAGATCTTGTTTGGACCTACTGCTTGTGTCATGTCAAGTAGGGGCGTGTCTACTTCAAATTGTTATGCTTATTTTAAAAATATCCTTTTAAAAAAAGCCAGATCATTCAAATTTTTACACTAGCTTTCATTTTCTTTCGGGAATGTCTTTATTTGTGCATAATTTTCCTGTTACTGCAACTGAAAGCTGCGCATATTGAACCAGTGCCATTAGGCGCCATGTTTACGAAGGGAGCTGTCCGTGACAACTTACCCCCGGCCGCTAGGGTACCTGCGCTCCTTGAATTCAAAATGGCCCCCATGTTAAAACGCGAAATAACACGTCTTGTTATAAACAGACTTTGATTACACGGTAGCCGAATTGACTCGACGGGCGAGTTCGATGGTGACCCCCCAAATATGCATAGGCCACTTATTGGGATGAGCCTAAATAGGAAATTAGCTGATATTTGTTTTATTATAAGCTTAAATGATAGATCAACACACTGGATATTTCCCTCTTCCTGTCGCTTAACTTCATTTAAAATGAAGTGATATTTGTCGGTACACGGGAGATTGGTGGATGGGGGCTCTCCCATGTGCGCCCTATAAAGGAATGTGCCGCCCCTGGTGTAACGTCTATCTGATCAGTTTAATAATGTCTACAATACACAACCATAAGAAGGTTTGTGTAGCCCTAAGAAAATTTAATTTTGTGAATAAGAGAAATTTTACTTATTCACAAATGTGTGAACTGGTGAATGTCCAATAGTTTGCTCCCAAGATTACCGAATTATCGCCAATACATACCCGTTTTCTATTCAATTTCTCCATCAAAATGCTGATTCGTTTGGGCTTTGCATCACGCTGTTTGTCAAGTATGGTTGGAATGGCATCTTCCGTGAGCTTGATAATTCTTCATGTCATATCCGATAGACCGAGTCAATTACTCCTGACGCTACCATGCGGCTGAATTTCACACTACGGTCTCTGGTTAGAAGTCTAAAAATCACTGTGTTGCATGGCGATTTACACGTGTAGTGGCCGATAAATGTCTTACTAAAAAGATGTATATAGGCTATTTACCAGCTATATTCGGATTTTATTGATAGTCCATTAAGGACATATGATCTCCAGATCATAACTTTGCATTTAATAGGAATGACATAGACTTCATCCAATAGATATATATGCCACTAAACTAAGTAACATTTAGTGCGATTTGCATGGCTGTCATGGTCCGACCTGTCTAGTTCTATTTTTTGTATAACCTTTGCCATCTGACATGACAATGTGAATGGATAAACAAATTAAACTACATCTCTAATTGAGACTGATTTTATTCCTTGTAGAATTTGCAAAATTGCATTGCTGATATTTTTCTATAGATGACTGGAAATCCTTTATAATTTAATGGTATCCAATAGAGATCTTCTGTCGGCATGTTGTACTGATGAATGTTTCAGTACCCGTGATGTCTCATTAAAAAATATAGGGCTTATTGCTGAAAAATGTGTTAATATGAATTAATATATTAGTAAACAAAATTGCGTACTATCAATTCAGAGGATGAATTGTCAACTTTTTTCTTGGCACAAAACACTTCTTCCTATGGTCTATGGCTTTCTACATCTTCTGTAGAATATTGTAATTCCAGTTTTATGGCATCTCTGATTATAGAATCGGTTGCCTTTAATGATTTCAAAAGTGAGTGTTAACTCATTATAGAGAAGTACATTACATGACAAGGTCTTTATTTCTATGATAAATGCGTTCCATATCCATTTTTGTATGGAGCTTGTAACTATTTTCTATTTAAGAACACTGTTTAGCCGTTTGCTAAAATGTATATTTTACCTCATAATCAGCCTGATAACGAATCTCTCATTACACGGTTCACAAACAGAGAACGCCCATTCTTTAAAACATATATTATTCAGTTGATAGAATGATGCTTTGGTGGATGAGGGATAATTTTGTATTCATATCTACAGGTGCTTATTTTCGCAGGGATCAATTTGCCGGATCAACGAAATTATGCATATTTATGTTTGTTTTATTAAACAATCACAAATCCCAGACCACAACTTTTCACAATACAAGGTTTTTAATTTTGCTGACATCCGATAAAAAGAAAGACACTCACTATCAGACATGGGGTCAATTCAATTCCGGAATTGGAATTGATTATTAAAAAAAAGAATTGGAATTGATAATTTTGTTATTGTAATTGAAATTTTCTACAAAAAATTAAATTCACAAACTAATTTACCATTTAATTTTTTAAATCAGAAATATTTCTTCCATGACAATCCTACTTGGAATATAAACCACTCGGAGTAGGTATTCCAAACATGTACTCAGAGTAGGTACTCGGGAGTAGGTAAAGTAGTAGGAATTGAAAATTTTGGAATTGAATTGGAATTAGTAAATTTTATTTGGAATTGAATTGAAATTGATTAAATTGATGTGGAATTGGAATTGATCAAATCAAATGCAATTGAGTGGAATTGGAATTGATAAAATGGAATTGAGCCCATGTCTGATCACTATCATCCCAAGACGGTATTTTAAAATGATGCTGGTGCACCAATATTTTCTCAGAAAGTATTCTCTAAGCTAGTAATATATTTTGGCCCACGGCGTGTACAACATTTATAATTAACATAGATGACTCTCAGAAGTCCTGTGATATTGGAGACATTTTGTTGTCGTAGTTGGATCATCGTAGATAAGATATTCAGACGATCTGCTAAATCGTTTAATCTGAGGGTACCTTTATAATATAGTGATAAATAGTTCCGGAATCTTCCACTTCGAAGATCAGTAAAATTATCCCAAGATATACCAAATAGGTGATTCATCAAGTGACATAATAGCATCATAACTTGGCATGGTATATTTGTTTATTTGGTATAATTATTTATAGCAACGATGATCGATGTCTGGACACAGCGACTTACAATAACAATAACAACAAATACTACGTTAACATGTTGATATAGGATCTGTATTTCTTGTATTTTGTTTTCATAAACGGGCGATTTTATCATAGGCGATTACTGTATTTAGATATGGTTTTCGTACATCTGAAATATAACTACATTTGACAGTTCGATATATACTTGGACATTGCTTTATGTGTATAATATTATTCCAGATGTTTTTGATGAATCGGGTTTGGCTGGCACTATTGAACTGAACCTTGACCAGGTTTGGATACTTGTTTTAACACTTTTTGATTTTCTATAATGCTAAGTTTAAAAAAATTAGAATTGGCTTGTAGAGATTAATGAGAATGATATATATATATATATATATATATATATATATATATATCAATATATGATAACCATAAATTATATTTTTCTTTAATTATTTCCAGTTTATCCAGACAACGATGTATAACTAACTGCTTGAAAGTGACATTTGTTTGTTATTAGAAAACATCACTTAAGAATTATTTCTTAATTTATCAGTAATTCTTAGTGAAGCGTTTTCATTGTATAACAAGTATTTACTGTAGTTTTTACAACTAGAATTGAACCATATCTATATTACGCATAAGAATTTGTGCAATGCAATATATAAACGTATTTGAATAAAATACGGATGTCTATATATAATGTATAGGTCTCCCCCCTCTCTCTCTCGCTCTCCCTCCCTCTCTCTCTCTCTCTCTCTCTCTATATATATATATATATATATATATATATTGATCCCTGAACATATTTTGAGCTAGGTAAGATTATAATTACAAATGAACTTCGTACAAAATAACGCATGTTACAATAAAACACACACACACACACACACACGCTGGTGTACGTCAAATATGTTTTAGTACATCGATCTACTGTCATCGTTTCTACAAACATACTAATCCTTTAAATATTTGGTCGAGCATGGTAATGTTTTATTGAAAGTTCGAACTTACATATACAGGTTGCACTCGATATAATATATTGAATTAAATGTGAGTGATTAGAAGAAGGTCGACAATAATGTTATCAATATTAATTGATTAATTTCCAATATCTTTTCTACCGAGTAAAACGATGCAATAATGTTCACAATAGATCCATTGCAGGATGACGTCAAAAACCAAAACAAACCAGGCGCGCTTTGCATTGTGGGATTTATAGGGGGTCCGCTTCGTGATGTATTGACGTGTGATTGGCTGATTTATCAGCCAATCACTGTACTGATCGTTTGGTAGCTGCTGGGACAATATATCATTCTCTCACTGGTAGAAAATCCTGAGAGTGAAATATTTTGTAAGACTGATTGCTTTATTTAGCTTCGCCACTTTGTTGTTTTGGTGGATGAAATATCCCATATACCCGGATAACACTGAGCTTATAGTCTTTACGTGTGTATATCATGCCTTCAATATTGTGATTGTTTGAATTTAGCAGATGAAAGCCACCGTAAATATTAATAAAATACACCAGTAATTAAACAATCAAATATTTTACATTTTCTTGTAATTATAGCCAGTATTTCTTAACCATAAATATTTTTGTAACGTTACAAAAATACATAACAGCCGGTAACGAAGTTAAAGAAATACACGTGGACGCCACTAAAAACACTTAACAGAAGGAAAAAAGAAAGATCAGTTACTGCCAAAAACACTTGAAAAGGCAGAATGTTGCTGCTTCGTAACCTTACTTATATTTTGTGAAGTCTACGGATGGGTGAGCTAATGTTGTAGCCCTGTCACAGAACAGGTTAGATCCCGATATGGAAGAAGCCTGATCCGAGGCCAGGAAGATCACGACATCAGCAATTTCGTCAGCCGTTGAGAGCTTCTCTTCCAAAGGAATCAGGGTTTCGGTGTATTTCCAAAACTGTTAACAGACGGACAACAATTTATTGGCATTATAGTCAATGACGCATATATATATATATATATATATATATATATATGTTGATTTTACTTTTCTAAGAGCCAAAGAAACAAACTAAGCCACTCACTGGATCAGCAGCGTCACCTAATGTACGAAGAATATCGGTTTTAACGAAACCAGGGCTGAAAGTTATTAGAAATTAAAGATCAAAATGTTTATTCTCAAAGTAATATATATTACTCTGAAAATATGAGTATAAGGAATCTAAATCATATTCTTTATTCGTTATAAACCGCAGTTTATATATTATCATTTAACTACAAACCTTTACAAAGTAAAAAAAAAGAAGATAAGTAGCGATTTACTTACTTGATGGAGTTTACTCGAACACCCTTCATTGCTAATTCTGAATATTAGAACGGAATACAAAAAGGATTTATGTAATTCGTGGAGTATGCTCGACGAAATGGTTGATATAGGAACCTTGTTTGGAGTACAACCATAACTAACGTAGAAATAAAGTGATCTAATCTTAGATTAGAAGATAATTTCTTTGTTTCATCACAAACCAGTTGAAATCTTCGATATAATATGAATACCTATGGCCAACACTCTGGTGAATTGATCCATGGCTGCTTTCATCGCGCAGTACGCGGTGACATCAGGATTCTGGAAATGGCAACCGATATTTAAACTTGCACCGTCAATGTCATTATTTTGTTATAAACGTATATATATATATATATATATTCGTAGTGTTGTTGTTTTATTATATTTTTTCATTATTGGATTCTTCACTATGTACACAAAGATCATAATAATTATATGAATCTAGCCACGTACCGGAACTACTGAATATCCACTTGAGCAGTTTATGATAACGCCTGTGAAATAAAAATTACAACGACATAGTGATTAATCTTCATATTAACACAACCCCTTTGTCAATAACGCCGTGAAAGGTACCATAGGAGAGCTCTAATCGTTCAGTTATAGACCCGGTGAAGGAATGGTCACAATTGATGTATTCAACGACATGGTAATATAGACCTGTATACAAATTGGTCTATGGTACGTGATATAACGTGATGTAACTAATGAAGCGTCATACATCGTAGACGTTATGTAACCAATGAAGCGTCATGCATCCTAGACGTTTCGTTTCATTCATTTGGATCCATATACCTAGCGGGAATTGTGGTATATTAAGTCCAATATGTTGTTCTGCGTTGCACCAGCAAAATGTATATATTATTATACACGGATGATTACAATAAACTGTAACTATATTTGCGGTCAGTTATCAAATTGATCAAAATCTATCAGCTACTTGATAATTAAATATTTTGCTCGTTTCGTCAGAATTAATTCGCTTATTTTCTCCATTGATTAAAAAAAAAATTCCTTGGTCCCTAGAGAGCTGTCCATGACACACCAAATAGACCGGAAGAGCAAGCGGTCAAGATGCAAACAAATATCCGTGTATTTGATCATCAAAACAAATGGTCTATCTCTATTTAACCGTCACAACAGATTCATCACACTATACGATACATTTCTCTTTGGGGAATGGTCGCTTATGACATTCCAACAGCAGCAACAACAACAATAACAACAACAATAACAACAACTGCAAAGAATAATAACAATACAAATAATATTTACAGTAAATTATTCTAACGGGTACCTTTGGTTTTAATGAGTTCCTCAATAAATCCTTGTATTAACATATATGGCACCCTAACATTGATCCTGTACATTTCATCGAGAGATTCTACCTTTCCATTAATGCTGATGGGACCTTCTACTAGAGAGTGGTAACATGCGTTGTTGAACTGAAACATTACAAATATATGATGTTTTATTTTCAGTAGGTTCCAGGTACAGCGGGAATTTCGACTGCCTATTTTACATATTTATAACTATTCCAGAAAATAATGCTATAATCCTTGTCCTTGGGACATGTTCTTCGATTTTAACATATTTAATTTCTAAGAAATACAAAGTATACGAAGTAAATAAGTAGAGCTGTTAACTAGTATTGAATTAACATAGTAATACTTGCTAATAGCGTTTTGAAATTATAATTGAATGAGGATTTTTAGTAAGACTGAAAAACGAAAAAGAAAATTTTCTGTCAGAATGTTCAAGGTTTAGAACTGATACGCTAGATTCTCTTGGATATGGTAAGAGACGACCAAAAGGAAATTTCTTTACTTATATATAGCTAAATTGTTATCACTCGAGCAATATTTGGTAAATTTAACGTCCTAACTACGAAAATCATTTATGGAAGATTATGAGAATATTCCTATTAGTTACACATACATACATAGGATCAAGGTAGTTTGTAGGACAAACTCCGTGTAAATGTAAAAAATATCCAACTGAAATATACACGAGCATAACAACAATCTTGATAACGAGCGTGTATTATGCCAGGCTGATTGTAATATCAGTAAATCTTTGTCCTTATACATAGGCTTATCCATTCAAGATTTAGCTGGCAGTACTTTATTTTGCAGTTGAAATAAAACCATATAAAAATAAGTTAAATGATACTGATAGTGTACACATATCTGACAGAAAAGTTTGAACTAGAGCCTAATGCTGGCCAAACTAATTAAATCGATCTTTCGACATTTGAGCTGCCCGTAGCCACATATAGAAGATAACTTAAATTTATATACTGATAATAAAATATAGGTCATCTTTTTAAGTTACTTACCAATATATTAACTGTGCCAAATTTGTCTAAGGTTGTCCTAATTATCTCGTTAACAACGCCATCTTCTTTCAGGTCACCACGTACAATGGCTACCTGTGAGTCAGCAATTAATTAGTCTTGGTAAATAATGGCTCTTTGTGTAAGTGTATGAGAACTTGTCAGTAGCAAGTGCATTCATTATAAGCATTTTCTACAAAACGAATAAAATGGTAGAAGGTTTAACAAAGGATGAACGACGTGGTTGTCGGAGCATTCTAACATACGCACAGTTGGATTTCTTTCAAATATCACGCGGACTACCACACTACTGGAATGTAGGCATGCGATTTGAAGAAAAATTACCGTAACCTGAGAATCTTAACGCGAGTGGTTTCGTACGTTTAACATAATGCCATTTTACTTACATTATCTCGAGTTATACCTTCGGCTACACATCTATCAGCTACTTCATTGAGAGCCTGTTGTTTCCTTCCATTGACGACCAAACGACATCCATGTTTGGCAAATTTAACCGCTGATGCCGCCCCAATACCGGAACTGGCTCCTGTAAAGACACCAAACATATAGCATTATATTACACGATTAACGGGAGAAAAGCGACCCGATTCTCGTCATGATTGATCATTTGCATTGATCACAAGAAAGTGGTGACTGATCAATCAACTTGTTGTCTTTATAACCAAATACGTGCTTTCTGTGTATACACTAAAATAAAGACCAGTAAATGCATTATAAATCATCGGCAATTATTGATGCTTATAAGTGAATTTTATAGAATTACAATTACAATATTACTATTATGTGTCTGCTCAAAATTTTAGTCGTTTATGCCGAAGCCCTTCACAGTGAGATAAAGCTAATTACTACTAATTAGCTTATTTCACTGACGTAGTCTTAAAAGCAACGAGGAATAATTGCGTTTTAATTAAAACGCCATCCCATTCTCGGACGACAGCTCACTAAACGGGACTCCATCGTCAAATCGTTAGGCTATAAAAAAAATACCTAGTACCTAATGAACTTCTGATGACGACACTAATCAGGGGTTCGTTGGCTTACAATCAACTGTCACCTGGGTAAACTAAGTGATCAAAGAATACCAACCACTCGAAACACAATGTGCCCTTATCTACTGCGGAAGCCAGTTCAGTATCTTAAAGCAAAGTAATGTTGTTGTTTTCCGGCAGAGGGTAGGCTAAATCGACCGAATGACCTCCAACGGTAATGAGGCGACGTGAAAGATAAAACACCATTATGATATAGCCGGGCCGGGATTTTAACCCAGGTGCTATAGATCTGTGGCCAACAGCGCTACCAGTTAGGCCATGGAAGAGCCCAGTCTCGCATAACCTAGTACATACCACTCGGCTCATACAACGAGTTTAGCTGTCACATTCTGTATTTATTCGAATATAGCAATACTCTAATCAATTATCTCAGTGTACAAAGTGTCAGTTAGAGAGTCTCATGAAAAGTGTTCCAAAGAATAATAAAATCATCCAAATGATTCAGTTTCTTATACTAGGAGTGAATGAGGATGTTGGTGTTTTATTTTACCTCCCCTTCATTCACACCTGGGACGTATAGCTACCCCTAGGATTCAATTGTTAGGACTTGTTTTCTTTTCTTATGTTAAGAAGTAGTGAAAATAGGAAATAATTATCAAGCAACGAAACATAGCAGTCTGTGACGAATCTGGGACGTTTTGACCAACGGACGTTTTGGTCCGGACGTTTTGGCTTAGGACATTTTGTCCTAGGATATTTTGGCCAGCTATTTTTTCAAGGTAGGACAATTTGGCCAATATATGAAATAAAACTTTAACTAGATGTTGGACTATTTTATTGACAATTACTGATAGCTCTTAACTAAGGTGATTGATGTTAACAAAGAATGGACTGATATGGGGATATTAAGGTAGCTTAATTCAGATAAACAGTGAAAGGTGAATGAACTACAATTTATCAACCACAAGATACATGCTAATATCATGTCTGACCAACCACGAACAAATAACATATTCCACAACCTTGTTGGCCAGGATCATCCCTCCATATGTAAACTGATAGAAACCCTACAAGCAGATTGTGCTCCTATTATTGAAGTTCTCATTCAAGATGAACGTGGTATTAGACCATAGAAGAAAAAAAAGATATACACAAAACCCCAAGAAAGATTTTCGGGAATAATGTCCATCCCTGAATTTGTGTTAGTTTATCTTCGAGTTGACCAATTTAACACTTCAATTTGATTATTGAAGGTTTCATAGTTTAAATATCCATTTGTAATTAAGAAATGTCAATAACTGAAGATGTTTTTAAATATGCATTCTTAGCTAAGAAAAGTCAATACATGTAAATAAACTAGCCCGACAGCAAGTAAATTTTGTATTTCATACATTGGCCAAAATGTCCTACCGTGAAAAAATAGTTGGCCAAAATCTCCTAGGCCAAAAATGTCCTAGGCCAAAACGTCCGTAGGCCAAAACATTCACCAACCGTCTGTGGCACTGCATTAGATATGTATTTTCCGTGGCTGGCACGTTTATCATATCATTATATAATTTACTTGCTTTTTTCTTCTTCTATCCTTTCCAATGTTTTCTTTGAATAGCCTATAATTTCTTTGAAATATAGACGTCTTAATTGCCGTATGGCGAGCCAAATTCAATCATGCTTATTTAATTAGCTGCTGACTTAAAACATTATCACCAGGGTCAAGTAGTAAACAACGTTTAATACTGAACATCCTTTTTCCGAAAAAATACTTATTTGATTTTCTAGGCGCAAGTTCTATTTTAAGTTTGAATTTAACATTATAAATTGATACCAGAACGATTTCATTAATGTTCTATACACTTTGAGATTCACGATTGATTACTTCGGTTAATATTAGAGTATTGTTTTCTATTTATTCATGTTCAGTAATTTATTTGTTCTGAGATTGGTAAGTGGAAGACTTGTAACTACAAACAATCTGCGCACACACTTCGCTTTGTTTGGTTTTTCGGGGAGAATCACCAGGCTGTCACTTATCCAGCACAACCTCTATGTTGGACTGGTTGAAAAAATCATCCCCCACCACTCACAGGGGAGTGGTACAGAAAGATGTAGCCGAAATACCATGAGAGTGTTTTATGTCATCAGGGGGTCTTTAACATCCCCCTTTATTTTTAATAATTCGGTGGAGACGACACCGCCATTTAACGTGGTCAGCGAAAAATTAATCCCTGGAAAGGTTTCGACCTCTTGCTGGGATCGAACCTATGTGCCTTGGCACCAAGTGCACCGACGCACGCACGCACGTACGCACGCACGCACACAAGCACGCACGCAATAGAAACACTGCACCGCATCTCGAACGGTGGTATTGGACACACCTCGCTTGGTTCGTGTGTTTTATAAATAACAAGTTCAGTTGCATATAAATTTCACCTTAGTATGTGGGAATAGAATTATCTTTCCTAGGTCAAGTTATGTCCAGTTTGTATTATCACATTCAAGACTATCTCTACTCTGCTTCAGCCCAGATGTCAGCTAACAGTTTTAATAGTAGTCACTTCATGACGCCTGCGTGTTGTACAAACTGCCATTTGAAGACAGTGACAATTGGGTTATATAATTTATATAGTATTGCTTTGAAGAGGTCGAAACCTTTCCAGGGATTAATGTTTCTCGGCTCACTACATCGTGGGTGGTTGACCGCGTTAAATGGCGCTGCCGTCTCCACTGAATTATTAAGTATAACGGGGGAAGTTAAGGACCGCCTGAGGACGTAAAACACTCTGGCAGTGACAGCCCTCAGGGTATTTCGACTTCACACTCATAGAAAAAGGATTATATAGAATGTGTGTGCGCGCGTGTGAGTAGATTCAGCACCCTGAATAATCGTCCAGAGTTTGAATTCACACTTCGAGATTCTCTGTGCCTTTGTTTTATTATGTACAGCTAAAACGCACATGTATATATTAAATAAAACACTGGAAATTTCTAGAAGTATAGTTATTAATAGAGTGATATGATATGTCTAAAGATTGAAGAATGACAATAAACATATGAAGCTGAAATACACAAAACTCGCCCCAGGTTGGGATGTGAATGAAACAGCATAGATATTTTGGTATAATATATGGTAAATAATTAAACATCTTGTGTAATCGCGAAAGTAATCACTTATTACGATTACATTTACAACGTAATTGAGTACGATTATGATTACATTCCATCTGGAAATGGCGATCGGGATTACTTGAGATCATGAATTCGATTACAATCGAATACGATTATCGATTACGGTTATCCCATACCTGGGACTGTCAGGGCAATACCATTAACGTCTTTCTTGCAAATAGTCAGGCAAATGAGACCACCAATAGGTAATGATGGTAAATGAGATGAAGCATTTAAAAAAAAACACCCCCAGACTTAGGGCCGTGGTCCGATTCCGCTGTGACTAGCCGTGATATTAAAGGAACAGTAACCACAAATCCCCCCGTAATAAAAATGAACTCTACTTGATATCACGGATCCTAAGTACAGGAGGACATTACGGCTTGATCTATGAACGGGTTGCGTTAGATGAAGTCAGTCCTCATCCGATCTATGTCTGTCTTAAACATGGCGGCGTCCATAGACCAATTATAGTCAACTGGCCAGCGCTTTGAACTAGATTATTTTAATATGAACGTATTTGTATTAGTTCCGAAAATTTAAATTGAAGGTGAACTGTTCCGTTCACTTCCACCAGGCAAAACGCCTCCTATTTTATGTTGTAGTAAACATGCAGAAGGCTATGTTGGCGTTTTCTTCGTGTTCATCGACTTGTTTTACGAAAGACAACTAGAAGACGTCAAAATAACGCGAGACAGGCAAAAGGTGCGTATTAATAACTAACGCCGATATATAAAGAAACACCGAAAAACAACTGAATAACGAAATCGATATCTTACCCGTAATTACCACAACCTTATCCTTGAGGGAAGACATATTTCACGCTGTTAATTAGACAGCACAGCTATAGCACTAATAACAGCACCGTCAAACAACAACAGCACAGAATGGTAAACAGCCATATCGAGCTTGAGCATATATTAGAAGATTTATAACTTACGGCGTTTCATGCGTCACGCTACGCCCAGTGTGTGATTTATTCGAGGCAACTATGCATTTAGAGCAGGGTCAATGAGTCGCCCTGTCCCCAAAGCAACAACAGTTGTGTTTAATTACAGTGATATATATATATATATATATATATATTATATTTATTTATATATATGGGGGAGTGGTGATCCTGTGTGTACAGCATACCCTCTTTATAACGTCACATTTGAGCTAGAAAAAAGGCGTTGTAAAGAAAGTGGCGTTCTTTAAAGAGTTCCGATTTATTTACGTTGTTTACTTTAATATAAATTAGTATGTAAGCTTATCAAAGATATATCTAGCTATAATTAAAATACAGTGATGAAATACAGACCACAATTCAGTTAACATTAAAAGTACATGTACGTATCTTAGGATTTGGTAAACTAATGTCAGCAATTGAAGTCTGCTTGTACTTCAGTCAGAAAATGTTCTTCACTCTTAGTTCAAGACTTGTAATACACTTGATGTTGCATTCACTACCTTTGATCTCCATGAATCGTAGTAAGACGCTGAGTGCATTCCTGATTTCGAAACTGTGGTTTCTGTTTCAACTGTTCTGGCTCCTCTTTCTTGCACTCCTGCTGTAGAGACAATGTACTCCCCTTTTCAAAGACCAGAATTAATTAATCAAACAGATCATCAAATATATGAACATCCATATCTTGAACAACCGTGACAAACTAGTATGTTGCCATGGTAACATTTGCGTCAATGTTCACTCTGTCTGTGGTATGAGACACCGGTTCAGCGAGGGGGTTGTCTTCATCATCATCATCATCTAGTGCCATAAAGTCAGGAGCATCACGGGGAATAAGTGGTTTGCGTACTGCTTGCAATGTTTGATAGTAGTCAGGGTTACATCATCCCATGCTCGCTTAGTCACAGACTTAGAATATTGTGTTATGCCTTCCACTTTTATCGATAATTTGATGAAAAATATTTAACACCACATCGGCGCCGGTCAACAAAATTATCACTTTTTGTTTGTTGACTGGATTTGGTGTGGAGTAGCATTCTGTGTTATAAAGAAAGCCTCTGTTTTATGCTTACAAGACTCCATTTTAATAATAATAAACATTTATTTGCTTACGATATAATAGTGTGTAGGTAGAACCGTTTGATTAATGAACAATGCTAAGAATAAACTCATGGAACTTAAACGATTTGCGAAGAATACAAATTGGGTAATGAGTACAATTTAACAAATCTTGCCATTAATTATATAATTCTTTAATCTCTCTATCCATCCTATGGCAAGTCTTTGATTGTTTTAGGGGATAATTGAAAGTAACTGATGACACCTGTAAAATCAATTGTATTAATAATCAATTGGACACCAGTTCTACTTCACGTGATTATACGACAAAGGATTACACACGCGCAATTTTATGATGAGCAAATTATTAGGAGTTGTGTGAGAATATTTATGTTAAATGCCTGCAGCCCTATGTATAATTATTTATCGGTTGGTGTATCTTTCTTAAAAACAACAATTTACTAATTTTATACCACACACACACACACACACACACACACACACACACACACACACACTGCATCGCATCTCGAGCGGTGGCATTGGACACAGTTCGCGCGGTTTGTGTGTTTTATATAACAAGTTTACCTGTATATTCACCATGGTTGTATGTGGGACTAGAATTATCTTTCCTAGGTCCAGTTATATCCAGTTTGTACTATGACATTCAAGATTAGCTCTAATCTGCTTGTCATAAATAACATTTAAGAACTACAATAGTTAAAATAGCATAAATTAGGTCAGGTTTGAAAATGATAACATAATTCAAATAGTACCGAAGCTATGACGCGCTATTACGGTCTGCTTCAGCGCAGATGTCAGTCTTTAAATAGCAGTTAAGTTAAACAGTTTTAGTAGTAGTCGCTTCATGACGCCTGCCCGTTGTAAAAATTGATATTTGAAGACAGTGACAATTGGGTTATATAGTTTATATAGTATTGCTTTGAAGAAAGATACAGCAACTGAAAAATAGCTATAAATAGGTAATTAATCTAAACATTCTCACTACTGCCGTGATCTGACTTGGGTGTTTTACACCCAAACTCCACGACTGTAGGTGATTCGCATTTTGTTTTTGCTTGGCGGCTTAGGGACTGGTGAGACATTACACATGTCTCAGCAAGAAAAGTCGCCACTCTGGATTCAGTCCCCTGAAGAAACGTCCAGAGTTTGAATTCACGGTTCGAGATTCTCTGTGCCTGTGCCTTATTATACACAGCTAAAACACACACGCACACACACACACACACACACACACACACATAACGGGAATATCTTAGTGCCATGGAAAGATGATGGGGACCTTTTTGTTGGTACGTACCACTGGAGGTACAGACTCTTGATGATGTTTCGTCGGCAACTACCACAACTGCCATTTGTTAACGTCCCCTTCTTAACAACCGAGTGAACCCTTCTATACTAGAGCAACCAAGCGAACTCCGTGATACTAGAGTAACCACAGCATCAAAATATCCTTTTAGATAAATAAAAGGCCACGGTATTCCGACCAACCAAGCGAAACCCACAATACTAAAGCAATAGCAATAGGAGTCCAGTCAACCTAGAGAGCATGGGCCAGGGCTGTATTTCTCCTTGGTCAGGTCCCTAGACACATGTTTAGGTATACGCATTCATCTATCAATATGTGAGGTATGGAACATTTTATTTTTAGATTAATGTATGTATAGTTGTATTTGTATTTAGATTTATGGAGGTAGGTCTCGAAGGATGTTTAGATATGTTGATGCTCTGTGCTTGTTGCCTCGTTATATGTACCCTAAAACGCACATTGCCGTGCCAGACATCTTATCTATTTCCATCCAGATTCCTTATTACACCAATGTAAGAAAGTTATGTCGTTATTACAACTTGTTTGAGTCTATTAGCTTTGTTATGTATAATGTAGAATATATATTTTTGTCTTCTTATGTGGTCTTGCGAAACGACCTATTAATTCATACAATGCTGCTTGGTGGATTTATACTCCTGGAGTCGTTTGTTACTCCGGCAGGCATCTCCATGGGTATTAAGCTGCGGACACAGTTTTTTCCCATATTATGAGTAATTAGGTTACACTGATATAGGAAATATGTTAACTGTATAGCTATTATAATCTCGACGTGTCATTCGCAGTATCGGAGATCTGCCTGAAATCCAGTATTCTCGACCATGGGTCAAATAGATCAAGTGGATAGGCGCTTTAATTTATATCCCACCACACCTAACTGCATATACTTAGGGACGCTAAATTAGGCGTGAATGAACGTTCACTTAGTGATGAACGGAAACGTATGAGGATTAGCTGTTAGGTTCGAGTAAATCATAGTATTTACTCAGGTTTGAAACGATATTTCGATCTAGTCCAGTAATAATCCATTGTGCAGTATTGCTACTTTGTTTTTATTTTAGTTAAATCACTTCAGTGAGTCCATACTGAGTTAGTGTACATTCTCTTTTGTTATGAACAAACTAATTTTTGTTAAAACGCCGAGGATATATAAAAGGCTTAACTTTTCACTTAGGTTAGAGAAGAACTTCGACGCCAGACCAGTCGGACGTGTATTGATACACGGTTCATATAGGTAGGATTTATTTAGTTATTCGAATCCAGAATAAAGCTGAGGTCAGCATCTGAGGTGTCGAAATGTTTTATATACAGGTTTCTTTTGGACCACAGCAAATTACTGTTGAATGTAAACTGTGGTGTCAAAATAGTTATGATATGTATGTAGCAAGTTACCATTGAACCACACGCACGTGTTGTTTGCTGCGAGCTGTGGTATCAAATGGTACGTTTTTACGTGCTTCCGCTTTCTGTACGTAGCCTGCATGTAGCCGCTTTCCTGTGGGCGTGACATATTTGTCGCGTACGAAAAGCGAATTAGCTGGTTCCCACAGGCTGATGAGTAGACCAGACACATCCTTAGGTATACGCATACATCTATCAATATGTGGAGGTATGGAACATTTTATTTTTAGATTAATGTATGTATAGTTGTATTTGTATTTAGATTTATGGAGGTAGGTCTCGAAGGATGTTTAGATATGTAGATGCTCTGTGCCTGTTGCCTCTTTATATGTACCCTAAAACACACACACACACACACGTGTGTGTGTGTGTGTGTGTAAACACCTATTTTAAAAAGGTATACACACATTACAACTATATAATATTGATTTAAGTGAGCGAGTGTAAGTGTTTGTGTTTGTGTGTATGTGTGAGCGGGAATATCTTAGTGCCATGGAAAGATGATGGGGACCTTTTTGTTGGTAAGTACCACTGGAGGTACCGACTCTTGAGGATGTTTCGTCGGCAACTATCACAATTTGGCCTGCCATTTGTTAACGTCCCCTTCTTAACAACCGAGTGAACCTTTCAATACTAGAGCAACCAAACGAAACCCATCATACTAAAGCAATAGCAATAGGAGTCCAATCAACCTTCGAGAGCATGTGTCAGGGCTGTATTTCTCCTTGGTTAGGTCCCTAGGCCTTTAGATACTTCAGGCCCCAAAACGGTATTTCGATCTTTCACCTTACTACTTCAGACTGTTTGACCCTGGTATGGTAGGCAATAGGACGCACTACATAACCCTATATCCATTTTGCGGGTGTCCTGAAGAATTCTATACACAATTTGTTTTATTTAAATATGCATTAGAATAATGTATATACATATGTATGGTATACTTATGAGAGTATATATATATATATATATATATATCCAGTCAGAAAAAGCCATGTTCGCCCACTTCCTCCTCGTCTCAGACATCGCCCAGGTCGGCGAGAAGAGCTTCCGACGATTTCTGCGTCTTCGGATAGCTGCCCCGCAAAGGCTACAACGAAGGCACCAAAAATAGGTCGTCGTCTGAATTGCCCTCGCTGTGAGCGAAAATCCAGGGAACGCCTCCGGCGACCCCAGCGGGAACTACATCCAAGCCTACATTGTCCATATCATCAAAGCCAGGGATAACACCCAGGACAGCGCCATCTGCAAGATAATCGAGTTCTACATCTGAAATCCCGATGACCGAGCCACAGTCCCTATGCTGGCATTCGAGCGCATGTTGCTGATTCATGATTATGGCCGCTACTTCTGCCTATGCTGTATATCGCCTGTAGGAGAACCTTGCCACCTGCCTCGACCGGTGCTTGGTCCGGACCGCTCATCCACAGGGCTCCATCTTCGTGGCCTTGAATGAGCACACAGGGAGGGGCAGGGTCTGGGGGAGGGGGTTTCTGATGTGAGTGGAAGGTGTATGGGGGCTTTCTTAAATAATAGGAGTATAATGTCTGGGATGGTAGTGGCTTTTCGAATGAGGAGTGTGGTAATGTCGCAGTCATTCCAAATGTATTGCTGATGGGTGAGTTGGTCCTTGAGTAGTTGGCGACAGGCATGTTGTGCTGGACAGTCGATTAGATAGTGTATTAGATTGAAGTCATGTTGGCAGTATGGACGGATTGTGTTATGACAGGTATTGGCGAAGTTTTTGTTGAAAACCCAAATTCGGAGCCATGAGTGGAAGGGAGGACTTCCGGTAAGATAGTGGCCGCATTAGGAAGTCCGTCGACATGACTTGCCCGTCAACATCTATGTCTACATGTATGTCTTCCATGTTGTCTGATCATTCCTTATTAACACTGATGTATATTTACAGAAACATTCTGTTTCAGCTAAAATTATTTCTTAAAGCAAAAATAAATCGATTGACAAGGATGCCTTTCATGCTGATCTGGGATCTATTCTCTGGTATAGGATCCACAAGATGATGTAGATCATCGGATAGATCTCTATAATATTACACTGAATGATCCTTTAAAACAATGGAAATGCCAAGAAGACCATTACTTCCATGTATTGTGAGCAGCTGTGGATGAGGACGAATTTTAATTAAATATTCGAAGTTAGTAAAAGTCAAGGTAAAAAAACCTTGACTCTGTTATAGCAAAATATTAACAATTAAAATATCAAGGCATGTAAGAGAAATTAAAGGACCGTTTTCAGTGTTGTGAATAAGATAATAAATAAAAATCAGACAGTCCTCTCAGATATTATCAACTCACACGACGAGATGGCCTATTTTAATATTTTTTCTGTCAAAAGATATTAAATGTACACAATGAGTTATCTTTCAGCACCTTATCAAGGGGTATATCATTAGTAGAAGAATCCTGCATGTCCATGACGGATTCCTTCCAGTCTCTTACAAAGACTGGTATTAGACAGTTGCCGGAACGATCATCTAATCATCTCGGTGCATTTGACTATATACAGTACCTATATGGCTTGTTGTGTGTCAGGATGTCCCGATAAGCCCAATTAGAAGAAAGAAAAAAACACTAAACAATTGTCCCTGAAGATCAATGAAAGCTATCATTATAAAACCATTAACTTCAACAACAACAAAAATAGTTTGGACCATAATGTTCTAAACATGATATCAATTGAACAAGGTACGCCGTTATTACTTGTTATTTAGGACCTGCTTGCTGAATATGATACAGGTGACCATAATTTGCTTTTCTCTAGGTTGAAAGACATGTTTGGTCAGTCAGGTAGAGTATTTGAATGGTTTCAATCCTATTCTGAACAACGCTTCCACAGAGTGTCTGTTCAAAGTACTTTCTCTAATGTTCAATCATTATTATCTGGTGTACCACAGTTTTCAGTTCGCCGTCCTTTGGTTTTCACAATGTATACTCGCCCAATTAGGACAATGGATGGCTCAAAATGTTCTTAAATTAAATGATAATTAAACAAATATTATCTATTTGGTTTCAACAAATTATGTTAAATTCCTAAAAAGCAGCATTACACATTGGTGCAGCTTATGTTACCTGTAATGGGTCAGTAAAAAGTCTAGGAGTTATTTGTGACAACTGTATCAATATGTATGAACTATACACCTGCGTAGGCTGATATGATTGGCCCAGAACCGCACCGCCATCAACACCATTCAATGCGGAGACCTGCACCGCACCGCAAAGTTACATACCAAGCCCGCGTTCCCACCGTACCCCCACATTCCAGTAATAGGCCCACAAAAGCCGGCAAAATCCCTCACAGCTATGCAACATTACTGATACATGAATTATTATTTTCATAATGCAATCAAGTATTTGAATGCACACACCGCAAATAAATGTCCAGCTCGTACCAAACATTATGCCGGGGTATGCAACAGCACTTAAAAATATGTATTAGGCAAAAATATGTATTATGCAACCGCCCCACCCGGCAAGATTTGTCATTATTCTGGGAATTTATAATAGTGTCACGCATGATGAACCCGTGTCCATTAGAAAGTCATCTCTAAATCTCAGGTCATCCAGTCATATACTATTGCAGGTACCCCTTTTTTAGGCGCAAGCCATATGCCGATTATGCAGTTAGTAATGCAACCCCACCACACTTTGCGCACCCGGTTGCAGGTCAATATTAGAAATGAAACATCTCTTGAAAACTTTAAATCTGTTTTGAAAATTGGCCTCTTCAGTGTAGCTTTCACCGGAAAATAACGATTATCATTCAGATATCTGATTGGTTTTTACATGTTTTTTAACGGATTAATAATACAATATTAAAAGCGGTGCTCTGGGTGGAGGTCAAAGTTTGCTCGGGCGGAGGACTTCGGCCCTTATAACTAAAGGTTCAGAATAATAAACATTACATTTTAATGAATAAACATCATCGTTCCAATCATAGCCTCAACTAATGTCATATATTCACCGCCGTTTATGACTCTTTGTCATAATATTTTGCGAATACACAAACAAGTAAACAAACAAACATTCGTGTGTGTGTGTGTGTGTGTGTGAGAGAGAGAGTATTCATTAAAAAGAAACTTTACTGAGAGCTTGAAGAACTCAAATAACACAAGGGAAACACCATAAAGTGCTGCCATCTAGTGAATGTAGCTTTTGCGAAAACCACTGAAAGTTTTTGTTTCGATCGTTAATGTAGACCCAAAATAAATATGGACAGAGTAGTAGTGGTGTAAAAATATTCAATCCACCATTCTACAAGCATACATCCGTTTTCTGATACTCATCAAAATACTCATCAACTGAAGTAGTATCCCTCTATTTCAAAGTTTCTGAAAGAGAACAACATACTAAATGTTGTGATAAAACACTTTCGATTCATCCAAACATTTAATAGTTTAAACTGTGATATTTTAATACAGGCTCACTGGGAGCGTTACGCTTCTTTCTTAAAATCAATAAAATCATAAATAATTGTTTCTAGTACTTTAGACATAATACTGGCTAATCCAATAGCCCTTTTCTTCTTCTTCTACATATACTAACACTTTTATTTATTTTTAAATAGGTACTAATACAATTGCTATAATTAAGTCAGGCATAATACCACGTGTAAACTGAATTATGAAGCACATAGCGAGCAGTGGAATTGTTTAATTACAACAACCCCTAAAATCTTCAGTACTGTACTACACCATTTAAATTTGGTTGTATTAGCTGAATAATTTCTTGATGCGACACGTTTATATTTGTATTATTCTCAACATCATACTAAGATTATTTACATCTGTGCCACCTTTGAAACGGCTAAAAATATCATAACAATGCGATTAACACATCTTTACAGCGTTCTCTGATCCAGTTACAGCCTCTGTGACATTAGGAAGAGACTAATTACTAATATTCATCAGTTTACTTTCCTTCCAAAATGCTCTGTCGTGTTTGGACATTAGAATGTTTTAAGTACATCCTCATTGTTTTTTATAAGTCGCATTTCACCTTTAAACCTGGCTTTTCTCCTTTCCTTTATATTAAATAATCTACCTTGTCTTGGACTACGAGCTCTATCCAACAAATACATGATCTAGACATGTCATATAAATTGGATATCCTTGCATGTTTTGCTTGTGTTAGTTGAATTCTGACGAGCAAAAGATACTGTATATATTAATTTACAATATTATTTATTTAATACAATTTTAGTAAATAAGGTTGTTATATTCATTCTACATTATTATTATTATTATTATTAATCTTAAAGGTGGTCGTAAAACACCACGTCCATAACCACAGTATATTATTACCAAATATTTATAGTGTCCCGAGAGGCATAAATCTGAACCGGTGGATACTGGTCCTTATTTTTAAAATCAATTAAACAGAGGTTTTTAAAAATAGGAAATTAAAAGGACTTGGTTTACCTGATAGGATTGGAAGCTATACCTGGAAACAATCAGAGATGAACACGAAACATATGACTGTGTCCTATTTTTTATTCTACCAAATATATATATATATATATATATATATATATATATATATATATATATATAGATAGATAGATAGATAGATAGATAGAGAGAGAGAGAGAGAGAGAGAGAGAGAGAGACAGTATTTGATTTTTGTATTCGATTTTTTCACAAACGACATTCAACGTTGTGGAGATTGCACATCACATGATAAATACTGCATTACAACGTGCACAAATGTAATTGTGTTGTAACAAAATGCATAAACCTGGATATATTAAGAATTTTGGATCTTGCAGTATACTTCAAGGAATGATAACTGCAATCCAAACTCACGCACTCACATAAACTAAATCATTTTAATTAATTTAACACATCTACTAAAACGTTTCAATAATTGTAATGAATAAATGCATACCTGACATAGTTAAATGTTCTGTGCGTAGCAACGTCCTTACCACGTCAACGACTTTGTTACTTATTATTTTAAAGTCTTCCGATTAACATAGTGTCCCTTCGCTGGTTAGAGAACAATTTGTACCTCGCATCAATGAGTGAGGAAATTGGTAAATGTGTTGATGAAAATGATTTATTTGGTTTAGGTGCTGGGTTCGTCGAGTCTCCCGAAAGATTAACAAATGAGATGTATTTTTCAGAAGTCTTTTTAATTAATGCATGAAACATCCCACAAATTTAAGTAACACCAAAAACGACATTCTGAATATGTTGATGCTATGATATTATAATTTTTAGGTGAAATTGTTATTTGAATTTCTGAAATATAATTACTTAGTATGTTTACATTAACCCATAATGCATCGTAACCGAGCACAAATGTCAGGCGACAGGTTCACACGAAAACGGGATTACGTACAATATTGGTTACAGGAAATCAAAATAAACACTTATCAGAAGGTAAATGTCAGATGGGGATAAAAGAAACTTATGTAAACCAATTTTGTTCCATCACATTGTTACTTAAACTTAGTGAAGTCCGTCACTTGACTGGCCAATGTCGAAAGTCGGTCGCAGACGAGGTTTGATCCAGATATTGATGAAGCCAGATCCGAGGCCAAGAAGATGACGACATCGGCAATTTCGTCACTCGTTGACAGTTTCTGCTCCAAAGGCGTCACGATCTCGCATTGCTTCCAAAACTATAAATAGCGATAAAACCAGACGTTCGCTTCATGTCTAACGATGATAAATATCATATTAAGTTGATTTGATTTAATTAACAAACAATAACACGCACCATTTCAGCGGCTTCACCTAAAATACGACTAACTCTAGTTTTAACGAAGCCGGGACTGAAAATTATTAGAAAGAAAAATTATCAATAAACATATTCTCAAGGTGATATGTTACTATATGTTATCATTGTATAACCAGAGAGGTTATATATAGAGAGGTGTTACTCGTGACGCGCCATTTTTTTATTTTGAACCAGTAGCGCACCTAGCGGCCGGGTGCGCTTCTCAGAGAGTGGCACTCGCCAAACAATGAAAAGCTCTCTGATTGTACACATGTGATTGTGTAAATGTGTGCGGATGGTTGAAATGAATTGCCAATACTAGTAGGATACGTTAGATGAGCATATACTTTCTTGCTAATTAACACTTTAATTGTGCACACATGATATGGAAAAAAACAAAGCTGTGAAACTGTAAATAAAGAAGTCATTTCACAGCCTACAATTTGCGATCACTTCACAGCTGATCAGAAAATAATTGAACGTGGTTTAGGTCATTTCACAGCCTATTTTCTTTTGTGTGTGGAAGGCGTATTTTTCACAATTTATTTTAATGAGGCATATGCATAAACGTATTTTTTCATAATGTGAATTTATCATTAATTATCATACAAAACATTCACGGGACATGCCATGGTCCGTTCATTTTTATTTATTTGGATATGTACCTATATACAGCTATTATTACGCAACCATGACACAATTCATAACAAACTTCCCACCATATATTCATCATGTCCGTTTATAATACATTAACTAAAAACATCCATAGGCTCATTTAGTCTCCACCTCAACAATATAGACTAATATAGGCCTACCCATATTAACAATGTTTGTTTTTACGTTAACATGTTAGAGATTTGCAAGTGATCTGTCAAAAGTGTCATTATACATAACTTAGTCGCGAATGGACACAGTGATTTATTAAAACTTCAGTGATCATGCGCCGGCATAGATGGCATAATTATAATAAACAAACAGGTATTTGGATCGAAAATACTCATCAAATAGCAGACATACTGTGTTACACAAAAGTATTGATTGATAGTACCAAACATTATGCCGGGGTATGCAACAGCACTTAAAAATATGTATTAGGCAAAAATATGTATTATGCAACCACCCCACCCGGCAAGATTTGTCATTATTCTGGGAATTTATAATAGTGTCACGCATGATGAACCCGTGTCCATTAGAAAGTCATCTCTAAATCTCAGGTCATCCAGTCATATACTATTGCAGGTACCCCTTTTTTCGGCGCAAGCCATATGCCGATTATGCAGTTAGTAATGCAACCCCCACCACACTTTGCGCATCCGGTTGCAGGTCAATATTAGAAATGAAACATCTCTTGAAAACTTTAAATCTGTTTTGAAAATTGGCCTCTTCAGTGTAGCTTTCACCGGAAAATAACGATTATCATTCAGATATCTGATTGGTTTTTACATGTTTTTTAACGGATTAATAATACAATATTAAAAGCGGTGCTCTGGGTGGAGGTCAAAGTTTGCTCGGGCGGAGGACTTCGGCCCTTATAACTAAAGGTTCAGAATAATAAACATTACATTTTAATGAATAAACATCATCGTTCCAATCATAGCCTCAACTAATGTCATATATTCACCGCCGTTTATGACTCTTTGTCATAATATTTTGCGAATACACAAACAAGTAAACAAACAAACATTCGTGTGTGTGTGTGTGTGTGTGTGAGAGAGAGAGTATTCATTAAAAAGAAACTTTACTGAGAGCTTGAAGAACTCAAATAACACAAGGGAAACACCATAAAGTGCTGCCATCTAGTGAATGTAGCTTTTGCGAAAACCACTGAAAGTTTTTGTTTCGATCGTTAATGTAGACCCAAAATAAATATGGACAGAGTAGTAGTGGTGTAAAAATATTCAATCCACCATTCTACAAGCATACATCCGTTTTCTGATACTCATCAAAATACTCATCAACTGAAGTAGTATCCCTCTATTTCAAAGTTTCTGAAAGAGAACAACATACTAAATGTTGTGATAAAACACTTTCGATTCATCCAAACATTTAATAGTTTAAACTGTGATATTTTAATACAGGCTCACTGGGAGCGTTACGCTTCTTTCTTAAAATCAATAAAATCATAAATAATTGTTTCTAGTACTTTAGACATAATACTGGCTAATCCAATAGCCCTTTTCTTCTTCTTCTACATATACTAACACTTTTATTTATTTTTAAATAGGTACTAATACAATTGCTATAATTAAGTCAGGCATAATACCACGTGTAAACTGAATTATGAAGCACATAGCGAGCAGTGGAATTGTTTAATTACAACAACCCCTAAAATCTTCAGTACTGTACTACACCATTTAAATTTGGTTGTATTAGCTGAATAATTTCTTGATGCGACACGTTTATATTTGTATTATTCTCAACATCATACTAAGATTATTTACATCTGTGCCACCTTTGAAACGGCTAAAAATATCATAACAATGCGATTAACACATCTTTACAGCGTTCTCTGATCCAGTTACAGCCTCTGTGACATTAGGAAGAGACTAATTACTAATATTCATCAGTTTACTTTCCTTCCAAAATGCTCTGTCGTGTTTGGACATTAGAATGTTTTAAGTACATCCTCATTGTTTTTATAAGTCGCATTTCACCTTTAAACCTGGCTTTTCTCCTTTCCTTTATATTAAATAATCTACCTTGTCTTGGACTACGAGCTCTATCCAACAAATACATGATCTAGACATGTCATATAAATTGGATATCCTTGCATGTTTTGCTTGTGTTAGTTGAATTCTGACGAGCAAAAGATACTGTATATATTAATTTACAATATTATTTATTTAATACAATTTTAGTAAATAAGGTTGTTATATTCATTCTACATTATTATTATTATTATTATTATAATCTTAAAGGTGGTCGTAAAACACCACGTCCATAACCACAGTATATTATTACCAAATATTTATAGTGTCCCGAGAGGCATAAATCTGAACCGGTGGATACTGGTCCTTATTTTTAAAATCAATTAAACAGAGGTTTTTAAAAATAGGAAATTAAAAGGACTTGGTTTACCTGATAGGATTGGAAGCTATACCTGGAAACAATCAGAGATGAACACGAAACATATGACTGTGTCCTATTTTTTATTCTACCAAATATATATATATATATATATATATATATATATAATATATATATATATAGATAGATAGATAGATAGATAGATAGAGAGAGAGAGAGACAGTATTTGATTTTTGTATTCGATTTTTTCACAAACGACATTCAACGTTGTGGAGATTGCACATCACATGATAAATACTGCATTACAACGTGCACAAATGTAATTGTGTTGTAACAAAATGCATAAACCTGGATATATTAAGAATTTTGGATCTTGCAGTATACTTCAAGGAATGATAACTGCAATCCAAACTCACGCACTCACATAAACTAAATCATTTTAATTAATTTAACACATCTACTAAAACGTTTCAATAATTGTAATGAATAAATGCATACCTGACATAGTTAAATGTTATGTGCGTAGCAACGTCCTTACCACGTCAACGACTTTGTTACTTAATATTTTAAAGTCTTCCGATTAACATAGTGTCCCTTCGCTGGTTAGAGAACAATTTGTACCTCGCATCAATGAGTGAGGAAGTTGGTAAATGTGTTGATGAAAATGATTTATTTGGTTTAGGTGCTGGGTTCGTCGAGTCTCCCGAAAGATTAACAAATGAGATGTATTTTTCAGAAGTCTTTTAATTAATGCATGAAACATCCCACAAATTTAAGTAACACCAAAAACGACATTCTGAATATGTTGATGCTATGATATTATAATTTTTAGGTGAAATTGTTATTTGAATTTCTGAAATATAATTACTTAGTATGTTTACATTAACCCATAATGCATCGTAACCGAGCACAAATGTCAGGCGACAGGTTCACACGAAAACGGGATTACGTACAATATTGGTTACAGGAAATCAAAATAAACACTTATCAGAAGGTAAATGTCAGATGGGGATAAAAGAAACTTATGTAAACCAATTTTGTTCCATCACATTGTTACTTAAACTTAGTGAAGTCCGTCACTTGACTGGCCAATGTCGAAAGTCGGTCGCAGACGAGGTTTGATCCAGATATTGATGAAGCCAGATCCGAGGCCAAGAAGATGACGACATCGGCAATTTCGTCACTCGTTGACAGTTTCTGCTCCAAAGGCGTCACGATCTCGCATTGCTTCCAAAACTATAAATAGCGATAAAACCAGACGTTCGCTTCATGTCTAACGATGATAAATATCATATTAAGTTGATTTGATTTAATTAACAAACAATAACACGCACCATTTCAGCGGCTTCACCTAAAATACGACTAACTCTAGTTTTAACGAAGCCGGGACTGAAAATTATTAGAAAGAAAAATTATCAATAAACATATTCTCAAGGTGATATGTTACTATATGTTATCATTGTATAACCAGAGAGGTTATATATAGAGAGGTGTTACTCGTGACGCGCCATTTTTTTATTTTGAACCAGTAGCGCACCTAGCGGCCGGGTGCGCTTCTCAGAGAGTGGCACTCGCCAAACAATGAAAAGCTCTCTGATTGTACACATGTGATTGTGTAAATGTGTGCGGATGGTTGAAATGAATTGCCAATACTAGTAGGATACGTTAGATGAGCATATACTTTCTTGCTAATTAACACTTTAATTGTGCACACATGATATGGAAAAAAACAAAGCTGTGAAACTGTAAATAAAGAAGTCATTTCACAGCCTACAATTTGCGATCACTTCACAGCTGATCAGAAAATAATTGAACGTGGTTTAGGTCATTTCACAGCCTATTTTCTTTTGTGTGTGGAAGGCGTATTTTTCACAATTTATTTTAATGAGGCATATGCATAAACGTATTTTTTCATAATGTGAATTTATCATTAATTATCATACAAAACATTCACGGGACATGCCATGGTCCGTTCATTTTTATTTATTTGGATATGTACCTATATACAGCTATTATTACGCAACCATGACACAATTCATAACAAACTTCCCACCATATATTCATCATGTCCGTTTATAATACATTAACTAAAAACATCCATAGGCTCATTTAGTCTCCACCTCAACAATATAGACTAATATAGGCCTACCCATATTAACAATGTTTGTTTTTACGTTAACATGTTAGAGATTTGCAAGTGATCTGTCAAAAGTGTCATTATACATAACTTAGTCGCGAATGGACACAGTGATTTATTAAAACTTCAGTGATCATGCGCCGGCATAGATGGCATAATTATAATAAACAAACAGGTATTTGGATCGAAAATACTCATCAAATAGCAGACATACTGTGTTACACAAAAGTATTGATTGATAGTACCAAACATTATGCCGGGGTATGCAACAGCACTTAAAAATATGTATTAGGCAAAAATATGTATTATGCAACCACCCCACCCGGCAAGATTTGTCATTATTCTGGGAATTTATAATAGTGTCACGCATGATGAACCCGTGTCCATTAGAAAGTCATCTCTAAATCTCAGGTCATCCAGTCATATACTATTGCAGGTACCCCTTTTTTCGGCGCAAGCCATATGCCGATTATGCAGTTAGTAATGCAACCCCCACCACACTTTGCGCATCCGGTTGCAGGTCAATATTAGAAATGAAACATCTCTTGAAAACTTTAAATCTGTTTTGAAAATTGGCCTCTTCAGTGTAGCTTTCACCGGAAAATAACGATTATCATTCAGATATCTGATTGGTTTTTACATGTTTTTTAACGGATTAATAATACAATATTAAAAGCGGTGCTCTGGGTGGAGGTCAAAGTTTGCTCGGGCGGAGGACTTCGGCCCTTATAACTAAAGGTTCAGAATAATAAACATTACATTTTAATGAATAAACATCATCGTTCCAATCATAGCCTCAACTAATGTCATATATTCACCGCCGTTTATGACTCTTTGTCATAATATTTTGCGAATACACAAACAAGTAAACAAACAAACATTCGTGTGTGTGTGTGTGTGTGTGTGAGAGAGAGAGTATTCATTAAAAAGAAACTTTACTGAGAGCTTGAAGAACTCAAATAACACAAGGGAAACACCATAAAGTGCTGCCATCTAGTGAATGTAGCTTTTGCGAAAACCACTGAAAGTTTTTGTTTCGATCGTTAATGTAGACCCAAAATAAATATGGACAGAGTAGTAGTGGTGTAAAAATATTCAATCCACCATTCTACAAGCATACATCCGTTTTCTGATACTCATCAAAATACTCATCAACTGAAGTAGTATCCCTCTATTTCAAAGTTTCTGAAAGAGAACAACATACTAAATGTTGTGATAAAACACTTTCGATTCATCCAAACATTTAATAGTTTAAACTGTGATATTTTAATACAGGCTCACTGGGAGCGTTACGCTTCTTTCTTAAAATCAATAAAATCATAAATAATTGTTTCTAGTACTTTAGACATAATACTGGCTAATCCAATAGCCCTTTTCTTCTTCTTCTACATATACTAACACTTTTATTTATTTTTAAATAGGTACTAA
This sequence comes from Paralvinella palmiformis, assembly GCA_025642065.1. Classification (NCBI taxonomy): domain Eukaryota; kingdom Metazoa; phylum Annelida; class Polychaeta; order Terebellida; family Alvinellidae; genus Paralvinella; species Paralvinella palmiformis. Next base: position 216,621 of record JAODUP010000335.1, on the reverse strand, counting down.
TACAATTGCTATAATTAAGTCAGGCATAATACCACGTGTAAACTGAATTATGAAGCACATAGCGAGCAGTGGAATTGTTTAATTACAACAACCCCTAAAATCTTCAGTACTGTACTACACCATTTAAATTTGGTTGTATTAGCTGAATAATTTCTTGATGCGACACGTTTATATTTGTATTATTCTCAACATCATACTAAGATTATTTACATCTGTGCCACCTTTGAAACGGCTAAAAATATCATAACAATGCGATTAACACATCTTTACAGCGTTCTCTGATCCAGTTACAGCCTCTGTGACATTAGGAAGAGACTAATTACTAATATTCATCAGTTTACTTTCCTTCCAAAATGCTCTGTCGTGTTTGGACATTAGAATGTTTTAAGTACATCCTCATTGTTTTTATAAGTCGCATTTCACCTTTAAACCTGGCTTTTCTCCTTTCCTTTATATTAAATAATCTACCTTGTCTTGGACTACGAGCTCTATCCAACAAATACATGATCTAGACATGTCATATAAATTGGATATCCTTGCATGTTTTGCTTGTGTTAGTTGAATTCTGACGAGCAAAAGATACTGTATATATTAATTTACAATATTATTTATTTAATACAATTTTAGTAAATAAGGTTGTTATATTCATTCTACATTATTATTATTATTATTATTATAATCTTAAAGGTGGTCGTAAAACACCACGTCCATAACCACAGTATATTATTACCAAATATTTATAGTGTCCCGAGAGGCATAAATCTGAACCGGTGGATACTGGTCCTTATTTTTAAAATCAATTAAACAGAGGTTTTTAAAAATAGGAAATTAAAAGGACTTGGTTTACCTGATAGGATTGGAAGCTATACCTGGAAACAATCAGAGATGAACACGAAACATATGACTGTTACCTATTTTTTATTCTACAATATATATATATATATATATATATATATATATATATATATATATAGATAGATAGATAGATAGATAGATAGAAGAAGAGAGAGAGAGAGACAGTATTTGATTTTTGTATTCGATTTTTTCACAAACGACATTCAACGTTGTGGAGATTGCACATCACATGATAAATACTGCATTACAACGTGCACAAATGTAATTGTGTTGTAACAAAATGCATAAACCTGGATATATTAAGAATTTTGGATCTTGCAGTATACTTCAAGGAATGATAACTGCAATCCAAACTCACGCACTCACATAAACTAAATCATTTTAATTAATTTAACACATCTACTAAAACGTTTCAATAATTGTAATGAATAAATGCATACCTGACATAGTTAAATGTTCTGTGCGTAGCAACGTCCTTACCACGTCAACGACTTTGTTACTTATTATTTTAAAGTCTTCCGATTAACATAGTGTCCCTTCGCTGGTTAGAGAACAATTTGTACCTCGCATCAATGAGTGAGGAAATTGGTAAATGTGTTGATGAAAATGATTTATTTGGTTTAGGTGCTGGGTTCGTCGAGTCTCCCGAAAGATTAACAAATGAGATGTATTTTTCAGAAGTCTTTTTAATTAATGCATGAAACATCCCACAAATTTAAGTAACACCAAAAACGACATTCTGAATATGTTGATGCTATGATATTATAATTTTTAGGTGAAATTGTTATTTGAATTTCTGAAATATAATTACTTAGTATGTTTACATTAACCCATAATGCATCGTAACCGAGCACAAATGTCAGGCGACAGGTTCACACGAAAACGGGATTACGTACAATATTGGTTACAGGAAATCAAAATAAACACTTATCAGAAGGTAAATGTCAGATGGGGATAAAAGAAACTTATGTAAACCAATTTTGTTCCATCACATTGTTACTTAAACTTAGTGAAGTCCGTCACTTGACTGGCCAATGTCGAAAGTCGGTCGCAGACGAGGTTTGATCCAGATATTGATGAAGCCAGATCCGAGGCCAAGAAGATGACGACATCGGCAATTTCGTCGCTCGTTGACAGTTTCTGCTCCAAAGGCGTCACGATCTCGCATTGCTTCCAAAACTATAAATAGCGATAAAACCAGACGTTCGCTTCATGTCTAACGATGATAAATATCATATTAAGTTGATTTGATTTAATTAACAAACAATAACACGCACCATTTCAGCGGCTTCACCTAAAATACGACTAACTCCAGTTTTAACGAAGCCGGGACTGAAAATGATTAGAAAGAAAAATTATCAATAAACATATTCTCAAGGTGATATGTTACTATATGTTATCATTGTATAACCAGAGAGGTTATATATAGAGAGGTGTTACTCGTGACGCGCCATTTTTTTATTTTGAACCAGTAGCGCACCTAGCGGCCGGGTGCGCTTCTCAGAGAGTGGCACTCGCCAAACAATGAAAAGCTCTCTGATTGTACACATGTGATTGTGTAAATGTGTGCGGATGGTTGAAATGAATTGTCAATACTAGTAGGATACGTTAGATGAGCATATACTTTCTTGCTAATTAACACTTTAATTGTGCACACATGATATGGAAAAAAACAAAGCTGTGAAACTGTAAATAAAGAAGTCATTTCACAGCCTACAATTTGCGATCACTTCACAGCTGATCAGAAAATAATTGAACGTGGTTTAGGTCATTTCACAGCCTATTTTCTTTTGTGTGTGGAAGGCGTATTTTTCACAATTTATTTTAATGAGGCATATGCATAAACGTATTTTTTCATAATGTGAATTTATCATTAATTATCATACAAAACATTCACGGGACATGCCATGGTCCGTTCATTTTTATTTATTTGGATATGTACCTATATACAGCTATTATTACGCAACCATGACACAATTCATAACAAACTTCCCACCATATATTCATCATGTCCGTTTATAATACATTAACTAAAAACATCCATAGGCTCATTTAGTCTCCACCTCAACAATATAGACTAATATAGGCCTACCCATATTAACAATGTTTGTTTTTACGTTAACATGTTAGAGATTTGCAAGTGATCTGTCAAAAGTGTCATTATACATAACTTAGTCGCGAATGGACACAGTGATTTATTAAAACTTCAGTGATCATGCGCCGGCATAGATGGCATAATTATAATAAACAAACAGGTATTTGGATCGAAAATACTCATCAAATAGCAGACATACTGTGTTACACAAAAGTATTGATTGATAGAGCAGTAATCAGGCATTGATATACTGCATTTGGATATTATTTTTCGTGAATTAACGCGAACCATGAGTTGATTTTAAAATGGAAACAATCCCCGCGTGTCGCCATTTCAATTTTCAAGCGATAACCGATACTAGCGGACTTCGCTAAAGAAATATTTACTCTAATGTTTTCACTTTGTTGACAATAACAACATTTAATAATGGAATATGCTGAACAACAACAAACTAATCTGTCACTAGAAGTATTTTCTAATCCGAATTCCAATTGTATTAAGTAGTAGATCGTTGTTCAAACCGAGATGTTCAGAATAAGAATCCGACCTACATTGAAAACCATGAAACTCTGCCTGCGCTGTTCTGGGCTGTACCCGGCGGTGACCCGTAGTGTAAAAGCCCGCGAACATTAGTTGGCAAGGTCTATTAGGTGAACAGAAAATTTCACGGTGCATGTTAAATTAAAATGTTCACAACATAGTTGCGTATCATATATGAAACACATATGAAAACAAATTATGCAAGTAATGAATGATACAAAGATTTAACAAGATTTTGTCTGAAACAAATATAGATCCAGATAGAACTTGGGCCTACTGCTTGCTGACATTGTTAACCTCAAACATAGAGATATTTCTTAGTGATCACAGGTCATCACACTAATTCCAAATACATGATCATTCATGAATTTCTTGAGGTTATGTAAGTAGAGGTGGGCCGTCGCCGTGGGGGTCATGTCAAGTGGGGCGTATCTACTTCAAATTGTTATGCTTATTTAAAAAAATGTCGGCGTGGGCATATCTGGAGGGTGTTTAGCCTTTGACCTCGCTTCATTATATTTCGAGGTCTCTCGACCGATTTAGCCTACCAAGTGCACAAAAGTGGCCGTAAATCACAAATCAATTAAATCAATCTTTGACATGCCGATTCCAGCTGCCAGGATCGCTACGCTCTTTGAATTCAAAATGGCGCCCCATGTTAAAAGTCAAGTAACACATTTTGTTAGAAACACTCTTTGGTACAATCACAGACGTTCAGTAAAGGTAAACAAAGACAACTAAATGTATACTCACTTGATGCTATTAACTCTGACACCTTTCATTCCTAACTCTAGACGGGTCAGCAAAAAAGTGAATTAGTTTAATATTCTGTATAACAAAAAGTTAAATGGTGAACTCATTCGGGTAAGAAAACAACTGAATCTTTTCTATTTATCAAGTTTTTATTAGATTATGAACGGATTAAAGCATTTGAGACAGTATGAATAATCTATTACCTATGGCTAATACTCTCGTAAATTGATCCAGGGCTGCCTTCATGGCGCAGTATGCAGTGACATCAGGATTCTGAAAATGGTAACCCATATTTAAACTTGCACTTGAATTATTTTATTATAATATTTACAAATACAAATATCACGTACACAAGCTTAATAATAATAATAATAATAATAGCAATACCGGAATAACTGAATATGCACTTGAGCAGTTTATAATAACACCTGTAAAATAATAATAATAATAATGTTTCTATTTGTTAATATGATGACAGTTATTCATTTTAATATTATAATTAATACCACTAATTGGACTAAGATATGGCAGCTTTTAAGTTGGAACAAAATTTACGAAGAAATATGAATAATTGTGTTCGAGATATTTCTGGTAGAGCCAATTGGACTTTTAATATGTAGTCGTCATGAAGAAAAGTCATAATTAATGAGGCCAGGGTTAACCATATTCCCCCAAATGCCAACATACATGACCCGGTCGTCGATTAATTTATAATCCGTGTGAACGTGGACATAAATTTATGTAAGCTGTTTTAGTTATTGATTAATAATCTATACACCTGAACCTGTAACATTTTGTTTTAATTAACTCTTTCAGTAATAATTAAAAACATTCCCCATCGTCTTTGAAATGGTATTTTATACGTGGGAAGGACTTTGGTAGCCATCACGACAAAAACTAAACTTTAAGCTTTCTTTTGTAATATTTATCGTTCATTATAATGAACAAAGTTGTATAATTAGACCCTACGGGGAAAGTTGATTAGGAAATGTTTTAATAATAACAACAACAAGAACAAAAACAATAATAATAACGACACGAAACAACATTCACAATAAACTGTCCTGATATGTACCTTTGGTTTTGATGAGTTCCTCAACAAATCCCTGTATTAACATATATGCCACCCGGACAACGATCCTGTACATTTCATCAAGAGCTTCTACCTTTCCATTGACGCTGAGGGCACCGTCTACCATCGACACGGAACCTGCGTTGTTGAACTGTAACATTAAACAATTGAGATGAGTAGAAAGGAAATTTAGACTGGCCAGTTTCCGTGTTCTACTCGTTTTTTTTAAAGGTTTGTCAACACACTGTGGATAAAAAAATCATATCATATGAGTACGTAAAGCTGTTAAATTGTAATTGACTAAAAATAGAATGTGTGCTATAGTTATGTAGATTTATCCGATAACACATACACACACACACACATACACACACACACACAAAGGGGGGGGAGAGACACGCACACACACATACACACTATATATTTATAAACTAAATTAGCAAACACATTCATGGGTGGATAAGTTCTCTTTATTTATTTTTATATAAGAAACATATCTTATACACTGACGGATAAACACATCATGTTAGTTCAGATTAGTATATATCAATAATAAGAGAACTTTAAAGATAAGAAACATTAAGGGGAAATAATACCGAAGACAGAAATATTGGCTTGGATGGGTGGGGAAGTATTTGAAATAATATACAGATTGCCAAAAACACGTGGATATACTTCACGCTGTTTGTGTTAAGCGTAGCTAAGCACAATGGATGCAGATATAATTATACTTCACTTCCGGGTCATTTATCTGCGCAGGCGGACCTGAGCCAGCAGCTGGCAATCAGGAAGGAATCCTACGTACACCACACACCGCCAAATCCAAGTACCATTATGGAATAAGTAATCATTGTTGAAATCTAACTCTCTTCAACTGGTCATTGAACAAGACAGTTAACCATGTTAGCCTTTTAGAAAGATTCATATAACACACGAGAAGTACATCTTTCTTATATTATATCAACTGCAATGTTGAAAGCGTGTTTAGTCCGCTCCAGCCTCTTGTATATATCCTAGAGACCAAAAGGAAGTTACGCTGAATAACGTTTCTCTGCCAATGTTCAATTAAACTGAACTGACTCAGTCACCCACACAATGACATACTGTCATGTTGTAATCCTTTAACAATGGAAGCGATTGTATTACAACAAAGTCGGATCCTTGGTGGTACTTTATAAAATGAGTTATGATGACTAGGTGGTATCGTTACTTTCATCCTTATACATAAATGAACTAAGAATTTTTGGAAGTTGAATAGGCTCTTATTTTACAATCTATCCATAAACCGAGCTTACTCTGGAATTCTGAGTAAGTCTCCGTGACATTTATACATTTATATAGAACTCAGATAATATTAATGCAATTTTGCACAATTCCTAACCATCATCGACCGAAAGGCATATACACGTGTATCAATCATACGGGAACAACAGAAGCTTCACCCGTCAAAAGTAAACACTTTTTGTAGTTAAAATTTAAAAGAAAAGGTTAAAGCTGAGGTCCAGAAACTAACCAGGAAAACCTTAAAGGCAGATTGATTGATGTTATACGGCCACGTTTGTGCACATGATAGGCTAAATGGGCCGCGTGACCTGCAAAGGTAACGAAGCGAAGTGAAAGACGAAACACCCTTCAGATATGCCCACGCCTAGATTCGAACGCGCTACCAACTAGACCACGGAGGTGCCCCCCCCCCGTGAAGGTAGAGAAGTTAGTTAGATTGTACTGCGCTGTTACACAATTCTGACAGAAAGAGTTTAACTACAGGCCCAAATATTGTTTGACCAACCTTAAGTCGCTTATAGAGATTTACATCAATTTAGATAATGCTAACAAATCGAAACCATCTTCCCAAATTACTTACCAATACGTTAATTGTTCCAAATTTATCCAAGGTTGTCGTAATAATCTCCCTAACAGCATCGTCTTCTTTCAGGTCACCACGTACAATAACTACCTGTCAGTTATTAATTAGTTAGTCTTGATACATAATCATATTTGTAAGCGTATGAATCTATATCAATAATTAATAGATTCATTTAAATTAATTTAATTCAATTAAGTAATCAAGTAATCATGTAAACTATAAGAATGTTTATATAAAAAGTCTTCATTCTGACTGTTTGAAAGCTATTTATTAACATCAGAAGTATGATGTCAATGGCATTGTACATTTAACATAATACTATTTTACTTACATTATCTCGAGTTATACCTTCGGCTACACATCTATCAGCTACTTCATTGAGACCTTGTTGATTCCTTCCAGTGATGACCAAACGACATCCATGTTTGGCAAATTTAACCGCTGATGCCGCCCCAATACCAGAACTGGCTCCTGTAAAGACACCAAACATATATAATTAAATCACACGCTCTTATCGTAACATCAACGAGATACACATCAGTTAGTTGTCGCCTTTATTGATATTTGATATATACAAATAATTGATAAACGTTTCTGTTTTATTTACTATTGTGTGGTAACTAATTGATCAGGTAGATAGTTGACACTCCGTTAACACGAATTGAGTCTTCTACGTTAACTCGAAGAACAAATCATCTTTAATGTATGAGAGCGTATCCATAAACACGAACAGTCACATGCGAATTTAACGGTATTACTCTTGGATGTCATTCGGCTCATTTAGCATAATGTGTGACCGTAAACCGGTAACACTTCTAGTGCGATTTACCTTCTCATACAACGAATCCAGCTGTCACGTTCTATATTTGACACAATATAAAAATATGTCAAATACGTCAACGAACAGTCAGTCACCAGACACAATCACATGAAAACTGTTCCAGTGAAATATTAAGTCCCCCAAATGGTTCAACGTCTTATATTAGGAGTAAGCGCAATTTTTAATATCACTGCCCACTAACTCTCCATATCAGTGTGGGAATCAAAACAAGATGCTTGTGTTTGTGCCATGTTTTCTTCCACGGGATCCCCCTCGGCAACACGTTCCAACCGCCGTGTTTAGTATTGAGGCTAAACACAGAACTCGCCCACTCCTATATTGAGATTGATTGGGTGGTTCGTTAGGTCGCGGCGTTGGTCACAATTGGTTGAGATAGAAGTAAGTTTTCGGGCGGAAATAAAGGATTTCATTGTCAAGCGACGAAATGTGCCAATTCGTGACACTGATAAATACGTAAAATTATTTAGATGGCGACGACGAGAAATGTAACAGCAGCAGCAACACCAACAAAACCAACTACTACAACTACTTCTACTACTAATACTGCTACTACTTCCGTTACAAAGCGGGGCACCTTCGTGGAATAAACTCGTAGCGCGTTGGATCGCAGATCACTATCACCTCGGTTCGAATCTCGGTGTGGGCATACATGAAGGGTGTTTCATCTTTGACTTCGCTTCATTCCCCTTGGCGGTCGTTCGGCCCATGTAGCCTATCATGTGCACAAAAGTAGCCGTAAAATATAAATCATCATCATCATCATCCGTTGCAAATACAACTACAACTACTAATACGCTATCTAGATAAACATACAACTTAGTTTGTTATCTCGCTAGATCGTTTAGTTGTTTGCCCCGAGGCGTGTAAAGCTGACAGAAAGATACGTCGTGTTTCTGAAACCGCACTCGAGTTACTCGACAATATATCTACACCGACCAATGGGTTCTGACGGGTTAGTTGGAGGTCAACCCAGCCACATGCTATATGTGATTGTGTGGGAACATAAGTTCAAAACTAGATTGTCGAAATAATGAGCTACGGGAATATTGGACTAATAGTGCGAACCTAATGGGTTGAACCAGTGTCATAGAACAAACCATTGAAAGTTTGCAACACTAAGTTGTCTGAACAATGGGATGTCTAAATAATAAAGTGTCGGAACAATGATACTGTCTCCTCTTTTATGGAAATCGAAAACTAAAAACGCCATTCAATCTCCGGCAGTAATAAAGTGAACTAAAAGTTGAAATACAAGTAGTCGTCCACTTACGACCTATCCAACTTAAGACTGTTCGATTTTACGACCGGCGGTACTACTTAAAGATGATTATATCAGAGAGCTTAAATATAGAGAGGCGTTACTCTTGCCGCGCCATGTTGAATTTTGAACCAGTGGCGCTCCCAGCGACCGGAGGTATTTCTCAGATAAACTAAATCTCTCCGGTGATCGTGTACATGTGTGCGCATGGTAGAAATGAATTGCCAATACTAGTACTATATGTTACATGATCACATACTCTTTCAGTAATTAACACTTTAATTGTGCACACATGATATCGAAGGAAACGAAGCTCTGAAACTGTAAATAAAGAATTAAGTGATTTCACAGCCCAGTCACTTAATTAATTAATAGCCTACAATTTGCAAATAAAAACAATTAGGTATATATGATGTAAATGCATACAAACATATTTTCATCATGTCAGTTTATCATAGTTCCTAAATTTTATTTATTTTGATATATACATATAATGATATATACAACTATTATAACGCAACCATAACACAATTCACCATATATTCATCATGTCCGTTTATCATATATTAACTAAAAACAATCATAAGTTCATTTAAAGTCTACACCTCAATAATATAGACCATGCAATATATAGGCCTGACCAGCTGAGAACAAAAAATATACATGGAATATTAACAATGTCTATGTTTGCGTTAACATGTTAGATATAGAGAAATTAGTACTTTCATACAATAAGCGGCATCAAATCTCTCGTACCACGGGTTCATCTATAGTTACAATCAGTCATTTGTTATCAAATGGACAGAATAACCCAAATTGCTTCCAGCTCTAAACAACCATTACTACAAAAATATGACATTTAGTCCAGATCAGCGAACTGTTTAAAGTTAGATAGAATATACCCAGAGATGTAATAGACACATGCATTGACTACTGTAACAGATAACACCAGTAACACCAGTAAACACCTGTTTACATTGTATCTCATCATCATAGAACTTCAAGGACTGAAAGAGAACAATACATTGTAAAATAATGACTTGAACCATTAAGTGCACACATAATGTGTAAACACATGTTTTCCTTTTTTCAAGTTGGTTAAAGAATTTGATTTGATATGCATTTAAGTTATGAAGAGAAGTATACCAATTAAAGCACATGAGCTGAACATTCAAGTACTAATTCAGGCGCTGGTAATCCTTTTTTGTATTAAGATATGAAATGGGCTGACAAAATTTCATGGGTTTGATGCCTTGTTTCTTATTTAATTAATTTTATAATACCAATTTTCACCATTAATATTTATAAATATTAATTACCATCACAGGCTGGCCCTGTCTCCTGTATAGGTCTCCTATCTGTTAATACCTTCCTCTTTGATTTCAGTGGATACATGCGGTCGATTTGGTACATCAAAAATAGTTGGAATAGCATTCTAGATAAGTTGTCTGGTTCATGAATTCCGTTTCAGTGAAATGCATATCATACATTATACAATTAATATTCAAGTAATTTAAATCTTTCCTCATCATATATCTGAACGACAACAATTAACAACCCATCTTTTACTTCTGTCAATAGAAAAAATTACAAAATGAATGTTTCTACCACTAGTTGAGGTATTTAATAATTAATTTCATAACATTTAAATTATAAATAGAAGTCAATATATATATATATATATATATATATATATATATATATATATATATATATAAGTACCAATTGCTTACGTTTAAAAATAAATATGGATGCAGGTGATCATGTAAATACTCAGCTACTTATAATTACTGTAATTAGGGAAACAATTATCTGATTATAGTAATGTAATTTTAGAAGTCCAATTATATTATTAACAATAACTAAGTGCAATATACCTCCCGCCCATAATATCTTCAATGGCTCCAGTACATGTAACTGTAAGGTTATGTATATCTTACATACCCATTTTGTGATGAATAGGTAGGTTTAATATTGTTCTATAAAATTTAATAAGATTTTGTCTGAAACAAATATAGATTTAGATAGATCTTGCTTGGGTCTACTGCTTGGGTCTTGTCAAGTAGGGGCGTGTTTACTTCAAATTGTTATGCTTATTTTTAAAATATCCTTTATTAAAAAAAAGCCAGATCATATCAAATTTTTACACTAGCTTTCATTTGCTTTCGGGAATGTCTTTATTTGTGCATACTTTTCCTGTTACTGCAGCCGAAAGCGGGGCAGAATGAACCAGTGCCGTTAGGCGCCATGTTAACGAAGGGAGCTGTCCGTGACAATCTACCCCCGGCCGCCTAGGGCCCTGGCGCTCCATGAATTCAAAATGGTGCCCCATGTTAAAACGCGAAGTAACACGTCTTGTTATAAATAGTCTTTGATTATATCATCACACAGTATATAGGTTGTAACGGGTTACAGACACTTCGCCATCCGATATATTTTGCCACTCAATTATCTGGACATATCGCCACCTATCGAAGGCTAGACACTTCGCCACCCGCGACATTTCGCCACTCGTAAAGCAATTATCATATATACACCATTCGTTTATAAATAAAATAAAATTGATTAAATCCAATATAAAACCCGGAATAGTATAGGGCGACACCCCCACACACTCGCATACATAATATATATATATATATATATATATATATTATTTTTATCTTATAATATGTTATGTTTATCATGCACAAGAGACTCATTTTACGCTTTCCTGCTTTTTATTTTATTGTACAAACGTTTAAATATGTAATGATAATCTACACCAAAGGTGTTAATAGGTATGGCAGGGGTTTTAAGTGGGGCGTGTTAAAATTTTTATGCTAAAATTTTAAAAGAAACCAGATCATGTCAATTTTTTAATGATTTTTTAATGTCTGAAAATTTGTCATTTCATTTTTTCTGTAAAAAATGTTTCCCTTTAAAAATTTAAAATGTCGAATAATAGCACATGAGCTAATGTTTTATTGTTATAATTTTATACTCGACTCTAAATAAAATGTTGTTATGTTATTACGATAATCCTTTTAGAAATTCAACGCTAAAACTCAGTATTTGGTGAGGACTTCTTCTAGGCCCATTGATTGACAATTACAATTATTCCATTGTTTGTGACCCAAAGAGATACGATTACAGGACATTAATTAAATTGGTGCTGAACACAAGAACTATTGCTGAAGTAAAGTGAACGTACTCCTTATCAAATAACTTTGAAATAATTTAAATTGTGTGACTAGATCAACAAAAACATTTGGTAAAATCAATAAATGTGCGAGTGGCGAAGTGTCTAGATAAATGACTGGCGAACTGTCTCAGGTGGCGAAGCTCGTGGGTGGCGAACTGTCTAGTTCCCATCGTAACCAATCAAGGTCGTAACTCGAAGACTGCCTGTACGCTTCCTAGCGTGATCACGTGATCTAATCCCTTCATATTTTGTGTGTTTCATGATTTGTTGAAAGCGACACACTTAGAAAACGCCAAAGCAAACTGAGTTTGGTAAACTTGAGTACTAACCACAAGTTGTTGGCTTCATAAGGTTTTAGAGAACAACAATAAGAGGTTTGTCTAAATAAAAAAAACATTTTGAAGAAAAAAGAACTGAATAAAATCAACTTCTTAAACTTACCCGTAATTACAACGACCTTATCCTTAAGGGATGACATTATTCCTGTTGCTAGTAAGTCCACGCCAAATAACGCATCTCTGAAATACCGCACTACGTAAACGAAACGCCAGAAGAGCGTGCAAAACAGGTTGAACAAACGTCGGAAGATCTATACTTAGACTTTTTATAGGTCACACTACTCGCCACAATTTGTAGACTGTAGTCTTTATATGAAACGGATATAGTTGTCAGAACAATGCGGCTGACCTGTTTATGTCATCATAGCAACAAACGCCGACTTCTAAATCGAGTGCGTTATTTCTGAGTGTACTTTTAAGAGGGAATGATATCGTGTTTGTTTTCTTTTCTAGACAGATGCAGTCAAATTAGAGACAAGGCAAACACTAGTTTGTCATTTATAACACTTCTTGTAGACGGAATTTGGCGTCTCTCTGGCATTTAGTTTCGTATAATATCGTTTGTCTGATCTGATGTAGTCGTGTTAACTATTGTGTTAACTGGTGATACTCATCTTTATCTAGTATCAGCATATCGGCGCGTGTGTGTGTGTGTGTGTGTATGTGTGTGTGTGTGTGTGTGATTTCATACGCCGAGTTGTTATCACGTTCTAAATTTCTATTTAAAATCACCCCAAGAAAAACAGGCATTCGGCAAATTTTGTGGTCTGTTATAAATATTTATAATTTAATGTTTGACTGTTGCAGTTAATTTAATTGGAAGACCGTGTATGTGTGTGTGTGTGTGTGTGTGTGTGTGGGTGGGTGGGTTGGTGGATGTGTGTTTGTGTGTGGTCCCTAACATTCCAATAGTCAGCTACCAAAGTAACATTACAAGTTGAAATTATGTAAATTGCTTTGTGTACTTAGCCGAAACAGATGCGACTTTCTGACAAATTATCTATCAAATTACATTTTTATACTCCACTACTGCTGCGAGCATCTAGAGCGGAGTAACTCGAAGCTAAGGTCATTTATCTTTTGCAATAAGCCAGTAATAAATTAGGTCAAGTGAAACTGCTAATATATGAAAGATAAACAGGCAATTTACTGTAAACAACATTTATTAATATCTTATCATCGTGTTTGTATTATTGTGTCAGGATGGGGGTTAGAAATAAGCTTCAATAATAACCTTTCTTAAAATAAATAAAACTTGTATATTGGGATTTTTCTGTATAGTAACCTATAGTGAGAAGCCATTTGGAATTTTGTATGACGTCATCCACTGAGCGTTAAACAACCATGACGCCAAACAATACCGTCTTAACTAGTAGTCCAAAATGTTTCTAATAAATTGCAAGTATGTTAATGTTTTGCGGCCACTTTCGTGCACCCACACACACACACACACACACACACAGATAGATAGATAGAGAGAGAGAGAGAGAGAGAGAGAGAAGGCTAAATTAGCATAGCGGCCTACAAAACAGTGAAATGAAGTCAAAGATTAAACGTGCTTCATGCCAAGCTCATTCCGGATTTGAATCCAGGGGCTGACGGTCTCTCGCTATCCGCGCTATCAGGCCAGCATGTCTTTCCAAAATATAGCTAGGGTCCCCGACAGATATATCTATGAAGCAAGGGATATATTTCTCTGTTCCAAAATCTATTAAACAGAGCCCGGTAAAATATGAGACAATTACGAAGAGTAAAACTTCTGTGCAATGTTAACATACAGTAGGTCAGTGGGTCACTGTATTAATGTTCACATGAACAGACAACAAAACCAGCTGGCGATTTAAGGCCTCTTATCAGATATAAACATCCAGTTCCAGGTTATGAGCCTTGTAATGCTTCTAGACAGATCTTCGGAATTCCATGCATTCTGTCGTGTTTGTGTTTATGTAGTGTACCGAGAAAAAAATAATGTCATTCCGAAGTGTTTATATACTCTCAGTAACAATTAATTGGTCGGATATATGGCAATTGAGCTTTAATACATCTAAATGTAAAGTGTGCATTATGGGGGAGCAAATCAGGAATTTGAATATACCAATGGGAGAAGTGGTGGTAAGAAGGGCCACGAAGAAATGGGTCTTCGAGTGCTATTCTCCACTGATTTCAAGTTTTGTGATCACATAGCTGCTGCAACAAATAAAACAAATATAGTGGTAGGTGCCATCAGAATATACTTCAGAAGTATGGACAAGCAACTGTTTATGCAGATGTTCAAATCCCTAGTTAGAGCACACTTAGAATATGCCAACACATTATGGGCACCAATCAGGTTAGCAGACTTGGACCAAAAGGCACAACGGCAATCAACTAAGTTTGTGCCAGAAATCCGTGAGATGACTTACTCTCAAAGACTACGGGAATTGAAACTTCCTAGCTTGGTGTATAGAAGAGCAAGAGGTGACATGATTGAGACATTAAATTAATCCATAACCGAGAATAGTTTTGCATTAACTAAACAAAGTACAAATAAAATATATGCATAAGGTGAGCTACAAAGTATATTACCTACCAAAGCCCCAATAATCTTCAAGCGAGTTAATCGAGTGGTGACGTTAACCAATCAAGGTCGAGTCATCTAGTCATATATAGTTCAGCGATTCTTAGACTTTCACAGTAGTGAACTCCGTGACCTAGCGGTTAAGCACCCGACACTTGGTGCCAACGATCATAGGTTCGAACCCCGCAAGAGGTCAAAACTTTTCCAGAGATTAATTTCTCGGCTCACAACATCGTGGGTGGCTGGCCACGTTAAATGGCGCTGCCGTCTCCACTGAATTATTTAAAATAAAGGGGGGACGTTAAAAAATCCCTGAGGACGTAAACACTCTGGCAGTGACCACCCTCAGGTTATTTCGGCTCCATCTTTCCGTACTGCTCCCCTGTGAGTGGTGGGGGAGAAGCTTTCTCAACCACTCCAACCCCGAAAAACATACCAAACTTTCACAGTTTTTGTTAGGACGCCGCTAAAATAGTGTAGCGGAAAGACAAGTTATCAGGCCGGCTTCCGGCCGTCGATCTTCTCCAGACGCTCTTGGAATGTCGACAGTTTTTTTCCGTTAAGCCATCGATACAGCTATGTCATATAGAAACAGTGTCCAGGCTGGAGCATCGGCCGCCTATTTTTATAAGCTCCAAAGCATCGATCTCTCCCAGATTTTGCTGACTTCCCCAAATATTAAAAAGGCGACCTATCGGTTGCTACGCAATACCGGACTTGTGTCTCTGCAGGGATAGTTTAGGAATATGTTTTACAGTGTACTTTGCTTGGTATTTGTATATGTCTTGTCTGTGCTTTGCAAGTACAGCACAAGGACTACGTAACACACCCAATAACACCACATAATAGCACAACTGTACATCATTTAAGTATTGGTCTTATAAATTGTCAGTCGATCTGTACTAAATTTGATGAAATTTTTGATGTTGTTAAGGATATAAATCTTGATACTCTTTCCATTACAGAGACTTGGCTGACTGGTAATGCTTCAGACTAGGAAATTGTTGGTGAGGTGACTCCAGTAGAATATTCATTCCATCATGCAGCTCGGATTCACAAGAAAGCTGGAGTAGCCTGCATTCTTCTCCGTGATTCTTTGAAGTGTGTAACCCATTTGCACTTTCAGGCTAAGTCTTTTGAAAATTATCACCTGGCTTTTGTATTTGGGGGGGATAAGTGTTGGTGTAGCTATTATCTACTCAATATACCTAACTAAGAAAAATGCCATTAAAGGTGCAGATTTCGTGAAGGAATGTTCGAAATTTCTTGACTCTCTTGCTACAAACAGTGGCCATCTGTTGATCTTAGGTGATTTCAGGCAGTATGTGCAAGAAAGAACACACAGACATGGCCACATCTTAGATTTTGTTATGTCCCGTGATGATGACAATTTGATCAAGGGTATTTCTGTGTCTTCCATGCTGTCTAATCATTTCCTTATTTACATTGATGTGTCGTTAGAGAAAACAATCTGTTTCAGCTAAAGTTATTTCATACGGAAAATCTGGTGGATCTCTAGGATAGTACATTGAGATACTTTGTAGATGAGCACGAACCTTTAGGGATAAAGCAAATCGCAAAAAGATTTCTGCTTCCATGTCACAATAAGGACATACAAGCTGCAAAGGGACACATAATGTATTGTGAGTGGCTGTGGATCCAGACCGGTTTGTATGTTCAATGTGAAATGTTCAAGGTCAGTAAAAGTCTAGTTAAAAATACCCTTGTTTCTGCTAAATCAGAATATTACATTGCTAAGATCAAGACATCCAAGGGAAATCAAAAGACTGTTTTCAGTGTTGTGAATAAAGTATTACATAAAAGTGAGACTGTCCTTCCAAATATTATCAACTCAAATAAAGATAAGGCCCATTGTCTTAATAGCTTATTTTGTCAAAAGATACTAAACATACATGATGGATTCCCTTCCAGCACCTTATCACAGAGTATGCAATTCGTAGAAGAGTCCTGCATGCCTATAATGGATACATTTCAGCCTTTTACAGAGACTGATTTCAGACAGTTGCTGAAAATGTCATATAATGCTTTCTGTGCAGTTGACCCTATGCCTTGTGAAAGAGTGTCTGGATTTTCTGATAAGCCCGACTACAAATATGGTTAGTAAATCATTATTTCTGTGTTTTTCCTAAGAACCATTAAAGATGCCCTTGTAAAACCATAAAAAAACCACAGTATGGGCTGTAATATTCTAAACAATTACAGACTTGTTTCAAATCACACACTTTTATCTAAAGTTATAGAAAGGGCAGTTGCTTTCCACCTAAACAAATATTTAATCAATAATAACCTTAATGAATGACTACAGTATGCATATAAAAGTGGTCATAACGCTGAAACAGCCTTGGTTCGGGTAAAAAATGATATTATGATGTCAATTGATCAAGGTAAACCAGCATTACTTGTTCTTCTGGATCTGTCTGCTGCATTTGATACAGTTGACCATAATGTACTTTCGATCCTATCTGGAACAGAGAATGTCTGTTCATGGTATTTTATCTGACGTTCAGTTCTTGATCCTCGGTTTTCACAATGTGTACCAGTCCTCTTGGAATATTTGCGCAGCAATATGAGGTTAAATAGCATTTGTATGCTTATGACACACAGCTGTATACATCACTCGATCCTGACAATGAGTTAAATTTCTCCTCTTCCTTGAATAATTTAGAACATTGTAGTGCTGATATTCAGCTATGGATGACTCAAAATCTTCTTAAGTTATAATAAAACTTTAAATTAAAAAAAATTATATTTGGCATCACCACATTGTGTGAAATCCCCAAAGACAGCAGCGTTACAGATGGGTGCATCTTTGATTACCCCTAATTGGTCAGTAAAAAATCTAGGGGTTATTTTTGACCAATGTATTAACATGTATTAACTCAGCTCGATTCTTTTCGAGTATATTGGTACCTACTACCATTTTTAGAACATCCACTGTTCAAAAATATTCTTGACACAAGACACACTTGCAGACGTAGTCCATGCCTTTGTTACATCTTGAATAGACTATTGTAACTCCCGATTGTATGGCGTATATGATCATAACATCAATCACCTTCAGCGAATTCAGAATAGAGCAGTTCGCATACTCGAAAATATGGTCATATCACCCCAATTCTTCAAAGACAACATTGGCTATCTGTTAGGTAGCGCACCCATTTCAAAATTTTATTAATAACTTATAAATCTAATAATGAAATATCAGTGTGAACCGATGTCCATTAGAAAGTCAGCCCAAAAACTCAGGTCATCCAGTCGGATACTATTGCAGATGCCAGTGTCTCGGCTCAAGTCAGATGGTGATTGTGCATTTAGTGTTGCAGCCCCCCACTTTGTGGAATAGGTTGCCGATATATATTAGAAATGCGTCATCTCTTGAAAGTTTTAAATTCGCCCCAATCCACCTGTTCAAGGTCGCTTTCACAGATAAATAATAATTATCTTTTAAATCTCTTATAGGGTTTTTACAGACATATTATTTGGGGTATTATTATATTAGCGAGTTTGAATGGCTCTTGCTAGTAAAGGCGCTTTATTAAATCTACAATATTATTATTAATCTCCAGAAGTGGTGCGAGATCAGCTTCTATGCTGGCTTGACGCGTCTCGAGTGCATCCTATTCGTCTTTCTCATCTCGGATACATTGACCAGACATGGGGTTAATTCCATGTTGTCAATTTCATTTGGTCAATTCCAATTCCACATAATATTTATCAATTCCAATTGAAATCCAATTCCAAATTTATCAATTCCAATTCCATTTTTACCTACCCTTGTTTACCTACTACTTTTTACCACAAGTAGGTACTCCGAATACCTACTCCGAATAGTTCATTTACCAAGTAATGTCATGGAAGAAATATTTCTGAATTAAAAACATTCAATGGTAAATTTATTTATGAATTTAATTTGTTTTGTAGCAAATTCAAATTTTATTAATTCCAATTTCTTTTTTTAAATAAGCAATTCCTCATTTCGGAATTAAAATTGGAATTGTCCATCATTTGGTAGCTTCTGAATCTTTACGCATTCTGGATAACATATATATATATATATATATATATATATATATATATATATATATATATATATATAATATATGCATGCACTTAATATTGGATCTGGCGGATAAAGAGTTTGTTTATTTTGATGATAAGTATGACGAGTCCCCTACATGGCGATATAACGTATCAATAATACTTAGGCATGTGATGAATATAATGATCAGGCACGTTTTGATTCTATTATAACTAGACCATTATGATAACAAAAATCGTTGACTCTATTTGTAACAAAATAGAGTCATAATTGACACACCTCTAGTACATCCATCGGTCATTTCATTTGAGGTACCATCAGCTAACTGAACAATACCCGGATAATGTCATCACCGTCCAGTACAATTATGTACAAGGAAGAGACAGAGAACGGACATAATTTTCTTGTTTCTACTTATTAGAGATATTCAGAGAACTTCAGAGTTCGCTAAACAAATCTCAAATAATTATTTTTCAGGATGATACCCCGATTATTGGGTGACATATTTCCCGGGAAGAGATATAACGTTCGACACAAGAGCATTGTTATACATAAAATAGTAATTACAATTATCGCCCAAAGAGTGGGTTCTCACCATTGACCTGAAAGTTAATGGTTCTCACATTATCGCTCTATATTATACAGATACAGGCGAACAATCACTTTGACACAAATCCCACTCAGCGGCTGAGGATGTTTGTAAAGGTAAATAATGTTTGTATAAAAGAGATTTGCGTCAAAACTATTAGAATATATTTTATTATCAGGTAAACTAACCATACAGATGTTGTATAATTATAATATGATACATTATATAATCAGTGATTGATATCAAAGCTGTGCCCCCTCTTTGTCTCTCACTAATTTACCGAAAGAGGTCAAATGTCAGCTCCTAGTGTTCCTCCTTAATTTGTCTCTATGCACGAATTCGGTTCT
The DNA here is from genome assembly GCA_025642065.1 of Paralvinella palmiformis. Classification (NCBI taxonomy): domain Eukaryota; kingdom Metazoa; phylum Annelida; class Polychaeta; order Terebellida; family Alvinellidae; genus Paralvinella; species Paralvinella palmiformis. The sequence continues at coordinate 196,265 of JAODUP010000335.1, read as the reverse complement.
TGGCATATGTATTGTGGTATAAATTACGTTTTGTAAGCAGGTAATTATATTTTTCAAAAATACATATATTTAATACATTCATTTAGATGTATTAAATAGCCATAGTTTTATAATTGTATTATTTTGTGTGAAATTATATGCCTGTAATATGATCAACCCATATGTGCATGCATGCATATACATATACACATACTTACACACACATATATACATACATATATACATTAAGCGTGATAAAGCTCAATAATTTCTTTTTCAGGAAGATCATGTCGTCAGTCGCCCTCTCGACTTACCCTCCCTTCCTGCCAGTCACAGCTGGTCATAATATCAATCAATATCCTAAATATTTGCTCATTTTCTTCATAAAACTGATCGTTGTAGGTAATTGATTGCTTAATATTATGTTGCAGTTGATGCAAAATTTCTGGTACTTTGTGCAACAATCTCTGTTTTGTAAGATATGATTTTACCATTTATCACATGAGGATCTAATCTGTGTTTGGTGTTACGATTGTGAACATTGATATTTGGGTAAAAAGGTCCATAAGTGGTGAAGGTAGCATACGTGCAACCTGTATGTACATAGATTTGCTTAATTGTAACCTGTATATTTAATCAACTGGGATAATGCCAAATTTATTTGAAAATGGAAGTTGCGGATGTATTGTATTTTGATAACGTAATCGATAATATTGCCTTATTTTTCATTATTTGTAGTTTACGAATACGATTTTTAGAATTTGATGCCCGTAGTATTGTACCATAATTCAGATAAGGATGTATTAATGCATAATATATAGTTTTTAAGTGCTGTGGTAATAGATGTTTTGAGAGATTTAGTGCATAGAGTCCAGTAAGTTTTTTATTTCTTTGTAAAAGTAATCTTTTTTTCAGACCAGTTAAGGCTTTCCTCTATTATTATATCCAAGAAGTTATCAGATGACACTCATTTTATAGTTTCAGTCTCTATTGTTAAGATGTGGTCTGGTACATTAGGTAATGTTCTTGTAAATATCTTTTAATTAGTCTTACTTACATTTAATGATAATTTATTTTCCCCAAACCAATCTGTTAGGTTAGCTAGACGATTTATTGTATTGTCAAATAATATATGTATATTTGGAGATGAATAAAATAGGGTTGTATCATCTGTAAAAAGAATATATTACGAGTGAAGCATAACAGTAGGAAGATCATTTGTGTAAACGATGAACAATAGTGGTCCTAATACTAATCCCCGTGGTAACCACAGGTAATATCCCTCAAGGTGGGATCGATACTTTTGTAAAATACAAATTGTTTTCTGTTAGAAACGTAACTTTTTAATCTCCGCACAACATAATAATGAAGTTAAAAAAAGGGTTTCATGATGTATTGTGTCAAATGCCCTGGATACGTCTAGAAATACACAGACAGTGTAATGGTTTTCATCTAACGAGCCCAGAATATGTGCTGTGAATTCCGTTATTGCATTTATTGTTGAGTATTTTGGCCGAAAACCGTATCGACTGTTGTACAAAAGGATTTGGACATTTAGAAAAGTCTACAGACGTTTGTGAAATACCTTTTCAATTATTTTGAAAAGACTACGAAATAGAGATTGACCTGCAACTTGAATACGGTTCATGGTTTTTGTAGATTGGCACAAACGTTGCAGGTTTCCACATTTTGTAGGTACAGTTCCGGCTCCTATTAATTTAAAATCTGTATTGCCAGTTTTAGCTCTATTTCGGTCTTTTTCCTGAATAGTATACTTATATTGTCATGACCGCAGCTCTACTTCGACTTAAATGTTCTGATAATCTTATCAACTCCTTTTGGATCAGTAGGACTTAGAAAAAGACTTTTTGGTGTTTGCTCAAGGTGTCAAATAACTCTTGCAGCAATATGCAGTCCTATGCTGTAGACGTTGAGAGTGGCTAAAAAGTCATACGTTTGGTTTTTCAATGACTTTATATACCCCGCAATGCCGTAGCTAGAATTTAGGTAAAGGACATGTCTGCCTCCTCTGAAATGTTCGGGAAAAAATCTGAGGTTTCTCCACTGACAAATGTATGTATCATTATTTTCTCGTAGTCTTGCATTTAACTAAACTATAACAGTCAAACATTAAATGGTATATATCTAGTAATAACAGACCACAACAATTGTCTAATCCCTGTTTTTCTTGGATTTTTTAAACAGAAATTTACAACATAATGATAGTAAATCCCTCACGCGCTAAGCAAACATTGGTCTCCACTTAGAAACAAGGCCTCGAATATCTACGGTTCAGATAGTAGGACGCTTTCAACGCCCCCAAAAAGGAGAAGATTTCTTTATCAACCGATGAATGGTCCCAGTTTGTGACATGACCTCTTTAGATGAAGATAAGAAATGTAACGGCAGCAATAGCTGCGTCGACAGCGGAACCACCACCACCACCACCAACAGCTACTACAACTACGCACTACTACTACTACTACTATTTCTAATACAACTACTATTACAATATTTAGATAAACGTACACTTCAGTGTGGTATTTCACTAGACACTTTAGTCCCGTTCTCGATATCAGTATTGAGTGTAAATAAAACGATTATTTTCACTTTATGAACCGTGACATAAGTATATTAGATTACCATGTCTAGGTCGATTACTATCTCTTTCTACACGCACGCACGCACGTACGCACACACGCACGCACGCATAATCAAGCAAGCATGCTCACGTATTCAAAATCTACTGGATCCTCTGTCCCCCAACATATTTATGTATCAATGTGTCGTTTTTGCACAATTTTTCTTAATCACAACCGAACGATAGTTCCCAGCTAACAGATATAACATGATCATGATTATCAGAGATGCGCATCACAGACATCTCGTTCGATATCTGTTAAGTCTGTTACAAGCCACGCTACCTACTAGCGGCGTGTACGGGCATTCTTCTGGTTCCATAGATTTCCGAACCCCAAATAGAAAAGTTTGTTTGAATAATTGATTACGTTCGGAAGATTCCTAGCAGAACACACATTACCATAAGAACGTTCAAGGTCGTCTACACTGCCTAATTAGTTGAGTCAACTTGTTTTTGTGTCACATCGGTATAACAAATAACTCTAGTTTAACACTTAAGACGAAAATAGCACGCGTCCAACCGGACGTTTTACGTATTAAATTCGAGCGATTTGTTAATGGACAAACTTACCGACGTGCTTTGGCTTCAGATGCTCGCGGCAGTAGCGGAGTATAAAAGTTCATCGATAAATATTTCGAAGATGATACGGCCACCTTTCTGCACACGATAGGCTAAACGGGCCGAGCGACCTCCAAAGGTAATGAAACAACCTTCAGATATGCCCACGCCGAGATTCGAACACGGGTGGTAGTGATCTGTGGTCCAACACGCTACCGCTAGACCACGGAAACTCCTGTTTCGGCTAAGTACCCAAAGCAGTTTAAATAATTTTAATGTTAGTTCGATATATATATATATATATATATATATATATATATATATATATATATATATGACACACACACACGAAGAAAGGGGGAGTCTTGAACTTAAAAATTAACTATAACGGTCAAACATTAAATGATATATATTTATAACAGACCATATCATTTGCTGAATCTGTAGTAACTATCTGTGGAGTCGAAATGTTCTATAAATACGTTTCTTTTGGACCACAGAAAATTACTTTTGAATGTAAACCGTGGTGTCAAAGTAGTTATCTTGTGTATGTAGCAACTATCCATTGAACCACACGTACGTATTGTTTACTGCGAGCTGTGGTATCAAATGGTATGTTTTTACGTGCTTCCGCTTTTGTACGTAGCCTGCATGTAGCCACTTTCCTGTGGGCGTGACATATTTGTCGCGTACGAAAAGCGAATTAGCTGGTTCCCACAGGATGATGAGTAGACCAGACACATGCTTAGGTATACGTATATATGTATCGATATGTGGAGGTGTAGAACATTTTATAGTTAGATTCATGTATGTGTGGATTTAGATTTATGGAGGTAGAGGTATCGGCGCATGTTTAGAGATGTTGATGTTCTGAGCCAGTGCCACTATATATATATATATATATATATATATATATATATATATATATATATATATATATATATATATATAACCAACGCAACACACACACACACACACTTATATAAATCTATATAATATATATATATATATATATATATATATATATATATATATATATATATATATATATATATATACACGCATGCACGCACACTTATTCAAAATCTGATTGATAACAATTGACATGATACTAGATCCAGGTTAGTGTTATCAGTGAATACAATAAAAAGATAACTACATCAGAAAGGATATTACCTACTAGAGCCCGATATAATGTTCAAGTGGAGTTCGAGTGAGATCAGACTAACGATATTATAAGAAACTAAATACACGTATCGGAGAGACGCCAAAACGCCGTCCACACGAAGTATTCTAAACGACATAAATATGCGTCCGTATTGTCTCTTATTTGACTGCATCCATTTAAAATAGAAAAAAATCCGGCAACATCTCCTATTAAGTACGACTAAATCACACTAATAGATCACTTACCTGGGTTAGACTTCGGTGCTTGTTGCTATTAAGACACGAACAGGTCGCTGAGCTTGTTTTAACAAATAAACAAAGTTGAGCCTATGACGTATGGGAAATAGTGTGACCAATAGATTATTTGCAGCTCTTCCGTTGTTTGTTTCTTCTGTTTGTATTTTAACTATCCACGCTGTTCGGGCGTTTCTTTTGCGTAGTGTGGTGGTACAGAAAGTTTCGTTTGTTCTGGAATTAATGGCTACAGGAATGATGCCATCTCTTAAGGATAAGTTCGTTGTAATTACGGATAAGTTTAAGAAGTCTTCTATGGCTTAGTGGGTAAGAGCGTGGGACTTTCTTACTCATGGTCGTGCTGTGCGGGAGTTCGGAGGTTCGAATCCCGGCCGTGGCACTGTGGTAGGAGGAGTTCTTTTCTTTTTATCCAACCAGGCAACTGGCAAGGTTTTCTCCACCAAATATCCCATCTATTGTAAATTTTTATTTGTTTACTACTAATTAATTATATTTAAATCACCTCGAAATAATAAATTGTCTAAAGTGTAACGGACACGAAGAGTGATTTACTCATTCTCATATCGTTAAATTCGCATGTGACTGTTCATGTTTATGGATACGTTCTCATACATTAAGGATTTGTTCTTCGAGTTAACGTAGAAGACTCAATTCGTGTTAACGGAGTGTCAACTATCTACCTGATCAATTAGTTACCACACAATAGTAAATAAAACAGAAACTTTATCAATTGTTAGTATATATCAAATTGTTATCAAGTTGATAACCGATGCAACGCATTTCGCCTGGATCGCTCTATTCTATCATGTTTCAGTTCAACAACGCAGGTTACATCTCCCGTGACGATGGTCCTATGAGCATTAGAGGAAAAGTGGAAGCTCTGGGTGGCATGTATAGGATCAATCTCAAAGTGGCGTGTGTGTTAACACAAGGATTTGTTGGGGAACTAGTTAAATCCAAAGGTACACATCAGGTTGATTCATTGTAATTGATTTTTCATGTTGTTGTTTTTGTCGTCGTCGTGGTCGTTGTTGTTATTGTTATTATTTATCTAATCAATTTTTCCCGTAAGATCAAATTATATAATCCTTCTTATTATAATAAATGGCAAATATTAATATCCATTTTCCCCCGCGAGGGTCAAATAGGGGCGGACGATGAATTTTGTCAAAGAAGGCCGAGATACGTGTTTTGATTTTGAAGGCCGGGCCCCCAAAGTCCCTCCAACAGTTAATACCTTATCAATGACGAAGGAGAATATTTTTAGGTTATTAGTGAAGCAGTTAATTAAAACAAAATGGCAGAAATGTTAAGTGATCAAGTCGTTAATATGTTTAAATCATTTTAATAACTGACCATAAACTTTTAACTGTTACAGGTTCAGGTGTATAGATCATTATTCAATAACTAAAACAGTTTGTTGAACGTCAGTGTAATGAAGGACCACGATAGTGCAGGAAGGACACAGTGGATCACTTGTCCCAGATTAAGATCCTAAATGTCTACGATATCTGGCATTTCATTACTTATATCACACAACTTACATAAATTTATGTCCACGTTAACACGGATTATAAGTTAATCGACGGTCGGGTCATGTATGTTGGCATTTGGGGGGGGGATATGGTTAACCCTGACCTCATTAATTATGACCTTTCCTTCATGACGACTACAGATTAAGAATCCAATTAGCTCTACCGGAAATATTCCGAACACAATTATTCATATTTCTTCGTAAATACTGTTCGGTATCGCTACTGTTATTATTATTATTATTATTATTATTATTATTATTATTATTATTATTATTATTATTAAGCTTGTGTACGTGATATTTGTATTTGATAAATATTATAATAAAATAATGACATTGACGGTGCAAGTTTAAATATGGGTTACCATTTTCAGAATCCTGATGTCACTGCTTACTGCGTCATGAAGGCAGCCCCGGATCAATTTACGAGAGTATTAGCCATAGGTAATAGATTATTCATACTGTCTCGAACGCTTTAATCTGTTCATAATCTAATAAAAACTTGATAAATAGAAAAGATTCAGTTGTTTTCTTACCCGAATGAGTTCACCATTTAGTTTCAAGATAAGAACTTTTTGTTGTACAGAATATTAAGCTAATTAATTTTTTTGCTGACCCGTCTAGAGTTGGGAATGAAAGGTGTCAGAGTTGATAGCATCAAGTGAGTATACATTTAATGGCTTTGTTTACCTTTACTAGACGTCTGTGGTTATACAATGATAATATACAGTAATACATATTTCGTTTCTAATCATTTTCAGTCCCGGTTTCACTAAAACTGAAATTAGTCGTGAATGTTTTTTCTTCTCTTTATTTATAGTTTTGGGTGCATGGCAAAAGCACGGTTCATTTGGAGCAGAAAATGTCAACAATAAAAAATAACCTATAATATTTCACTTAATTAAAGATGAAACGAACGTCTGTTTTTTTTTTTTTGTTCTCTCTATTTATAGTTTTGGGTGCATGGCAAAAGCCCGGTTCCTTTGGAGCAGAAAATATCAACAAGCGATGAAATTGCTGATGTCGTGATCTTCTTGGCCTCGGATCTGGCATCATCAATATCAATTACTCCTGCTGCCACCATGCGGCTGAATTTCACACTACGGTCTCGGGTTAGAAGTCTAAAAATCACTGTGTTGCATGGCGATTTACGCGTGTAGTGGCCAATAAATGTCTTACTGAAAAGATGTATATAGGCTATTTACCACCTATATTTGGATTTTATTAATAGCCCATTAAGAATATGTGATCCCCAGATCATAATTTTACATTTAATAGGAATGGCATAAACTTCATCCGATTTGCATTGCTATCATTGTCCGGCCTGTCCAGTTCAAACTTATTTTTTTATAACCTTTGCCATCTGACATGACGATGTGAATGAATTTAATCAATGATCACATTGATTATAATTCAATGGGTGATTCCTATTACTGTAACATTGATATTTATGCATGATATTGTGTATTGAAAGTGAACTGTTTTTTTTTCTTCTTCTTCTTTCTGAATCAGCCGTTCTTGCAATGTTTACTACGTGTAAATGTCAAGGGTGGTAATACTCTAATGTAATAACATTTTGTATTTAATAATATACAGGTGATACGAATATGATTGGTTCCCAGGTACAAATAAAAATACTATTTACAAATATTAAATATTTAAACAATCTTCACTAAAATCAATTTACATTCAGCTAAAGGATTAATTTTGAAATAATCTATTTAAACCGTTGAAACCATTGCAAAAATCAGCTACAAGTCAGCATGAATAACTAAGGCTTAGCTTTGTCATTCATCTGAAAGATCGGTCTGCTCAATCATTGGGTTATATCTTGATAACTATTGTGTTAAATCCTTTGGAAAGACACAATCGTTCAGCTGAAATACTAGTCTCAGTCTCCGTGTAATATGAAATAATTTGCTGAACGGCTTCCAGTATTTATCGTTAGTGAAAAGTTGCTATCCCATGTTAACAGTGGGCGCCATAGTTTCTAAACCCAGACCGCAGTTGATAACCGATGCAACGCATTTCGCCTTGATCGGTCTGTTGAGTACCCGATTGCCGTTGAAACTTGCCGTACGTTGAGTTTCGTTTTCTGTCTTTTGCCGATGGAAGCAAACGCTGATTATCGTCAATTATTTTTCTCTGTTTAAACATCAATATAATTGTGTGTATTGTCAAACTCAAAAATAATCTTCCGTTTTCAAATTTCACTAACTACAAAATTCTAGATATATTTCAATACTTGTTGCTAGTTAAAATGAAAAACCCTAGTGCTAATCCTGACATAACTCTCATCGGCAGTCTCGTGGGGTATTGTATAGTTTGCGCACAGTTAATAATGATTTGTATTTCGGGGAGAATCCCCAAGCTGTCGCTTATTCAGCGCAGCCTCTATGTTGGAGTGGTTGAGAAATTCCCCCCCCCCCACCACTCACAGGGGAGCCGTATTGAAAGATGGAGCCTAAATACCTTGAGGGTGGTCACTGTTAGAGTGTTTTACCTCCTGAGGTGCTATTAACGTCCCCCTTTATTTTTGTAATAATTCAGTGGAGACGGCAGCGCCATTTAAGTGGTCAGCCACCCATGATGTTGTTAGCCGAGAAATTAATCTCTGGAAAGGTTTCCACCTATTGCTGCGATCGAACCTGTGACCCTTGGCACCAAGTGCCGGGTGCTCAAACGCTAAGCCACCGGAGCTCACTTTGCGCGCAGTTGGTTTTGTTGTTCGGGGAGAATCCCCAGGCTGTCGCTTAATCAGCACAGCCTCTATGTTGGAGTGGTTGAGGAACCTCTTCCCCACCACTCACAGGGGAGCAGTACGGAAAGATGGAGCCGAAATACCCTGAGGGTGGTCACTGCCAGAGTGTTTTACGTCCTCAGGGTTTTTTTAATGTCCCCCTTTATTTTAAATAATTCAGTGGAGACGGCAGCGCCATTTAACGTGGTCAGCCACCCACGATGTTGTGAGCCGAGAAATTAATCCCTGGAAAAGTTTCGACCTCTTACGGGGTTCGAACCTGTGACCGTTGGCATCAAGTGCCGGGTGCTTAACCGCTAGGCCACTGGAGCTCACTGACTGTTTGCGCGCAGTTGAACCAGAGAGCTTATGTATGGAGAGTTGTTACTCCTGACGCCCCATTTTGGATTTTGAACCAGTAGCGCACCGGGTGCGCTTCTCAGAGAGTGGCAATAGCTAAATAATCAAAAGCTCTTCGGTTATACACATGTGATTAAGTACATGTGTGCGCATGGTTGAAATGAATTGCCAACAGTAATACTATATGTTACATGGGCACCTACTCTCTTGATAATTAACCCTTTAATTGTGCACACATGATATTGAAAAAACAAAGCTGTGAAACTGTAAATAAAGAAGGCATTTCACAGCCCGGTCACTTCAGGGCCCACAATTTGCGATCACTTCACAGCCGATCAGAAAATTAATTGAACGTGGATTAGGCCATTTCACAGCCTATTTTCTTTTGTGTGTGAAGACGTTTTTTTTTAAATAAAACAATTTTATATATATATATATATATATATATATATATATATATATATATATATCGCCCCTTTGGCCAAATAAGTAAAGCGTGAGACTATTTACCTATGGCTCTGATCATTCTGTGCGGGAGGTCGGAGGTTCGTGCCTCGCCGTGGCACTATAGTAGGGGGAGTTTTTCATCCAACCAGGCAACTTATTTAGTATTAGTCTCCGTTGGGAAGCTGTAAATTACAGACCATTTGCGTCTCCCTCATTTGAGGTTGCCAGCCACGTAAAAAACTGCCATTTTAGCGGCCATTGTTATTATATATTATTATATGCGAGGTATATGCATAAACATATATTTCATCATGTCGATTTATCATCAATTATCACACACAACAATCACGGGTCATGTCATGGTTCGTTCATTTTTATTTATTTGGATATATACGTAAACGCCTATTATAACACAATCATGACACAATTTATTAAAAAATTTCAATCATATATTCCTAATGTCCGTTTATCATATATTAACTAAAGAATTTCATAAGTTCATTTAGAGTACACCCTAACAATATAGAAAAATATAGCCCTGCCCAGCTGAGAAAAACAATATACATGAAATATTAACAATGATTTGAGTTATTTAATAATTAATTTCGTAACATTTAAATTATAATCAGTGGTTTATATAGATCTATAAGTACCACTTGCTTACGTTTTAAAATAAATATGGATGCAGGTGATCATGGAAATACTCAGCTATTTACTGTAATTAGGGAAACCATATCTGATTATAGTCATGTAAGTCCAATTATATTATTAACAATAACAAAATAACATTTACCCTCTCCGCATAACATCTACATATAGTACATGTAACTGTAAGCTTATGTCTATCTTACAAACTCATTTTGTGATTAATAGGTTGATGTTATTCAATACAATTTAATAAGATTTTGTCTAAAACAAATAAAGATCTAGATATATCTTGGTTCTACTGTTTGGGTCATATCAAGTGTGTGTGTGGGGAGGGGGGGGGCGGGGGTTGTCTACTTCAAATTGGTATGCTTATTTAAAAATATATTTTATATAAAAAACCAGATCATATCTCATTTTACACTATCTTTCGTAATCGTATTAATAAAACCGTAATGACTACTGCTAAACCGGAGTACTTGACAGAGCAGGATGTATTGACCTTCAGGGATCATTAAAGAAATATCAATAATTGTATAGGAAGATGACACTGATACTAATCGGATTATTGGGTGACAATTTTCCTGGGAAAGAGATACAAAGTTCGTCCGAAGTGCCGTTTAATATGGGTTCTTACATTATCGCTCTATAGTATACTGAAGAAGGCGAAAAGTCACGTAGACATACAACACAATCGGCTACACTTCCATCCAGAAGCTAAGGATATCTGTAAAAATATAAATATACAAGATTGGCGTCAGAACAAACAGAATATATTGTATTGTGAGGTGAATGAGCCATTAAGAGGTTATATTCATAGTTATAATATATTACATCCTATGATGAGTGAGTAATATTAAAGTTTGTATACTTTCTCGCTCTCTCTCTCTCTCTCTCTCTCTCTCTTATATATATATATATATATATATATATATATATATATATATATATATATATATACAAGATTTCAAAATAAAAATATTGCAACCTTCATATGGCTCATTCATCATAGAATACAATTTAGTCTAATTGTACTAAAGCAAATGTAATTTATTTATACATTAATATGAGAACCTTCCCTTGGAGTGTTAATTGTAGCTTTGAATTTGATACCGCACTTAGATTGAACTTATATGTCATACTAGAAATTATGACACACAATAAACGGGGTAGTATTGGTGTGTTTTTTTCTTCTTCTGTATCGATGTTAAGATTTCAGAATTTGGAACTTTTATGTCACTAAAACTCATCTGTGTACATTATTATACAGTAAGGTGATGAAACAATCAGAGTGCTTTTCAGTTAACCGGTGGCACCTCAAATGAACTGAACAAAGGATGCGCTAGTTGAATGGTGCGTTATGACTAAAATGTTCACCTTGTGATCAATAATTTGTTTTTGTTTGTTATTATAATGGTCTATTTTTAATAGTATCATAACCGACATGAGACTGATATTAATTACATGCCTACGTATCAATGTGTTTATTTAAAGGTTATGCAAAGGACTCTTGGTGCTCATCCTAAAGATGGGAAAAAAATGTATTCATCAAATCCAATCAATTATAAACACGTATATATATCAAAGATCAACAAACGTTAGCTAGACAATGATGTATATTTGGAAATAGATTCAAATATTTTCCACATAATGGATGGTGCACATACTGGCGTAGTTGAACAGTTACTGCATAGTTAGAATTGGTTTTTGCTATCATGTTTTAGATTTACCCTTTTTTTTCAATTTTGCCCCAAGTCATACTAAGGAAAGCTTACAAATTGAAAAATGAACTAGTAGAAATTAGTTTCGAATTGCATTTCTTTGAAAAGTACATTTCCACACAAAACGATCAATAAACAGTTTATTTTAAGGTTAAGAATTTTCTAATAGATGAACTGGAAGTCTGAATGTCGTATTGGCTATGAAAGGTTTATTTTCGCTCATCTTGTTCTCAGTAATTGCATACTTTGCCTTTATTTCATGCCTAGTGAGACATGTTTGATCACAGAGCAGACTGAGAACAATACATTCAGAAACGAATATTTGCCTCGATTCTTGGCGAATAGGTTAAAAATTAATCTAAAGCTGAATCTGAAATGTTCGAAGTGAAATAGTAAAATCATATAAAATTCCTATTAAAACATTTTATTGTGAATTCTGTATGATTTTATTATGGTATTAAGTAACGTTAAGAAAACCAAAGAAAATAAATACAAGTATGAGAAAAGTGTGATTTAAATTCTTTTATCTTTAATTTTATTATAGACTTTATATTGGGATTTTCAAATATGTTTTTTAATAGCGGATATCATGCATCATCATTATGATCAGTAACTTTTGGATAGAATCACCTTCTTTCCATCTTTCACCAGACTATTTTATTAAATGAAGCATCATCATATGGGTACATTATTTACGTAACCAATATATTAACTTCTGATTGGCCAATAACCAATACATAAATCTCACCCCCCACCAAATTACTCTTATCGGGTGTTTATTAATGAACGCAGTTGGTAGGAATTTAGCACACTTATTCTACACTTGAACTAATCTACGAACTTTGTGTGTGATTTATGAGTCTTTTTTGTTGGTGTAATCCAGCTGTAGATTACCAACTTCACTAAATGTCAAGAAATAGGTTGATGTTGTTAACCTGGTTAAAGAACTGGGCCTGATTATCTTTGTGTATTAATTGCTGACATTATGGAGAATATTGTATCATTATCATCATCGTCGTCATCGTCATCATCATCATCATCGTCGTCGTCGTCGTCTTTGTCATCATCATCATCATCATCATCATCATCATAAATTGATTGAGTGATTTCTCTGTTTAACCTCGGCTCAGGATACACATGGACAATAGAGTCGACGGATTACTCCCTAAAGAAATAAGATCACCAGCTCGAAGCCTTTTGTTAATTGATTACACATCCCATAGACGAGTAGCATTTTAAAATTCGAATGATTCAAACTGGATCCGTCCGCGGCATTGCAATATCAGTTACGCTACCAAAGCGCCTTTCATTATCACAACGAACATTACACGTTGAATGTTTTGGCTCAGCGGTAGAGAACGGAATTCTAGTGCGATGTTACGTATGTTCGAATCCACCCAAAAACAACATAAACCGTTATATTCTGTAATATTAATAATGTTATACATTAGTTTATTAACACTCAGATAACATCGATATATTTCACCGCTTTGTTTTTCTTTAGAAAGATTACAACTAATTATAGGTGACGATGTATTAATAAAAGATATTGGTTACGTTTCTCGGAAGAGGATGAACCGATTTGCTCTGACGTCTACGATTCCTTGTATTGGAGGAAGTCAACAAACTGAGAGGTCAAGGTCACAGCCCTGTCGCAAAATATATTCGTTCCACTTATTGATGATGACTGGTTTGAGGCTAAAAAGAGGACAACGTCGGCTATCTCTTCTGCTGAGGACAGCTTCTGCTCCAAGGGTATGATCTTGGCTCGGGATTCGTAATACTGGTGAATAGATACAACAAATAAATAAAACGCACACGCGCGCCCGCACACACACACACACGCACGCACACACACACACGCGCGCGCACACACACATATACACATACATACATATATATATATATATATATATATATATATATAATATATATATATATATATATATATATATATATATATATATATATATATATATCAGCACACACACAAGAGAGAAGAGAGAGAGAGAGACTTACTTCTTCAGCCTTCTTATCCCCAAATCGCCGAGATATCGCAGTTTTCACAAAGCCAGGGCTATAAGTTCAAGTAAACATTATTTATGTCTATATATATATATATATATATATATATATATATATATATATATATATATATATATATAAGTGAAAAGTATTAATACTCATAGAAACTCTTAACACTATTTTCAGCTAAACGTTTTATGTCTTACAGTAATTATACATCAAGAAAACAATACATAATTCAGTGAACTCTAATGTATCTGTACTAGATTGTATAACTTATTTCATTTTTGCGAATCATTATTTGAAAGATCAAGGTCAAAGAAAGATAACTACGTACTTAACTTCTATGTTGACACTTACTTGATGCTGTTAACTCTGACACCTTTCATTCCAAGCTCTAAATAAACGATAAACAATGATATGAACGGCAAATAGGACGATATAAAACAAAATATATAATTATATTCGTTGACAAGATTAACACGTACGCCTACACACACACACACACACACGTGTGTAGAAATATATATATATATATATTTTTTTTTGAGGTTTGGCGCTGACGTCATAAAATCACGTGATATTTGTTGTTGCCGCCATGCTGTATGTCAAGCTATCCCTGGATACACTGGTCTGGTACACTGGGAGCCAGGCACGTTCATGTTTGGTGTACAACGAATACAAAATACATCTGTATTAACGACATCGTGGGCCATACATGTGTTGCTGTAAGATATAACAGCGGTGCAGGAAGGGACAACACTATACCTTTTTATAGATTTCCAGCGAATCCGGACAGAAACAAGAATGAATAGCACCAGTAAACAGTGGCTGAGAGAGATCCAAATGGGCCAAAGCCGACACTTATGGACGCCTAGTGCACACTAGTACCAGCCACTTCGGTCACAGTGTGAAGCATAAGGGGTTTTAATTAATGATTTAACCATAAACGAAACAGCTTTTTTTTACAACGATGATAAGGTTAAACTATATACAGGACTGCTATCTTATGATGTTCTATTTTGTACTTATAGATTTGTATTACCTAACATAAAAACAAACATGTTTACTCACTACATTTCAACAATATACGGATGACCCTTATGCGATTTAGGTTGAGGCCATTGGTGTTGTTAGACAAAAGTACGCAATGTTATAAAGTACAATACCTATAACTTTACTTCAAAATGACCCAACTGTTCAGTTAACAACATTAGATAAAACCGTTCGTGTCGCTTGTGCTTTGGTGAATCAATTATATCACCTGATTAATACATATATTGGATATAAAATACTCAATATGTCTAGCCACACCAATGACTCTATCAATGATAATCCGCTGAAAAACATAATTAACCTGAGTATAATGATCTCTTAAAACTAACACCATTTTGTTATAATTATTTATATACATGTGTCATTTCACCATCAAATCACTGTTTGATGCAGATCGGGTGGGAGCAATCATTAATGATCTGACCCATCCATCTTTAAAATAAATATAAGCCTCCAGACCTTTATACGCTTTCAGTTGATCACCAGTATAAGAGGATGGTGCGCTGATCAGGTAATTGTAAATATCAGAATACGTGACGCTCTGGATCTATACGGACATTATCATAGCTAACCTAGATCTCTAGCGGCATAGTGTAGGGATCTTGGCCAATGTGGAGTATCTTATATTTATGCCTTACTAAGGCATCTGGTGGTAAATCCATACTAATTATAAAATCTCACAATTCTATGCTTTCTAACCCAACAGATGATTTTAATTGTTTTAGTTTGCTTTTGACACGAATGAAGCTCAATATTCAAGATATCGGAAGCGTGTCTAAGATCAACGTTGTTCGCTGCCTTGTACCGAACTATAAACCTTGTAGTCAAGCCACCACTTGACCCCAACATGGCGGCATAAACAAACAGTCACGTGTCTGTGATGTCAGGTGTAAAACTTCAATATATATATATATATTACCGGCCCGGGCTCTAGTTTCTATATCTTTTCTAAGTGATATTTAAATTGCCACAAAATATTTCACGTCTTCCCATATATACCTATATATTTACCTATTGCCAAAGTTTTTGTAAAATGATCCAAGGCTGCTTTCATCACACAGTAAGCCGTTCTCGCTGGCTCCTAAGGTAAGATAATGGTGATTATGAATAATTATATGTTATATTATCATAAACTGTTATCATAAACTATACCTATGGCAGAAGCAATCTAACAGTCAAAGTGACTTTATATAAGCTGATCATTAAAATAAAGAATAACATTTTGTTACTAAGTTTATCACTTACTGCCACAACTGAAAACCCACTGGAACAGTTAATGATCACACCTGGATTGAAGACATTATTATTATTATTATTATTATTATTATTATTATTATTAGTAGTAGTAGTAGTAGTAGTAGTAGTAGTGATTGTGGTGGTAGTAGTAGTAGTAGTAGTGATTGTGGTGGTAGTGGTAGTAGTAGTAGTGATTGTGGTGGTAGTGGTAGTAGTAGTAGTGATTGTGGTGGTGGTGGTAGTAGTAGTAGTGATTGTGGTGGTAGTGGTAGTAGTAGTAGTGATTATGGTGGTGGTGGTAGTAGTAGTAGTGATTGTGGTGGTAGTGGTAGTAGTAGTAGTGATTGTGGTGGTGGTGGTAGTAGTAGTAGTAGTAGTTGTTGTTGTTGTTTTGTTTGTTGTAGTAGTGCTGGTGATGGTGTGAGTAGGTTGTATTTTTACTTCAACTACTAAAACTAATACGAATACTGCTGGATTAGATTCGTAGTCAGAATATTCTAAACGATGATGATGATGATGATGATAATGATGATGATGATGATGATGAAAACGATGATGTAATTATTATCATTTTCGCCCTGTTTGCAGAAAACAAAAACATGTAATCGAATTTGATAATGTTATTTCATACACTCTTGTAATCATCATCGTCGTCGTCATCATCATCATCATCATCATCATCATCATCATCATCATCATCATCATCATCATCATCATCGTCGTCGTCGTCGTCGTCGTCGTCATGGTTATCGTCAAAGTCAACAAAATTCCTATAAGAGTATATAATAAAACTATACCTTTGTTTTTGCACAGTTCTTTAACAAAGCCTTGTATTAGGACATAGGATACTCGCAGTATAAGACGATACATATAATCCAGACAATCAGCTGTACCATCAACACTTACAGCACCAATACCCGGATGATAGGATATAGCATTGTTAAACTGAAATGTGTATTATAGAACAAATGTATTAACGAGCTCAAATATTGATAACAACAATAACAACAACAGTAGCCACAATAACAATACAAATGTGGAGTTTCCGTAGGGCGGATGATAGCGCGTCACAGTGACCCGTATTTGTAGGATGTTTCATTCAATCGTTTCATTTCGTGAAGTAGTGGTCCGTCGGCCATATATACCGGAAGTGGGCAGTATGTTCATCAACGAACTGACCAATGGTTGTTCGAAGTACACGACGTCAGTTCCTTACAGTAGCAGCACAGGAGTACAATTATTATACGGCGATGTCGAACTAGAACAAATATTACTTGCCACTCTCTGAGACCCGTTCCCGGATCAGAGTTTAGAATTTATCCACTTATTTTATGAGTGTCGTCTCGAATGATAATGATGTTTGATTTATAGAACACCACATTCGGTTGTGCTGTTCTGGGATGCTTTTACATTATTATTATTATTATTATTATTATTATTATTATTATTATTATTATTATTATTATTATTATTATTATTATTATTATTATTATTATTATTATTATTATTATTATTATTATTATTATTATTACCCCTGACCCAAACTTGCGTGATTTAGAGAACCGGACTTAATTCATTCATCAATCGTACACGATCAGTATTAATCAGGTCAGAGAGTGGGATTGCGTTTTTTTTTTAATAGACTTCCTTACTTTCCCAGAGATAAATATTTAATGGAACAATTAATGGCAATTTCGTCCATTTTATCATCATCATCATCATCTATGTGTACACAGTTATGTTATGTCATCATCAGGCATGTATATATAGGGGCGCCTCCGTGTTCTAGCGGTAGCGTGCTGGACCACAGATCACTACCACCCGTGTTCGAGTCCCGGCGTGGTCATATCTGAAGGTTGTTTCGTCTTTCACTTCGTCTCATTACCTTTGGAAGTCGCTCGGCCCATTTAGCCTACCTTGTGCACAAAGTGGCCGTAAAACATCAATCATTATCATCAGGCATGTATAAGTAAACATTTAGCCTCTTTCTCATGTGTGCTAAAATTAATCACACAGCCACATACAAAAGAGGCTTCTGTACTAAAAACAACATTCGGGTACATGAACGTTTAGATTTACCAGCTTTAATCTCCGATTAATACCATGAGTATGATATTGCGTTTTAGAGGAATTTGTGAATTTTTCAATGCGAAGGCTAAGATATTAATATACAGGTGATACTACTACTGCTAATAATAATAATAATAATAATAATAATAATAATAATATTAAAAATAAAAATAATAACATTAATAATAAACTTCTATAGTACAAGGGGTTTAGCAACATCATAGTCAAGGTACGATAATATACAATTATGATACCCCACAGATAATCATTTATCATATTTAGCTTACAAATATTTATTTTTCACACCCCTTACTAAACAACATGGTTGATGTTTAGCGATTGTCATGACATTATAAACATCATCCGCCTTGTCTATGATATAAGGATAACAGACTTCGTTGACATAATAATCTTCTGTATGACAGCTAAGTTTGCGAAACTGTATTTAATCTACGGCAATAATACGACGTTTTACCTAAACTGTTAAAATCCGGTATTTTAGAAAAGGCGTCACAAGTTGCTAGGAGTAACAGGCTACTTCCGTTCAACTTCAAAGTTCAACATATTGGCTCTAAAATACCACCGTGTTTAGATCGTGAAAGCCGTCACAATGAACACTCGGATATATATGATTGATGTTTTACGGCCACTTTTGTGTACATGGTAGGTTAAATGGGCCGAGCGACCTTCAGAGCTAATGAAGCGAAGTCGAAGATGAATCACTCTTCAGATATGCCCACGCCGAGACTCGAACTCAGGTGGTAGTGATCTGTGATCCAACGTGCTACCAGTTGGACCACGGAGGCGCCCCCTCGGATATATAGAACACCGAGTCAACAACATTTATCACGAATAAAAATCCCCGCCCCTTTAAGTCGGTTTATGGCAGGCATAAATGTAATGCCTCGTACGAATCCGACATATCCATCGTCCGGTCAAATGAAACCGGCTCTGGATAAACGAGGCATCACTGTATAGGGCATCAGATTTAGTGTTGAATTATATATATAATGTCAACATAACCTATTATCTATCTTTATCATGGTAAGTTATCACTGATCTATCATACGACTATCATTAATAATAATTGTTTACAAAGATCAACGACTACATACCAGGATGTGGATGGTACCAAATGTATCTAGAGTGGTCTTAATGATCTCATCTATTGTACCATCTTCGTTCAAATCTCCACGAACAATGGCTACCTGTGATGATTAATAAATAAATAAATAACCGTTTATATATTGTTTTTAAATTCTAACGAGCTTAAGTTCAAATCTAAACCAATCGAGTATAGTAGATAGCATGAATTTATATTATATTTACATGGTACACATATTAATACCTACATATAAAGGTATAAGTTAATATACGAAGGTAGATACGGTTGGCCTAAAGTGGGCCTAAAACTTACTTTAGTAAATTAGCCTATTTGTATTATCTAATAACATAACACTTAACACTTATTTTTATCAACCAACGTGTTTATGTATCAAATGTATCTGTGTTATGTGAGCTAATTATAAGTATATATTCGTTGTAAAGTGTTTTTGATTAAGGAAACATACAAAATATTACTACTACTACTTCTATTATTATTATTAACGTGCTTCGTCTTCATTTTCTTCTTCTTCTTCTTATCATCATCATCATCATCATCATCATCATCGTCGTCGTCATCATCATCATTATCATCATCACTATTATTATTATTATTATTATTATTATTATTATAATATTCTTCTTCTGGCAACGCTTATCAAACAAAGGTATAAACCAAAAGTCGTAAATGTTATCAGTGACAGCCTAGGCTAATATAGATAGATACATGTCTGTAGGAGTTGCCATTATGAACGTCTCTAATTATGTTATAATATACGTCATAAGAAAAAATACGCTGATAAAATAGAGTTATTCATATTTCACATTATGTTCTATCAATTCAATGTTCGTCTCAGATAGTGTAATACGTTGGTTAAACAATATTGGCTTTGGATTTGTTTTTTCTTTACATGGTTACACATATTGGGAGAAAATAGACAGTTCGTGAATGCGTCGTGTGCTCTATGTGTGTTTACCGCGATCGAGCTTCGGATGGAATAAAATATTGGTAAGTTTGATGGATTCCAGTTCTTTGTTATTTTCAGTTTGTGCGTGGAAATTACAATATTAGAGAATAATAAACATTATTATTGAGCTCCAAGGTTACCGCTTAATTTCCGGCGTATATTATCTCGCACGTCCAGAGTATAGTTTTTAGGTTGGTTTCAAGGAAATAAACTAACTGCAGGTTTATTGCTTCTTGTAGTTGGCGTGATGTATTTTGTTAAACAGAGTACTTTAAATACGGGAAAAGGTTCATGTAAGAAAACAAGCCTACCACAAAAAAATGGATACGGTGTCTGTTCAGGTAAGTAAATTACCAGGATTACTTTTGATCAAACAACTTACAACCTGAGCTATAGATAGACATATCTACAAACAGATATATGTATCATTTTACTTACATTCTCACGTGGTATACCTTCAGCCATACAACGATCAGCCACATCATTTAAAGCCTTTTCATTCCTTCCATTGATGACCAAACGACATCCATGTTTGGCAAATTTAACAGCTGATGCCGCCCCAATACCAGAACTGGCTCCTGTAAAACAACAAATCGACCATTATATCACCTGAAGATGGTAACGGAAATGTACTAATCGCCACCTTCTCGTCATCACTTGGTGCTTTGATTCTTCATCTCAGTGCTATATTTACCTTATTTTATGACCTTCGGCTAGGTTAAGACTTTAAAGGTCAGAGGAAACTTTTTCCCAAATTAGTCAAAATATCAGTGTTATTTATTAAAATCAATTTCAGTCAGGGATATAATTTGTTTCCCTAGAAATAAAGTTACAGTGGTCTCAAAACTTGCTTTGATAGCATCTCACATCCCATAGCTTTAATCCAGAATCTTCGGAAAAGTTCGGAATGTGACGTCATCTTTGCCAAACAAAGACGTAAACACTCCACGTGGCCTTGTTTAACTTGTGTTACGTGTTCCATATTGTCTTTGTTAAACGTATAACATTGTGTATTGTGCGGCATATAATTGTGTAAATGGATCCGCCAGTGGATGGAGTATGTATTGATTATCCAAAAACAAGACTCATTTGCGTGAATGGCTGCGAAACATGAACAGAGTGTAGTGGAAGTGAACTTGCCACTTCGAGGAACGCGTGTTCGTTAATTTGCCGCCTATGACACTATCAGTTGGATATGACATGAAGAGTGTCACAGAAGATTCTATTCCAACAATATTCAACAAACTGGATGATGCAAAGCCCAAACGAATCAGCAGTTTGATGAAATAAACTGAATATAAAACGGGTATGTATGAGCGATAATAGGGTAATCTTGGTAGCAAACTATTGAACATTCACCAGTTCATGCATTTGTGAATAACTAAAATTCACTTATTCGCAAAAAATTGAAATTTACTTTGGCCTACTCAAAGCTTCTTATGGCTGTGTATTGTAGACACTACTAAACTATTAAACTAGTCTTCTAGGTGTTCCATCGAGAGCAGCACATTCCTCTATAGGCCACACATGGGAGAGTTGCATGTATCCACCGGGCCTCCCGTGTACCGACAAATATCAGTCTATTGTAACTGACGTTATGTGATAGGATGAGGGAAATATTCGCATTCAGGCCCAGTGTGTTGCCATTCCAACTATAAACGACAAATTGGGTCATGCTAAGTCCAAACGAATCAGCAGTTTGATGGAGAAGCTGAATAGAAAACGGGCATGGATGGCCGATAATAGGGTAATCCTGGGGGCAAACTATTGGACATTCACCAGTTCATGCATTTTTGAATAAATAAAATTTTATTTATTCGCAAAAACAATTAACATTTACTTTGGGCTACTCAAAACTTCTTATGCCTGTGTATTGTAGACACTACTAAACTGTTTAAATAGTAGGTGTTCCACTGAGGGTGGCACATTCCTGTATAGGCCACACATGGCAGAGCCCCATGCATCCACCGGGCTCCCATGTACCGACAAATAACACTTTAATTTAAATGACGTTATGTCATAGGCAGAGGGAAATATTCGCATTCAGGCCCAGTGTGTTGACTTATTAATTAAGCTTATGCCAACACAAACAAATACACACCAATCTAACTCTTGTTGTGGACGGGGACCGGGTGTTGACGTCACAGATGGCTGCTCTAGATACACGTCTGCATTTGCTGCAGCTAATTCCTCACAATTAATACTGTCTGTGACCCTTATTCACGAGTGGTTCAAAACTGTAGGGCTTGATATTCCTGAGAAGGTCAAAACATTCGTCGGAATCTGACATGTGGCTCGTGAAAGTTCGGAAGTTAAGGGTTTAGGGAACATTTTAATGGAAATATGATAGCTGCTGGTTAGAATTATTTTATGGGTGGTAGTGCATCTGATAGGGAATACAATAATTGTTGTTACGTTATATATACTTCGAAATGTGAAATTTCTTTTCCCGTCACCTTTAAAGTAAAAAAAAAACATCTACACAGATGACCTCTAACTGTACTGTATAGGTGTAGGCTTAATGTTAGGTTTTATACTGTGTGAACGAGACGGATGTCTAATTCCAAATATATTTATACGTTCCTGTATTAATTCTTTTTCTAAAACAATGAACATAAAATAAAATAATAAATAAAGATAAACATACGACGACATTATAAGTTACCTGTAATTACGACAACCTTTCCGATTAAGGATGACATGGCTCCCTTTTGACGTTTGCTGATAGAAGATTATTTTCTGCGACGTTTGTTTGTTGGCACGACGACGGCTTCGTACGGTGTTTGCTAGTATAATGCTGACCGTCCAATCGTTCGGTGGCGTTTCGCTGAATGCACAGATGGCCAAAGATAACCAAACAAGCTTTTTGAACTTTGCTTTCTAAAATACCACACATAATGAGCTCTTTAGTCAACAGGGAATGATGAAAGGCAACATGGCAGTGCGCCATTTTCATGCACAGTTCACGTTATCTAGTTATATCGGATGAACTGCGAGTAATTTTCAAACAGTGCGTTCATTGCTTCAAAAAATGATTCCTTTCGTATGTTTATTTAAAGATTTAAAATCTCTTTGTTTTGTTTGCTTGTTTAGATATTCAAAACTATTTCTTTTGTATGTTTGTTTAGATCATGATTGGTGTTTTACGGCCACTTTTGTGCACACGACCTCCCTAGGAAATGAAGGCAAGTCAAAGACGAAACACCCTTCAGATATGCCCACGCCTAGATTTGAACCAAGGTGGTTGTGATCTGTGGTCCAAAACGTTACCAACTACACCATGGCGATTCAAAACCACGTCATTTGTGGGTTTGATTTGAGCGATTCCATACCAATTCATTTGTATATTTGTCTGAAAAACCAGATTTACTTTATTTTAGCTGATTTAACTATATTGTGTCGCCTGTTTAGAACAGGCATGTTGAGTCAGTATCAGAAAAGAGTGGCCCAAACCGCACTGAAGTGATAAGTGTTTGCCAAACTGTTTGATTTTGATATCGACAAATCAGATGTAGACCTTCGATTTTCTCTCGTTGACGTTAAAAGCAAATACCAATAAGTGGAGTTTATCTAAGTTCAGTAAGTTCTATTATCTTTGTATAGATATTTTCATTTAATCTAAAGGCGAGGTCAAACACTTTTATCACAAATGATACCCCCCCCCTTCTCTCTCTATCTGCATGTATTTGGTGCATGCGAATACGTGAGTGTACGTACGCCTCGTATATATATATATAATATATATATATATATATATATATATATGTGTGTGTGTGTGTGTGTGTGCGTGCGTACATTTGTGTATATGTATGTTTGCGCGCACGCGCGCGTGTGTGTTTAATATATTTAAAATAGTGAGTGACACGTTTTATCATTGACAGTCTCCTAACATCTGGTACATATGACCAAATTCGCGTATTTTGAGTGGATCCGAACTGATACGTGCGGGTTTCCAGTGCAGCGCTTTAACCAGTTAGCAATCGGACTATCCTAATATTTATTATTAATTTTTGGTCATACTGTCGACGTATTTAAAACGCATTCATTTTTCTGGATGTGGCCTATTAATGAATGAGGGGCGAATTTTTTTTGTGTTTTAAAATAACCTTTTGGTTAATGTCATTAGGTGCCTAAAAGAATATTAATGAATGTTATACTACCCTACATAAAAATTCCATTTTTTAAAGATATATATATATATATATATATATATATATATATATATATATATATATCAAAATGAGCAAGTGTGTTAAAATAGGTAACTAATAAAAATCTTAATTTCCAGCCCAAGATTATACTGTATTTATCAGCTCGTAAATGTCAGGTAGTAAACCTTCTAGATCAACCGGATACACACCTAATTAACCACTGAACGTGTTGAAAGTCAACAGATAGGTGGTGGAATCGAACCGACCATCTCCTAGTTTTTAATACAGCCAACTATATTACTGAGCCACCCTATCACAGCCCAAACGTACTTATAAACAAATTGTAAATTTTACCAAAAGAAATATATTAATTTGCATTTCTCTTCACTTTATTTACAAACAATCCATTAATATATCATAATTAGACCGGTATATCTCTGAAGCTCTCATCTTATGAAGAATTTCTGACATAGAATGATTGATCAGATATTTGAAGATGATAGTCTTTGGGGGAAAAGGGGGTTTATTTTAATCAGGCCCTTCCTAAGTGCAGCAAACCGGGGAACTGTGTCCTCGATTCGGCGTTTGTGGGGATCCCACAGGGATCAATCACAAGATCCAGTGACTCGGTTAATTACATTATAAAATCGTATCAGTTGGCAGCACCAATGTTTGGGATTGACCGGATCACACACACACACACACACACACACACACACACACACACACACTCCTAGAGACGGTCTCAGCTTTGTTGGTCGGACTACTATAGTCGCCGGTCCCATTGGGAAAACGGCACAAGTATAGAATGCGAGATATGCCGTATATGTACCATAGAAATACAGGGAATTCATTAATCATCACAGGAAGGGAGGAGGAAGATATCTGGTTCCAGTACATACCCATCACTCGGATCAAGCATTGGCGTGAGAATTATTTCTAAATAAAATCATATGCGACAAGGATAGTTCTAGCCATAATAAGATTCAATGGTGATCCTTGGCACTGAAATCTCAGATTGAGAGAAACGGATTCTGAAAACAGAAAACAGCAAACGTATAAAAAGAAAACAACAGATCGGATATGTTTAAATTCGTAGCCGATATGTATCGCGCTCGGAGACGTATGGCAAGCCAATCATCAAGAGTCCCGTGGCGGTACCACTGTGGCTGTACTGGTACGCCGTAGTCTCTGATTTCTACTTATCTGCTAGGAAGATTCGAAGGGAACCCGCCTATTGTGTAGCAGCGTCCACTCAAATGGCTACAGTTCAAAATCTGTCGTTGCCTAATTTTTTGGCTAACACCGCGGCTGAGCTGAGAGTTTTTGCCGGATTGCTCTACCACGGTGTCGCCCGAGCACTGGATGTCCCCCTGTTGGCAGTCTTCCTCGTCGACAGCAGCACGACTCGGATAAAACCGGTAGCCGCGAGCGGCCAGTTGACGTTCGGCGGATCGCCTGTCTTCCGATTGTCGTGCGGCGTTGGTCGGACGTAGCTCGGCCGAATGGCGTTTGTGTTTCGCTCGGAGTAGGGCATTCAGGATACATTCTGATATCAGAGTCAGCGTACCGATGCCAAGTCCTAGACATAACATGTAGAGCAGTACGTACGTTATATCATTCAGTTTCACGGCCATCGACTTGGCGGTGAAGCTCTGGATTATACAGACGTCGCGTGTGGAGTAGTTTTTGTACCAGACCTTCACCAAACCTGTCTCTAGCAGGTTGATAATTCTGAAACGAAACGGAATACAGTTTGATGATGCATGAGGGCTACGTTGAATTGAATTGTTTTTTTTTCGGGGAGAATCCCCAGGCTGTCGCTTATTCGGCACAGCTTCTATGTTGGAGTGGTTGAGAAACTTCCTCCCCACTACTCACAGGGGAGCAGTACGGAAAGATGGAGCCGAAATACAGCGAGGGTGGTCACTGCCAGAGTGTTTTACGCCCTCATGGGGTCTTTAACGTCCCCCTTTATTTTTGTAATAATTCAGTGGAGACGGCAGCCCCATTTAACGCGGTCACCCACCCACGATGTTGTGAGCCGAGAAATTATTCTCTGGGAAGGTTTCGACCTCTTGCTGGGATCGAACCTGTGACCCTTGGCACCAAGTGCCGGGTGCTTAACCGCTGGGCCACGGAAGCTCAGCCGGCTACGTTTGTACACCGGTTAGCCTAAATGGGCCAGGCGACCCACACAAGAAAGTTAATGAGGCGAAGTAACAGATAAAAAACCCTTCAGACATAACCCGTTGGGGGTTTGAATCTAGGTGTTAGAATTCCATGGCCAACCGCTCTACCAAGATGGCTATAGAAACGTTCTTTATTTTTTTTAATATTTTACCCTATTTTAAGTCGGCCATTTTTATGCCAAAATTCTCCCCATGCCACTTTGTTTGGTTTGTTGCAATCCTAAGCACTTACGATTTTTATTTATTTCATGAGCTCGTTCCCCCGGCGTGGATCTGGAGGGGATTGTATGCCCCCTCCCCACCCCCCCCACCCCCGCCGCACCCCTAAGACATACAGTAGTCCGCGCCCATATTACCGAATGTTTCAGAGATATGTTTCCTTCAGCGGTCACACCTCGGCCATGTGACCGACGCCAAGGCTGAACAATTGAATTAAATCCCCCCTCTACCTCTATCTCTATATATATATATATATATACTTACATTTTGTTAAACTTCTTCTTATATGGCGATCCTTCCGGTATCATGATGCCCAGACCAGAGCGGAAGTAGAACTCGGGAAGGAAGACAAGATCGCAGTCTCCCCCTTGTTTTACCCACTCCCAGAGCGCCGTCTTATCCGCTGTGTAGGCGTATCCACCCTCTAGTACCTGGTAACAAAATGGTATATACCCCTTACTGACTGACCGGAACAACTACTACATACGGGCACTTCATTGTGACCGTATCAAAATAGGATGAACATCCTAAATATACTACTGTTAATTCTATTCCTGATGCATATTAACCTTATATATATATATATATATATATATATATATATATATATATATATATAATATGAATTGTTTACCATTCTAAACTCTACTATTTTATAATGACTCTTGTTTACGAGCAATCTTATTGATTTCGATATTTAGTATTTCGTCTATTTACGTTGTACTCATAGAATTACATAGCTCTCAAATGGAGTTATCGATAGCCAGTCATCTCCGGATACCTTTTTATATGCCGTCTCTCTGGACGTTGCTAGAGATTCTTCCGGGTCGGTTTGGATCTTTTCCCACAACTTCCGGTACACTCCTGTGGTAGATTCCTGCCAGAAAAAGAAAACAAGTGCGACATCTTATCAGAAGGCGATTTAAGCAACTGCTCGATAGATAGATAGATAGATAGATAGATATATAGATAGATAGATAGATATAGATATAGATAGATAGATATAGATATAGATAGATATAGATAGATAGATAGACAGATAGAAGGCTCGGGATTATCATCTCATTTTTAGCGGATGCTAAACAAAGCAATAACTCACTCAGACATTATATGACCTTACATAGACAAACGCTTTCATTCTTCGTTTAGTTCAGTCTTAATATCGTAATTGAAGCATGAAACATTCTCCAGGTTTAGATCGAAGACGGAGAAGTACGCGTCCAACTCCACAACTATCAATGTTTCTAGTATGTTAATCGAGCATGCATACTAACCTTGAACAGGATTTCCCTAAACGTTCCTCTCGTAATCTGTAGGATATAAGTCCTGTCAGCGGCTAATTCTTCTAACGTTCGGAAGGGCATCTCGACCTTGTTTACAGCTAGAGTAGCCGTCAGATTACCGGAGAATACTGCAATCACCATGATGATGGCAAACCAGAAAAAGGCGATAACGAAACGACAAGATCCATACTGTGCCGGTAAATGGGTTCCTAACAAGGAAAATATAAAAAATATATATTATTTTTATTTGTATAGTCCCTCATTCGGTTTACTCAACAACGTACGTGTTTGTGTATGCGTGTGTATGTGTGTGCTTGTATGTGTCTGTGTATATTTGCGTTTGCTTGTAATATATATATATATATATATATATATATATGCGTGTGTGTGTGCGTGCATGCTTGTGTGTGTGTGTGTGTGTGTGTGAGTGTGTTGGTTTTCATTGTTGTTATTCTGTTTCGTTTTTGTTGTAAATATTAATTCTTGTTCTTAAGCCTATTTCGAAGTACGGTTCACTTCGTCACATAACACATCCTTCCTCCTCGGTGATTCGTTAAAATGTCATGTCGATGTAAACGATCATTACCTTGTGATACCAAAGCGCCGTACGCCTTGAAGTAGCAGGTATAGGAATGATGAACAAACTGCTTTATGAAGGACTCTTCCTGGACACGGACTCCCCTGAGTCTCTGGTTGGCTATTACGTTCAGGATCAATACGGTTGCCGTTATTCCCGGCATGGCAAACACGATGCACCAGACGGGAAGTGAGAACGTCTCGATGAAGTAAAACCATTTGTTGGAGTTTAACTTGACAATAATGGCTGACGGCTCCTCCCAGTGAGTATACAGGAAATCGACGGCTGTCTCTCTTTCTGCCGTCAGCGTCACACCGGATATGGCGATGGCAACTTCCTGGAGACGACGAAATGACGATAAATGGTAAGGTTTATGCTAAGATGGCTTTTATGTTTATTTATTTTTGTAGACGGGCGATTATGTAAGGGATGTTCGTTGATTTCGAATGGAATTAATTTCGTGTCATATATAGTTCATTTACAACGCGGTAGGTGGCGTTGTGATTCCCGCGTTAAAGTAATTCATCGGTGACCAATAGCTTTTTCGAATAATCCTAACAACAATGACGTTTATCAACCTTATTAATCAGTCCATCACTTATATTTTGTAAGTTACACATAAAATACGTGTTCTGTAGAAACGTCCTACACGGATCTCTTTTAGCTGGTCACCACACGGCTAATTTATTAAACCGAAGAATATGAATGTATGGTAAACGTTTACACGCAGAGATTGCTTACCTTTCGCACATAAAAAATCGAAAGTAAACCAAAACACACACACACACATACACATAAACACAGATGTTGATGACGTCAGTACGCAACTACGATCGGCGAATCTTATCGAGTGAAAACGGACAGAACCGAATATTCATGAGAATGTCTTATAGCGAACGTATTGAAATGTCTTTAGCGTTAATTAAATAACAATTAAAAATGTTAATAAGGAATTAGAGATTTCGGAGTAGTATGAAAATCTACAAAGAATCTCTTTAAATTAGAGATTCGACGGACTATTTATAGACGATTATTTATCGAACAACTTTTTCAGTCTTATTTTTCGGCAGCTGGACATGAATCATAAATAATAATAATAATAATAATAATAATAATATTTTATATAGCGCCTTGTTCAACTTGAATTGCTCTGAGGCGTGTTACATTTAAAACATAATTTATAAATATTCTGAGCTCATATAACACAAACACCTTTTATACATAATAAGCTGGTCTAGTAAAGGCGCTTTATTAAATATATATGTCTGTATCATTATCTGTGTCACTATTTGTCTTATTGTTTGTGTCACTATTTGTTTCACTATCTGTGTCACTATTCGTCTCATTGTCTGTGTCACTATTTGTATCATTGTCTGTGTCAGTAGTCACTATTTGTATCATTGTCTGTGTCACTGTTTGTATCATTGTCTGTGTCACTGTTTGTCTCATTGTCTGTGTCACTGTTTGTATCATTGTCTGTGTCACTGTTTGTCTCATTGTCTGTGTCACTGTTTGTCTCATGGTCTGTGTCACTGTTTGTATCATTGTCTGTGTCACTGTTTGTCTCATTGTCTGTGTCACTGTTTGTATCATTGTCTGTGTCACTGTTTGTCTCATTATCTGTGTCACTGGTTGTATCATTGTCTGTGTCACTGTTTATTGTCACTATTTTATGGTGATGTTTGCTTCGTTCTGACTCTGATTATTAACTTTTAGTCAATAATCAGGAGAACGATATGTTCAGCATTTTGACAACAACTCGGTATATATGTTTACCATTATAAATTGAACTGTAAAGTGCATATATTATATATATATATATATATTATATTATATATATATATATATATATATATATATATAGTGTGTGTGTGTGTGTGTGTGTGCGTGCGTGCGTACGTGCGTGCGTGTTCTGGATAGGATTCAGATTTGAGGTTTCGTGTCACTCCTCTGGTAGCTGATTTGTCCCTTTAGGTATAAGAACGGATACGTTTGTTTGAAGAGTTACAAAGTCTAAGTGTAAACTATTTCCTTGCTCCGAACGTGTATTTAACTTGTAAATAGCGATTCGAGTGTTTTCGATTTGTTTGTCTTTCTTTCTTTCTGCAAGCTTCATGGAAATAAAATGTCTGGAATTGGGCTAGAATGTATATGTTGCGTGACGGGTGGAAAGAAATAAAAGTTCTGCGATTTTCCTGCCGATGTTAGGACGAACTAGTAAACAAACGAGCCACGATCATTGGAGGATTTTTTATAATACGTAACTGACATGCGCATTTACGAGAACAAACAACCGAAATATATTTGTGAAAAAAAGTTTTCAAACGAATTAAAATGCGAATTATATTTGTTCTTCTTCATTGCCAGAATAGAACAGCTCGGAATGTGACGAATCGAATGCAAAATCCAGATAATGTATACTGACATACATATGTATACTAATATATACTGACCTTCCTTACAAGCATGCCGATCATTCCATTTTTATATTGACCTTCCTTACAAGCATACCGATCATCCCATTATATACCGGCCTTCCTTACAAGCATGCCGATCATTCCATTATATATTGACCTTCCTTACGAAGCATACCGATCATTCCATTATATACTGGCCTTCCTTACGAGCATACCGATCATTCCATTACATACCAACCTTCCTTACAAGCATATGGATCATTCCAACATATACTGACCTTCCTTACAAGCATACCGATCATCCCATTATATACTGGCCTTCCTTATGAGCATACCGATCATTCCATTACATACCAACCTTCCTTACAAGCATATGGATCATTCCAACATATACTGACCTTCCTTACAAGCATACCGATCATCCCATTATATACTGGCCTTCCTTATGAGCATACCGATCATTCCATTACATACCAACCTTCCTTACAAGCATATGGATCATTCCAACATATACTGACCTTCCTTACAAGCATACCGATCATTCCATTCCACGAACCATCGGCATTCTTACTGCCGAATTTTTTATCAGGAGGCTCCTCCATATGGTATCTGGAAGGAAAAACAACAGTGAGAAACCCTTCCTGTACGTCTGAGGATGGCATTGTACTAATCCGGAGCCATACCGGATCGCTGACATTGTGTTATTACTTACGTAAAGTTAGAAGCTCGCGACAAGGCTTCAATGATCTCCACCTCTACACCAACATGTTTAGTACTACCATCAGCATTATGAACTGTCTCACAAAATGGTCGATACTGTTACAATAATGACATTTGTCTATTAGTAATACAAACGGTCGTTGTTATATAAATGATGATGTAATAATTAGTATTACCCTGTGCTATTACTACTACTACTACTAATAATAATAATAATAATATTATTATTTTTATAAAAATCACATTAATAATTATTTTAATATTTATAATTATTAATATTATAATTATGATAATCATTATAAAAGGAATCTATCTACGTCAAACCAAGCACGAACAATTACATTAAAGTGTTTTATGGCTAAGATACCTGGACACAGGCGATAATAAGATGTCTGCCGTAAAACTGAGAGAACATGGCAGGAAGTAAGGCAAGGTCAAGGTCACCGAGGTGATGTTTTCCAGAGAACAAACCGTGATATTTGATTGGCTGACCCAGAAAACAGTCGGTATAGCACCAATGTAAACTAACAGTTCCTAGCGGGTAGACCAGACGGAAGTTTTCACGCTGAAACAGATACGATTATATTATTGTTTTAATTGGCACAGAGCAGCGCAGCGACATCCGCTTCTTCTAAAATATTTAAAAAAATGGTCTTAAAAACGGCGAACATCACAACAATAACGACGATACCAACAACAACAACAACATTAGTAACATTAATAATTATTAAATCAGCTAATCATAATTAATTGATTTATGATCCTGAATTACAAATTTCGACGTGACGGTTTATTTACTGATAAACGTTTTTAATTTTCCTAATTATTAACCGATGATGATTTTCCATATTTCGTGTCATCGATGACCTACATACCTCTAGCTGGTGACGTGATGTGATATTTTCGTAAACCTTATTTAGCAATACCACATTATCCCCATCACGCAACAATGGCTGTAAGTCGGCGAACTGGGTCGGGTTAATGTCAATCAGAAGGAAATTAAATCGGAAATAGCGTACCGCGGCATTAGCGGCGAATAGCTGAAACGAAAAAATGGGTTTGGTTTGGTTGTTCAGCACAGCCTATAAAAAAAAAATTTAAAAAAAATGGGAACACCGCCCAGTCTATATCTGTACATCTGTGGGGGGGGGCTGTTGGTTGATGGTTGATGGATGGTGTGTTGTTCCGTGTGCGAATATGTTTTGGCGTTGGTCACATCTGGGTGATATGGCCAGTGGGTGAGATGAGATGTTTAGGTTGAGACCTTTTATTGTTGGATGAAACATTTCACAGACAAAAGTATCAGGGCGATCCGACCTCACGTCATGTAGATCTGAAGCGCAGTGCGGTGCCGCTTGCGTTAGCAGCTTTGACGACGTATTTGTGTGTGTGCGTATGTGTTTGTGCGCGCGTGTGCGTGCGTGCGTGCGTATGTTTGTGTGTGCGTGCCAATAAATACCTGTTTTAGATATGCAATTGTCTCCGAAGGATCACAATAGAAGATAATATTCTGGAAATCATCCTTCACCGCGATGTTGTGTTCGATCAAGTGGATAATAGCTCCTATTGTGACGTCACAGCCA
Source organism: Paralvinella palmiformis (assembly GCA_025642065.1). Classification (NCBI taxonomy): domain Eukaryota; kingdom Metazoa; phylum Annelida; class Polychaeta; order Terebellida; family Alvinellidae; genus Paralvinella; species Paralvinella palmiformis. Next base: position 162,617 of record JAODUP010000335.1, on the reverse strand, counting down.
AGTACAGTCTTCTTGCCCATGAAGTCGACTGTGGCCCACATCCCATCAACAAGAAGTGAGTAATCTAAGAAAATGTCATCAAACAAAGCTATCTTTAGTGATGTAGGCATACATTTGAGAAATAATAATATTAGTAATAGTAATAATAATAATAATTATTATTATAGATAACACCCGTTTGGTACCTAATATATATTTTTTAATTAAGCGATTTAACTTGTTTTTACTTGTTAATATGGTTATGCCTAATTTCCTTCTCGGAAGTTGGTTATCCTTTTCCATAGAAAACGGCAAGAGGCTCCGCTCCAATCAGAGGGCCCCAGAATCAAAAGTCGTGTGTGTGTGTGTGTGTGTGTGTGTGTGTGTGTGTGTGTGTGTCGTGCGGGCGCGCGCATACCTGTTACGAAGATAATGTTGCTCCACTGACTTTGCATCACAATCTCATATACAAGCGAGGAATAAAATAACTGAGCGTTGAAGTCCATATTACATGAATTGGCCGTTATGACGAGATGTTCGCCTTCCATTAAAACGCTCCCATCATCATAGCATAAGCAATGTTTTGTTGAGGTGAAGGCCAGGTACCATTGATATCTCGCTGTGCAGTTTATTAGCATAATGTCTTCTTGCAGCCGTGATGAGCCTTGTATTTCACTGTACCCTGTTAAATATGAGAGAATAGAGCGAATAGGGTGAATGTGACAATAACACACACACACACACACACACAATATATATATATATATATATATGTATATATATATATATATATATATATATATATATATATATAAATATATATATATATATATATATATATATATATATATATATATAAGTGAGTGTTATAAGATATTATTTTAAATCAGTATTTCTGGAATATAGCATAAACTGTGTCAGAGAGATTGAATCGTTTTAATCTCATCTTGTTAAATACGGGAGGATGGGGGGGGGGGGGCGGTTGTGAAGCAGAAGAGAAATAATCTCCAGATCCAGGGGAGGAGGTCGAAATACCAATCCAATGGTCGTTACTATCTGTCGTCTATCCTGCTACAAGCTGGCGGGCCAGGAATTACGGGATTATAGTCTGACAAAAGGTTTATTGCCGACTAGAATAACCATCAACTAACCACCATTAATTCCTTTCATTAAAAACCTATTATCTTTAGGGGTAATTATGTGCAGCGAATTGCCGGAGCTAAGTGCACTTTAGGGCGTTTGTTCACCAGACAAACACCATGACACCAGCCAATATAAAGTCCGGGTGGGGGTGGGGGGGGGGGGGTATTTGATGGTGCAATGTGGAATCCGGATCGTGGATATAGGAGGCTATGTAGTCGTTGTCGACGTAAATAATACCTCTATTAGTCCGTAATGAAAAACCGGCAATTGTTGTTGAAACTCAAGCGACGACAACAATGACAACTGTCACACCGATACTTGATAAGTACAGTCATATGGATGATGATCATAATAAAGAACCATGAAAAAGCCGTTGGGTATCAAATAGAATTCGAAACAATGGTGTCCTTGACATTGATTACCAGCGCGTAGTGATATGTTTATAACCGAATTATCCATCACCAGATGTTTTTCATCACTACTCGTCCGACCGAAATCCGTCGAAGACGCTTTTCATTTCATATTACCCCGAGTTAGTACGTATGTTATTGTTGTTGTTGTTCTATGGCTATCGTTTCGTACGTGATAGGCTAAATGAGCCGAGGAACGTCCAACGGTAATGAGGCGAAGTGACAGATGAAACACCCCATTTGGACCCACGTGGTATGTGGTCGACTGCGCTGCCTGCCAGTTTGGCGGCGGAAGTTCCCCCATCACTTCGGGGAAGAAATGTGTTAAAATAAACCATCTCGGATTTAAAAAAAAAACAACACCTGCCAAACGTAACACAAATTTAGATTGTTACAGCGTCGTTCGGTTGTAACTGTGTCATAACCGCGTTACTACGTTGATCTTGGAGACCCCTCCCCCCAGCTGACCGTCATTAGTGATATATGATATAAGTTCTAACATGTAACTAAGCGTACAAGAAGAAAAAACTTTGCATGAAGGAAGAACACAAAAGAAAGGCACAGAAACAGTTTGTCGGTGAAACTTGTCTTGGTATGTAGAATCTTGGCCTTATAATATAGTATATACGTATAAGAATAAAGTGTTGCTATTAATTATTCGTGTCATTAATTGGACTTGCATTTATCTTTAGTTTACGGGTTCGCATTTCTTTGCGAAATAAAAACTGTTAAATTTGATTAATTGGAATCAGCAGCGAGCGGAACATTGCTCAAAGAGCAAAATATTGACCGATACAAGAGAAAGCTAAATAAGTCAGGTACGTAGAGTTATGGTCAGACATGAGGCTGGTACGAGTGAGTATTTGGATCCAGCGCAACACCTTATTCGGATTCTTGTCAAAAGCCCACAACGCAAAACTACCCGGACAAAAATCCGCCTGAAAAAATCCCACAAGACAAATGTGCACTTTTAATTAATATTTTTTTAGCTAAAGGTAACCACTAATCTTTAAAACATATATTTGTAAGTATATTTCTGATTGTACTTCAAAGAAATCGTTTTTATTTGAAAATTTGATTTGGTTTATTGCTAATGAAGCCAGAAAGGTCATATTGCAAGGTGTGTCCTATCATAAATTCTATTACCTTATTGCTAATACAGTAGTAGTTGGCTTCCTTTAACTACCAGTTACCTCGCCGATGTAACATTCAGATACTCATATTTGGCGAGTCCACTTGTCGTCATTTTAGTGAATTTGGGCCGAGGACCCTCCGATATTTAGGATAGCATTTTGCCATTGTGCTACCAGGAACCGATTAAATATTGAGAACTGATGTTCTGAGGGGTACATTGATTCTTTATTAACTTCATCCCATATCACTAAACGAATGCGTTCGCTTCTCTACAGAACACGTGGCGCCTCCGTGGTCTAGTTGGTAGCGGGTTAGAGCACAAATCACTACACCCGAGTTCGAACCTCGGCGTGGGAATATCTGAAGGGCGTTTAATCTTTGTCTTCGCTTCATGAGGCTTGGAGGTCGCTCGGCCCATTTAGCCTAACACGTGCACAAAAATGGCCGTAAAACATCAATCATCATCATTATCATCACCTCTACAGAACGTATGGTGGCGCACACTCGCACAATGGCAGGCATACATGGACACACATACATAAAAACATATATATATATATATATATATATATATATATATATATATATATATATATATATATATATATATATATAACACACACAAGCACACAGCAGAGACATTATATATATATATATATAATCTCTATACACACACACACTCACACACACACACACATATTGGCATCAATCCTGATTCACTGATAATACTACAATAATTAGATGTATATATTTCTCGTATTATTGTCTTATTGTTGTGTCATTATCTCGGTGATAAATGTTAAACAAATATTCGTTATCTGTCCATATCACTGAAATAACAAATATAATGAACAGAATAATATATATATATATATATATATATATATATATATATATATATATATATATATATATATATATATATATAAAATAATAAACATAATAAAACAACACCAACAACAGCAATAAAAAAAAAATATTATTATTATTATTATTATTATTAATATAACACACACACACACACACACACACACACACACACACACACACACACACACACACACACACACACACACACACACACACACACACCACACCACACACACCACACCACACCACACACACACACACACACACACACACACACACACACCGTTGTCCAAACTGACATTTTGAAGACAGTGGCAATTAAAGCATAAAGTTCGTATATTATTGCTTTGAAGAAAGATACAACAATTGAAAAATAACTATAATTAGGGCTGGTTAGATAATTAATCTAAACATTCTCACAACTGCCGTGATCTGACTTGGGTGTTCTACTCCCAAACTACACGGCTTTAGGTGATTCGCTTTTTGTTTTTACTCTGGATTCAGTCCCCTGAAGAATCGTCCAGAGTTTGAATTCACGCTTCGAGATTCTTTGTGCCAGTGCCTTATTTCAGACGGCTAAAAAGCACATACACGCACACACACGCGCGCACGCACGCGTATATGTGTGTGTCCTTGTTACAATCGTCAGAACACGCCTTAACATGTTGTAGGCCAGTTACAAAGAACTCGTTTCCAGGAAAGCAACCTTCTGATTCATCAATCGGCAAATATAATATTGCATTCATGTGTCAGCCTCCATCTGTCCTAATATCAACAACAATATTTCAACAGCAAGATTTATCATCAAACAATCGACGCTGTCAAGAACTGGCAGTAATTATTAACCCGCGGCTTACTGACAGTCACGTATTGTAAACCGGTAAAACACAGAAAACGAGTTTCACGCGACCTCAAAACCAATGCGCGTAGTAAGGAAATTTTGTGAATTAGGTAACGAAGTTTTAAAATCACAGAAAATTTTAAGATTGATAATACCAAAGGTAGCAGAGTTATTGGTTGTGTTTATACTAGTGCCACGCTATTGTTTAAATCTAGATGAAGGAGACAGGACCACAATATGTGTTACCGTCTGCACATTTTGTAAATCAGCTGTTTATGAATATGATGTTACCCATACACTATCAAAATATGTCTAAAAATCATCATCATCATCATCATCTTGTTGTGCAGATTTGATCATCAAAATATTTTCAGCTGTTCCAAACGATTAATGTCTTCTTATTTTGAATAACAGTAGGTACAAATTAACGTCACACCATTTTGGGGTTAAGCACTTGCATTTAGTTTATTTTCCATATTTAATTTGGTAAATTTTTGTAAGTAAACTTGACACAGAAAGTATAACTCAAATATTAAAATAATAACAGACATGACGTCAGTGCTAAGTCTAATCGTTTATCATGTCTAATCATTTATTTAGCTCATCAAATGATCTGATTGTATTTAAGAGATAAACATTAACTGGAATAGCGTATAATTGAATCCATAAATTAATTTCTCTAACCCGGTATGCTGTCAGTTCTCGGCACGCCTCAAAGACCATAAAGTTTAATTTAAAGAGTAATTTCAGTAATATAATTTTTTAAATATATAATCATACAAATATTTCAGCGGCATCAACTGGATTGGTTCGTTTATTTTATACAATTTGTTATCTTGGAGAGTGAAGGCTTTCTTTTTAGTGAGTATATACTATATAATCATTACAAGCTATTGCGACAAATACGCCGGATCTTCCAGTTAATGTAGGAATTTTTTTTTTCCAAAGATGGCATACAATATGAGATGCTAAATTTGACGGAAATCTATCTTTATTAATTTATTGATTTATCCTATTTACTTCTATTTACGCGCTTCGTTATTTTAAATGTTGTAATTATTAATATATCATTTACCTAATCTATCTCTTTTATAGCAGATATTTCATACAAACAGACTCCAGTATGTGTTGGATACGAGCAATATTCTTCTGTTTTTATCATTAAACCGACATCGTTTGTGGTTCGGAAGTAATAATGCACGTGCTTCGTGGTTATTAGGAATAATCAGTGCATGGGCGTCGTAACTCGATCACGGAGACTCTCTCTCTCTCTCTCTCTCTGTGTGTGTGTGTGTGTGTGTGTGAATACATTTGTTGCACGTTAAATAAATAGTATTTGGCTCCGGAAGAGTGTGAGATATTATTGTTCCAGGGCGAAGTTTTATGGGTATTATGGCAGTGGGGGGGGGGAGCTATTTAAGGGAAATGACGTTGTATGCATGAATTAGGCCTACGGTATATATACATTCCCTGATGATGTTTCTCGGTGACAGAGTTTATAATAGTTAATTACGCCCCACTGTGTGTAAACTTTTATCCGCACATTCAAGATTAGAAGCTAATTAGACACCATTACCAGTCCATAAGACTAGTAACTTGGAAAGATATACTAGTCCTGAGAGTAATTCATTAGTCCTGATTACACCGAAAAGGTGTCAATTACATAAAGTTTATTTCATAATGTGTGAACTTTTGTAGCATTATAAATGCACTTAAATGTCTATCTTGAATAAAACAAACTACAAGTCATTGGTATCTGATCCCAAAAGATTATCTGGTTTCAACTGCTGAAGCCTGGATGAAGCTAAGTTTGGGTCCATTTCTGTTTCCATATGAATTCGTTGAGGAAAGAAACCCCGGTCTGGAAATAGCATGGATGGAATTTTGTTTTCCCTCAGGGTACACCGCCCGTTAGCTGTTCAAAATATTTAAAAACGGGAATATGTTCAGCGGATTGATAACTGAAACAAAATGGCTATAGGCTATCTGGGTCATAACACGTCGCTGCAGACGCTTCGTTATTTTAACTGAATAATCGTACTCGCCGGCAGGAAGACTAAAACTGAACATTTACTCGTCCTGTCAGTTTTGTACTCGCATCGAGCATTAATTTCGAACTTTGGCAAAGCATGGTCAGGTTAGTTACATATATTTCAATTATAGTTATCCTAACAGAGCTTTCAGATTTGTTACTAGGTAATATGGGTGTCGAGATGGTGTTATGATGATGATGATGATTCTAATTAATACGGGCTAAGAACTCGTTGTAGACTCCTACTAATCTAGATAATGATATTTTAGAGTAGAATCTCATATCACACAAAATATCTGGTACGAATCGATTCTGCTTTTGACAAAAGGACTCTTTCGGGTTTCTTGACGTCTCAGTCTTATACACAATCAATCAATCAATCAATCAATTTTTATTCAATCAATTTTTTTATTTCGGGACTGTATAACAAAATATGCAATAAATTATTTACGTAAAGACTGCATCATAGTTAGTAGTATACAGTCCCAACCCATGGACTCGTACAAAGTCAGTGAACTGAAGGTCGGTAATCTTGATAATAAAATTAGCGAAAAGGTTAAAAAATGTGGTGTGACGGAAAAGTGCCTTGGATAGTCTTTGTTCAGACATGTTGGATCCAGATTTCCCGGGGAAAAACGATCTCGTTCGTGAGTATCATTTTTAAATCAAGAGAAAGAACCCTGACTCCATCGAATATGCAAACAATCGCTACTCATAATAGCATGACATTATAAACACCTATGTATTTCTTTGATACCGACCAGAAAGATACATGTCATTCGGGTTTTTTGTGTAGTTCCGACAGCTCAGTTTTTTTACACTTAAAGGCAATATTCCCACAGTCCAGCATTGCAAGAAACCATAAACTGGCCTGCTTATGACCTGATATTATGGTTGCGGAGATTGGTACACCATCGTGAGCTCCGGTGGCTTAGCGGTTAAGCACCCGACATATGGTACCAATGATCACAGGTTCGATCCCTGCAAGAGGTCGAAACTTTTCCAGAGATTAATTTCTCGGCAAGCAACATCGTGGGTGGCTGACCGCGTTAAATGGGGCTGCCGTCTCCACTGAATTATTAAAAATAAAGGGGGACGTTAAATACCCCCTGAGAACGTAAAACACTCTGGCAGTGACCACCCTCAAGGTATGTGTGCTCCATCTTTCCGTATTGCCTCCTGTGAGTGGTGGGGGAGTCGGTTTGTCAACCGCTCCAACATAGAGGCTGTGCTGAATAAGCGACAGCCTGGGGATTTCCCCCGAAAAACAAAGCAAGCAAGGCCCACCATCGATCGACCTTGTGCATGTTTCCGCTGTCCTTGCGCCGTTTAAATCGGCACTTCAACCAGCAGATTATACTATAATTATTAAATAAAATATTAGATTCACTCGAGTCAATTTTGTATATTAAATTAATTAGTTGTGTACCAAAAGGTTTTCTTTCAGGTCAGTGGGTTATCCGTCACCGAGATATTCACTGCAGACCAACGGGAAGTATATAATTTTTAGGCGTCCGAATTGAACATATTAAATTTAACATTTGGGAAATCACTGAGCAAATTTTATTATTAGGTCATTATTAATTATTATTTATTTATTATCACTGTCATTGTCTATATGAAATAATCAGATATCATAAATCCACGTCCCCATATTATCATTACGATTGTAGAATATCGTATAAAGGGTTCAGTTTAGTTACTACAACGATATGATATGTAGGTGTTATTTAAACACTAATCACAATAGCTATACTGCCATCATTATGCCTACCATCACAGACCATGACCTACTGATATGGGCATCGATGATGGGAGATGATCGTAAATGGAGGCACATTCAGCTAATGACTTGGTAATGACCAACAATAATACTAATATAATGTTGTAAGTAAAGCAGAGAGAAATGTTAGTATACATCCCGGATAGCACAGCTACGTCGGACCGGCCGCGAATACGGGCGACTCAGGCGATAGCGATGTCAGCCAGCTTGCCAACGGCTGACTGACCTCGAAATAGCGCTCCACGTCACTCCACCAGTCAATTCCGAGAATATCTATCTAGCATCTGTGACCTTCACTTTTTGAAGGTAGTTTCCCAATTGCGGTCTTATTTCAACGTTTTCATCCATATTATTTTGTCAAATGTGAGTCTAACAATTGCCGTGATGTACTTAACCTAATATAGAACGTAATGCATGACAATATGGGAGATTTTAACTCAGAAATAAATTATAAATGGGAAACGAATTTTGCGGTGTTCACGATCAATTCATGGATTTGTGTGCGGATCGACGGCGCAATATCGCTTCCCCCCAAAAAACTACATCTGTAACACATGCAGCGACTGGGGTGTAGCGATAACCTGCTGAAATGGTGATGTATGTGCGTGTGTGTGCGCGTGCGTGTGTTTGTGCGTGAGCGTACGATATTGGACATGCTATCTGAGATACAAAAACATTATTTGGATTACTTTTCTACATAAAGGATTATTTATTATGAAACAACTGCTAAACATAGCATATCAAGCTATAACCTTAATATGTCATATTTTAAGTGTCTAGACTTTCCACATTTCTATTGATCAGTTAATCAAGGTGATTTAATTTCAATACATGTCACTATCAGATAGCTAATATTTTTAAATCTTTTAAAACTCCTCGTATACACACACCCCACACGGAAATGACGCATATAAATTTGTTCCAAATGCATTGCAGTCTTTTTTGTAGTAGTATAAATATAATTTTTTTAATTTATAATTTCTCACATAGATCCAGCATGATATTGTTACTAGATAGTCTGGATTATTAACATTTGTCACATTAATTATTAGTATATGTGATGTTGGTTTATAATACAGGGGGATATATCGAGATGACCGGATTATGTGGTGTGGTGTTAGTTTATTGAACTGAACGTTTGCTGTTTCGAATAATCGGAGGAATTGTTGGTATCATCATTCGTATTGTGAAGTTGGGTGTAGAACTAGGTTCTGCAGTTATTTGCTGATGTTTAGCAGCTCATAATACCGAATAATCGATAACAATAGAGGTATTATGCAACAGTATATCTGATGGTTGTACATTAATTGACTTACCGGCGAAAATGTCATGGAGTTGATACATATTTTCAGACAAATAGCTAATAACAACATAATTCATGGGTTATTGGTGCTCTGTGCTGTACAACAATAATACATTACCAGGAATGTACCAACAATGTTTAATGTTTCGCCTAATAATATGTTGTGAACATTGGGACGATGAAAAGCCCACGAGCGACACTAGCATTCAGCCGACAATGTTTGCCATCGCTAGCCCATCACGGGTCCATAATATGTGTCCTGCTCGAATATGGACGTTAAAGCAGTGTACATAAAAACGTTTAATAATTCAGTGTATTGGCCGGAGCCTCAACTTTAGGAGTAAAACTAACAGCCCGAAATAACGAAATGGGTATCATTCCTTTAGTTAATATATTGTTATTGACAACACGATACCTCGAAACGCACTAACAAAACGTCTGTACCATCGACATGCACACGATCAGCCATAAATATGGAACGTTGCATCGTACCCGGACTATGAATTTGACCAACCCCGTGTACTAGGTGCGACACTGAGTTCGATACCTTTCGAGGATATTGGCGCTATAGAAGTTTTGTAATTATTAATTATTGAAACAGAGCATCCTTACGTCGTCTGTATATTGTCTATCGTCATCAGTTTTTTTTTATTACGATGTGCTTATGGGGAAGCATTCATGATGGGGGTATAAATTCCCCCATGGGGACGCCCCACCCATGTGGCGGTTCTTCACCCCCCCCCCCTATTTCTGCACCACAGTTTGGGGTAGAATGTACAGCCCCCCCCCCCCGGCGAACCGATCAGTTCAGAGGACCGAATAACTGTGTCAACAATGTCAGCAATGAGGTAGTGATTGACGGAGTCAGTAATGAAATAGAGTAACGCAGTAGGAGTAAACACCGAAGATAGTGTCGTAGAAATGAGGAAATATCGTTTATTGCGCAGCAATGGGCGCCACCTGTCGCTTTTATTTTAACGCATATTGCTTGTTTCTCTTAACAAGGAGCCAACAGGACCCCCTGCTAGCCAGGTTCGGCGCTGTATACTCCTTAATTGGATTTCTAGCGATAAAGAGCCCCTCCCACTCGGGAATAATATCAGGCTGATACCCTCCGCTCAACCCACCAGTTTCAGAATAATGATCTCCCCCCTATATTGAGGGTTTGAGAAGGGAGGATGTTAGTATAGCTGGAATTGGTTATACAGACCCGTATCATGTCGTCGGGGTAATCAGGTACGGTAAGAACAAGCTCCGGCACGTTTAAAGGTTGCCACTAGTTAGTAGCGTAAGGTCTAGTCGTGTTTGTCGAGAGAACCGCCCATTCCGTGGCACTGTAGTAGGAGGAGTTTGTCATCCAACCAGGCAACTGGCAAGATTTTTTCCGGCGAATATATAATTATTCCCCGTGGTGAAGCAGTAAAATATAGACCATATGCGTCTCCCTCATTGGAGGTAACCAGCCACGTAAAATAACTATCATTTCGGTCATTATTATTATTATTATTATTATTAGTATTATACATTAAATATTATTATTATTTTTATTATTATTGTTGTTGTTTTAATTTGCGCGACCGAGACTGTGTGATCTCTCCAGGTCAAGCGTTGGTATGCTCGGTTACTAAGCTTGATTCGTCCGTGCTCTACTACTTGGACACCACAAGCAACCCGCGGCTTTGTTCGGGAAGAACTGCTTGTGGAGTCTCCTGACACCCAGCTGCTGCCGGATAACGTTCTAGATCATTGACAGGATTTTGTCGATGGTGGCATGTTTCCGTGACTACATCACGACCCCGATGAAGACCTCGTCCTTGTGGCCATAAGCTGGGTTGTCCACCCAATTTTCAGCGATCCAGCTCTTCTTGTCGAAAGGGGGACAGCAATACATTGTCCATACCTTGGCGGAAGGTCTTCATGTCGAAGAGGGACTCTTTATAAAGCTCGTGGAAAATATACTTATTCGCGACATTTTTTCATACCCTTAGCCTTCTTGGTGTATTCGCCCTGGCCTCGAGAATTCTGTACATTTTAGGAAGCATACCCAAATACTCAGCCACGACAGGGCCCAGCTGATACCCGGCATCCACTCTTTATGGACTACTATGCTCGACCCTAGGATTGTTGACTCCCGAATACTGTTTCGAACTGTCGCATGCAGGTCTTCCGGAAGGTCTCGACAAAATCTGTCAGAAGGAACATGTCTGTGCGGTTATAGAGGTTGTGACCCCCTCCTCCAGGATATAGCATCCAAAGGTCTTCCACACAATTTGTTCATGAGCACAGTTGTCTTTCATGATGTGGTCTTAGCCCAGTTTGCTGTAGAAGCCTTTCTTCGGGGAGTGGCCGGCTCCATAAACCTCTTCAGAGTCCATGTTCTCATACGAGTAGATGTCTTTGGCAAGCATGAAATCGGATCTTTTTCCGCCGGGCTCGTACTCTGCCACTATTTGGAAGGCATTGGATTGGATGGGCGCTATGAGGTATTCCAGGGAGGTCAGCAGCAACTGGGCGCTGTCGATGAACCGAGGGAGATCTACTTATCTGTGTTGTTAGGGAGGCAGGTAACCTTGCCCTTCACCTCGAAGATGACTTGCATCAGGACGTTGAAGTCATAGTCCAGCAGGTCGTAGAAGACCACTGGTATAGTAGTTGTTTTGGGGCTCAACCACAGCTTCAGGTTGCAGGTTTTATGGGCTGCTACTTGGTATTTCCCAATGATGTGTCAGTAGTCACGGACAGAGATACAATCGAGAGACTTATCATAAACGTGGGAGGTTTTGTGTCTGCGTTAAATGCCTGCCATTCCACTGAAGTCATTTGCATGGCTTTGGGATTGACCACCGCCGCATTGCTTTTGCCCTACTCTTCCTGGAACCTTCTGAGAAAGAGTTCTACTGCTTTAGGTCCTAGGTGTCTTAAGGTCGGCTCTGTCTGGCCATCGCAACGGACGACTACCTAGCTGTAGCTGCACGCTTCATGCTACGTTGTCTTCTGAGTGTTGCTCGTCGTGGTGTCGAGCTCGAGGCCTTCGAACTTTGTAGTAAGGGCCTCAAAGTCAGCGTAGATGATAAATGAAGATGGGAGTTGCCTAGGATAGTTTTGGAAGTCAACTTGTTCTTCCCCTCTTCAGGCATCTCTACCCTAACAGCCATCTGACTTAATCCCTGTTCTTCTGTCTTGTGAGACTATAAGAAGGCTTCCATTGAGTAGCTGTGGAATCAGCCCTCTCGGTGGAATCAGCCGGCTGAAGTCCTTGATCCATGTGTTGTGGAACGTGCCTGCCTTTTCGATCAGCAAGAGATTAAACCTGGGCATGTCCTCATGCTGTTTGCTGAGACAGTGTACGATGACGTCCTTGTCCCATCCAAACAAATAGGTTTTTTTCGACCATCTGAATTGGTAGATGAATATAGGAGCATCGATACCATTTAAATCTAAACCATAATTTATTGGATACCATGTTGGCCTTCTAGTTGCTGGGAAGAGAGCAGACCGTCCGGCCCATTGGAGGTAGTGATCATCCTTGTACTGCACGTTGATGACTACATGTTTCTTTATGTAGAGCGACGAGTAGAGGGATGTCGTAGGCGCCACTCAGAGGTTGGTATCGAATGATGTCCAGCCAAAGCTTTTGTCATCTCTCTACAACCCACTCCAAGCCTCTTTGTGTCCAGTTCTTCTAGCATTATCTGTATACGGGGGAAGACCCTTTCTAGTGTTTCGTCGCTAGAGTAGGCCTTCAGAAGAACTTGCTTATGACCCAGTACAGGATCGGTGTACTCCTCGCTGTCATTCGGGTTGTCTTTCCGAAGCTGGGTTTCAAAAGCCATTTGGAACTTGACACCATGGAGACCTAGAATGGAGACTTAGAAGATCCGGGGTAGCATTCCCTTCAAGAAAGCTCTTGGTCTATACATAGGGGATGCCCTACAGGCACATCCAATCGGCCAGTCACGCAGGTAGTTTCCTATTACCTAAGGAGTTTGTCTTGAGCCGTTACAACGATTTGAATAGTTTCAGAATATCCTGGTAACCCGTGGTTGTTCGGAATGTTTTGGAAGGAGGAATTGTGTCAAATTCGAAGGTGAAGATGAAGGTTGTATGCTTATCGTTCCGGCAGCAGGAAGCAGGGGCCTCTTTGCAGCTTTGGGAATAGGGTCGAGGCTGTTTTCACGACACCCTGGAGAGGCTCCGGTGTGTTTGCATTTCAACTAGAAGCTTAACTATATAGTTGTCATGTTGCACGGGTATATAGTATGCAACACTTTCTCTCTAAATGGGAGTTGGAACCAAAATCAGCTGGGTTTAAAAAGAAATTCTAATGCCAGATGTTTATTTCGCACGCGCGCACACACACACACGCGTACACACACACACACACACACACACACACACACACACACACACACACACACACACACACACACACACACACACACACTCTATTTATCTATCTATCTATCTATCTTTCTATCTATCTATCTATCTCTTCAACAGGCTCGGCAAATCTGTACGTGGCACTGCAAAACACAGATATTCGACAACCTTTACATATCCTTGCTAAGTGGATCTTACAATACACACCGCAGCAGCTCTTCCCACTCAATTTTATCAACTTTAATACAAGCTCAAATGTCGTCATGCAACCAGATAACCTCAGATGTATCCGTACCTCACACTGTCTCCAAAAATACTTGGTGGGCTCATTGCTGCAGCTTTAAAAATAGGGATGGGAGCCTTAATCGGCTATAAGAGCTGGTCCGTTCACTCCCCGGGCCGTACAATCGACTCTAAGCTATGACGCGGAAATGGAGCTAGAAGTGGAGGTGGGGCGATATACCACGTATGAGTACACCCTCCCGGGCGAGGTGGACAAGGAGAGTGAGTCAGGACCCACGGTGATGCCTTAGCCCGTTAGCCCCCCTCATTATTCTATGGAAATAGTGAAACTGATAACTTTCTCAAGAAAATATGTCTGAAAAGTTAGTCAGTGAGTGAGTGTGTGTTTGGGTGAGTGAGTGAGTGAGTGAGTGAGTGAGTGAGTGAGTGAGTGAGTGAGTGAGTGAGTGAGTGAGTGAGTGAGTGAGTGAGTGAGTGAGTGAGTGAGTGAGTGAGTGAGTGGTGTGGTGAGTGGTGGTGGTGGTGAGTGGTGGTGGTGGTGGTGAGTGGTGAGTGGTGGTGGTGGTGAGTGAGTGAGTGAGTGAGTGAGTGAGTGAGTGAGTGAGTGAGTGAGTGAGTGAGTGAGTGAGTGAGTGAGTGAGTGAGTGAGTGAGTGAGTTATACACTTACGCTAAAAGGTAATGTTTTGCTACAAAATCATCGAGTGTTTAACAGTAGAAGGTGTTAAACATTCAAGCAAAGGGATCATAGTCAGTTTGTGGTATACAATCAATACCTCTCTTGGTGATAATACTTAAGGTTTTCCACAGAATTGAGTAAGAACTTGTAGATGTTATATCACCAGGACAGTATTAACCCATGGCCTGACCTCTAGGTGTTTAGGTACTTCAAGCCCCCGATCCGGTTCTTCAATGTTTCAAGCCTCTTTGGCCTCATGGGTAGAGCGTGAGACTATTTAAATATAGTTGTGGTCATTCTGTGCGGGAGGTCGCAGGTTCGCGCCTCGGCCGTGGCACTATCATAGGAGTTTTTCATTCAGCCAGGCAACTGGCAAGGTTTTCTCCACCGAATATGCCATATATTCTAAGTTCTAAATTTATTTAGAATTAATTTATTTGGGGAAGGTATAAATTACAGACCATATACGTCTCCCTCATTGAGGTTGTCAGCCACGTTAAAAACTGCCATTTCGGCCATTGTGTATATATATATATATGAGAGGATCCTCTAAACTTCAGTCAGCTTGATGGATAATATGGCCCTGTATATTGCAAGATAATCTAAGGCGTTATTTGACGATGGTCAAGGTTATGTTATATGTGAATATTAAACTTTGACTTTGAGGCGGTAGTGGGTGCTGTTGTTGATCAAAGTAGATAGATATTACGAAACTGTCTCATTTAATGTCCCCGGAATCTACCATCAGCAAAGATCTGAAATGGTAGACATCCTGTAGGCTGTAGATTATAAAATCCAGATTGTCGCTGTTTACGGCCACTTTTGTGCCCGCCGTACGCTATGTGGGTGTTCCTGTAGGTTATAAGCTAAAGCTGATAGACGACAGTAGAACGATTGATAAGTAACATACCAACACTACATGTGATGTGTCAATATTTATTCTTCATTACGATGCTTTAACTCGAATCAAGCTTGATCTCCCATAGGGATCTCGGTACAGGGATCTATCAGTAAATAAAAACACAACTCCCGCTAATTAGTCATATACGCAACAAGACATAGGATCGGGATATACCATTAACCAATAACTCCCTTGATACTAGGAGCTATTACATTAAACTCAACAACCTATTTTATTATCAAAATCTAGTGTCATCGTTTTTTTTCTGAACTCACATGAACATCAACCAACGCACAATCTTCTTTTCATTTACAGTTGTGTATGGATTGGTTAAACGGGACACGAGTAGCATTCATTAAATTACACAGAGAATTCCAGCGGTTGGTCTGTATTCAAACGATCATAATGAAAATACATCTCTGTCTTTTCGTCGCAAAGTGCCATCCCATTAGCCCTATTAATATTTATTGCCATTTCCAACCTTGGATGTTAACGGCAATTAGCAAGAGTGTCAACAACCGTCAACAAATACGTTTTATGATCAACCCGTCAACGTCCGTAGCCGGTGTTATCACGTGGCATCGGCACCTGTGAGAGTAGTATATATTAACTTAATGTTAGACATCTAACATACGGTGTTTGGTACGACACCAATCAATCATAGAACCCTTTCGTATAATGATCAATCTCTATGCCGCTAATAGCTTACACCACGTCAAAGGTACAATACACCAAACAAAGACGCTATTATGGCACGTAGCCAAACGCATTCAAAACCCATAAACTGGGAAAACCGCCTTTATGAAGCTCGGCTATAACGGGGAAAAGGTGTTTTAAGTGAAGTATAACGCAGTAAATAAGTTGTCTATTTAATTTCATCTCAGTAAACCTTAAAACGAAATCCAATGACGAGGAATACGCCGCGTGAAAAAAATTGGGATAGGGCAAAGCAATTTAAAACAAAAACACTTCTGAACAGCTAAACACAATTGTTGATACATATTAATGAAAGACGATATCTACAGAGTGGGCTTTGTATGACGTCTGACTCCAGCAGCACATTATGGAGAGAGTGAATACACCATACAAGACAAACTTAAATACTATAAATTAGTTTTTTCCACGACTTGTAAGTTTAAATATATCTTTGATTAATGTTAACTGAATATACTTCGAGCGTTTTATGACACTAGAATTTTCTGAATTGATGATATTCCATATAATTGTCACAGGAAATGCTTTCTGATGTTGGTGACATACCGTATAGGTGTCACACAAAATGCTTTCTGATGTTGGTGACATACCGTATAGGTGTCACACAAAATGCTTTCTGATGTTGGTGACATACCGTATAGGTGTCACACAAAATGCTTTCTGATGTTGGTGACATACCGTATAGGTGTCACACAAAATGCTTTCTGATGTTGGTGACATACCGTATAGGTGTCACACAAAATGCTTTCTGATGTTGGTGACATACCGTATAGGTGTCACACAAAGTGCTTTCTGATGTTGGTGACATACCGTATAGGTGTCACACAAAATGCTTTCTGATGTTGGTGACATACCGTATAGGTGTCACACAAAATGCTTTCTGATGTTGGTGACATACCGTATAGGTGTCACACAAAATGCTTTCTGATGTTGGTGACATACCGTATAGGTGTCACACAAAATGCTTTCTGATGTTGGTGACATACCGTATAGGTGTCACACAAAATGCTTTCTGATGTTGGTGACATACCGTATAGGTGTCACACAAAGTGCTTTCTGATGTTGGTGACATACCGTATAGGTGTCACACACAATGCTTTCTGATGTTGGTGACATACCGTATAGGTGTCACACAAAATGCTTTCTGATGTTGGTGACATACCGTATAGGTGTCACACAAAATGCTTTCTGATGTTGGTGACATACCGTATAGGTGTCACACAAAATGCTTTCTGATGTTGGTGACATACCGTATAGGTGTCACACAAAATGCTTTCTGATGTTGGTGACATACCGTATAGGTGTCACACAAAATGTTTTCTGATGTTGGTGACATACCGTATAGGTGTCACACAAAATGCTCACTGATGTTGGTGACATACCGTATAGGTGTCACACAAAATGCTTACTGATGTTGGTGACATACCGTATAGGTGTCACACAAAATGCTTTCTGATGTTGGTGACATACCGTATAGGTGTCACACAAAATGCTTTCTGATGTTGGTGACATACCGTATAGGTGTCACACAAAATGCTTTCTGATGTTGGTGACATACCGTATAGGTGTCACACAAAATGCTTTCTGATGTTGGTGACATACCGTATAGGTGTCACACAAAATGCTTTCTTGCTTTGGTCTGCCCGATTATAAAATATCATATCAATGTTTACAAGAAGTGTGATAATAGAATACAGAAATATTTATTAAAAAAAACTTTGATCCCGTCATTAGATGAACTAACGAATAATTCCTATTAGTGTCGTTTTACAAATTTACATCAATGTTATTGTAAACGTAATTATACTATTTCTGAAAGCATTAATAACATAACAGGTGCTATATCTGAATTAAGTAAACAGGAATGATTTACTTGGATAAACAAAATTGATTAGTAAGGCTAAGTGCTCGAGGGTTTGTTTATAGCTTCGATTCTGTTCACACTTGGAACACACGATCATGGGGGGGGGAGTTACTAGGGTAAGATTCCCATAAACACAGGTATATATAGCTATATATATATAGATAGATAGAGAGAGAGAGAGAGAGAGAGAGAGAGAGCTTAGGTATTGGCTAACTTATGGTGAATTAGGGGAGAAATATTACTATCTATTAGCCAAATTGTGTATGGTGTTTGTGAGGGAGTTCTCTATAAAGTGTGTTCTGTTTAGTATCAAGTGAGTGAACGAGTGTTGTTTGATTAGGTCGCCTCATACAATATGCAGCAGGTTACATCTGTCAATAATCACCCCCCCCCCAGAACCACCAATATGTCTAATGTGTAATATATAATGTATCTAATCTGTAATGTAGACTATATAATGTGTTATAAATTGTCATTTTTGTAATCTGTAATGTGCGTAGTCTGCATTATTTTTAATCTTTGTCATCTGTAATATAGATTATATGACGTGTATAATTTGTAATTTATGTAATCTGTAATGTGTGTAATCTGTAAAATTTATAATGTATGTAATCTATAATGCAGACTCTATAATGTGTATAATCTATCATTTATGTAATAAGTAATGTGTGTAATCTGTGTAATTTGTAATGTATGTAGTATGTAATGTAGATTATATAATGCGTATAATCTGTAATGTAATGTGTAAACTTTATAATATGTGTAATCTGTAATGTATGTAATGCGCGTAATTTCCAATATGTACAATCTAGCATATATCCCTGATTGGACATCTGCGTATGGGTATTTGACATGTTGTATGTGTGACTGCATTCTAATGAACTAAATTCTAAATGATGACTAATACGTTTTTATATCTTAAAACGACACAAACAAAAACAAACCTTTAAGAAAAAGCCAAACAACCAACCGCCCACCAGTCGTCCGACTAGTCATATACACGTGTATGCATATCCTTACATATGTCCGTACACGCACACAAATACAGACGAACAAACGGATAGACAGACATAGTACAAAGTTCAATCAAGTGACACTCACCCGTTATCGAACTTCCATTTCTGGCATCAACTGGTCGTAGACTTAACATCGTACAATCGGCCATCGCTAACAGTACACTCAGTACATATCCAAGCAATCCTAGCCTCCATGTTGACGTTGTAAAGTCGTGATTTATACATCGACTCTTATTCCCGAACAATATGTATCGGTCAATCACGGGATTTTCGGCTGCTGTTACTTCCTCGACTTCCTCCAAACTAATTGGCGCCATTATCTTCCCGATGAATGGCTCGTTTTCGACGCACACCTTCATATACTCTAGTCGGTGGCCAAAGGCGAAGCGCACCAGATTTCACTCCATTAAACCGGCGCGTCCGTAATAGCGCGTATAAAACCAAATTCTGTGCCGGTGGAATTGGCGTTCCATGCAGAAAGTCCGAATGACTTTGAAAACTTGACACATCCTGCTCCGTGCCTACCTCAGTGGTCAGTGATCAGAGAGAGAGAGAGCGAGAGAGAGAGAGAGAGAGAGAGAGAGAGACCTGCCATCTGGTCAAACATTGGCCAAGCCATCAGGCGGTGCTGGACATTGTCTAACAAATTGCCATTACCGAGTGGACAGGCCGTGCACTATTGATGTCTTTGCCTGGACGATCGTGAT
Source organism: Paralvinella palmiformis (assembly GCA_025642065.1). Taxonomy (NCBI): domain Eukaryota; kingdom Metazoa; phylum Annelida; class Polychaeta; order Terebellida; family Alvinellidae; genus Paralvinella; species Paralvinella palmiformis. The sequence goes on along the minus strand of JAODUP010000335.1, from coordinate 142,619 downwards.
AGGGGCTTGACCGGTTCATGTGGGCGTTGTGTTTTAGCTGTCACAAAAGCGGCTTTTGCCAAACGCCAGTTTTTAGCTCAAATGCAGCGCACGCGTCATATAATCCGTGTGTGTGTGTGTGTGTGTCCAGAATGGCGACTCGCTCCATCGTTAATTATTCATCAATGGCTCGAGCTCTAACCTGAGCGTTTGTGTACTGGATCATTAACCAATTCTGGGATTGCTTCCGTCGATTTGGGCGCCTCTTCGATCTGACTGGTAGCGCGTTGGATCACAGATGACTATCACCCGATTTCGAATCTCGGCGTGGGCATATCTGAAGGGTGTTTCACCTTTGAGTTCGCTTCATTGCCTTTGGACGTCTCGCCCATCCCCGTGTTGTAATGTAATCATCATCTCGTAAAAGCTCTAAGGCGTTGGAGAATTAAAATCGTTGTTGGCGAATTCGCTGCTTTTTCCGGTGCTGTACTGATATGGCTGTTGTAAATTGTATCCGTTTATTGCTGCTGATTGTTGTTTTATTTGTTGCTGTCTTGCTGTTGCTGCTGGTGTTGTTGTCCTTCTTCTTACTTGGGTTAATGTTGTTGTTGCTGCTGGTGTTACTGTTGTTGTTTTTGTTCTTGTTGATGTTGTTATTGCTGCTGCTGTTGCTGTTGTTGTTAATGCTGCTGTTATTGTTGCTGATTTAGTTATTGATGTTGCTGGTGTTGTTGTTGCTGTTGATACTTTGTTGTTGTTGTTGTTGTTGTTCCTGATGTTACTGTTGTTATTTTTGTTATTCCTGTTGTCGTTGCTGCTGCTGCTGTTACCATTGTTGTTGCTGCTATTGTTGTTGTTGCTGGCTGCTGTTGTTTTTGCTAAGTGTTGCTGCTGCTGTTGTTGTTGCTGCTGGTGTTAGTGCTGTTGTTACTGTTTTTTGTTATTGTTGCTGACGTTGTTGTTGCTGCTGCTGCTAGTGCTGCTGTTGCTGTTCTTGTTGTTGCTATTGCTGCTGCTGGTGGTACAGCAGTCAGTTATCCCATGTGACCTAGACATTCTCTACTGTAGCCATCAGAAGCCGTGGTCAATGGTCGATAAATGGACACCTGCATGGCGAGCAGGCGTCTAATGGGCTAGGAGAGCCTGGTTAATTCTCTGATTTATCACATAATGGAGATCGATTAATCCGGTGATTGATAGATGGCGTTGGCGGATATCAATCCTTGTCAGAAAATTACTTCAGACCTTCGCTGGTCATGGATCCGAATACTGGCCGACTGAGTAGAAAGAGCTTTGGCGCTTTTGTGAATAATTAATAATAATTGGCTTCTGGCTGATTGCGACTGGCCGGTTTATCGGTTGGCTGATAGGCGGGGTTGACCGGCTGATTGGTAAGTTGGTCTGCCGACAAGTTGGATGGTTGAATGCATTGAGATGAATGTTGTTGTTGTGGACAGGGGGCGGGGGGGGGGGGGGGTGATTTGTTAGTTGGTTCGGTGGTTGGCTCATTTGGCTGTTATTTTAGCTGATTGGTTATAATAATAATATAATAACATGTGGCATTTATATAGCGCCCTATTGAGCTAGATAGCTGATCTGAGCCGCTTTACTGTATTATTATCCCTGATACGGGCCTGCTCCAATCCAGCATACGTTTCAACCCCCAAGGGGGCATACAACGCACGCTGCCCGTATAGGCGCGCAGCGTTATTCAAACGCATACCCATCGCGTCCTGCCAGGTTCTCGTGTTTATGGATGACTGAACCAGTCGCCACGTGACAGCACTGCAGCTCCGGAACCTCGAACCAGCGACCCTTCGGTTCGCGAGTCCTACGCTCTAACTTTCTGTGCCTCACTGGTTGTCCGGTTGCCAGGTTATTGACCGGTTAGCTGGTTTGGTTGGTTGTCTGGTTGGCTATATGACATTACCATCACATTTAGTTGCTGTTTGATGCGATAATCAAGCGACTATTTTAAGTAAACGATATTTTGCGTCGATTTAAAAAGCCATATTCAGCCAAAAACATCAGACTCCTCCATATGGTATCTGGAAGGAAAAAAGAAAACAGTAACATCATGACTTGATAATATATATATATATATATATATATATATATGTGTGTGTGTGTGTGTGTGTGTGTGTGTGTGTGTGTGTGTGTGTCAGCGCGCGCGCCTTGTGTGTTTTGTACTTATGAGTGTGCGATTGAGCGTATTTGTGTGTGAACGCGTGTGAATTAACATTCCGCTGCTGTATGTAAATGTTGTGTCCTCAGAAAAGTTGAAGTATACCCCAAGCACTTAACAATGTACTCCCTTGTTGTGATAATGACCCTTATATATTGTACACAATTAAAGGATATCTCACGCTTGACCTTCACCTTTCACAGACAAGCTGGCACAGACAGCCAAATAATGACAGCATGAAATCGGCCGAACTGATGCCGAACAAGAAATCAATTTATAAATATGTTTGTACATAAACAGCTTTAATATACTTTTGGTCATAGTACAATCATTATTTTCCCAAAATCACTGATGCACGGAAATTAACCTTAATTCAAACTGATGACCAATAATCAGTTTGTTGATGTTGTAGTTGTTATTATTATTGTTGTTTTATTGAGTTATCGGATTTTCCAGTCAAAAATCGAAATAAAGACTAACAAGCTTAGATTCAGATAAACAAAGTAAGCATATATATATATATATATATATATATATATATATATATTCTGATGCATTTTATAAATGCAATTTACCATCCTTTACGCCTATTCTATATGACCCACTTTTGTTCTATCAATAAATCAATGAACCGGCAGATAAATATATAAATAAGGAAATATACCTCGCGAATTGCTTCGACCCTACAATTAATTCATTCACGAGAAATCCTAATGCATTTCTACTAAGGAAACCTATGCCTGAGATGGAAATTTAATCACTGGCTCACTGTACGCATCGCAGCTGGCCCAGATCCCAAACACCTCCACCTTAATATAATATTAATGACGAAGCCAATCTTGTTCGTAAACGCCATTAAACTACGGTGTTCGATCAACGGACGATCGATTAGTGTTTCACCTTCCTACAGTAAGAAATCCCTTTCCGCTGCCTCAAGTCTAACACGCACGTACGCACGGCCTTGCCAACCCCATCCTGCTTGTTATGCAAATCCTAGATCACAATAAGGCACGCTTTATCCGGGTAATGTTGTTTCGGAGATATCGCTCAAGTTCTCGCCGCGCTGAATACGGAACGACCGTGACTTGTGACCTACGCGTGCCCATCGTTTCCGTTGCCATGGTTCTGATGTGAACTGATCTCATTCGTTATTATTCTCCATAATCGTGTTGTTAGGGAAATATATAAGCCAAGGATGTATAAGGCGAGCGATATTCAGACACGGAAATTACTGGCTAAATCCTTCGACATAATTTGGACGAACTAACACAATAGAGTCATTAATGGAACTGTTATGGAAATGTATACAGTAACAGAGCAAACCGGGTTAATAATTCTTGTTGTTGTTGTAGCTGAACAAACCACTCACTCATTCACTATACATATTAATAAGTTTGGCCTTTTATTTGTGCCAAATAAGAAATTCCAGAAATATGACTTTTTGTTTGTTGACATTCGAAATGTTTGTAACTAATATGGCCTTTTACCGGCATTTAATGCGTTTAATTTGCTCGTACAGACAATACCATAAATCCCAGTCTAGTTAGGATTGGTCAGTGTAAGAATAACCCCCCCCCCCTCCCCCCCGATCATTATTAGATGTGCATCTTCGGAGCCAGATCTTAGACATCTTCCGGGAAAATCAGCAGCGCAGTGGACGAGAAACGGAGATAATTAATGGATGACAACACCTACGTCGCTCCAGTAGACGCATACCACGGTAATACAATTACGACATTTTGTTGTGTTCTCCGGGATGACGAGGAAAAATGGGGTTTATTTTTGTCACGTGATCACATACGGCCGCCGGGTTAGCTGTCTATTACCCGTAATGGAAGGTCAGAGATTACACGTGATAGGACTAATATAGAACAAGACGTCCTCGGTGACGGACGTCCTCGTTGTCGCCACAGTATAGAGCGGACTTAGTTTCATTTTACATTTGTCTGGCGTTTTGTATTCAATGTTTATTTGCTGTAACCGCGGGAATCAGATGTCGCGTTAACATTTATCCAAACGTATTTGTCATAACTTAAGGCTGAATAGACGGACCTGCAATTTTAAGTATTCCGTGGCCAGTTATTAAAATGGATTTAACATATCAACGATTTGATCACCTCATACGCCACGTTATTGTTTTGTTTTAAAAAAAACAGTCTCCTTTTCTTTTCCGATTTATGCTTGAAATAGTTTATTATGTACGTCAGAGTGGATGCACAAAAGCCTTAAATCTTGTTGCCTTACGTCCATATTTGTACACATCGTAGGCTATAAGGGCGGAGTAATTTACGGAAGCAACGAGATGAGATGAAACATCCTTCATATTTAGGCCAATCTGGATTTGAATCCCTGGGAGAGAAGTTCAGTTCAGTTCAGTCTCCATCACCTCATCCGAAAAGTCTCAAACAAGACAAATTATCGGGGTTTGTGGCTCATCAGAACTTTCCCTCGCGCTTTGATCAACAAATGAATCTAACCCTTCAATCAAAAAGACAGAAGAACCATAATATAAAATAATCTGTAAAATAATATGACATTAATTATTACACACGGAAAATATAAGCATGAATGAAAAAATCCATTAAAATTCATTGTTTATATGTTTGAGCTAAGGAAATATTTTTAACCTGATAACTGAGTGATATTACCTGGAACTTTGTTTAATATTTATCTATCGAATACAATAATTAATTAATAGAGCTCTGCAATATTGAACAGACCAGCGGGTCTGAGGATGTTAGTGTACTGGATATTAGTGTACAGACATTAGTGTACGAACGTTAGTGTACATAGATGTTTAAGTACCGGATTTTAGTGTACGTGGGCGTTAGTGTATCAGACATTAGTGTGCATTGAAAATATTTCTAAATACAAATCACACTAAGGACTATTGATGTATTATGAACACATCGCGTAATAATATCGTAAAAGTTATTGACATATTTTGCAGTTCTAGGACACTGAATGGCCTAAATTGTGCCGATGTGTCGTTGAACAACATTCATCCATCCATTGACATACTTCGCAGAGGTTGGAAAGTTGCTCTTGGAATTGTAATTAATATTTCTAATATGGTAATTAACTAATTGTCTAAAATTAAATATTAATATAATACACTGCTCGAATTGATCTACTAAAGAAGTAATAAACAGTAGTTTATAGTCTTAATATCCCTGTTATTATCTTTTTGGGGCTGATGGATGAGTTAATTAAACACATTTCGACATTTCTGTCTGGAAATGCGTACAATTTGTGATTTTATCATTTTAGTAAATATTTTATTTATATTGTTTTAAATAGTTTTAACTGTCTGAGTTATAATATCTTTACAGTATTTTTTAAATAGTTTTAATATGTTGTACAGTAACGTTCATCTTTTTTGTGCACTAACATCTATGTACACTAACTTCGGTGCACTAATATCTAGTACACTAACTTCTGTGCACTAATATCTAGTACACTAACTTTGGTGCACTAATATCTAGTACACTAACGTTCACCTTTTTGGTGCACTAAAATCCAGTACACAAATGCCAGGTACACTAACATATATATGCACACTAACGTCCGTACACTAACGTCCGTATACTAACGTCGATTACGGTAACACCCCTATGCCGATCAGCCTACTAATCTATTTCTTGTCACCATTTTCGAAAACTGAAGTTGATAATTTATATTTGCACAAAATATTATTTATCAGATCAAATTCTAACCACTAGCTATCATATTTCCATTAAAATGTTCCCTAAATCATTAATTTCCTAACTTTTACGAGCCATTGCTAGTGTGTACTACACTCGCTAGTGATTATCGTGTGACGTTATGTTTGCCAAACATCACATAGTGCCACAACTTTGTTTACGAGCGTCTTGACCAGTTGACAGACAAAATGTCAGATTCCGACGAATGTTTTGACATTTTCAGGGATATCAAGCCCTACAACTTTGAACCACTCGCGAAAAAGGGTCACAGACAGTATTAACTGTGAAGAATTAGCTGCAGCAAATGCAGACGTGTATCTAGAGCAGCCATCTGTGACGTCAACACCCGGTCCCCGTCCACAACGAGTTAGATTGGTGTGTATTTGTTTGTGTTGGTATAAGCTTAATTAATAAGTCAACACACTGGGCCTGAATGCGAATATTTCCCTCTGCCTATGACATAACGTCATTTAAATTAAAATGTTATTTGTCGGTACATGGGAGCCCGGTGGATGCATGGGGCTCTGCCATGTGTGGCCTATATAGGAATGTGCCACCCTCAGTGGAACACCTACTATTTAAACAGTTTAGTAGTGTCTACAATACACAGCCATAAGAAGTTTTGAGTAGCCCAAAGTAAATGTTAATTGTTTTTGCGAATAAATAAAATTTTATTTATTCAAAAATGCATGAACTGGTGAATGTCCAATAGTTTGCCCCCAGGATTACCCTATTATCGGCCATCCATGCCCGTTTTCTATTCAGCTTCTCCATCAAACTGCTGATTCGTTTGGACTTAGCATGACCCGATTTGTCGAATATAGTTGGAATGGCATTTTCTGTGAACCTGACACTATTCGTGTCATCCAACAGATCATGCCATAGACGGCGAAATAACGAACATCCGTTTCTCAAAGTGTCTCCCGCAGAGCTTCCTGTGGGAAGTTGGCTTCCACTGCACTCTGTTCATGTTTCGCAGTCAATCACGCAAACGTGTCTTGTTTGGGGGAAATGAGTGCATACTCCATCAACTGGCAGTCCCATTTGTACAATTATATGCGGCACAATACACCATTTTATACGTTTAACAAAGACAACATAGAACGCGTAACACAGCTTAAACAAGGTCACGTAGTGTTTGGCGTTTTTCTTTGTCAAACATAACGTCACATTCCGAATTTTCCGAAGATTCTCGATTAAAGCTGTGGGGTGTGAGATGCTAGTAAAGCACATTTTAAAACTACTGTAAGTTTATTTCTATGAAAAATTAAATATATCTCTGACTGAAATTGATTTTAATAAATACTGACATTTTGACTAAATTGGGAAACCTTTTCCTGTGACCTTTAAAAGATAACTCTACATCCAGGCGCGGGGGACTTCACAATACATAGGCTTTAATATCGGCTAACATCGTATAATGTCTGATTCAAAGGTAAAGCGTGTCTTCTAAATGATTTTCTTTATGGTGGGAAGGTCTAAAATCCACAAAACAATCAGATTAGAAAAATATAAATGTATACTATAATTGTAGTACCCACTGCTTATCTGAATACAAACAAACGGGCTTAAGCGCAAAATCTTTACCGTTCATATATTGTACAGGGGCGGATCCATACCATGATTCAAGTTGCTCTGAGGAAAGACACTCCTAGTTTAATTCTTTAAGATGGTTTTAGATTCAGCAAAACACTTACTGGCCGGCAGTTGTCTGCAGAGAAACGGTTCTGCTCCTGTTGCAGTAAGATATCAATAAAAGAAATGCCAATTGATCTCTCGTAATAAAGAAGACGTGTGTCAGCAGGTACATTCTACCTATTACACTGAACCCTTGGAACCCTTCGCATTTCCTCTTAATTACTAAATATATGAAGCCAGCTGTTTTGTTTCGTCGTACCATCTCTGGAATTCTACACCAATATCATCCCTCAAACATTGAATCTCCGATTTGATATTGTCAATCGTTGTGTATGACCCAAAGAAGGCAGTATCTCTTCTTTGTAGTTTAGCTGAAAAACCTTTCAAATAATCCAAACTATTCTTCAATACAGTGACGCCAACAATAACCCCAAAACTACTTTTCAAACCATGATCCGTACTCTTGGTATCGCTATCCCAATTCCAACGACTTTCATTAAACTCTGGATAAACATGTAGATTAACCATAGCATAAAAGCAAGTGACCATGTGTTCATAAAGCTCATCAAATGTTTCTAAACACTAATGTGTTTCACAGTCTTGCACAAACCTTTAAGTTTCTCGTGGCGAGTATTGGGGCAACACTGTTTGAGTGCAAGCTCCAGGAATTTCTGTCTTCTTGGGAGAATTTAAAAAAATGTACCTACTAAATTAGTTATTATTTAACAGACAAATAACAAAGTAACATATTATAAAATGAAGTATTATTTCGATTTGTCTGATAAATAACAATGCCATCAGACAAACATTACACAATACTCGATGTGTGGGTATTTAAGAATGACAAATTCGCAGTACTGTTACTACTAGAAGTTATTATGTCGTCAAATAGTATATTGCATTTAAAAAAGATGGAGGATCCCTATTAGAGGTGGGGAGATCATGCACCCCCCCCCCCTCCTCCCGTGGATGCGCCAATAAATGCTGAGAAGAATTTGAGTTATTACTTACGAATGGTCTTAACGATGGTAATTCTGCTACTATTGTTGTTATTATAGTTGTTGGTGGTGTCTGCTGTGGTGTCTGCTGTTCCCACCACTACCACCACCACCTACCGCGCGCAGAACAGCAGAAAATGTCATTTGTCCGACTTAAATATATATAGTCAGGTGATGCTAATTTTGATCAGCGTTTTATTTGTCCCGAGTTTGGCATCATTTGAATATATATATATATATATTATATATATATATATATATATATATATATATATTTACTCATCATTCTCTGCTTTGCCTAAATATTACTTATCAGCGCATACATGTCGATCTAGGTTAGCTATATTCTACTTATTTCTTGACTAACTTACTGATTATTAACGTCTGACATGATATAGATTCGTCCATCCTGTCCAGTGTCTGTCCTGGATCTGGCTTTAAATGTGTTGATCGCTGAAACAAGAATGATCTCTTTTAGTGGATGATTCCACAGTTATCCACTACTCTGTTGACAGATTGGTAAATGAGCTCTACGGTATCTATTTTCGAGTTGACGACCATCTCCACAGGTTTCTCTGTCCCTAGCAAATGGTAGCGTCGTGTATCCTTTATCCGTACACCTGTGTTCCCATAAGAATGGCGAACATTGTGGACTCCTGTCACTTCCACTCGACAGTGTTTAGCAAGCTTGCTGTTTATACTATTTGGCGGAAGCTTTGCGTTATTGAAATGGGGGAAATGAATGCCATTTTTTATTTGATGGACACGAGCGCGTACACGCGCACGCACGTACGCGCGCTCGCACACACACGCATAAAATTATATTTCTTAATCAGCCACACGGATCGCGGATCTGTTTAACAAAACTCAGTTATGCTGACCCGTCCTATTGTAATTATACTACCAGCTAATAAGAAACACTGCCTGTCTTCACTTCCAAGTTCTTCATATTAATAATATAAATATGTTTTTATTTTATTTGAGAACCAATGGTACATTAACAGCTATGAAGATCGATATCGGAGCATTTGCATTAAAAACTGATAAGCAGATCACAACATTCCAGGTATAAACAATTCGTTTTCCAGTTCAATTTGTTACTGATAACTAGGCCTACAATAATATATGTCGTATCTTCGTATCTGGTTTATAACCGATATACGGATACAGTGTGCATCTTGCAATGAAATACTAGGTTTTGAAGTAAGTTAGGAATGTCCTCTCAATTAAGACACAGTAACATCAAAACACGTTCCAGTGCAGCAAACATTCTATAAAAAATACCAATAAGTTAACGTAAGTTTAGATGTATTCATGAGTAACCCAGTAATTTAAATTTAAAGCTCTGTTCCTATACGGCTAGTGCCCGCGCAACACAACATTATTTCCTAGTATGGGTATCTCTCAAATAACAAGGATGTATATTCTTGCTTCATTAACGTATTTTCAGAATCTTCATGCCAGAATCACAAATGGAGTTTAATTAAACCATATGGTTTGTTTTCATATTTTAGATCATATTATGCATGGTTACGCAACATTATGTGGTATATTAATAATGATGATGATGATGATGATGATAATAATAATAATAATAATACTAATAATAATAATGGCGGAAATGGCAGTTATTTTAAGTGGCTTAGCTAACTCAACTGAGGGAGACGAATATGGTTTGTAATTTAGTGCTTCACCACGGGGACTAATCCCCCCAAACTGAATTTACTATAGATGGCATATTCGGCAAAGAAAACCTTGCCAGTTGAATAGTTGGATGAAAAACTCCTCCTACTCTAGTGCTACGACCAGGATTCGAACCTCCGACCTCCCGCACAGCACGACCACGATTTTCATTTCTGTAGATCTCTGCATTAATTAAAATAGTGAACCTGGTTAAAATTTAGTATCTAAAATATCAGAATATAAATATAGTACATTTTTCAGCCTAATTTAGAATGCTTCTTAATTTATAACCATTTATATTCCATACTGTAATATAGTGATTTGGCGTCAGCACATAAAGCAGCTTCTATTATGGTAGTGGTTTAATGATGATTCTCGTCATGCAGTAACCACACTAGAAATACATGTTTATAAATTCACGTAAACCTCTATATCTCGAGCACAATCATATCATACAATGAAAAAGAGGTCGTAATGTTGATGGCTTACTAGAAACCCGAGTGTTAAAACAAAAAAGAACTCTGCAATACATATAAATGCATATTAGCACATGTATATTGTTAATTATTTACATATCACAAACAAAATAAAGGAAACGATTACAGACCTTTATATCTTATCCAATATGGTTTAGTTATGAAACCACAATCGATTATTCTTTACAAGAACTTTCTGGCTTCAAAACCAGAAATTCAAACGTACGTTACAAATCTAAATTAATATTAATACATCATGGATTTATATGAAGCAGTAAAACATACAACATTCTTATCAGAATATTTCCAGTGAACAATACAACTCAATACAACATTTACAACAATATTTCTCACTCAAGAATATACTCCCCGGGATTATAGAAAACCATTGAACATTGAACACATACAGATGGCCCACTGTGTTTAAAGGTAACAAGAAAGGGATAATTTAATTGTTCCCCTGAAACAATATGAAAACGTAACGCGGAAGTCGATAAACACATTCAGAACTATAGGGATATTGCAGACATTTCAATAATTAAATACAATGTAGTATAACAAGTTCTGAAATTAGTTTTTGGTGGGAATATACATAATAGAATAAAATAGACTGGTTAATGCAACATAAACTGAACAAATATCATATTTTGCAAGTAATGCAAAAATATAATGATGGGGGTGTGAACACGTGTGGTGACTTCAGTGACCGAACTAAAACTGAGGAAGGATGACTGGTATGTCGATTAGCGACAACCTCACTGGATAATCACGTGACATACTAATTTTCCAGAATGTCAACACATGTTACAATAATTTGTTCATTAAATAACAACTACTTGCTGAAATATAAACTCTATGTTACATGAAAGATTCCAAAATATTGCCACTAGTCTACTCAGTAGGTGGCAGCACAAGTTAACAAAGTGGTTTATTAATATTAGTGTCTGTTTTAGGCAGGAGTTCGTCATTCCACTTTACGAAGTTAGATTTCTGTAAGTGCGAAAAGTATTTCCTACATAAGATCTTACATTATTATAAGAACAAATGCTAATTTCCATTCATTATTACATGTTCGTTGCGCGAGATAATTTACTTGGACTGGTCTACTCAGACTAGACTTAGACTACTCACTACTTTACTGCAGTACTGGTAATAACTTATTACCAGTACTGCAGTGGTGAGTAGACCATAACTTATTAAATAAGTTAAGACCTAAGCCTAATGTCCAGACTAGATCTAGATATCTAGATGTAGACTTTAGATCTAAACTATTTAGACCATTGCCTACATCACTCATCATACATGGTTGATGGTAGTGGTACTCGATCTAGTAATCATGATAATGGACCAACTCAACTGGTAGACTAGGCTAGTACTGCCAAGTTCAAGTTGGAGGTGTCAGCTTGAAATAAACTTTACATGGTCGACAGGTACTGAATCATGAATGAACCTAGTTTGATCTTCGTCTAACTCATTTTCTCCTGTGGCTTTGACTTTGTGCATTGAAACGAGAATTGATTTGATTGTTTCGTGACCTTAAATCTTTGACCATGAAGCAGGTCTAACACATACTTAGGTAGATACTGGACGTAACGGTCGTAGGTTGTTAGTTCTGTTTGTCCATATCCGATTTTGAGCAGAAATTTAGGGCTGTTTATTCATAATTGTCTTTGTGACACAATCTCAGAGCTGCCTCATAATTAAAAATCAGATCCTGATCCCTCCAGTGTTTATCTAGTCTCCTCTCAAAAGATTTTATACTAGGAGCCTCCACTACTCAGCCGGGTCTTGTTATGGTTTCTTGGCAGCTTATAGGTATGCCCTCTTGTTTGATAGAAATACTCTTTGGCTGTAACTACAGCTGGCATCATATGCCCCAGAAACCATCTTAAACATCTCGATCATATCGCCTCTTAGCGCGTCTATACACCAAAGTTGGTAGATTAAATTTTTCCAGTCTGTCTTGGTAATTTAAATCTCTTAGACCTGGAACCAACTTGGTTGCCCGCCTCTGACTATTCTCCAAGGTTATTATGTCCTTCTTGGCATCCACACTGAGTTGGCATATTCTAGATGTGGTCTGACTATTGCTTTGTACAATCTTGTGAAAATTTCTGTATCCAGGTATACAAAAGATCTCCTCATTAACCCCATCATCTGATTTGCCTTACTAAATGTTTCCATTATATGGTGTTCAAAACTAAGATTACAGTCCACTGTGACTTTCAAGTCTTTTTCCTTTTCTACCTGATGTGATCTGTGTATGTATTATTCCCAACCTGTTATCTCATAGTATATTTTTTCTGGTCCTGTTTCTTCTTTCTTGAGATGGTCATCACCTTGTATTTGTCTGGGTGGAATCGCAAAAGTCATTTATTTGACCACCCTTGTAAATTATTTAGATCCTTTTGTAGAGTTTGTAGCGTATCTATAGGTGCTTCTTCTGTGCTCTCCTCTGCGTTGTACACTATCATGTTGCTTTTTCTTGTTTACTCATCTCTCATATCTATAATGTTTTTTTCTATGTTTATATCACCTTGTGCTGGATTTTCCAGTTGTCCCTGCTGAATGTTATCTATTTTCCCATCTAGAGCTTCAAGTGATTTCTGTAGGGTGTCTGTTCTCGCCCTTTGCCTTGTGTCCAAATCATCCATTGCTACTTTCAAGTCGCCGAATTAATTTGTTAGAAGTTCTTTATTATAGTTTCACCCAGCTTCTCCACTTTGTCATCAATTAGTTTAATCTTCTTGTCAATGCCTCTGTAGTTTTGTTCATCATATGCAATATGTTGGTTACACCCCTGTTACACGATTTGCAATACCAGTGTATCTGTTGGATTGTATTTTTATCAAAAAAATCATAAACCTCTATGGGGACATTTTGACAGGTATCTCTTATGTGATACCAGTCCTGGCATATATCACATGTTAGTGCCTTATCTGTGTTGATAACTACGTCATTTTGGCTGGAGCTTATCTAGGGTATTTTCCTTATCTACTAGCTGTTTACTGCCCTTAGTAACATATCGTGTTCTCTTACCGTGAACTGTCGACATTGTTGTTTATCCATCTGTATTGTTGTTATAGTTCCTTATAGTTATAGGTTTATAGAGAACTACCGGTAGCTAATAACTGGAAAATAACTCCGCCTTTTCTATGACGTCACTGGTAACCACAGTCCACACTCGTTTTTTGGTACTGTATTTGTTTTCTAAGTTATTTATTTAGATATTAATACCTTATAAAGATGCAGCTTTTTGTTTACCCTTCTTTATTGTTGTTGTATTTTCTCTTCCTGATATAGTTATAGAGAATCTAGCTGACAGCTGGAAAATAATTCGGTGTCTATGGTGTCATATGCCTTAATATGGTAACCACAGACTCTTTCTTTGGTACTGTATTTGTTCTAAGTTATTTATTTAGACATGATGATATTGCATATTTAATAAAGCGCCCTTACTAGCAGGAGCCATTCAAAGGTGGTGTACAAATAATATGTAATATAATAATACCCCAAGTAATATGTCTGTAAAAAAAACCTGTAAGTGATTTAAAAGAAAATAATTATTGATCTGTGAAAGCGACCTTGAACAGGTGTGTTTTTAGAACAGATTATAAATTTTCAAGAGACGATACATTTCTAATATCTGCTGGCAACCTATTCTACAAGTGTGGGCTGCAACACTAAATGCACAATCACCATATGACTTGAGCCGAGACACTGGCACCTGTAATAGTATCTGACTGGATGACCGGAGTTTTTGGGAGGACTTTCTAATGGACACCAGTTCACATCAGTACCTTCCAGATGCCACTATTTGGTGTCAAACCAATCTATAATCATTCCTGCATAATTTTGTTGGGAAATTAGGTAGATCCATATATAAATTCTGTTAATTTCTTTAATTATGTGAAAGCTCTTGAGATCTGTCACTTGCATGAATTATGTCAAATGACATTATAAACATTTATTTCCACTAACAATTTTGTTTGGGTAACTTGGGTATTTTTTCTTCAGTTACTTTGGACATGGACTGATGTAACTTAGCCATTACCAGCAGCAAATCCAGTTAATTAAACTCCAGTCCAGGCCTAGTAAATATGTAGTAAAACTGCTAACTGAAAACATTCAGATGCTCAATAATATTTTAAAAGAAGAGTGATACTGTACTGACCCATTTTGCAACCGTACCACAAGCCTTGTGGTTGTAAGATGGGCAGCCCATTTCACAACCACTTAATTCAGCACAGCATTGGCATGATCAAATTATGTTGAATTGGTCTGCTTCCTGTTTTGAAATGGGAAGAGGACCGTTTCAACAATTTCAAATAATTTACTGTTTTGAGAATTTATTTGTTCATATATCTCCATATAGAGGTAAATATATTTTATATTAAATTTAATTTGCACAAAAATTTTTCATTTTGCTAGATAATTTACAAACAGCTGCATGACATTTCATTTCCAAATGGTTGCCAAACGGGCAGGCATTCTTAAAACCATACAGGTTGTAAATGGGATGGTCCACTTTCAAAAAAAAACCTGGTTGTCAAGATGGTGCATAACAATACTACCACAAAGGTACTGAAGAACATCTGTCTATGTGCTGTTGGGTAATCCATGGTCGTAGGACTATTCAGGGTGGACTCTGGCTAAGTAAAACAAAAACACAAAATATTTTGGTTTGATTTATTGATAACACATCAGACCTCCACAGAAGTTATGGCTAACACCACTCATCTTTCTGGAATTGATTTTTTCCTGTCAACTCGATCTTGGGAGAGATGATATATGCAGCTGAGTGTGGAGTTCGCCATATAATGATATATCTTCTTCATCCTCTTGACAGGGTGGATCCCATGCTGGTCCTGAAGAATTACACAATCAACATGAACATACTCAACCTGCAGATATTCTTTCAACTTCCAAATAGATGGATTGCCATGTCCCAATGGTCTGGCAAACTTGTTGTTCTAGCCATCACAAACATTGTTTGTACATGGCTGGTTGTCTAAGGTCGCCTGGTGCATGGTCCACTTTGTTAGTGGGGAAAAAGGGTCAAGATCATCTAAATTGTAATAATGGAATGACTCCATTGGGATGTAGAACTCATTTAGCTACATGCTTCTGAGTGTACAGTTGGGCCCCGTTATAACAAAAACTTGGATATAACATGGTCAGACCTTGGACTCTGAATCGTGGAATCCACAACAGAGCATGTTTACGCGAAATGGCATGAAATCCGAAACTGACATACAATATTTTGAGATTATTTGAATGCATTTTCAGTTTGTAATTCACATGTAAAAAAACACAGCCAACGGCCACAACGTACTCACGCATATATTTATTGAGCACAAACTTAATTACACATCACCTTAGCTCAATCAGCCAAACAAACAGCCAAATCACAACCCTCAATTATTGTCTGACTCCACCCATTAAAGTTATGTTCTATAAAATTGTTCAATAAAATATGACGTTTTCATTACAAAAGCAAATACACAAACAAATACATTTTCACAGATGTTTATTTGTGCACATGCACCTACAAATGTTCATTGATTAGTTCATATATTTGCTACCTTCATCTGTTAAACATGCACCATTTCTGGCGGATGAATATAACCAATCCAAGATGGCTGCTACCTTTTGCAGAAACGTTTTATTTCCCACACAAACACTGAGGTAATATTTATGTTTAGGTCAACAAATGATTAAACAATTACTGGGAACAGTTAAGAAAATAAACAGTTGTATGTAATTTTAAAGGAGGGTGCAACACGAGGTGACTCCCTATTATTGCCCCGTCTCGCTTCACAGTCTACCTATAACACAGGAGTGCCCCCCCCCCGATGACTGTGTTATAACGGGGCCCAACTGTATATGGATCCATATAAACATATCTACTAGTAACCTTGTAGCTTAAGTGCCAAACCATGACCATTCCACATACAAATATCAACAATAATTTAAGTGTATATATGCAAAATTGTCTCAAATTGATATCTGGCTGCTCAGTGGCTTCACTTGCTACTAATGCTAGTTACTAGTCCAGCAATGTGTTTACCCACCATAAGTACAGAGCAGGTACATAGAGTTCTCACCCTGAATATAAAAGTGCTTTTTGTTCATGTTTTAACCATCCACAGAATAGTGAGGAATTCGTTTCTTCAAAACATTTAATATTAAGCAGACATAATTAATAACTCTAATGTTTTGTGTCAGAGGGTGTTGTAGAGGGAACAGTTTTGCTCTTGTGAGTTTAACATGTATTTCCTTTTTATTACCACAGTACTTTCTACATAAAGGAAGCAAATATTCCTACTAAGTGCCATCTTTAGGAGGCATGCTTCTGCTAGGATAACAGAATATCCTTTAGCCATAAGAACTGATGCTGGGTATATCAGAACACTTATACATCCAGTACTACTACTAGTAGTATTTCATTTGCTGATCCAGTCATCGTTCCCAGAGACTCACTTTGGCAGCTGTTTTAGAATGGTAGATGATCCTAGGTTGAGCTTCCAAGATCGCTTAAAAGCGAGAACAGCGTCTTGGCAGAAGCAACATCACAGTGGTGCCAGTGTTGGAGAGCTCTCCACAGCCCACACCAGGGGAATGTCGGGTGTTGCTGGGCAAGCAGCGCTATGGCAACAGAGAGCTACACAGCACCAGGCAGCTCAAGAAAGTAATCCGTTTTCTGGTGGCTGGAAGGGGCCAAGTTATGTACAGCTAAAACACGATGACACCTATGGTCGTCCTCCGGAGGGCTCAAAAACAGAATACCGTGGTAAACAGGCTGGTGTACATATCAGTAAGGAGATTGTTGAGTTGTGTAATGTAATACAAGAGCTTGGTACAGAACAGCCGAATGGTACATATGCAGTCACATTTGGCTTTCTTTTTGAGACATACACTAGGATATCGAATAAACTGGTTGGCATGCTGATGAGGGCTAGAAAGCAAGGCCTTGTCCAGTTTGAGGGAGAGATGCTGTTTCAAAGAAGAGATGATGATGTCATTATTTGGCTTTTACAGACGCCGGAAGCTCTGATGGAAGATATAGAAAAGAGGAAGCATCAGCTTCAAGAACATGAAGTTCATAGTGATATGAAAAAGTAACAAATGATAAAGGTAGCCTTTTAGTGCCTTTTAAGTGTTCCCTATGTCATAATACAGTTTATGCTATGCAACAGCTAATGTGCTATGTTATTTATTATGGTAAATAGATATCTGAAGACAAATCTATAACCAAAATATTATTTGTACAATGTTTTTAAGTATTATACAAACAATATACAATGAGCTCTATTATTTCTAGTTTGTGTCACAAATGCATGGGTACTATATTTGTTTTTGCCATTTCTTTGTTTTGTGAACTATTAAGGTGTACCTGTGTTCTTATTTTCTATCCTTGTTTCTACTGCCAGTATTTTTAAGTTAAATTAAGTGTGAAATGAGTTTATAGGGATATATGTGCAATACAGCTATGTATAATTTAAGTCATGATTAGTTTATGTTTAACCTTATAACTGCTTATCGTTGGCTAATTATACAAACTAATTTTTTTAAATTAAATTATAAATAATTTTTTGTTGAAGAGAAATAACTAAAAATTCAAGTTTGTTATTAAAGCGATATAACAAAATTGGAAATCAATAGTTCTAGAGACAACAAAGATGTAATATGTATGTGACATAATTATTAGAGATATATTTTTAGTTCTAACTATATTATGTTGTTTGGGATATATATATATATAAAACTAATGTTTTAAAGTAAATGTTTGTTATATGAATTTTTTTATTTCAGTATTTTCTCATTGTGGAAGTTCCACATTAATTTTGTTATTAAGTTATCTTCATTGTTGTCTTGAAATAATAAATCCAATTTTTCCATCATCAAATTTATTAATATGTTTTCATTGGGTGAAAAAAAGAGCGAAAGATATTTGTTTTGAGTTGTCCTTTATTTCAAAGAAATTCTTCCTTTCCTTTAGTGGTCATCTGATAGCCTTGTTTAGGATCTTATTCAACATAGACTTCACATTTAAATCATACATAAATATGTTGTTAGCATAATGTAACACATTTTAAATATATACTGAAGAGAAGTATTAACTGTTATTTATAAATTGATTAAAAAAATTGCGGTTTTAAGAATGCCATATAGTAAAGAATACTTTCTGGCATTTTGCAAGGAAATTTTACCGCATACAGGTGCTGCGAGTTGGTCCTTGAAAAGAAATGTATTCTTGTGCTAAGGTTTAAATCTTAATTTAATCACACGACATGTCTTTGTTGTACAGTGAAATAAGTCTTCAGAGCAAAAGTAGTAGAAATTAAGAGCATGGGCTCTGTAAAAATGGACAGCTGTCAATGAATGAACAGAAACCATTTTCTTGTTTTAGCTTTTATTAATACAGTCCATACTTCTTTAAACAATACCTTTTACTAAGTCACACTGTGTCGGAAGAACATAACCAGTCTCCTACAACATCTCGCATCACATGTACACTGTAGTTCATGCAGTGTTATCAATTTAGTTTGACTGTCCAGTGTAAGAAAATCATTTTTCATCAAATCGAGCTGCTTCAACCATTTTGCACAGTCATCTTATCTTATCATTATGATACAAATAACAAATCAATGTACAAGGCTAAGAAGGTGGCTAGGGACTAAGACCTCTGTTCTTCCTGAATAGTTTTCGAGTCTTCCCATGGCCGTGGTCCTCTTACATTTTTCCACTGTTCTAAGTTCATTTCTTCTTGAAGTTTCTAGGGGAAAAACAAACATCCATTTAAGACATCAACATCAGCAGGTACATGCAACCAAACAAATGATGTCCCACAATATGATATCCAATTAACAAAAATATATTTACCAATGCTTCATGATTATGGTAACTAAAATAAGAGTCCATGGGGCTTTACTGGGAGTTTCTCATTTTCTGTGGCTGAACTGGATTCTATACAGCCCGACACAAGAAAAGGACTCCCTGAAAAATCATAATTTTGTATAAGGCCAGCATCAGGATAAATATATAGACCTGCTTGATCCACATGCTGGGATGGGTACACTGTAAACATTACAACATACTGTTGGGTAAACTCCAATCTGTGCATCACACCTAATTAAATTGATTGTGTGTGTAAATACAAGGTTACCGGTATATTTTGGTAGGCTGTTCAGTATATAAAATATTTCTTTACTATGCCATCTTAGCCAGGGATGGAGTTTAACCTGGTTAAAAATTGGTTTAGCCCAGCCCAGTGGGTTAAGCTTGGGTTTGGCAAGTTTAACCCAGGTTAAATTGGGTTGTTTTTTTCTTGGGAAAGGCTATATTGGTTCACAAATATATCAATATTAACTTGTATGCATATGACAAGTTAGAATCACATTCATTATTAAGATGACCCCATTACAATAATGCAATAAAAATGTAAATGCATCATCCAAAATAATCCAATATATTATTCTAGTGGTAAAAACAATTAGACATTATTACACTAAACTGATGGTTTGCTTTGTTGGTGGCCCAAGCCAATGAATCTCTCCTGTTACCAAGATCTGGAGATTATTATCTGGCTAACCAAAAATGGCAATGTCTTTTTCTGGTTGATGTACATATATGTATCAAGATATCTGCTAAAATAAATCCCAAGAAACAATAGTTACACATAGTCAATTAAAAGTGTGGCTTCAACACTAGCTGGGATTGGGTAAAATGTTGGGTGTAGAGAGATCAGTCAAGCTTTATTCATGCTGAACACAACCTTTTGTGGTAAGAGCTAGACTGACAAATATTTGAATGCTTATTTAGTGTGTTGTATGTACATTTATTACAACATATTGTTATTTGGGTTTTTATAAATTAATGTTTATGTCTATATATATAAAACAGTTTCTCTATTTTATTTCATAATTTACTGGCCTGAAAATTAGTCTAGACCAATTTAGTCAAAAATGGAAGTTTAACCTAGAGGCAGGTTAAAAATTCCAACCCTGACTTTAACATATTCATACAATGGTGTAAATCTGGTACATCTAGTTCACATTTTTGCTGAGTATTTTGGGAGTAATGTTTACACACACACACACCTCTGTACAATATCCACTAGAAACAAAACCATTATTTACTGATTTAACGCATGTATAACACTATGATTTTTTTTTAGACATCCTAATATTAAAAATTATATATATAATAATGCATATAGTTAATCAGTCATGTGAACATTACTCCACTGAAGAGCATGCCAAAATATTCAATTAACTTAAGTATGTGCTCATCTATATGACTTTGTATTCTCATCTAATTCATAGTAATTGTATTTATATTATCCACAGAGGAAATTGCCTCACACTCTTATTTTTGTTCAGTGGTCAACCATTATTTACCATTGAAATAATTGTACTCAAAATGCTTCGTTTGATACACAATATTCCTGTTTATACCAAAAATTAAGAAAAGAAACAACTGGGTACCAAATATACTTTGTTTTGGAGATTATCTTTTGATCGGCCAACTGTATTAAAAAATCCACAAGATACTTTTACCTTGCAACGCTTGACTGTATTTACCCACACAGTTTATTTAGCCAAAATCATGGTCACGTGATGTAGGATTTTTCTACGCAATGACCAGGCACAGAATGAACAGTGCAGAGAGCATGGAGCTTATTTCGAACATCTTCTGTTGCCTGTTTAGTTATTTTCTGTGGTGGCTGCCCGCTGTCGTGAATGAGGAAGGGCATGCCATCAATAAGTGTCCACTCTCTGCTAACCTGTAATGCTCTCAGAGAAGGTGCACCTTTTGGGAGGGAACCCTTCTTATGATTCCTAATCATGTATTTTAAGGACTCTAGTAGTGTGGTATGCTGTTTCATGGTGACTATGACTGCTGAACAGTCCACTTGGTTCATGGCTATGTTCAGTGCTTGCATGAACTGTCTTTTACAGAGAACCCCCATAAATTACAACTCTGAGGCAGAACCATTACAACATCAAGATTATACTATTATATGACATACCTGGTATTCAGTTTCCAAATCAGTTTTTTCATGCTTCACCTTGACACCTTTCTGCTCAAGGTCAGAAAAGTTAAACTGAAAATAGATAATCATACAGGAGCAACAAACATTTATCTTGTTTACACTGACCTGGATGGTTCCTAAAGAATCTTGTACTACTGACACATCTTATTCTCTAAACGCCAAACGTGCAGTTAAGTTTTATTTATTACTGACAACATTTGTACTCATAGTTGTGGGTAAATTATTCATTTCAATTCCATACCAACCTTTTCTCCTTTCCTGTATTTGTATCTGACACTAGTAAAACTTGACAAGCCATATGAACTTCCAACTAGGATTACCTAAAGGATAATTAGATACTGTAAGCAATATATCCACACACCTCAACTAGATATTAGAATGTAAAAAAGTGCTACACTGAATTTTTCAGGCATTAACATAGGCACAGTTGGACCTCATAGACTATTTAATATCAACAACGATGTAAACAGAGGATGAGGAATTAAAAAAAATTGAAATCCTGGTAAAAAATATGGGCTGATAAAATATGATGCACATTTTATCTGTTGTATATATTTATTAATATGTTTATGCAGAACTTCCATAATAATACCTTTTGCTAGACAGCAGAAATACTAAAACAAAAGTTTTCTAATGTCTATATAAAAGCTAGAAAACTTTATGTGACTACCATTAGCCACAGTTTACGTAACAATTAGTCATTATGGAGAACAGTGTTTTACTTTGGTAAAGGGGAAGAAGGATCTCGGGTTACAAGCTGGCCATCAGTGTGTTATTTCCAGAAGATGGCACTAAGTAGGTGTTACAAGTATGTTGGGTGCTTGGACAGCTCAACCCAAGTGACAACTTGGCCCCGGAAAAAGATATGTAAATTAATATATTCATATTTGTGTATGTATTAAATACATATATATATTAAGAGCTTGGTGGTCGTTTACTTGCAGTGCAAGACTGATATGGAATCAGTGCATGCATAGCTGTGTGAAATGTAGTGGTAATGAATCCAAGCCAAGAGGTGGTAACTTCGACATTTGTAAAAGATATTAAAAAATGTGAAGTGTCTATTTATCTTCATTATTCAGAGACTGTAAATATTATTCAGTCTGCAGCACAAACACAATTACAAAGCAAAAATTTATTTGATGCCATTAAAACAACATGACAAAAATAAAAACACATTTAGCACCCAAACCCAAACACAGTTACATTTGTCAGAATACACACACACTTCTCCTTGTCCAGAAATTAAGATTGCAGCACTGATTACATCGAATATGCTTTTGACAAATGTCGTCAACAATTAACTATAAATCAATTGATATTTACTCTTTCAATCATGCCATTGATTGGCCTACGTTTGATGCTAGCCACCCAAACTGATTTGATGTTGCGCATTATTACAACACACCGTTGTCGTATCATTTATCATTGGGCCGAGCTGTCTCATCAGCAGGGCCGAGCTGTCTCATAAGGGGCCGAGCCATCACTTGGGCTGAGCTGTCTAGCATGCGTATGTGATGATGATTGATGTTTTATGGCCATTTATGTGCATATGGTAGGTTAATGGGCTGAGCGACCTTCCAAAGGTAATGAAGTGAAATTAAAAATGAAACACCCCTTCAGATATGCCCATGCCGAGATTCAAACTCAGGTAGTAATGATATGTGGTCCAACACGCTACCAACTAGACCACTGAGGCGCCCCTCTATGTTGTATGTAAGTTGACTAAGTGACAAATCATTTTATAAATTATCTCCATTGGTTCAGTGCTAATACTGATGAAGCAACTCTCCACTGTAAAATCCATCAACTTGCCATCATACACAGTTACAGATATCAAGGTAATTGGTCATTAGAGTGGCATGGTCTCTGAGCTACAAATTAGGTGTCTACTGGTGTCAAGAGATTTAACAGCAAATTTATGGTGATTTGGCATGATGCTCCAATTTTATCCAGTGTCACTTATATAATGTCATGCGATTATCATGTTTTAATTTTTCTCATATTCCACAATCGATGTTGTTTTGTTATGACACAAGTGCTAAGATAGCTCCACCTCAGAAAAATTGATTGCCCGGACGCCCAGGGCAAGTATATTTTCATGCTGGGCAAGTGCCTTTTTCAGACAAAAATTTGCCATATATGCGGATGCGCATGCCTGATGAGCAAACCAATTAAAATAATATTTTTTTCCTGCTGCGTTCCTATACTTCTAATACTGGCTGTGAGTGCCAGTTACGGCTAAATTTTACATACACAGCATGCGAATGCGTATGTGACATTGTGGTATCCATTTGTTTCAGACACCACTCTCACTTTGTGACCTATTTTTCTTGGGAAAGCTGGCCTGGACACTCAAATCAGACTGTTGAATCCAGAATGTTATGACCAGGGCCGTAAAACCGGCTGATTCGGACCAATCGCTATATGGAGCAGTCTGTTTTGTTGCATTTATCACATACACAGTCGCACATATGGAATCACGAGTACGTTTACGTGTTTTCCATTTTCTGGCAGATTCGGATAATGCATAGATTCTACAGCGTATATCTAATCTTGGCTTAAGACAACACACTGCCTATTTAAATGGTGTCGCCGATTAAAAGCTGTATTTGTTGCAGTTTTACTAGCTACGTGTTCTTGGTAATTTGAAATTTTATTTATATAGTGAGAGTGAAAATGGCTACGGGTAACTCAGCAAAGCTGCAATTAAGCATTTCTTATCAGACACTTCTTTATTCGTCGATTTTTATTGCAAATACATGTTTATATGTAGGCAGGTGAAATATAGAAGATTAAAAATAATTGTTAATTTTGGATCAGGTGAAAATATTTTTCTGGCCCTGAAAGTAGTTCTTAATACTGTTCCATCTTAAAATAAGTTACAAAAACATGCCACATCCATAACAATTGTGATAGTCATACTGTGACTGTCACAATGAGTTGAAGGGTGGAATTGCTTTAAGTGCCCAGGATCACAAATAACCGCCCATTTAGCTTCAAGGGTAGAGTGTGAGATATTTACCCATAGCCATTCTGTGCTGGAGGTTGCAGGTTCACACCTCTGTAGTGGCACTATATCTAGTACAAGGAGTTTTTCATCTAGTCAGGCAACTGGCACGGTTTTCTCCACCGAACATGCCATATAATGATATATTCTAAATTCATTTAGAATTAGTCTCCATGGGGAAGCTATAAATTACAGACCATATCATATGGATTAATTTCTTGGCTCACAACATCGTGGGTGGTTGACCACATTAAATGACGCGGGGTCTCCACTGAATTAATGTAAAATGGGGGAGCATTAAAGATCACCATAACCCCATAACTGGCCATAGGTTGGAGGTAATTGATCTACAATCTCAATCTGGCAGTGACCACCCTCGCCCTTGGGCCCTGTTCACTGGCTGTTGGGGTATCTCGGCTCCATATTTCTACTCCCCTTGTGGCTTGTCAGGCTTGTGGCCTTGTGAGTGGTGGGGTGAGGGAAAGGAACAACCACTTTCGTATGATATATATCTAACAGTCTACCTTTTTCGGCCATTATGATCAATTTCATGCAACGAAATCAATCAATAAATTAATGAGAAGTATCACTGGACAATGGTAATCGAAAACACACTAGACTAGTCTACAAGCACACACCGTGACCGTGAGGCTGTGTGGAGCGCACTTTCAACTGTGCTAAATCGTGACGGACAATATGAGCATCTACGATATAACTTACCATAAATGGCAGTCCATAGAGTACTAGTCTGTTTCTTTTAACAAACTGTTGATAGTTAAACTGAAACATAACTTTGTTGTCAATCCCTAAACTCCGTACATAACCCTAGGTCTAGGACATCTTCGTAAGTTATAACCATCACGAGTTTACTACTTGTAAGAAGGCCTTCTATTGGTTAACACGGTTTTCATTTCCAACCTGGCCAATCATAACCGTTGTTGTAGGGTGATATGGGTGACCTCTTACGATGGCGGCGCCGTGGAGGGTGATATCTGTTTGTTACGCAAATGTCCTCAGGACACGTACATTAGATGCAGGTAAATATAAATGCAGTCTTACTTAATCATATGATAGATAGATTAATGAAATAAATTGTTTAGTGATATTACATTTTATGTGTTAATTACAAAATAAAATGTGAGCGATAATATAGGAATATCTAAACAAACCTGTCATTGGTCGGAGACACGTACTTTTTATTACGCGAATCCATTCAATCATTTATTGTTTTTATATGTGATATTAGTCAGAATCGAATATATTCACTATGTGCATCTTACAGGTAGACATAATGTACACATGTAAAGTATCCTACGGAAAAAATGTCAAATAATGTTTCTTCCTTTATAAACAGTAAAATACTTATGAAGTTACACATGAAATGAATAGACTTACTTAATTTGATTGTGATATTTGTACCTGATCCGATATCATTATCACTGCAAAGTCATATACACATTGCCGAACATGACTCACATGGATAGAAATGAATTCAGGGACACAAAAAAAAGGAATTTTATGAAAAGCCAGATCAAGACCAAGTCGAAGGTTTCTACTTCGAAGGATTCGATCCTGTAGGATCTATTGGATGTCGTCTATTAATGAGACCGTTGGTTACCGGTCATGCAACCAGCAAAACACTGTAATTTTTGTAAAAATCCTTTATTGGCAAATGCAGTTTAATTCAAATACCGAGGCGTGTCTACCAAGACTACTTGGAACAAAATACAGTAACGGACGTTTATTACAAAAACAACAAATAATTCCTGCCATCCTAAAGTGAACGATACGCGTACAATTTGACATGACAACTTACGTTAGTAATACAAATTCAACCTAATAAAATTTATTCCTACCCCAGTAATACCCAGCCCATATATGTGGCAGTGGATGAAATCCACCTTGGCTTTCATTGATCAGATGATTGTAAAACTAGAAATTTATTTAATTCCAACATCATAAAAGCCTATCACCCGACATAATTGCTTACGGGGGTGTTGGCCTACATAGGCTTAACACACTTCGTCTTGGTGCAAGTCTCGAGCCTTGGAATTATTGTGTATTGCCCAAACTAGGTAAAGACCTGGCGGTCTTGCCACTAACAGGACAGCATGGATGCCTGTCAGAGGCAGACTACAACAAGTATGAAAAGACTGGTGCACTTGCCACCACGCACTACTACCTCTGGCCTGTACTTGGTGCTTGGTTTATTACCCATTGATGCCATACTGGCCTGGAACATCTTTTGGCCATTGTTGAGCATCAAGTGATCTTCAGACAACTATCTGTGAAGGGCCCATCGCCCACAGCTAGATTACAATCGTAAAAGTTTTATGATCTGTCATCAAGCTACCAACAAATAAACAACCCCCACCAAAGCTGCAATGGAAAAAATGTAAAGGCCACATCATTGCTCAGTCTACAGAGCTTCTGAAGTGTGCTGCAAGCCAGATCCCGCTGAGATATCTCAACCCGGAAGCCTGCAGAAATGGTCATCTACATCATGTGTATGATTCTGTCAGTGAGTCCCTAAGAGCTATCTTGTGTGCCTGAACAAAAGTATGCTTCCTCTAGGGGCAATATAGGCTCCAGGCAGACCTTGCTAAGCTGTTCAGTGTCTCTCCACTGTGTATTCTGTGTGGTTGTGGACCTGTATCATATGATATTTATATGCTACAAACTCCAGGACCTGTACACTTGGTTTCTTGCCAAAATTTACCCAATTGCCTGTTATCTGGGCAATAGTTCTTCAGTACCCTGTAAGTCAGGATTAACCTACTTTTGAAATCTACGTGTTTTCATACTGCTTCTTTTCAATAGAATTCTTTCAAATAAGGAGGAATTCCCCTATTCAGATGCATGAATGAATCACTGAAAATTTAAAGCGGATCTATATCACTATATTTCTAAACAAAAAGAGAGAAAAAGTGAGCGATCGATATTAATTTTTTTAATATAAATTTCAATTTCCCAATTCCGATCACTCTGGTCCTGGTGTTAACCCACAGGAGCTTAGTTATTGGTTATACTGAGTTAAATGCCAGATGGTCAAAATTTGGGCCTAGACGAAATTATGTCCAATGCTTTAATTATAAGTTGTTTCATTTAAACAAGTGTAAATATTTAAAAATGGGATTCTTGTTTAGCCAAATCCTGAGAAGTAACACAATATTATCTTGGGAGTCAAGAATTAAGAACAATTTTAATCAATACTTTTATGACACAGCTTAATAAATAAGGTTCTTAATCTTAGTCTGTTGGTTATCTAGCTTGATTCTAAAGCACATACAATTTCTGTATCATCAATGAGTGAGTTCTTTGTTTATTATTGGTGTTGGTGACATATTACCAAATGGGAGCATGCCTTAATGAAATATTTTTCAAAAACTGAAGTATGGTTTTGTAATTTTTTCTTTTTCCCATGGTATTTTACTGACTGTTGTTTTGTGGCAATTTTTGCTAGTTCATGATCCATTGTTATACTTATAGTAACCACAAATGAAGATCTGGTTGGTGGAATGCTGCAGGGACTAGCCAGTTATCTTATAATAGCTTTTTGTAGTATAATTTCTACCATTTTGATTTATTCATTTAAAAACATTGGTGCACGTTTGAAATAATTTTCTGTCAGGGTCTTTCAAATGCAACGAAACAATACTAACCAGACAGGTGGATCTGCTCATTTAATTGAGTACAGCACGTAAAGTTCATACGTGTGCCCATTTCTCACATGTTCGTCACAGTTTTGTGTTGGGTGAGTTTTAGTAGCATCAGTGATGCAAGGACGCACTCAAGAATGATCATTGTGGTAATTGACTTGATCATTTTTTATTGACTTTAAATTGTTATTTTCTATTACCTGTCTAAAAAATTTTTTAAATGTACATCAGGTTGGCAATGAGAATATTCAAGACACAAAAATATCTCAAGCTTCTCTAGTAACAACTTTCCATCTTCTCTTGGCCCTTGGAATGAACTAACTAGTCACTTTGGTTTATCACTCAAAATTTTTTGCAACCCTGCCTTATTCCTATCAGTAAGCTTAACCCTAACTTATATTAGTTATAAAAGACTGACTAATTTAATTAGGGTAATCTGTATTGTTTTATAAAAATACACATGATATATTACACATAAAAGAATGTTTCTTCCTTTTGAAATGGAATTCTGTTATCAGAAATAGTTTTTATGGCATTTCAGAAAAGGAAGGTGGAATTAAATGAAATTTGCCATACTTTGAAATAGAAAATAATTGTTCCTACAATTTGTTATTTTCTGTAGAATTTTTTGGATATTAATATATAATCAAATTAATAATTTTTACAGTAAAACCACTCCGTCAGTTGTCAACTCTTTCTGCAAGATATCCACACTCCAAGTCAACTTCATCTAAGGGTACTGCCTTGTTCTGTGAATCAATACTCTGTGTACAGTTAGATATCACACGGAATGCCAGTGGGATATTCACTAAAGGTGAGATCATTATTTACAGATGGATGCAGATGTACAGTGATTCATAAGAAATCTTAAAATGAGCGATTTACTAAGATACCTACATTTTCTCACTTTAACTAGTCTCTTTTTTATAAGAAACATAATTGTTAATTATTCATTTAACCAGTGACTGCCTCTCAGCTATGGGAAGGTGTAAGCTCAGTAAGTAATGCTGGTAGAAAGAAAGGTCGAGGCCGTGCCGTAGGTCGTAAGAAGGTCACTGATTTGAACAGAGGACAGAAGCTTGGTGATGGTGAGTTGTGACACATTTTTATTTGCTATCACATGAAAGATTACTAAACCAATGTCTCGAATACCAAAAATTATTTTATTATAAACATGTACTTATAACATTCATTCACTTAAGAATAAGTTTCTCTCAAAAGTCCCAGACCTCACTCCAAAATGTCTCACAACGATTTATTGCGGTAAAAAGTGGAAAACTCTAGATGTAAGACGAGAGTACCAGGTTTTTGACCAAAATAATTTAAAAACAATTACGTTTCCTATTGTTTACCGTATAGTGTTCAACATGTGATATGTTTGTTTTTGTTATCCTCTGAGGACATCACATAAGATGGTTCGTAACTTGCTGCCGTGTGTTACCTCTCTCTGTATGGCATTTTATTTTTGATAAAAGACTTCAGCTTGATCATTTCACCTCCTTAGAAAGTAACCAATAAGTATATACGTACCAATGCAAGGACATAAACATGCTTTGAGAAGTTGAAAATATATTTAAAAAACTTTGTGTATTGTTAAATCATAATTTTGTCTCATAATTTTAACTTCATTGAAATCTAGCTACCACTTTGGTATTTTCTTCATACATATATGTTATATATGTGCATACAGTATGAAGCAAACACACACGCGTTTTATTTCATATTGCCAGCATATTGTATATTGCATATAAAATTTTGTTAAGAAGAATAAAGCTCAGAAGCTCATTTCTGATTATAATAATATATAATGGGAAAACATTTTAACAGTTTCTTTTGTAGAAAACTGCATATTTGACTATCACTAATATATATATATATATATATATATATATATATGGATTTTCTTCATATTTTATTCAAGGATCAAACTTGTATACAATTTGTGACGTAAAACATGTCAGTGTGGTTGAATTATTATTGTCATTATAGTTATAGTTTTTATTTAAACTAGTCTATAATTAGACATGTTCTTGATTTTAACCATAAACTTTAAGAGAAATTGTGAATAAAATTTAAAGGTTTGTTGGCCTTTATCAGTGTATGCATATACTCTTATTTCGTTTATTATAGATTAGTGTTTAATGTATGGTCTAACTTGAAGAATGTACTTGGGTTGCAAAATATTTTGATTGGATAAGTGTGGGAACAGGACTGTTTGGATCATGGGACATGCACTTTTAATTTTCTTTAGTAACTTAGCCTTAAATAACAAAAAGCTGACTTTGCCCTGGTGTTCTTCAGCACTTTTCTCTCAAAATGTGCTCAAACCCAAGACTATAGAAGAACATTGCCTCAAAAAGGTTTAAATTCTAGCTGTGTGTATTGGTTAATTATTACTGTTGCGTGTTTAGGCTTTTTGTACACATAGGTGATACATTTGTTAGTATCTTATTCCAGGTAAAGCCAACATGGTGTGGCCAGGCCTTAATGCACCGGTCATACAAAATCGTCTCATTGTCCGACACCAACAGTTAGCAAGGGATGAGAACAGGCAGCAGAGATTGATAGAACTGAGAGAGAAGATGAGTCAGGTCAAATATCCACCGATGCCACCTTTACTTCGTGGATTTACAGGTGGCAGAATGACGGGCCTAAGATATGGACCACCCGATTCTGTAGGAGATTGTAAGTCATAATACTGGATCTTTGTTGTTAGGAGATTGTAAGTCGTAATGCTGTATTTTATTATCTTATAATTCTATTAACTGTCCATTTAGCTCAGTTTACTACTATACCAGTCATATCTTCAGTGTGTGTGTGTGAACCTCTTATTTTTTCAGACACTTTTGAAGGTTTTGACTCGGTACTCTTAGAGGTACGTAACCTTTCACTGGCAAATACTCTTCATACTGAAAGTCACTTTTGATGTCGAGTTATTTTAGATGATTCTGAGAACCAATGGTTGATGCATCCAGATATCCATTGTACTGATGTTTGAAATTAGAATAGAAATAGTGGGATTTAGGATCGAGACGTCCATAATTAATGATTTACACCGTATTTTTGCATTTAGTTGAAGCATGTCAGTAACATGACTGGTACGTTGGGTAGGAAGATGCACTACACTGCTGTAGTTGTGGTCGGTAATGGCAATGGTGTGGCAGGTAAATATTTATATTTAAATGATAAGGTAATTACCTCGAGCACATTTCCAATCAGTTATTTCTCTGGAACATATCGTTTAGGTTTTAGATTATTATTTAACACGATTTCAGGTTATGGATATGGCAAAGGAACTCGAGTAGGAAACGCTATAAGAATGGTAAATCCACTGTCTTAGTCATTATATTTACAAGAACCATTAGTGAATTCAAAACTGTTGGATTGTTTACAGATTTTTAGTTATCTAAAGTATTATACACTTTATTTTGGCAGGCGAGGAATCGTGCAGCTCAAGCTTTATACTATATACCACTGTTTGATGGCCATACAGGTTTGTGTTCTGTGGGCGTTTCGTAAATCTTAACAGCATCATGACTATGATTTAAATTGCTGATGTAGGGTAATTATTTGAACGTAATACAAACATCACAGTGTCTGTGTTTATTACTTTATGTCATGGTTTTCTTAATAATACACCTATAATGGCCCTTTAAGATCAGTGACCTCATTCGTGGTTGATCACAGACGTCTAGCACCAGAGTTCAAATTTGATCACAGCTATGTCTGAAGGGGATTTCATCTTTCACTTTGAAGTTTGAGGATAACTCAGTCCATTTAACATATTATATGCATATAATTGGCTGAAAATGTCACATTTCAAAAATAAAATAGCAGACACCTTATGTTTATCAATCATCGTAAATCAATAAATGATGACATTCTAATTTTGATCAGTTATTATTTAGTCTTGTTGTTGATACTATTTTTATATTTCTTCATTCATTCTCTTTACTACTGACATATTTGTTGATTGTAATGTTTATCTTATTACATAACTGTGCACGTTCTGTAGTTTTACACAACTGCTTTTCTCATTTGCTGTCTGATTAGTTGGAATATTTTATTTATGGAAATGCATAATTCCCCAAGTGAATTAAATTTCTTCTTTTTTTACAGTGTATCATAACATGTTTTCACAGTATCATAAGTCAAAACTATTCATACACCGGAAGGAGAAAGGTGAGTGGTTCACTTGTTTAAGTATATATATATATATATATTATAATAGATGTACTAGTTATTTGATTAATGTCAAATTCTGTTGTCTCTGGAGTCATAAGAGAATTTCCTGTGTGTAGTACAATAGTAATCTCCTCTTCTATTTAAAGACAGACTTGTGTGCATGCTGAATTAGTTTTTATTTATTACTGAATTAAAATCCTTCAGGTTATGGTCTCAGGTGTCATCGGGCAATCACACAGATATGTAAGATGATTGGTATTAGGGATCTTCACTGTAAGATTGAAGGTAGTACGACAAATATCAAAGCAATTTCCAAAGGATTTCTCAATGCTCTTGTTGATCAGGTTAGTGGTGTAGAAAAATATATAAATTCTTGGCTGTATCAATGAACTGGTACCAAAATAATTACATGTTGTCCAATAAGGCACTCTACGGTCTAGCATTTGAATAAGTTTAAAATGGTATGGTGACTTTAGGCCATTCTGTATAAATATTCAGATGGAGGAACAAAAGGTTACAAACCAAAAAGTTATAATTAGTTGTAGGAATTATTAGGTTTTGTTTCAGGATTGGGGAAAAATCAGATTTAAAAATATTTTAATAAAAAAAAATTATTCTGGGGACAACTCTGCACTGCTTTGCCACATTTCTGGCACATTGTACGACATATTGCTTTTCCCACTACTTTAGTCTGATATAACCAATAGTGAAAAAATACACAATACTGTAATCATAAAGTTGCAGAGTCAGGTTTCTGGTGTGTATTCAGCACGAGATAACTATCAATAGTGTGAATTTATGTGAATGTGTACCTTATATCCCTATCCTGGATAAACACCAAGTCCTTAACATTAACTCAATGATCCCCTAAATGCATAGAAAAGATGTGACTTCATATTTCAGATCATCTCCAAATTCATCTGATTTACCACATTGAAGCCTTCACTTAACATCAATTATAATTACTGTTGGATAGAACTCTTGCTTAGATAATATTTACCATTTCAAGAAGTCGTACTTGTTTAGTGTGTTGTAATTAGAATCATGTTTTGCATGTGGGTAGTTCTGTTATAAAGTGGTGGTACTGACAAGTCATCTACAGAACAGAATGTTCTTAACCAAGTGGAATTTCATTTTTTATTATTTAATTCTAAATAAACAGTGAACTACTGTTTATGTAAGTTATTAAACAACGGTCCACAGGACATTGTATTCATATGATAAAATGAGGTATATGAATTAGGAGATATTCAGTAATATTATGTATGTCTTGCAAATTAAATACTATGAAAAAATGCATTATTTGAATGATGCATGAAATAATAATTTAAAAAAATTTGAGATTTATAGATTATTTGGTTAAGTTCTGGTAAATGAATTAATGGACCCCCTACAATAAATGTATTTATGCAACCACTTCTGTGATTGTTTCTTCCATATGGTTTCTCATCAACATTTCACTGTAAGTGGTATTGAGAATGTATGATACTTATTTACCGGTGTACCACCTTTCTAGGAGACCCACCAAGATCTTGCTGATCGTGTTGGTTATCACGTTGTCGAGATGAGAAATGAACGAGACAACTTTCCCGTTATAGTTGCGTCTCCCTCGACTGGCATCATTAAAACTAAAGCGTGTGAAGAGGACAAAGATAACATCATCTTTGACCTTGATCGAATGTACTTGGATGGCAAAGTTGAATACGCTCGCCAACGAAAGAACCCTTTTCAGGATCTACTGTCATTTAGGAAGAACAGAGCCATCAAACACAAGAAGCGTAACCAGTTTGATGTCATGATACAGAGAAAGGCTGGACTGGTGCCGGGTTTATGAGTCATCTGGAGTTTATGTCCTACCTTAGAGCCGTCAGTGTGTGTTTTGAAAGAACACACTAAAATATCCCAAAAAAGATGTATCAATAATTTAATGTTTGTTTGTTAAAGATCATTAAGTGCCATTTATATGAAGATATTTACTCCTTATTTCATTACACTATTTCCATATATTGTCTGTATGTCATTAATTTCCTTGAAGTACATAAATCTAATATGAAACAGCTTAAAATGGTAGCCTTTTCTTCGTTTACGTAGGTGAGATGTTTAAAGCATTATTTATAAACCATTTCAAGTACTAGTGTGTACGTTATGTGCAGGTGTGTGCGGACTGTAATGCATTGCCATTCAAGTCTATTTCCGTTTCATATTGATCTTAATAAAAAGTGGTATACATTTTTCTCACTTTGGCAACCAAAATAGATCATGAGAAATGTGCAAATTCTGGGAATCAATATAGTTATTTGTTATTAAACTCATTCATTACCATACTCGATGACAGTTGCTGTTTTTTGTCCGGAACCTGTGAGCTTTGTAAGGTGATCAATTAATGTACCATTTGCTTCGGTGCAATACTTCATTTAGTGGTGTATGAAAAGATGGAATAAATAGCAAAGTTGCACTGTTAATGCGTACATTTTATTTTTGTCATAAAAACAGTCCAAGATATTGCAATAATTTGGTACTTTGGAGTAGCTGATTGTATATAACTACAAAATAATAATAAATATAGAGGCTTCATGTACAGATCTTTCGTGGATACATTTCAATATACAACAGCACATCTGACCCTTGATGTGATGAAGTCATACAAAACTATATTACTGATTTGGAATGTGCTGCCCCTAGTCAGTGGCTATCTAACAAGCCTAAGAGTGCACATTCCTAATCATGAAAAATAACATAATCTCTGGCGTGCACATGGACATCGCACATGTTATCTGGTCAACCGAAAAGTAAAAGATGTTCCCTAACAAATGCTGGATATGGCAATCGTATATCCAAAGAAGAAATGAACAGTAAAATAACGTGCTTATAAACGCATTTCTGTTATTAAAAATACATTCTTATTGGCAGTGTTGAGTTAATTATGGGATCACGTACGACAATCACAAACCACATTTATAATACTTTGTTCAACTGCAGCAGTGACGATAACAAGATAACAGAAGGCATACGATCTCGAGTCGGCATTTAGAGAAGTGAATTTGTTGAACAGCAACAGTGAGCCTGATATAATGCCCAAAATATAATCATAGTTTACCGATGTAGTGACAAAAGGCAACATTAACAAAACCTAATAACAACTAAATAGCTACCAAATAAATGGATCATTATAATTAGTATCTATGGAAAGTGGTTATCAGTGTTGGTAATATGACCTTTTAAACTGTGATTAACCGTTTTGGAAATTTATGGGATTCAAGTCGTATATCAACACTCGCACATGCACATTATATATTTGTGTTTAAGCATATATATATATATATATATATATAAATAAAACACAATTATAACACAAACATATTACAAATAAATGACTAGTATGCAGCCAGACATCAAGTGACAGAATGCTGCAGTTCTGTTAACAAACGGACAGAAGTTATCACTGTACATAAGCTATCAACCAGTATGGACCAACATCCTAGCCCTTGTCACTTGGTCAATGAACAACCATTTATGGCAAGCTCGGTACAAGCGTGTGTCATAACTAAGGCAGGCACTTAAGTGTTTGTTCAAGTTTTACACACGATTTCTCACAACCTAACAGCTGCTCTGGCCTGAGAACTACTGCTTGAAGCAGAATGCACTATTTCTATATACACATGTGTTCAAGTGGCTCCCAAAATATTCATAATCACATCAGTGATGTTTGGACTGCTGATTAAATGCAAAAAATAACAATTTGGCCGCCAGACATACAATCAACCAGTCCATGACTCGAGTATACTATACTCATATTGGAGGCAACTGGTGGTAAATAAAACAAGAAGATTCCATTATTTATGGCAAATCTTAGGCCACAATGTGCCATAACTGTACTTCCATAACATTTAAAATGAGTGCTCACAAGCAACATTACATACAGCATAGAGCTAAAAAAATAACAAAGTCACTGACTGTTCAACTGATTTTGGACACCCAGAAA
The DNA here is from genome assembly GCA_025642065.1 of Paralvinella palmiformis. Classification (NCBI taxonomy): domain Eukaryota; kingdom Metazoa; phylum Annelida; class Polychaeta; order Terebellida; family Alvinellidae; genus Paralvinella; species Paralvinella palmiformis. Next base: position 106,061 of record JAODUP010000335.1, on the reverse strand, counting down.
GCATCCCATAGCAAAGCCACAGCCAGTACAATGACTGAAACTAGGAACACTGGCAGCAGAAATCCATTGTACCCTGACATGCCTAATGTCATCTTCAGCAACAGATATCAGACTGTATCAAACCACTGTCTGAAGACAGTGATCCAATACCTTCTCTGCCAGGGTCATTGGCGATCAATATTACTAAAAAACCATTCTGTAAACTTTCGCAGCTGTGCTGCTGCTGTCAATGACTCTTCCTGTAGTCTAAGATTATCATCTCTGAGGGCACGAATCTCGGCATCACGGGCAGCTTGAGAATTACGTTCCTAAAAAACATTTTAAACATGTTCAGTTAAATTTGACCTATGTTGTAGAATCAAGATTAGATGCTAAATTTTGATTGACTACAAATTGGACACACACACACACACACAAGGAAAACTTGTTCAGGGTGTTAAACTGGTGTAATAAGATTGTTTAAACCTTTATGACACAAAATAACATGATGTAAATTTACAGAATGTGTGAAACCAAGAATAATCCGGACTGGGTTACAACATGTTAACCCATGCTAAATTTGAAAACGTGCATAATGTATCATAATTACGGTAGTTCATATTTACTAATAGTATACATGTGATCATAATGAAAAGCTATATCAATATATAGTTTTTTTCTGAATTAATATTCAAAAGTACACAGAAATTCTAATTTAGCTCCAAGTCCTGAATCCAGACCAGTGACTTTTCATGCTGAGGAACGTAATGTATCCTGAGTCTCTGACATGTGATCTTTTAAAGGATTTATTCATTCAATATAAAAAACTTGTGCAGTATATAAACTGTATAGTACCTCTAAGTATGGGCCATGGGAGTTTATTTGATGGCTAAACCAGCTTACTACTTAACTTATGTGATTCACACACATACACACACAGTATTAGTTCATGTCAATTATAAAAATAAAAGGCAGTTCTGCTTTACCCTCTCCAAGGCCTCCTCAAGCTCGGCAACTCGTGTTTCTAATTCCTGTATTTTCTGTAGACTGTCTAATGAACCTGTAATATGACTTGAAGTTTCTGGACTATTGTGCCATTTGCTGTAATAAAAATAATATAAACACATGAGAGCACTGTCAGGGTTCATACACATTTTGACATCTCAGATTCCAGGACCTTCCAATGTCAAATTCAAGGACCTTTTCAATGAATTCACGAACTTTTAACATGCAAAAATACACCCATATTTCAGAAGAAGTGTAATGACTGAATTCCTGTATGCTTATGATTAAAAATATAGATCTATATGTCCAAATTCTAGGACTTTCAAGGACCTCTAAAACAATTCCAGGCCTGGAATCCAAATTTAAAATTCCAGAACTTTCCTGTGCAAACCCTGACTATGTACCTGGTCACTAGGGAAATGTTTCTCTACATAGCATCACCAAAAACAAATTTAGTTATTATAACATAGCAGGAACAGTCCACTGTTATAATAATGACAGTTCAGCATTAATCAGAACTAACCTGCCATGTGATCTGTTATTCAATGCTGGCTGGCGATCAGTTTTAGTGGGATCTTTATGACCCTGCCTTGACCTTTCAGGGATCTCAGGTCGTGACCCTTGGCTGCTGTTAGTTGACTTCTGATTGGTCCTGTGCAGTTCCACTGATTTGCTAGCTGGCAGATTATGATAGGGTTTCGCGCTGCTTGATGTCTCCTTGTGCATTTTGCTCACTGGCTTGTGCTTAGATTCAGCATCTAGAAAAGATTCTCTTATTAAACAAAACATACCTAGAGCTAGTGGGAGATTGTCAAAAGGAAAACTATTTGGTCAACTGTAAATTACAGGTTTCACACACTCCAGGCACATTTAAAAATGCTTAAAATAAATATTTTAACATCTCTGAGCTGTTTATATTGGATAATAACTGCCTGGAGCTGTGGACCTACATTGCCAAGTCGTACCCCAACGCCCATATATCCTTAAGATAGCATTAAAATGAACATCTTTAAATTGGCAACCCAACTCGGCCATCATCAGGTACTCACTCTCATAAGCACTGGCGGCATCTACAAGGTGACTCCACTCAAACTGTGGGCCAACATCGGGTGAAGATAATCTTTGTTTTGGCTCAGATTCACGAATTGGACTTGTGTGTCTGACTCGTATCAGTGTTCCCGACATGTCTGAAGTTGCTCGAGGAGACAGCCTGAACAGGTCACATTTTAATTGTGTGAATGAAATATCTCTATATGCATAAAGGTTTGGATATACATGAACAGCCATACAATTATTATTAAGAAATATCAGTGTAATAAACCTAGTGCTATATTTAAACTTGATTACATTTAAGGTTAAAATTTGATTACACACAGACTGACTACAATCAGGGCTAACTCACTTGTGTTCTCTGTTGACTGAACCAACTGATGCGGAGACGGCCTTGGCTGGCTTAGCTGTGGTGAAGATCACATCACCAAGAGCATCAATTTGATTGTGTCTTGATGAGCGAGGCACCACTCCACAGATCGACTCATCCGACTGAGTCCTCTGTAGTCTACCAGGTTGTATATCCTGCTCACAAATAAAATAACACATGCTTAAAACACAAAGAAAACTCCTTACTTTACCAGACTGCACAAGTATAATACAAAGCTAGAAGTTAAAACCTTTTCAGTGTGAGATCAAACAAAAAAGTGGCCATTATACTAAAGTAGAAAAATCACTGGAAATGTAACAGCTCAAAAGGCTAACAGTTTACTTCACATCAATGTTACATTTAGATAATTATGTACTTTCTCCGGTCTACCTTTCAATCGAGCATTTGTTTGGTCAGTTTTTTATTACAAGGTCTTAAATAACATTGACTAATGTTGTGATCTACTTCAACTCTAGCGTAATTATTATTATGGAATGAATTGGTAAATATCCTGTAAACTGTATCATTAATTTGCTGCATAATTATCATCCATTTCATACATACGCCAAGTTTTCATAAACAATTTCAAGATATTTACAGCAAGTTACTTTACTACAATTGAATCATTGGAGTCAATGAATGAAAATGGACTGATAATATTAGATGACACAAAATCAACAATTTATTAATTAAGCCATTAAGTAATTTATTCAGGCCATTTTTTTAATTGGTTCTATATAAGAAGAAAAACAATTCATCCCACAGAAACACAGTATTTCTTTTAATCTATATTAGGAGCCAATTTTACCAATGTAACAGTACATGAACTTGGAATTCAGATCAGATATGTCAGTAACTGATATGTCATAGTTCCAGTACTGTCATAATTATTGTACGTGTTATTATTACTCTGTTATTAGCTGACAACTTTAATAAATTATCCAATTATCTATATCTGACCTTTTCGGGTGTCCTATCGCTGCCATTAAATGATATATCCGGATTCAGAAGACGCATCAGATCCTCCTGAAAGCTACTACCGGGTGTAGCCTTCAGTGACGTGGATCTCGCTCCAGGTCGTAACTTGGCCAGATTCTCCTCGGAGACAACACCGGCCAGGTGTCTAGAATTAGAGACAACACAGAACCACATGTCTCAGTATATCATCGTTCAGCATTACTCGATAACATATAGATCACTGCGTCATGTATTCACCGTGATCATGGTCAGTGGATGGCATGGACACTGTCTGACTGAATAGGTGCATCATCACAGATCTACACCGATACACACCGGCTATCAACCCTGTCAATAACTGATTATCCTGAACTGATAACAAGAGCTTATACTGATAACCTAAATCTTGATCAAAACCGTTGCCATCTTCACACAAGTACAGCCACAAGTGTACCTCTCGGCATAGAAAATATATAAAACGGAAAGGTTTTTTTCCCCTCAGGTAACATCTCTCACAACATGAAATTTATGGCAAACATGATGCTTAATTCAGCTTTCTCTGGTCTCCTGATTTGCAACTGTAGCAGGAAAAAGATGAACTTCCAGGGAATAAATATGTAAAGATCTGATGCAGTACATGGCATGTTAATTTGATTGCTCCACATTAAAAAAGAAATGAACGGGAAAATCCTCGGCAATGAATCCTTCCACCTTTAACCAACATTGTTTATGTACATCCGATGTAGCATAGCATCAAAGATAAACACCAACATCCAGATATTACTGAGTAATTTTATATCATGGTGTACATAAATGTACACGCCGCTCTAGTACCGACTGTGGTACATCTGCCGTATATTATTTATATAAACCTTCATACACTAAGCACAGCTATAACTGAGTCCAGTTATGACAGGTAATGGAGTATCTAACCTATGACCTTTCAAGTTATGACCTTCAACCTTTCTATATGTTATCATAGGTGCTATGCTACAGTGTGATGAATACAAGAACATCCCCATGAAGCTAAACTTTCTCTTTTTCTCTCTGACTGACCACAAGAGAGAGAGAGAGAGAAATAATAAACAAACTACTGAATGAAAACAAAGTACCATACTTATGTTCAAACTCAAAAAGGTCTATCATGGCTTCTATAATAAGTTTACAAATAACACATTGCACATATCCTACACATATCTTTTAAGAGTTAAGGACATTTCTGAGCTCACATTTGACTACTGGTAAACATTCTCCAGTGTAGAGAACAAAAATAAATAAACAAAACATACAGTATTGTACTATGGTTTCGGGCAATAAATGAAGCGTTTACATGCTATAAATGAATGACAGAGAATTCTCTCTCTCTCTCTCTCTCTGTGTGTGTGTGTTTGTGATTAAATAATACAAAACATCATAAATTTAAAACACAACTTGACCTACATCATAACAGCTGACACTGTATAAGAACACCTACAATAGGTATGGCTTTATACCCGGTGGTAGACATGAAGATGGCTCTACAGTATGAAGAAATTAAACATTTCTCCCAGTTATCAGATGTTAATTCAATCTAACACAAGTTTTTTTCATATCAAGAATCAAGTGGCGCTTCTACTATTATACATAGCCTCATATGATATGATCCTTGCACCTGAGACAAAAGTTTCTGATCCATTCAATTTATCAGAGACAATCGCCATAAAAACACAATTAAATATCCAGCGTGACATATCACACTAAGCTGGTATTTTTCAATTACCATACAATTTAAATTGCAGTAGGTCATCTATGTTTTTTCAAAGTTAGTATACAGTAATTTTCATATTATATTATAGCAGAATTTATATTCTATTACACAGTACGGTTCTGGTTTGCGACATCCGTCTGTCTACAGTATGAAGTCACTGTTTGATAAAAAAAAAAGTATTCCGGGTCAAGTACAGATATTTTTATCTGTTTGAGAGAAGGCAAGATGTATTCCTCTGTCAGTCAAACTAGTCATAAGACGTGCCAAAAACTAGAACTATGTGGCAGTAAGTAACTTCTGTAACCACTAGTGCGGCAATCAGATTAGAAACCTTTGATCAACTTCAAAAGCATAAAAACAAATCTACATCACAGTACATGTTATAAATCCTTTAAGCAGCAGTAACTGATATCCGAACATAGATTCTCCAGTGTTTCTTTTGGCTACCCGAGTGATTTTTTTTACATATTTACTTAATCTTGCCAAAAGAACTCATGTATTTTGTTAGTTATTGAAATACCACTTAGTGAGGATCTCATGACAGTAACACTGGTACAGATAGTAACCGAGTAGTTTATTTTTGCATGATAAACTACTCGTTTATTTGTTTATACTGCAAGGCCTGATGGGTTAACATTTGTAATGTGAACATTGTATACGATTAAATAATGTACTACCAAAGGAACTAAAGCACTTTTTAAGGAAAATTATTTTATGTATCTTATCTCTTCAGGCCCAAAACGCCATATCCACGCCCCTCCCCCCCCCCTCTCTCAAATAACGAGCAACAAGTTTTAGGACACATGAAATTTCAAAACTATCTTTCCCCAAAATGACCAGAAGTAGTAATTTTGGATCCATGAAATCTTCAATAAAGTCAAATTATACTTGGCTGTTGAAAGTGACCTTTTAGCTAAATAAAATAATAGTTCTTTTAGATACCATTAGCTAATAACACCACACACGTTTGTTTTGATTGAATCAGACAGTCATATTTCTATCACTGACAAACATCTCAAATCCATGAAACTTTGAAAGGACCATCTCAGCAGTAGACCTAAAGGAACACTTCACTCTCAGATATTGTTACTTAGATGGGTAACGCTCATAAAAGTAACCCCAAATCTAACAATACGTGATATAACACCGACATAATAAAATATTCCAAATTCCTAGAGAGTAGTCCTGAAATGCCAGATTGTATAGCCAGAAGGGGATAAGACGTGTGCTCTGATGCCAAATGAACACAGGGATCACGTAGTCGTCACCAGAACGAATCAGATTACAAATGCTCTGGTTTAGCCATCCCTGTAACTGTACTTGTCATTGGGCTTAACCTACAATAACTGCTGCTGACACAGGCGTCAGTTGATTAACATAAATCTGACAACTCAATAGATGCTTCCCTTAGGAGAGTACAAAACAATCATCATAAGGAATTTACTATATAGTTTTCTTCGGCCATGATGCTGTTTGGAACAACTAAACTGTAATATTTGGTAATTAATAATATTATGTAAATACATAATACATTCGTGGCTGACACTTGTTTACATTGTTATAACCAGGTCATACAAAGAGCTTGTTTTAGTGAGGTCAGACTTTAGAAGAATCCGACCAGCCTGAACCTGTCATAAAAATGGTGGTGCCTACAGAAAGAAATCGGTTAATTCACCAGTACTTTGATTTGAACTGGATTTTTTAATTCGTGTTTTAATGTCCATATTTTTATAACATTTATAATTTGTATCATCATATTCGTAATAGTTCTGAAAATCTGAAATAAAACTATACCGTTCCTATCACAATAACTGAAAAAATCAATAATATGTCAAAATTGATTCCAAGAAATATTACTAATGTTGAATCTCATACAAGAAATGGAATAAAAGAGAGGAAAATTGCAATAAATATAATCAATCATGAAGTTAGATAAATTGTTTGACAGTATACTATATTTTGCAGTTATAACTTGAATGTCTTAAAACAACTGAGTAAGTTGAAGATTTGTTTATCTATTAGCAGGATCCTATTAAAAACACTTAATTTCTGTGAAATAAAATGTACAACACAAGGCAAAAGACACCACATGTCTTATGCTTCAAGCATAATATACGAAGATCACTAGATATTATTAAAAAAAACCACATGAAGCCCAACTGAATTTAATAAGTTAGAATGATAGAAATTAAATCAGTGAAAAACTGGTTATATGTGTCTATCAACGTTATGTAAAATTATGTGCACACTGAATCAATGACGTCTGATTTATGGGGATCGATGAAAATTAGTTAGTGTTTCTCCACCACCAATCACCTGCTTCTTTTGCCAATTTGTCAAACATCATAGCATAGATCTCTCGAAAGCATAAGCATGTTTAATGAATTTGCAATAAAGTAGAGTATTAATAGTAATAAAATGTCAAACTGATATGAGTACCACTACATTGCAAAATAAATTGTTATCTGAATTTTCTAAAAGCATCACTATAATAATAATATTCAACTTTAATTGCTGTAAGGCACTTTACATTTAAAACATAATTTAAAAACATTCTGAGGTTATACAGCTAAAATACATTTCATACATAATAAACTGGTTTAAAAATTACAAATATGCCGATTTAATTAAATGGGTTTTAAGAACCTTAAAAAATACGTCTTTACTTGATGGAAGTTTAAGGTGGTTTGGCAACTTGTTCCACAGGTCTTGGAGCTGGTGCTCGATAGGATTTCTCTCGGTACATTGTTGTAGCTTTTTGGTACCCTCATAAGTAAATAGGACTCAGATCAGAGCATTCTTACTGGTATATATTTTTTGATCAGATCACTTAATATACAGTGGTGCTGTTCCACTCAGTATTTTGAATGTATGAAACAGGATCTTGTACAGTGATCTCAGACGTACAGGAAGCCAGTGCAGCTGGAACAAAACTGCTGTTACATGTTCCCTTTTGCATGTGCATGTTACCAGACACAGTTCTGCACTTGCTGTAGGCGGTTTGTCAGAGAGAGAGAGAGAGAGAGCAGGATATTATATAGTAATGCATTGCCATAGTCCAGTCAAGAAATAATAAGGGCTTGGACTAAAGTCTTGCATGTCTCATCTTTGATGTATTTATGAATAAGTCCTATATTTCTTATTTGATAATAAAAGGACTTACACTATCAAGATAAGGCACTGTTTTGAAGTATTAACTTAATCCTACACAAATATTAGTTTTGCTGTACTGTTTGTGCTAATATATATAAACTAAGTATATCTTAAATGATTTATCTAAACAATAATTTATTTAACCAAAACTAAAACCCTCTTTTTAATCAATTTGCCAAAATAGCATTTAGATCTTCTGCTAACTCATTTGTTAGCATATATTACTTATATTTTATATTAATAAAAGTGAATGCGTGTGCGTTTTGTGTGCTATCCTTGACAAATGAGCCGTAAACGGTGGTAAATAGGCCACTGGTTGGGACTATAAAAAATAATTACACACACACACACATTTGTGCGTACACACTGAAATTATTGAGTTGTCACACCATAAACACTTCATATAGCATATTGATATAATGATGATCAACTTTCAGTGATACAAATATAACCATATCTAATATATATATATATATATATATATATAAGCTTAAAAGCAGTGGTCTGTACAGACTTTGAAAATAGAACTACTAGTTTTTCAAGAATTAGGGTGATATGATCATATTTATGAATACTGAACAAGCTTTAAAGTCTGCGCAGAGTATAGCTTTTAAGCTTATTTCATAATAAAATGTATTTAAAGTCTAAATATTTCCAAACATTTTCACAAATAAGGCCAAATACTAATGCAAAAAAAACTGCTCATCAGTACACAAGACACATGGCCATTGACAGCTAAAGCATACACACATCTTTAATGACTTGCAGAAACAGTGTTAACAGTTAAATATCACAAGAATGTGACATACAACCTATAAGGTGTAACAAGATTTTTTAAATATCATTATCATTCTTAGGTCTATTTAGGTAATGATGTATCCCTTTCTAAAGGTCACACTGATCAGTGAATTCCATGTATTTTCACACTCCATCAACACCTAATATATTAATTGTACATAAATTAAGCCTGACCTTCAGTGTGGCACAAACATTCCCAAACTTATAATTCATCACACACCTTGCCCATTAAAGGGATAGTCCACCCTCAGAAAATATTTTTTAAATATGTAATGCTTAGAACAATAACCAAAAATTCCACAATAATAATCACAAATATACCTGATATCATAGATATAGGGAAATAATCCAAATTACTGGAGGGCCGCCATTACAGCTGCACCAGAAGCCAGACTGACACGGATTATAGTGTCTCTTGAGCATTAATTTCTGTGCCATTTTGAATCATCTTCCTCTTGTAAAGTTCCTTCTGGCTCAAACTGATATGGTTATATATCATTCATGACATAATTTTAACAAGATAATGCCGTTTAGTTCTGGAATAATTCTTTGCTGACACTTGTTTACATGCTATTATATGGGTTCTACCAACTTTAGGTTAACCAGATACGCTCAAGTGACATCAGCATTCAGGAGCTTCTGGTCTCTGTCTAGCTTCAAAATGGTGGCTCCCACAGGCCATTAAAAGTCGATTAATCAGCACTTTGAGTGGGATTATTTAATATGTGGGTGATTGTTAATACATTTTGACATTATTTATGATATTTGTGAGTATAGCTGTATTCACCCTGAAAATTTGAAATGAAGGTGGACTATCCCTTTAAGTAATGCTTCTTGTAAACAGAATATGATACTTCAAATCGAGATACACATCATCTGAGCAATATTGAGTATTATAACTTTCTCAGTTATTAAATGTAAAATAAACTCCATTAAACAGATACCATTTTTGGCTTTTACTTCTTTTCCCATAAACCCAACATGTACTGATTGAGGTATGATACCCAAATATCTTTTAATTTATATTTGTGAGGCAAGCAACTAAATTATATAATAAAATAATATCACGAATGGTCATCACAATCAGTCTACTGAACACACTGTGCTTGTTGACATCCACTATTCTACTGAACACACTGTGCTTGTTGACATCCACTATTCTACTGAATACACTGCAATTTACATACAAACATCTGAATTAATCTGCTGATCATAAACAACAGAATGACACTTACCTGGAATTTCTGGGACTACTGTTATTACTGCCATGTGGTGAAGATGCCTCCAGGTAAGATCTCCTATGGAAGGCATGCTGTCGTTGTCTACCAGTGGCTGACACACCATCAGCAACCCGATAATCTGAATAGAAACAAAATTATCAATTAATCACATTTTTTAAAATAATTTAGTAAGAGAAATGCTGGCTAGACTACTTAATATTTTTGTTAAAGATTTATAGCCGAGTCCTCCTGTTATTAAATCAGCCAATGGCAGGCAGTTTATAGATCTAAACTGTACCACCTCTATTCATAAGGTCATGTTGACATACCCAGACTTGTCACTTCTATATAATATTATAGGGTGAGTGAGTGGGTGAGTGAATGGGTGAGTGGGGTTTAATGGTCATATCTGCCAAATACAAAAGCCATTTAGTATTGCATCTTGTTATTCATTTCTCACGAGATACAGTAAGCTACAACGAGTCAATTATAAATATGAATCCTTCATGAAATTATGTACCATATGTACCTGCGTATAAGGCAATCCCATATATAAGACAAGGTCAATATATCAGTCAATATTATGTGAAATGGCCTAACTCAAATATAAGACGAGGCAGACTCGAGAGCCTTCAGCCAGACTAGTTTACTAACCGTCCTGGTTAATGTTTATTGTAAAAAATAATATTATTTTTAGAAAAACAAATGACTGCTGACATGGATCATCTGTCATGAATAAAAGTGAATATTTTGTTCTTATTATTTATAAATTCACATTGTATCAAACACACAAGTTGGCATTGTGGTGGGGAGCCATTAAAGTGGGGGAGACATATTCTGCATAAGCATTGGTGGTGGCTGATTAATGGGGAGTGGATAAATGGGGGCATTATCATAGCAGGAAAACCACTCTCTGGCAGGAATTAAAACCTTGCCTTATAGTATAAGTTATACACAGGTATATACGGTAACTCAATTATTAAATAATAAAGAGAGCTTATGTAAGAGATTAAGTTAATCACAAACAATATCCATGGTAACAAATCAACAGACTGGCCTATATCCATATTTGCCAGAATGCTGACTCCCGATATAATTTAACTATTCATATTTTATATGCATAGATAAAAAGCAAACCCCTTAATATATATATATATATATATATATATATATATCAGTGGCCTGTTATATACAAGAAACAAGTGTACATTTTGGAACCAAGTAAAACCATTTAAATTTCATGGTGTCACCTAAGAAGTGTTGACTAAATTCTTGACTAACAAACTGTCCTCCAAATGATTGGACTAATGCTGAATGTTCAGAAAGAAATGCAATTTATGGACTATCTACAACAAAAAGAAAATAGTTCCAATAAAATTTGGGCTGTCTACAGGTTACATTTCTAACATCACATATCAGCAAATAGTTGCTCCATTAAGCCGAGGTCGTTTTTTAGGCTTAAAATATCATGATTTATGGTTGTACTGTACATTAAGCCAACCTAAAAATCTTTTCCCTGCAGTATTTCCAGGTAATGTTTTGAATGCAGGAAATAGTTTTGTTTTCATAATTATAATGATCATTTATATAAACTGTTAGTGCACAGGTGACCTCAAACTTAAATTAACGGCGTGATGAAACATTCAATGAACTGCATATTAAGTCAGTGACTTAGAAATAATTAGATATATTGTCTTACTACTGAGCCTTTGAGTTTGATGTTTTGGTCACTAACGTGACAATAACCGAGACAATGTAAATTACTGGTATATACGGTCAGTTAGTAACTAACTCTCTATTGAAAATAAATTAATTAATCAGTAATTATCCCATTAATAGTATTATTATGCCCAGACAAAATATGTATTTAGGTCAATGGGGGCACCCTAATGTCTATGCCGCCAAACGAATGAGATACGACACTCTTGGGTATGGGATGTCTTGGGTATGAGCTGTCTTGTTACTGACACTGCCTTCGAATTGAAAGTCGTGAAATGCGCTACCGAGTCCAACGACGTTTATCCATAATTACAAAAATCAGATAATTCTACATATAAATATAGATTTTCTTTATAAAGCCATGTATAATTATCATCAATTTGTTTCACTTCTATTTTCACTCCATGACTGCATGGGTATAAATCAAAATGAGGATTGATGTTTGTTTGCATCTGTGATCTAGACTAGAGAGCAGTAGAGTCTAGACGCCGTAAGACGGCTACTAACACACTGAAATTTTTTCTCCCAATGACTGGATTTCTTGACACTGAAATAGCACCGGCCATTAAGCCGACACCCCAAAATAAGGGTCAAAATGTTTACACAAAGTATCAGCTTAATGGCCAGGACCTAGGTATCCTGATACGGCTTAGGACAATGATGCCACCAACTCCAGGCGAGTGATAATCATCCCACATATTTCACTAAACATAACAGCATAATAAGAGGCGACGATATGAGCATAAACCTTACAAATACTGACCTCTTTTATTTTCATCCAATCTTCCTTTCTGTAAGGCAACACTGTGACCTTTGCCATGTGAATCGGCAGAATGTGAGGACACATCACTGTTCTGACTGAGGTTCGTCATCGATGGAGGGCCAAGTAAGCCAGATCCCGAATCTATAGCTCTGTGTGTATAGGATCGTTCTAGTGATGACATACCACCACCTGATTTGTCATCCTACATGGAAATATAATAAAAATAATACTAAATGTAGTACACTAAAACATTTATGATGCCAAAAATATTTAAAATGAAATACATCTGACAATATACCAAACTCAGTAAGGCCACTTCCCCTCACATTGGCAGCATCTCATATAGATTTCATACAGTTATTGTTTCTATATAAATGTTATATAATAATAATAATAACAATTATAATAACAATAAATAATAATAATAAGAAGTAAGAACAATTTTGTATTGTAACTAATGTTTATATGATGAGCACCATTTGTTGGAAGAAACTGATGTCCAATCATTTATCCAATTTGTCATAATATATATATATATATATATATATATATATTGTGAATGAATAGCAATAATTAGCAATGTTACAAAATACATCACATGTCGTAAACCTATTAAAATTTGTATCAAGAACAAACTATGTTAAAAAGGTTCTGCCATAATTTTGATTCACCTTTATCTATCATACACAACAACCTTCACCTTCAATCAAGACCAAAATAAGAAAATTTGCTTTCAACATTTTTCATGGGAGATTTCACTAATAGTAGAGTAAATATAGCAAAAAAGCGTTTTATAATTATTTCTTGTACTTTCAGTGATAGTGAACAACATATTAAAAGTTAGACAGAAATGAAGCACAGGAAAGAATTTTTTTTATAACAATAAAAATGGCCCAAATCTGCCCCCAGTTCAACTGATGGCATGTTTCTCTAAGACCTAACTTTAATATTTTCAGGGATAGAAAATGAGCTCAAGCAAAGAAACCTGCCCCTTATACCAAAGGGATTTGGATTGTGAGGACAGTGGTGGTTTATGAAAAAGGAGCTGAAAGTATCAAATATCAACCATGCTAGTGTCAAAAGAGGTGTTGACATCAGAGTTGAAGCTGGAACTAGTGTGCACAAAACATGCCTGATCAACCACATAAACAAAAAGGACACTCCTTTAAGCAGGAAGGATCAGACAGATTCTGCTCAATCAGTAAAAAAAAGTGCTCATTTTTCCTTGGGGCTGTATGACAGCAAAACACATTGCTTTTTCTGTGGAATCAAAGTCTAGAAGATAGAACCAAAATAAAGTCATACAGAAACAGACAGATTTAGCTAAGTGAAGACAAATGCATTTGTAGAAACGAGGCCACATCAAATATTTTGGGGGTGATCTTCATGTGCCAGACTGTGTTTACCACCAATCATGTAATGTTAATTTTTGCACAATGCAGGAAATTCCAAAACAGTTCAGTTCAGTTCATTTTGCCAAAAAATGAAAAATTGGAAGACCAAAGGACTGTGATCAGGAAGAGGCATTTGAAAATGTCTGCACATTCCTCGAGGAAAATTATGAAAAGCAGCTAACGATATCAGACCTTGTTGCTAAAATGGGAGAATACTTGAGTGATTGAAAGTTTGTGGCATATGGAAATCAGTACCTCAAGGAAATGTTTTAAAAATAATATGGTGACTCTATATTCTTGACTGAGGGCAAGGGTGTGAAAAACATTGTGACTGCAGCATCTGTTTGTTGGGAAGGATATGTCCATACAGGTTGTTGGTATTGGGCAAGCAGATATTCAAGCAGTGCACCCAAGGGCTGTAATTGCTGCATTACAGCTTGGTCTAGCAGTACAAATGCACCATTTTTATATAGGTCATGCTTCTTAATAGATAGTCTTTCAACGATGGAACTTTCTTCATCTTACCTAGAAGTGCAAAGGTTCGAAGTGAATGTAGCTTGTTCATGTGTTCCGGATGTATTGGGAAGTGACATTAACATTCTCGATACATCCTTGCTATTTGCTGGAAATAATGTTGATCATAACATTATAACCTTGGATGGAATGGGATGGGATAGGAATGATAGCTGCCATCACACCATTCACAGTCAAACACTATGCCAAAGCGACTGTAGTGTTTCATGGCTATGGGGCTGGGCCAACCTTAAAAGACTGTGCTCATCAGCATAGAAGTAGAAATAAGAATGCAAACAAGATGAACATTACAGGGGCGACAAAATTTGGTGGAAAAAAAGGATGAATTCTTATCAAATCAGGCAAACAAACAAGCACTTATCCAGTTCATCATGGAACGTTTGCGAGGGGCTGCGCGGATTCAAGCTGAAGGAGATGCTGATGCTGAGATCGCAAAGTCTGCTTCAAGTCTACCACCCTTGTTGGAGGAGACACCAATCTCCTCCTACTATTGCTCTACATGCCGAGGCAACAAACTGCACTGAACTCTATTTCCTCCCGGACAAGGTAAAATCAAACGTCTACAATATCGAGGTCTTTAAGAAGACAGCGGTTTATTGTTCATTCGTGCATTCATCGGATGCGGGTGAACGTCCAGAGTATTTGGGATTGGAAAGAAGTCAAGGTTCCAAAGAATCACCAAGAAAGAAAAGGAAATGAAACACTCTTTGAAAGTGTTCCGCTCACCAAAGCAGTCAGAATGTTGTGAAAACCAGTGGCTTGCAGGGCAATGGCGCGCACTGTTCAATACAAATCAGAATGACTCCCTGGGATCTATCAGGTACAATATGCTCTGCAAGAAAGTCGTGAGAGCTAACGCTTTCGTCACGCCTGAAAGACCGCCCCCAACATCCTCAGCATGTAAATTTCACTCCCCGCGGGCATATTACCAGGTTATGGGGTGGATTGGCCACAGTGATGAAATGGAGCCATCTGGATATGGAGGTGGCAGATAGAAGGGGAAAAACTCATTCCAGTGATGACAGACAAAAGCCCTACTCCAGATGATTCACTGCAACTGTTCAGGAGGGTGCAAGGGCTTAAGATGTACCTGCAGAAAGTATGGGGCTTGAATGCACCAGTCCATATGGCTCTTGCCAAGATGGCAATTGTGACAAATGAACCAGTGACAGAAGAGGATGATGAACAAGACTGCATGTTGGATATTATCCATTATGACATCAGTAGTGAGTAATACTAGAGTGTTCCCTTGATTAGGTCACTGATGACACTATGACATCATTGGAAATGCGACATTCATTCCACAAAGTACTTTCATTTGAAAAACATTGGTGAAAAGAACGTTTGTTCAAACATCAGATTGCAATTTGATGGTTATCAGTAAAAAAATTCTGTTGGTCGCCATCTTGATTTTTACGTAATTTTTTGAGACTTTCCCTTGTGCCAAAATTATCCAACTACAAGTACTACAAGAAAATATCATAAAACTTTTTTGCAATTATTTTGGGGTTACGTGGTATATTGACAGCACTATAATATGTTTGACTGAGACATATACACAGGCCCACCTTCACAGCATTATAACCTAATGAAGAGCCAGCATTCTTCTGTGAAGAATAGGCATTCTTGGGAGTGCGAGATGCTGAGGAATTGTTACTATGGTAACCACTATCACCATGTGATTCTGTTAAAGCTGATGACTGGTCAATCCATAGGGAGCCTTCTTTTAGATGAGGTGAAATGTTTGGTGCATTCTGAAATCAACAACATTATTAAAGGAGGTGCAACAAATAGGTCACATTTCACCTAGAATAACACCCATGTGAATTTTAATAACCCATTTTAGCAATCACAGAAAGTAACAATTTAAAGTCTCACTTCAGTGACTGTGAGTGATCCTTTTAATAATTAGATATTAAACATCATATACAAAGATTTTAAATAATTAATTATAAATTGGAGCGCAGATGTTCTAAATAGCCACAACAAAAACATAGATCAGTGGCCAACAGTAAAACACCTTATGCATAGAATTAATATCCCAAATACCAGTGGTTTTGCCTGAACACAGTCTAAAAATCACAGCCACAAAATCATAATATCATCGATAATATGTACACTATTGCAATCACACTCAAAGCAGGGCTGTGTAATAGTTTTAGTTTAAACAAAGTTAATTATATGATAAAAGATGAAATATCATATTAAACTAGGTAAATCATTAGAAAAGGATAAATTTCAGCACTTTAGATATCACTTAGGATCAGTATTTCATTCTTTTAATTAGTAATATGCCAATTAATGTGATAAATGGCTTGCCTAATGTATTTTTTTTTGGCTGCACTAAATACTGTTAAATATCAGAAACATTATTAACGTTCTAACCCTGTTAAACATTTGAATTTAGTTACCTCTAAGTGGAAGTATTTTCATGATAAAATGTAATATAGGTTTAAATATTTCATTCCACTGTAGCATGGTTGATCACAGTTTATATATTACACAGGATAGGATAGTTACCACATAATCTGTGTTATAGGCTGGGTAAACCTTCCAATTCTGTGATGCAGTCATAGCTGAAAATTAATAAGGCAACATAATAAAAAAACAGTTAAAAATTTAATGATGTATACACAATCAATGTAGAAAAATCTAAAACCCCATCACCCCCTCCCTGTGTGTGTGTGTGTGTGTGTGTGCATCTGAACAATTAATCTGGGAAAAGAATCAAGAATTGATCAATCTGTAATGTGTGTTTTATATAACCAACCTTCCATGTCTCTCGTACGAGATTTACGGTGATCATCCTTATTGGCTGACATGATATATTCTGGTGATCTGAGGTCGGGTCTTGACCCATGGCGATCAGAGCTATGACCTCCTGATGACTTTGATCCACCACTGTCATGTGATGACTGTTTTGTGTGTGAAACCAGTGCTGGTGGACAGTGCTGTGTGTCCAATGTCCCCTGTGGACTGACATCATAACCAACAGACCTAGTGGGATGAAGATCTTGTCGTGAACTGGAAATTGGTGAATTAACAATTGATTATAAACAGATTTCTAAAGTCATAAATTGTAATTCTCCTGTCTGTTCATATTTTAACTACAGTGTCATTTATAATCATATATATATATATATATATATATATATATATATAGATAGAGAGAGAGAGATTAGCCAGCAGAACTAGTCACTAAATAACATGCTAAAAGAGAATATTTTCTATTATATACAATACTTTTTGAATGAAAGGTATTGTGCAATTATGCAATGATTAATATTAATTAGTTATTACTTAAAGTAAATTTACACCAAAAATCCACTCTGAACTATGTCCATTCGAAATCACATGAACAATGAAATGGAGTCAGGTGCGTTTAAAGTAAAATTTCTTGGACAATACTCTGGTCAAGATGAAAATACATGGGTTTTTGATATAAACAAATATTTTCAGTGGCTAAAATTCATTTCAGCCATCACCCAATAGTCTTTCAGATGTAAATTTATCCCTACACACTAATATATATGTGTGTATGAAGATATGTAATAAATATAACTCTAACATACACCCAACCATGTAAACTGAACTGAAAGAATTTTATTATAGTAATAATGGCTGAAATGGCAGTTATTTTATATGGCTTAATGGCCGGGACATACGGTATTCGGTGGAGAAAACATTGCAAGTTGCCTGGTTGGATGAAATACTCCACCTACTATAGTGCCACAGCTGGGATTTGAAGCTCCGCCTTCCAGCACAGCATTACCACAACCATGGGTAAATAGTCCCACACTCTACCCATGAATTAATAAATCAAACCTGAATTACTTATTGATGAGATATCTGTGGTTACAAAAATATCTAAATAAAAAACCGTCACAAGTACAAGAAATAAGAACATAGCTAGAAAAGTGAAGTTAACTACAAGAATTAAATAATTACATTAGAGTCATCTGAAATGAGTAAATTAATAACAAACAAAAAAACCCCAAACAAAAGTCAAACCAGGATGAGATGTCACCACACTCACAAGGTCAACAGATTCTGTACAAGACAGAGACAATCCAGATTAGTAAGGCTGTCAGTATGGCAGACAAAATGTGCCACCATGGACACAGATCACCACAGCAAACACAAATAGGTACTGGAGTAATTCACCTGTAATATGGACATTTTCGTGGTAGATCACCATACCTGGACCCAGTAGGGTGGCTGCTTCCTGCTGGACTCAAGTTGCCGATGTACGATGAGGACATCTGGTGGTGATCATCATTACTAAGGTCACCTGAAGGAATCTGTGGTCGAGGCGAGAATAATGCTGTATGGTTGGGCCGGATGTCATCTAATACACCCCTAAACAAATAGTAGTAGAACATAAGTATACCGAAAATTAAACAACTTCGAAATAAAATCCAGCTTTCACTTAGGAAAGTTCTCGTACTGTAAAAAGCTCGTGTAAAATCAGCGTAAAGGAAATACATGAAAAATCTAATAATAATAATAAATAAGGACACCATAAAATTTAAGTTATGACCAGACGTGATTTTCAGTCAAACATTACATCCTGGTCTAAAGCTAAGTTTATCATAAAGGTTTGCATTTTGTAGTGACTAAATCTGGAAGTTCATTTATAGTGCCACTGCTCAACTTTAAATCCAACTGTTAACCACGAAGTGAACAACTGGACAGAAGGCCGATACAACATAGCAATAATTTATGCGAGTAATGGCCAAGTGTAACAAAAACGAGATAAAATCTGATAGATATCCGACTGGTCTGATCCTCTGTTACTCAAACAGAAGTTGTGAAGATCTGATCAAAACTCTAACAGGACAAGTAGCATTAACATTTCCCAATGATTAGCGAGAAAAGATGTCAGTACTCTAAAGATTGTTTTCTGAAAGTCTAACAAGTACAAATGACACAATATAAACTACCTTCTTGCTGTGCCATCCTCGTGTGGAGGTATGTACACGAGCTTCACTATTGAAGCATTACGGAGAAGGTTTAGCATCTGATCATGTGTCAGCGTTGCTGTGGCATCCTGACAGATTTCAACCAGTCGACTTCCGGCACGCAATCCAGCTGCCCATGCCAAGCTGTTCGGTTCCACATTAGAAACAACCCCCTCGAAATACACATGGAATCCTAGCTGCCCTTTGGCATCCTTATGTAATGTCTTCTCTATAGTCTAAAAGACAAAACAGAGTAAAATTGGCTTAACACAAAGAGCGCAAATGATTCAGTCAAACAAAAATACGGAAATATAGTATCATAATATGAATAGTAATATTTTCATGCCGTTGACGAGAAATTCTTCTTTTTAGCACTGATTTTTTTTTAATACTATCGTCAATACGAATATTTCACATGAATATCATACTATATCAGGTGTTAATTTATTATTATTATTATCACTGTTAGACTTACTTTCTAATAAAATAAAACATCGCTAACAATTAAAAACTTTTTACATACAAGTTAATTTGCAGATTAATTTACGTACCTCACAGCCATATGTTACCATCTGTAAGCGAGACACCATCTCCCTCACTTCATCAACTTCAGAGTTGTACATGTGAAAGAGAACACACTCACCACGGTGATAAAACAGACGTAGACTGAAATATAAACAGAATATATAAGAGGACTATTTAAGGGTGTAATGATCAGATGTCTTAAAGATGAGTAGTGTCACAAATACAGATAGAAGGAAAAATGTGACTGAAAGAATTTTCTAACAATGAAACTGAAATTGTGAATTACAAAAAGAACATTCACAATTCAAGTCAGATGTGACCAGAGAGAAATCAAGATAATCTGCCATCTCAAGGCTGAAAAGATTATTTGTTCAACATGAAAGAATTTTGCACACAAAGATAACAATATGGCATTAACAGACATTAAAGTAGTACTTAATAAACAAAGGCATGATACACTAATTTAAGTAGAGAATAATCCATCTTAGATTTTAATTTATTTATAGATGTTTTCCAGTTCAAAACTTGATCTAAATACATGCCTAAGAATTAAAATGAATTTCTTGTTTAAAGCACCTTTGGCTTAGCAAAGTTTTTCTAGGAGCAAAGATAGAATATTTAGTCCTGTTTACGTTTAAAGCATATGTATTTTGCAGCCAGTCAGGCTAACTGTATAGACAAACCTGTTTCTTTGTGGTGTCCATCCTATCACTGCCTTACAAGGTATGGTGAATAGTACATCTTGAGTATGTGTAGCAATGACGACAATGGCTTCTTCTGCAATCCCGAGGTAACAATCGACTTGGGACAGTGAACCAAAATCTTCGAGCTAAAAGTATAAAGAGAACAATGCTGGAATGTGTGTGTAGGTTTTTTGCACATGTTTGTGCATGCATCTGTAATGTATCTTACGTGATACTAAATCAGCTGAAGTAAGTTTACCTGTACATTCCAGACAATAGCTCCTTTGGCAAACATATCAGGGAATGCCCTCAATTTTGGTCTATCTTTCCGTCGTCCACTGCCTAATGAGAATTTACCTAAAGTGAAAAGCAAACCATTTAATATTTAAAGCATGATGTCATTGTATACATAACGGAGACTGGATTCATCTAGATACTACCCAGAGACACAGAAACAGAAATGAAAAGGAACACAAAGCCATTCACGTGTCTGATGATGAGCATTAATGAATCTAGGCAGGCAACATAAGAAGACTTATTTGGAAATAAATCTACCTACCTATCTATCTATTTATCTAAAGACAGAATGGTGATAATATGACATTACTTAATTTTGATCCTGAGTCAATGGAGGTGTTTGTTGTATAATTGTTTGCCAAGTCTTTCAGGTACTCCTGTCGTGTTCGTGTTGCCATAGCAGTAAACTTTTTCGACCGATGTACAGCATTTTCAGCATTAATGGCTGAAATGTGGGAAACAAGGTTAGATGTGAATCATGATAGTTAACACTTTCACATACAACAGATATACTGTAACCGCTTAGCTGATGCACCAACCTTTGGTGAGCAAGAATTCAGTAAACTCAGGGCCCTTGTTAAAGTAAACACTGTCAGGAATTGGTGGTCCAAACGGAGGGACATCTTTAGCTCGTGATATGGAAACGCTGAAACAAAATTAAATTTCATCAGCAAATAACAAAGGCATTAACACTAAAGCACAGTTGATCAGAGTCAGGGGAACTTATAAATGAGTAATTGCTGAACATCACCAGATTTTCTAATAAGCATTTTAGTAATTTATATAAAAACATAATTTATATAGATAATGTGTAATACAATTCAACAATTAAGTTTACACATCACAATTTTCTCTCTGTGCATGTGTTACCTGTATTTAACTGCTGAAGTGTTAGGATTGTGAGCACGGACTATAATAAAGACATGCTGGAACTGAGAACGAACTGATTTTGGAGTAAAAGCCTTTGATCCCGGCTCCTGGAAAACTATTGTTACAATATCATTCCCTATATGGCGCTTCCTCAACAACTGGAAAACATGAAAAAAAATGACTTAATAATGATATTACACCACATAACTTGACATTCAATAGAAATAAACTATTCAACGTTCGGTACATAAATTTGTTAAAAAACAAATGGCAAACATACCTGTTGTTTATTTGTTGGCGTAAATGGAAGCATTGTAGACACATGAAACATTATTTCACAACCATGGAATTCTTTATACAGGGAATGTGTACCAGTAGAATCAGCTAAAAGATAAGACAAAACAAAAACTTATCACAATATTATAACTAGTAAAACACATGGATTTTTCTAGATTAAATCATTTTAATTAAATACAGGTGAATATTATCAACATGAAAATAAATACTTTATTTATACTTTTCTCAGCTGCATATATTAAGTATGCTACTTCATAAATGTTACAATGCAAATCATCCGTGTTAATTACTTTTCAGTACCAATGCTATATTCCTTACTTTTTGTATCTAAGCCACCTTTATATTTCTCAAAGCCTTTTAGGAGAACCTCATCACCAATTAAGCCAAGGAATTCTTGAAATGCTGAACTGCAGTGATCTAAATATAAACATCAGACATCTTAAACTGTAGAACAATACTAAATATCTTTATCTATCTCAACACTCTTTATTACCTTCCAATCATTATACTGGCATGTAAATAAGTAGAGTGCACCATTTATGAATGCATGATGATCCATTAAAGTAATGCATTATGATGGCAGTATTTTCCCTGGCAGTTATGTAGCCTAATGACTTATTTGGTTAAGTGGAAATATTAACTACATACGATTGTTATACATGTCTTCTTCAGAGCACTGTCCAGCACGACTTAGCATTACACCAATCTTATAGCTCTTGTAAATCTGCAAGAGAATATCAAAACTGAAATATGACAAAGAGTTCTTGAAATATTTTCTGAATTATTTTCACATAAACATGGCAGATAACAGCATTTCTTCTACACCAAAATAAAACTGTATGGTTCTGTTTAGGATATCTATTTTAATACTATTCCACCTGTTTATATCAAACTATATATAAACAAGTTATGTTCATCCTGAGTTGTTATGACATTGAGAACAATAAGAGCTTAACACCAAATAGCCGACAGAGCACTGGGTATTCACTTGATTAGATTATTAAGGTGTAAGTTGTTGCTGTTTTATTTGGCCACTTCTGTGCACATGGCAGGCTAAATGGGCCGGGTGAATTCCAAAGGTTAATAAAATAAAGTGAAGGATGAAACATCCTACTGACATGGCCCAGCCCAGGTTTGAATTCAGGTGCTACAAATCTGTGGTCAACGGTGCTATCAGTTATGCCGTGGAGGCACTCAGTGTACACGTTTTCTGAAACCAGACTTCATCTATACTTCTACGTATCAAAGAATCAAAGATCAGCCAAACCATACAGAAATCATCACAAATGCCATTTACATTCTCAGTTCAAGCCGCATTTTTGTTCTCTGCACACCACTCTATTCATAGTTATCCATCAAAGCATTCATCTAGCATGCCCTCAAAGTCCCAATCTGATGTGTTACACCATCGACATTAATTATTTCACGTTTTGACAAGATAGCAAGCTATTAACTGACTGTAGTCGACCTAACATCCAGATGATGGTTGGATGGATTCATGATGCTAAAATAAACTAATTCCAATGGAACACCAGTGAGGATTATGTTTTGCAACAATCCACACACAGTCTGATGTTTTCCACCTCTAAATCAGCTAACATGTTCTATGGGTGAAAAACTTTACAAACTGAAACCAAATCACAGTGTCACTGTATTGCAATAGCAAGGAATACATGTTATGATTACAACACAAACTAGACGGTTAATCGCATTGTTCCGTATAAACACTGTGTACGTTGCTTAATGATGAGCAAATGTATAACTAAAACAAATTGCATAACACCAGTCCAAAATGATGTTGAAAGTGTTGGAATTTGTGCTTTTCTCTGGATTTACACATTATATCAATATAACATTACATTTAATAACACAGGTAAATTATCAGTCATATTATTTTTTAAAAAGATAAGAAATGCTCAGCAGCTCATAGAGAATTATAATATCAAGTTTCACATTGTAAAGTGATTTCCTCATAATTAGTAACAACATTTAGTCAAACATCGCCAGTTAATGTATATATAAATAAACCTCTACCATTTCTATAACCTGACATGCAAACAACAGTTGTAGACCACTGTAAAGCTTACTCCTTGCTCATCAAGTTTCATCAGCTGGTCAGATGTCTTGGGCCCATGCAGAGCAACCTTCAGGCAGGACAAGTTAACCTCAGGTAGAACAAACTCCAATACTTCTTTAGGAGGTAGGCCTCGTGAACTGCTTAACCTCGATGATGACGGCATGGCTTCCTCGAGGATTGATCCCCTTATGGTCTGTAGCTGTTGAGGATGAATAAAGCTTAATTAGAAGATGTATATAAATACCAGCTTTAGTGAATTATTCAGCCAAATTATGATGTTATGTCTGGCCAATTTGGGTGTATTTATGCCCGGCTACTGACTATATGACAAGCATGATTATAAAGCATGGGTCTGAATATTCATCAATCAGTCTGACATAAAACATCTGTAAATGAAATAGCCACAAATTGTCAATGACAATGGGTATACTGGTTCTATGCATCTAGACAAATCATAATAAATAATATGTTCACATCTAAACAGTAAGGGTTCCATGGAAATTGATAATGGTTAAAATGGAAGTTGCAAAAACAACACGCTGATGATCAACAACAAAAATCACAATAACAACATTTTAGAGAGTATTTTAAAACTGATAGTAGCAGGTTCTGCGTTTGCATGGTTTAGAATAACAATAATGGCATAAGAAAACCAGGACAGAAATCTGACGATTGTTCTTGTATAAAATATTTTAATTTAATCACATTGTGGCACGTTTCTTTAAAGGCATTTCCACCATGTAAGGTTATTCAAAGAAATATGTCAAAACACTTGTAATCACAGAACAACAAAAGTCTGTTGATGTTGATCTAGTTGAGTTAGTGAGTGAGAAAGAGTATTGTTTAATGAGTCATCAACACACACAAAAAAAACCTATTATTTAGTGTTGCATTCTTTTAGTGGCCTCTTGTGACACGCAGGAGGACAAAGTCAAGCATTTCTAAACTAATAAACCCACAGCTGATGGATATGGATGTTGAACAAAAAAATAGCTACAGTACTCTTTCATCATTCATTCAAAGGAATACAAAACTTCACAATATGGAAGAATTCTGAAATTCAGTGATTTGCTGTGTTACTTGAAAGAACAAAAACAAATATGTTTATCAAGCACGTTAACCTCTCTCTCTCACACACACACACACAAACACACACACACACACACACACACACACTAACTACTGTTATAGAGTTGTCACGTTAGAATAGGTAACTCACCTGAGAAGTGCGAACAATAAGCCTATACTGATAACAATGACCACCACGTTCCTGTTTTCCTGTTATCAGTTCTCTGTCTTTCTCATCAAGTTTCTCCCTCTTCAAGCTGATGGCAACAGGTCCAATATTATCATCAATGCCAAAAAAGTTTTGATGATCTGGAGAATTCAAGAAAATACAATACACTACTACTATTACTACTGCTACTATAGTGACATTTGCAACTGCAGCTACTCCTACTTTGGTATAGAATAACAGTATTTATATGACGACCCAGTTAAAGCATGCTGGTTTCTCTCAATGACAGCACAGAAAAACATGAATAAAATGTGCTACACCAAATAATGCTATGCCAGTTATATATATTCCAATACTTAGTTTTATGTAGTCATTTATCTACACTACAAATTGTCACCAAATATTTAAACCACAGAAATTATATTCAGTTTATTTGACTGAATAATTGGAAAATAAAAATTAAATATTTGTATATATTGATATCAGGTCTTCAGGGATACTTGTTTATTGACAAAGACCACCTAACATGGATATTTCAGCACTGTCCTATATTACATAACTGCTAACATTTATTTTCACATCATTATCAATTATAAATGAATATAAGATATACAATCTCATATATATATATATATATATATATATATATATATATATATATATATATATAAGCATACGATATTCTACTGATATTCACTTTTTCAACATTGTACTTGAATGATGTTGAATAAATTTTGACAATAACACTGAACATTTTAAATATCTTTGAGCACCTATTATTCACTTAAGTCAAAGTAATGTATTAGCCCAGGTAAAACGATGACGTAAATATTGCTATTCTATGCTGATACATAATCAACTGGAACAAACTTCTGAGTGGGCATCATATAGATCTGCTTCTTTGACCCATGACCCAGTGATTTCCCCGCAGTCACTCCAGCAGTCTCTGATGTAGACACGATGCTTCCTCCTTACAACAAATGTGTTTCTTGTAAGAATGTTTTAATAAGGTATAGAGGTATAATAAAGCAGATACCTCATTGTGTTTATCAGGATCATCTTATTACATTTAGATTATATAGAAGTCAGACCTCTCTTTCTCTCTCTCTCTCTCTCTCTCTCTCTCTCTGGTTGAGAAAGGACCATTGTTTGTTGTTGATGATAACAGACAATAGTAACAGAGAGCATCAACAAAAACAATGGCTATCACATACCTCAAGCCGCGGATAGAAACCATGAAATGACTGAGAGCTATTTTTTTTAAAAACAAATCACACAAATTACAGACGGGAGAAAAGACCCGGAGGGTAAAAAAGCCACCACAAAAGATGATAGAGGCAAAATACATGGACCCATAGATCGCCTTACAAAAGCTCAGAGCATTTTATTTGGCCTTGGTACTGGCCACACCTGGGATATTTGGCTGAGGGATGCCTCTGTAGGGCAATGCAATGACAAAGGGAACCATTCGATGAAGACACCAGGTAACGCTGTGATTAGATCGCTATGACATGGAACTCAGTACAGCCACCATACACTAACACTATCTGTTTACAGAAGAATTGCCAAATCCTTATACCCATCAGATTTTTTATCCCTTAAAGGTTATTACCTTTATATTCTGTTGTAACAAATGCAATCAGGCAAGTTTGAGATTAAAGTCATATACAGCAGGCTCTACAATAATGAAGCCTGTTTATTTATATTTCAAATAAAATAAAATCATACCACACACACAAACACACACCTGTGCGCACACACACACACACACACAAACACACACACACACTCACTTTCTCTCCATACACATTTCTCTCCCCGATAAAGATCTATAGATTTTTACAGGCAGATATTTTATTTGATAATAAGCCTAAAGCATGTTTGCAAACTAGCTAACAACATCAGACAATTTTACATCGGTCTATTACTCTGGTCAGGAGCCAGTACACATCCTGGTTATGTGAAATCTAACATGCCAGAATATGTCATCCTCCTCAGGTGGTCTGATTAGATATGTGCCAATATGGAAGGTGACTACTGAATGTTGGCCAGTTAGGTGATAACTAATCATGAGAATCACTCCCCATCTTCACACCTTGGTCTCCTGTGCCAGTTATTAGAAGCTTTAAGTTTCTGTTAATGAGTATGAGCAGATAACTTCTGCAGGTCCAACTTTGCCGACGTAACCACAGAATTTTTTTATTTTAAAACACCTCATTAGCTGGTATTCTAGAATGGTCATCTCCATAAAAAAATTAAATCTGACTGCGATTTACTCTTAGATCAGTACTAAACTATCACCACAATGTCTTCCTAAAACTTTCTAAGTTAATGACTGAGAGTGATGCCTGTTAATGACAAACAAACCCTGTTTTTATTAAACCTGATTATTTATCCAGATGACAACAACGCATGTTCCCCCTTTTACTGAAAATGTTGATTATTATTGACACTAGTCTTATACCAGTTAGAAGACTCCAAGGAACATTCACAGTGATAACGCGTGAATCTGCCACAATTCCTTTACAACATGATACAAACTACATGTAATCACCTTAGATAAAAAGATGATTCATAAATGCTAATTAAAATCTAAGACATAAAAGATTCATAGGTTCATCAATAGCAGACTTTTAGTCTGGTGTGATATTGTGGCCATCCAACTTACAGATGCTGGATGCAAAAGCACAAATTCTAAGGAATAATTCATAATGCGTACGCTTTAGCAGAGTAGAATACTTAGCCACTGGCACAGAGAATCTTCAATCCTGAATTAAAGCTCTGCACAATTTATCAGGGGACTGAATCTAGAGAAGGGACTTTTCATGCTGAGACATGTGCAGTGACTCACCTGATTCCCTAAGAAAAAAGCCACATTGTATGTGTGGGCGAGTGTGTATCTGTGTGGACAGTTTTCCTAGAAAAAAAACCCTGATTTTTCTTCAGTGACATTTTGTAGTCACCAAATTACCAATTTCAAGGGTGGATATCCAGGGGTAAAGCCGTTTAAGAATACTTTTTAGAATTCAGTGTGCGTCTTTGAAGTTAGACAGAATACCATCTGGTGTCATTTTGAATCTGACCTCATATTTGTTTGTATAACTGAAGTGAATAGGTGCCATATGATAGAAAGATGTCTAGCACAGATAAAGCTGTCCTTGAATTAATATATCTGTCATCAGCCTACATTAAATTACTTCACCTGTCCAAATTTATACAACTTTTTCTCCTACCTGCTAAATATGTAACTCCTTTTAATCAAAATCACTATTTAGTTACCTTTCATAAGACTAGGTAAATAATCAATAATCCTGTCAATACATATAAAGACATAACTTATTGCTGATATTCTAAAATCATCATATTGATTATAATTACTACTTCTTGATGAAGATTATATTCATAAGCAACAGGTTATGCCAAAAAATCAATAATGAACATGAAGCAGATCAACGACTTTCCCAGAAGAAGAAGCAAAACACCATGGTCTCAGGAAGTATATCTCTCAGGCATCAGAAGGTCAATTTCTCTGAAAGGTAGCAAACCAAATCCTTGCTGTATGGAGAATCACACCTGTCTGAATATTGTTTGCTGAAGGTTGCCCATCTTGTTAATACTGTAGTGAATAACTTACCAAGAAGGCACAAGCTGTACAGAGTGACGCCGCGAGAGTGCATTCTGAGGGAGGCAGTTGTGCAGGGGAGGGGGGGGAAGGGGAGTTGTGGAGGGATGTTGCCCAGAAATCATCAACAAGGAAATCCAATCACCGGTAATAGATCCCACACAAGTGACAAATCATCAGCAAGCAGGCATTGGCCAGTCGGAGCGAGAGCGAGCCAATCAATTCCATTAGCGAGCAATGCGCTTTAATAACATGTGATTAATGGATGCTCTAATATCGGCTGACACGACCTCGGCGCCATTGTTAGCAGATGACCAACAAAGTGGGAGATGGACCAATCAAGCAGGTTAACTCCTAACGGGGAAGCAGCCCACTCGGTCCTACTGGCAAGTGGCTACCATTAGGGCTGGCTGATTTTTGGCCGATTACATGGTTAGAACTCTGCTCTTAAGTGGCAAGTCAAAGTGCCTTTACATAAAAAACTGTCCTCACTTTTTGTCCTTTAACCACACACACACACACACACACACACACACACAGACATACACACACAGGGTACTGCCATTTCACAGGTAAAATACCTTTCTCGACAATTCTTCTCTGCAAAGATCAAGGTCACTGCCCTCAGTGAATATAATCACTACCCTCAAAGACAGTCCAAACGTTAGAAGACGACCACAGAAACCAATTTAATTAGACCAAAGCCGGGATAACCACAGCTCTGTGCTGGCTATACAAGATCAAAGCATGATGGAACAAAATAAATCAGGGACAGTATCAAATATCTATCTGGATAATATTACTTTATTTGCTAATCACAGCACACATGCCCTCATTTTTATGGCGGAGACAGGAAAATGAAGCCAAGATAACCCTCACAATTTCCAACCAGTAATCATTTTCTGTATATAACGCTATCTTCATAGATTGATGATGCCAGACTCACTCACTCATTCACTCGCCCACCAACCCAACCAGTCACCCATCAAATCTCCATTCACCTATACCGATAAAACAGTGCACCATCTATATCAAACCACATGGATATTATTACATTACCATTTCACGCCATTTTTTTCTCCACATTTCTAGGCAGAATTATAATATCAACTGCAAATTCATGCTTGCACTCAGCTGCGGCCTAGGCAGCAGCTGGCATATGATCGGAATAGATTTTATTGTATATAGCCACCGATTATCAGTTTCCACATTGACAAACTCAGTGAGAAATTACCGATATTTATAAGCAAACATAACAACACAGGCAGGAATCTTTAAATGGATGATCTGACAAACCTGTGTATATAATAATGCATAATAATATATAACAATGCATGTTTATATAGCGCCAGAACCAGGTAACCCTGACCTGAGGTGCTGTACAGTATTATTATCCCTGATCCAGAACTGTTTCCATCCAGCACACATCTCAACTCCCAAGGGAGCATACAACGCATGGTGCCAGTAACGACACAAAGCGTTACTCAAACACATAGCCATCACGTCCTGTCAGGTTCTCATTGTTATGGATGAGTGAACCAGTCGCCACATGACAGCATTGCAGCTCCCGGAGCCTCAAACACACGACCTTCGGCTACGAGTCCTAACTAACTGCGCTATTACGGCTTGTATATGATGTTGCTTACATTTAATTAACACTAAAAATAGTAATTAGTATTACTCAACCAATTCCATTTTAAGAAAACCTATTTGCTGGTGAGTGGTTAATTGTTAAATAAAAAATTATATATAAATATATATATATATATATATATATATATATATATATATAAAATACATGACTAGTTTTAATGTGCTACTGATTTGTCAAAACGATGGATTATACATAATTAATGTGTTTACATGAACACCTCATCTCTTTCTCTGTCTCTAGGTTTGTTTGTCTTTAAACATTCCTTTTGGCCTCTTTCAGTAAAACTCATCCTGTCAAAACCAGTCCTGTACTTGAAGATGTTCAAATTTAGCCTTCAACAGAATACAACTCGGCTGCAGATGTGTATTGGTGAAGGCCTTTCGCAGCCGGCATCAACTACAAGCCACAACACATCAAATGAACACAGCATGACATCATCAGACATCATACTATATTTATCGGCGTACAGTCTAGCACCGATAACATTCCTGTGGCTGCCATTGTCGTAAGCTCACAATAGCCCACTCAGAAGCCTGTCCATTCAAGTCACTGTTTACGCTTCGGTGAACGCAGAAAATATAACCACAAATGGGAGAAGCTAATGCTGGTCTTATTCTATTAAATGACACCTGTCTTATACCTGTAACCATAACAATAAGTTGTATAGCTAACCCTGTTTAATACAGACAGTTACCTGTTGTGATTGTTGTTTACACACAAACACATATAGACAAATTTAGACATCTACCAATCTGGATAGGGGTCAGTTGTGAATGCACTTCCTATTATTTGTAACTGGGCAATTAATTATAATTGGTGTACTTCTGTTTATACTCGATATAAAAAAAACATGATTGTACTGTATTTAAACATAGCAAGCAATCAAAAGTATAATTTAAAATTTTTTGTTTCAAAATCAGATTCAGTATCCTTTCAAAAATGATCACATATTTAGATCAGTGGATTAAAAAATATTAACGTCATTATGATTCTCACAGCACACTGGCAACCAGATTGAAGCCAGTGATAATCACATAATTCTAGAGGTCCAAATTACATTCACTCCCAAAACTCCATTAATCCCAATGGCCCAAACTGTAGCTTCCAGACAGAGATTTAGGGGATGATGTAGTTAGTTATCTCATCTAATCAACTACTGTGGGGTAATAATATAAATATGGGTTGATCTGCACTTCATCATTAGTTCTCTTTGCTTACTGTATAATTATGCTCTTCTATAAGATGGGGAAATTGTTAGACTACAGGCAAGTTGTCTTATAGTTATATACATTTTGTATCGCCTAATATGAGAGTTTTGAGACCACCTATATCTGAATGAATTTATTAGCGAAAATAAAATCAGACCTATAATGAGTGATATTAGAAGAGATTTACATCTAAAGCTGTCTGCACAGTAACTTATACTATTTCACAGAACTTTACCAACATTCTTTTATCGCCACAGTACAGCCATATCACACATAGTCAGATGGGCATAATGTTACTAATAATTCTAATGTGTAATAAAAGAATCAGTACACAGTGGTTTCATTTGGAAGAAGTTGACGCTTTCTTCTGTTGGGGTGTGAACAATAATGTTGTGTATTGAACAGAGTAAAAAAAGAACAATTTTACCGGGACACACTGTTTCCTTAAAACAGTTTAAGGCCTTTCTCTTCAGAGTGAATCTATACTAATATAGCATAGTGCATATATATACATATATGTATGAAAACAATACTGAATCAAGCCACAATCAGTTATAACAATAATTAATAACTGTAATGGCATTTAATGTGGGACTGTAATTAGAACATGGAATGCAAAATAATTGCAGTTTCATCATATTTGAAAGTTATCCAGTGAAGAAAATGTAACTGATAAATGTAACTGAAGCTAACCCTAATACAATTATAGAAAATCTTTCTCCGTAAATTGCAAATAATTGATGTAACTAAATCAATAGTTTGCTGTAATACATTTCACATTTAAGTCTGCATGATGCACACTAAATCATTATAGCTCAGTTATTGTTCTCTCAGATACGTTCAGATGCTTTTAGGTGATTCTCTGTTAAATCAATATTAATTTATTAGGGGATCAGTGGAAAGACAGTCTGGGATAGATTTTTGGCAAAGTTCCCTTCTAACTTCTTACGTTAACAGAAAGAACCACTTCTTTATTTTATAATATGGTCTAGATATGTTACTACAAGATTTGATTATGTTATGATATAATAAGTAAATTTTTTTAGTTTGGACCAAATCCTGAACTTTGTGCTTCTTTAGGAGAATATTATATTTATATTGAAACCACAACAAAATTTGGTTCCAACATACGGCTGTTCATCCTGTTATCGTGTTTTCATCCTAAATTTAAACATAGTTCTGACTCCTGTGGAAACCTTACATCTGTTGTAAAAAATGTTTACAACAAACTGAAACATTTGCCTTGTCACTTTATTTATGCTCATATAAAAGAAACCAAATGAATAAAACAGTACAAATCACACCATTACACATTGATGCTGTTTAGTACAAATCATAACATTACATATTGATGCTGTTTAGTACAAATCATAACATTACATATTGATGCTGTTTAGTACAAATCATAACATTACATATTGATGCTGTTTTTGACTAATTTTGTTAATTTAGCATACATGGTTTTCACACACACACACACACACACACACACACACACACACACACACACACACACACACATGACAAACTTACCTGTCCCATTGAAGAAATTCCTATAGTAGTAAGCACCCTGGTCAACATATTCAAATACCAATCCATTATGTGTCAGTAGAGGAATGGGCACATATCCGTGAGGTCCTACTGACATGTCTAACACAGACACTCCATTACAAGCAGGAGGCCTAATCAGAGCCCTTGTATCCAAATTCTTGTTGCCCAGCAACTGCTGGACCTGTTTTTGTGCGGTGACGATGTTCAGAGAGACGAAGTGTTCCTCCTCACCGCCGAGTTCATTTCTAAAATAAGGGCAACTCAGCACCAAATCATTGCTGTGATGATCTCCAACATCAGCATCGTCTGTCTCACTGACCTGAAAGCGAGGTAAGTTATCTTTATGTTATGAGGTACCAGTAGTTCTGTATCTCCCACCCAACCCTCCATCCCACACATGCATCAATCTCTCCACATGCACAAAAAACACGCTGCTCTTCAGGGAGCATTCATAACTAGATCTCTGATTAAATGAATCACAAGAAAAGCCACCAGACTTTTCAGACCCACCAAAAAAGTTCTTTTAAACAATTCATGGCATGCATACCATTAGATTTTCCACTCAGGCCCAGGACGATGATGCCTTTGTTTAAGAACACACAAGAATACCTATCAAATGATTACAAATATTTTAATACTTGAATCGCTGTAGAAATTGAATAACCAAACACAACCTTACCTCAGCAGTGAGAAGCAGCTGACTGCGTAGTGAGGCAGCCGAGGCACCGGTCGTCGTGTTTCGACACCGCGCTTCGCTCTCCACTCGGTTGGCATTATGTTGTTGGATGATGTCGCTGAGATATATGCCTATACTCTGACAGTCGTAGTGTATGAATGTTTTGCGTTTCTGTCTCTCCTCAGTCCTCATATCACCATTAGCCGGACTATCTTTCACAGCTGCCTCACTTTCGCTACGTCCAGTACGTCTCTTGTGGAACAAGCCCCCTGAGGTCTCGGTGACAACCGTTTTGGCACGTTGTTTGCGACCTTTACCCTTCAAAGACTTGTGTTTCACTTTGGGACTGTGTGAGCCATCAGCGGATGTGGGGTCATCGTCCGTTGGCACGCTGCCATTCAATGCCTTGTCCACGATTGGCATTCTGCGCACGGCTGAATTGTGACTATGATTTTGTGATTTTGGCACATCTCCGCGCAGCAGCTCGTGCATCTTCGGAGGAGGAGGTGCCCTCTGGTCAAGATTGTCGTTGTGATAATCCTGCAGCATCTCAAAAAAGCTATCACTGTTTCCTGTGCCAGCTCCAACCACGTCCAGTGAGGATGTACTTCCATAATCGCGTCGCACCTGGCTACGATCCTCCTCCTGACACTCAAGAGATTCCAGCTCTAAACTGCTATTGCTTCGATACAGTTTTTTTTCTGATGAGCGATCTTTGGTGCTCCGATCACCAAAGACGTTGTAACCACCATATCTGTCCATGCGTATGGCTCCACGGCTTGGATAGGCAGTAAATTTTGATTTCCGTTTCTCGTTATATGAGTTCCTCAAATCGATGAATCCAGCACGCAGATTCTGAGGGTAGTAAGCATCACTCATCGTTGAATGCTGACCTTTTGTCTCATTCACACTCATCGATGTATTCCTATAGGGGTCATTACTTGAATCTGAGGTGAACGAACCATTGTTATCCATGGCAGTGGCTGTTGCTTGCTTAGAACTCGTGCTGCCACTCAGTGACTGGTGGTAGAACTCAGCAGCTCTCCATGCCCTCTGGCGGATCATATCCAGCTCAGGCGGGGACTGACTGGATGAGTTTGACATAGTGGCAGGAGTACATTGATCTGAGCTGTCCCACACAACCTGCTCCGTGTGTGTATGCGCTGCCATGTGGCTTGACTTCTGCACATTCCTGACAAAATCATTCACTCATCAGTAAAGCAGGAAAGGCACAATCCAATTGGTGGGCGAAATATCCTTCCAATCATAAGCTAGATGAATAGATGGTTGCTTCTTTGATTCACTGTAGTTGACCATGAATAGGAATATATCAGCATCACCTTCCAGAATTATCGCAATACACCACGATCCATTAGTCAGTGTCTCTCATACCAAAGACAGGTGAACTGGAAATCTTTGACTAATGCGGCCTCATCCCGTCTTTCTCTATTTTCACCCAGCAGGCGCCCAAAAATGCTCCAAGCATTACCACGAAAACAAATACAGAAGGAAGGCAAACATGGGAAGGTACTACAGGTGAGACAGTGATGGAAATTATCAATAACTAAATGGGGATGTCAGCTTGGAGGGGTCTAAACCCATTAATGGCCCTCTGGTCAAATCTGTGACATTGTGTTCTAATAGACATGACCAAAAAATCGCCGGCACCTCAGCAGGCTCTGACATCTGATGGAAAGGACTTCTTTTAATTCATAGAAAAAGACTGGCCGGATGAAAAATTAATTAATACTGTACTCTGTGCCACTGGCCCTAACTCAGTGTATCAGTATCACAAGTTTCTGATAATGAGGTCCGATCAATAAATGTTACAGAAGCTTTAATAGTGTTGCATGTCCGGCTTCGTTCCTGCCAACTTTGACTAGGTTAATACTACCGGCAATGTAATCCGTTATTAACAGCCGACGGAGGCAGTGGAAGAAGTCGCTTCAAAAATTTCATTTCAGTGTCAAAATCAGCCTGGCTTCGCACACAAATTAGCTGCCAGTCTGTACAAGTATCCGGCTCCCTATCTGTCATTTGTTACAGTAACTGACAGTAACTGGCTCTATAACCTACAACGGAATAAAGAGTAATATTACTATATAGACACATGTGATAAATTAATGCACTTCAAATTGATATCCAAAACTAATGGAAGATTTGCTAACACTAACTGAAAAATTTAACAAAACCACAGGGAGACATTGACGGTTATAACTATAAATCTGTGCTGTTGTAAATGTGATACACATGCACGCACATGCGCGCGCACACACACACACACACACACACAGAGAGAGAGAGAGAGTGTGTGTGAGAGTGTGTGAAACTAAACTACCAAATAGTGAATAACTGGCATTATTTAAAGCTTTGCAAATTAATTATCTCAATTAAGATACAAAGTTAAAGTCTGCAAGCCAGACTCCCGCCGCTAAACGTATTCACTGAAATTGTTGCACAGCTTCCGTAAAACATCCAGGACTGGCAACTCAGTGGGGTGCCATTATTAATTCCTAGGCTGAGATCAATGGGTGAGTCAGATTTCTCCAGCCAACATCTAAACAATTTCATATGAAAGCACCAGCCAGAGGAGGAAGTCAATACAGTCCGCTGACTTACAAACAGGCCCGGGTATTATCTAGGTCAAGACAGGCCCGGACCAAACAGCAACACAACAGACTAGCCGGCATGGGCAGGTGAGAGGGATAGTTGATCAGATGTTTGACATAAATAAACAGGAGGGGAGCCAGGTAGCACATGACAGCGACTGTTACGGTCAGATGGAAATAAAGCTGTGGGAGAGAGACGATATTAGATAGGTATGGGTAGGGCGTGGACTCAACAAGGCAAGTTACAAATTATACAGTCAGAGTTAAAATGCTGGTCATGTCAAGAGATCAGAATTGGCATTTGGAGAGAAAAAACGCTGATCGAGGAAAAATTTCAACAACTGTAAACATCTGGCATTCGCCACTTCATTTTGCAAACGTACTCGTAGAGTACGTAATGGTTTTGATGGAAATGAATAAATTACGACATGAAACATTCTCATGCAGAGAGATGTGAACGGAGCAACTTGCACCAATAGAAATAAATAATCTGTTGGCGGGTACGTTTTCCACTTCCATGAACAAGGTGATCAGAATTTTAACAGTCAGATGGTTACCTTTAATGACTATACCTTGTGTGCAAGTAATACATAATAACCGGCTAAGCTAATAATAACCTTCAGCTAAAAACCAAAACACCCAAATATCTCTGATAGTAATATAGACACAGCGCAGAACTAGCAAACGTAATAACTATAAATGTATCAGGTACTGATGGATGTATTTGGAAGAAGATTGAAACAATATGGATTAGCACGACCACTTTCCAACAGGAGAGCTGGTTTCGCAGAGTGTGTTAAGTTCGGGAACAAGGTGACATGTTGCTTATTTCTGACTTTTGTCTGTAATGTCAGCGGCTACTTCTACCTGGTCACCAGGAGACAGAATAATATAAGAATCAGAGTAAAGTAAAATGTCACCAGGTGCCATGGCCAGTAATCACCAGAAAGCTTCTTAACATACCAGACAGGGAGAAGACCAGCAGACAACACTCCTTCAAATGTCAGCCAAAGATCAGATAATATATATCACTGATCCCTGTTATATAACTAGATACAATAGGCTTAGGGAAATGGCCAAAACAATACCCTCCCCCCTCAGTGTGTGTGTGTGTGTGTGTGTGTGAGTGAAAGAGAGAGAGCAGTGTGCGAAGAAAAGTCACTGGCACAGAGAAGCACAAATCCTGAATATAACATGTGGGCCCCACTCATCAAATGACGGAATCAGAGCAGCCACTTTTCATGCTGGGATGTGTAATTTTTCATCAGACCCCAGAAATGATGGTATAGCAATCCGAATACGCCAACAGCAGAGAGAAGGAAGCAGTTTACTACCAATCTCTGACTTCACCGCTAGCGGTATGACAGAGTAAATACAAACACATGTGTAGAATAAATACAAGAAATGTTTTAAAAACGACTCCTTCTGTTAAATATGTCAATATAAACAGCTGGGTGTTATCAGTAACAGGTGAACAGCCAATTAATATCAAGAGCATAGAACCAGAAATGGACAGTACACGTAGTAGCAGTAATAATAATACCATACAAAATTATACCAATCAACAAACCACAAAACATAATTTCAAGCATATTTAACTAATCCACACCACTAAGGAAGGAGGCCAGTAAAGTTTATACCTACTTGTGATAGACTATGTAGACATATCTCAATAATCAAATGTATTTCCCTCAGGTGAGAATGTGTGTGTATATATATATATATATATATATATATATGTGTGTGTGTGGGTGTGTATGTGTGTGTAATTTGAATACAGTTCTATACAATCTTAGAAATGACTATGTTAAAGTGTCTGAAAACCAACATTTAAGATCAATGAAAAAAGAAGATCAAACATGCAGCTATATATTTCAAACATTAAAATGCTATATACAGTACACTTTAAGCCATCCAAAATAAACTATTCCTGTAAATCAATGTAAGGCACATCATTGGATATTCCATACAGTTGGTTAATTAATGTGAATGCCTCACCACCACCTGCCTGTATTCACACATTATAAACAAACATTTGTTCTGAACAGTGCAGGAGCATAACTCACTCAAGAACCCAAATATTAACCTGGTACGTTTCATTCACGCCTGTTCTTTACAAGCTCCAGTGATTTCAACATGGACAAGAAGTAACAGAACACTGTGCTAACTGACCCACAAACTGAAATGAACCACACAAGTATTGGACAGCAATGAGAAACTACATGTTTTGGTGACCTGTCTATTGCTAATAATAAACTTAATTCAAGCTGTCTGTTATCATCTGACAAACACTCTTTACTTCACACACACACATACACGCGCGCGCGCG
This sequence comes from Paralvinella palmiformis, assembly GCA_025642065.1. NCBI lineage: Eukaryota > Metazoa > Annelida > Polychaeta > Terebellida > Alvinellidae > Paralvinella > Paralvinella palmiformis. Next base: position 66,776 of record JAODUP010000335.1, on the reverse strand, counting down.
CATTCACCCACATACACACACAGTGGCTTTAACTGAAATATATTTTCTTTTTATAAATTAATATTTAATATCAAAAATTACTTTGTATAATGATCCGGAAGAGAGAAAATGACCGTTATAAACAAATAACTGGAGCATTCACTTTAGCCACAATACTGATCCTGATCAGCAATAATAGTAATCTTAATTGCTATTTCTATCAGTTTCTGCTCAAGCCAACCCTGCCATATTCTGATGGTACTTAAAATAATTAATAAACAAATTTTCAGAAATCACTGCCCACAGAAGACAGCTAATGATACACACACCTGGATGGAATACCCCAATGACCCACAAATCTGAAGTACTAAAATACTAGTTTAACCTGTGCCAAGCATTATAAATTCCCGTGAGATGTTTCATTCTTAAAAACAAAAGACTTAGGGCATATTGCTGAGATGATTAGGCCAAAGTGTAACCAACCGTAAGGGGCTAAAATAAAGCAATCTCCCTTGAAACATAATTAAACAATTTCTGGGTCACTAGAAGCCGTCAGATGTTCAGCCTGAATAAATCAATCCCTTAATTATGATGTGTGTACTCTCTGGTTTCCTGAAATAAAACCAGTACCTGGTTGGATAAACTGGTATAAGTAATAACATAATAACGACTGACAAAATAAAACACATCACGCATCAATAACACTTGATGATAACATGTTGAAATTGGGTCTTATAATCCGCCAATCACTTGACATGCCGCCGATCATATCTATATCATGAAGCATTCAAACAAGAACTCCGGCACAGAAGTCAAAGAGAAGTCTTTATATATCAAATAATGCACTTACGTCAGACAAACATTTTGTTGTCCTTCCCATATAAATACGAACAATAACCTGCAAACGATAATACCAATAATGATGGAAAATAAAACACCATTGAAGACAGGACCACAACGTGTTTTCTGCTATCCTTACATGTGTGAAGACTGTGAAGTTATGCTACATGTTAATATATGTTAGCATAAAAGGGAGTTAGTTACCAGGGCATGAAATTCCTAGTCCTTGTTTGGTTAGCTTAAACCGCACACTTATTGTTTATCTTTCGTCCATAAGATAAAAAGAAAGTGCAAAATGGAAATTTATTTGTTAACAATATGTATGAAAGAAGTCTGATTCTGCTCAAAGTACACAAAGTTTACACTGAACAATAGACAAATTTCACACACACACACACACACACAGAGAGAGGGAGATAGAGTTACTAATTACTTCCTCCCATATTCACATTTTCAATAAAGCATGTAAGGTGCCCAACTCTTGCTCTTCCTGTCTGACTTCGGCAATAACTATTATCAACAATCACATGATTCCATAGTAACTATATATAGAGAGATCAGAAGTAAACAGATTGCTAAATTAACTAGATTTGCTCAGTCTCCTGTAAATATACATACAGTCCCTGCATGACGTCAATATCTGAATTAAATAAATTGTGAATCAAATTCTCCACTCTAACCAGAGTTTGCGCTACCTAGAATACATACATCATATACGAGACACTGACTTACTCTATGAAGTGAAATTATTTGAACTAATTATGCAAACTAATATGTTATAAATATGTTATTTCCAAAGTAATATTTTGCATAATTTATTCATGGTGTCACATGATATACCAATCTCTAGTGTATAAACAGATATCCATTCAGCGCTGATTTCAAATTACAAGCCAAAAGTGCCTATTTTGGGATCTGTTAATATACATTTCATGGTACACTTTCAGAGCTAGTTAATTGAACTTGACGGCCAACATCTCACAGACAGGTAGCATAAAGACTTCAACATCTGTAACCTGCACAAGTACAATATTAACTGTCTGTATACATTAAAGAAATCTGATCTTTATCTCTAGAAGCAGGATTACTGACTGAATGGGTGTGTGTATGTGTATAAACTGTGCACTAATACTTGTCCATGCACACATTCAACTATGCCCCTACACAATTTTGCCCATTTGGCAGGCATAGTTTTGTTTATTTCCTGAACAAAGGATCAACTAACAGTATGATATATTTCAGTTCTAAGCATTGCAAAATTATAATAAACAGAAGGCTTACCGGTAACCTTTATCCTTATCACATAATATGTGTAGAAAACTTAACAAATACCCATACAAACACAAACAAACTTGCCAAAATCATCTTGAAAATAAACCCCACACAATTAGCTACAAAATATCGGTTATTTATATATAACCACATTTGTTCCCCCCAAGTAAATGTTAATTATTTTTGGTATTTCAAGTCTAATCACCTAGAGTACGCCACATAATTCACCTAAGCAAAAAATATCAGCCTTCATTCAGCCCTCGCATTCTTCTTGATCGAAAATACTCTACACCTAGTCACGATTACGGGAAGATCTTCTCCTCCGGTCTAGTTTGGTCGTAGACCTACTAATGAGGCAATGCCACAAAGTGTACACGCCAGGTCGCCATCTCTCCGTCCAAAGTCCCTCCTTTAAGTATGCCACCAGAGTGGTATAACACAGAGTTCTGTCGGTGAAAAGTACACGACGTCACGGCGTATGGGAAGTGTCACCGAACGGAACAACTGGGCACTTCAGCATGGTACGTCTAGCCAATATATAATCACTTCACGCTCTCCGCATACAAACGTGAGCTAGCGACAAAACATTTCGCTAAAACTCTCCCAGTGAACGCCGTGTGGCTCGAATCCCCGTCATAAAACAATCGGTGTCTCCTCTCCCCACAGCAGTTCCAGGAACCGGGTTCATCCTATCAACTAGCCATCAGGACTGCACAACAAAACATCCAGCCTCGTCTGGATTACATCTGGATAAGCGGACCGAGATCCTGAACGAGAGAGCAGCCACAACACGAGTCGGTCATATCCCAACAGACAGACGCGGAGGTGATTTACCAAAGACATCTATCTACACATACATAACTGATGATGAGGTTGTAGTTACTGCACGCTCTGCCAGTGTCTGTTCGTACCACACTAGCTAGCCTCTCTACCAGATTCACCTGTATCAAGTTCGTTCATAGGTAGTAAAGTTATATATATATATATATATATATATATATATATATATATATATATATGACTAATCACATATCACGATAATAAAACTCACTTACATAAATATATGATTTGTTACCCTGGCAACCTTCACTTGGCTAGGTATTCTAAACCGGATACTTGGAACATCACTGAATGATGTAGCTGAACTTGGCCAAATGAGTACCTCTCGTTGGACATCGTAGATTATTCTGGGATTAATAAATATATGAAAGGCAGCCAGCAAGAATATACTCCTGTGAGGAAACTGAATAAGGTACAGAACTGTACGGAGTCTGAATAACTTGTGAGGTAGAGCAAAGTGCAAACACACGACTCTGAACTCTAGCCAAACTTTCAGCACCACTGCCTTTGGGTTATATGCAAAAAATTCGATATAAAAATTATATTTTTAAAAGAGTTTCTAGTTCCATCTTCCAGTCATTCTACTAACTGTATAAATATCTTAACAGACTCGGTTCTCTAAACAGATATGAATTAGCGTATTATGAAACGGGCTGGGTCAACACTTTAATTCGAACAGAATGCTTACAAGTTAAAACTGTTTGCTGTTTTTATGCAGTCAAGTCCTTATGGGTAAACAAAGCTACTACAATGAGTCACTCGGGCACTGAAGGTAGCATCTTTTTGTGTGTGTACGTGCACATATATATATATATATATATATATATATATATATTAGTGTGTGTGTGTGTGTGTGTGTCTGTGTGTGTGTAAATAAATATACTGACATAATAATAAAAATAACAATAAACAATGTAAACACCAGTGTGGTTGCCACCATTTAACAATATCTATCTTGCTGTAAAGCACCTAACATTTTAAACAATGATAGAAACTTGGAGACAACGGTACATAAAAAAAACAATGGCCTGTTACAATACAAACTGTTTCTATATGGAATATCAAAAACAGGTTGTAATATGGGAAACTACACCACAACGAATGGAACATAATAACTCAGAATAATAGCTTACTTGCTGGAGCCTTCACATAAAAATGAACTTACAATGCCATAAAATATCAAAGCCAATACAAAGCCTGGTTCATTACTGGAAAAAACAACTAAAAATGCCTATCTCATCTACAGTAATACACACCTTTAAAAAATGTAGTTCGGCCTTATAATGAATTGCCCAGAGGACGTTTTCGGGATTCTTTCTGACACACACAGACACACACACACGCACACAGAGTGTATCTGACAAATATGTATTTCTACTTACCAGAAACAGAACTTTAAAAAGATGACAGCCCACCCCAAATTTGTTGATTTACTTAAGTGAATACCAACTTAAAACAGTCATTTGATGAAGATCTATTCACAAAATGGCTCCAAAGTCAGATCGTGTTCACATGGTTATCGACTATCTATTCTATCGATCATAATACTTTTTTCACAGTTTTTCTTAATGATATTTCCAGGATATGATTACCTGTATTTTTTATCATATTAGTATATATTGCACAATGAACAGTAAAGCAAATTGGTAATTTTCCATTCCATTCATTATAAATATAGCTCGCAGGATTTGTTGTTACAGTTGACATTTTCCATGTCTCTGCCGATGAAAACCCTGATGAACGATGGTCATCAATGGGACAATCTTTTCTGAAAAGAGGGTCGTCCGTGAGTTAAAATTAAAAAGGTAGCTCATCAGATATGGCCATGTGTCAGACTGCGAAGTTGACTGCTCCCGACAGTTAGGCCTACACATAATTCTATCTATCGATATACATATAATCGTGCAGTATACATAACAACGTGTCATAAGCGCTATAGCTAAGTACTATAAAGATATACGCCAATACTGGTGATAATTAACATGTCACTGGGACACGAGAACGGAACACCGGATCTAATAAGCTAGATAATTCTTATATCTCTAGATAAGTTTATCTGTGCCTGGTTACATAATGTAGGAAGTTGGCATCAAGACGTGTACAGCTAAACAGAGGATATATTTTACCAATAAGACTACCACTGCCCAAATAAAGAACTGACTAGGTATGATGGCTCGCTCGTATGTGGCCGGCTTAGCCATTTAATGGCCAAAAGGAAAAGATTTCTCAATTCGCCTGATATCTCTATCGGATGGCTATAATTAAATTGTTTTTTCCCCGGAGGACGGGAAACAAACTATTATTGTAATTCATTCCACACAGATCTCTGCCCACTCGTCCAACATCCACAGTTGGTAATCAGGTTACACAAATTTAATTAAACTCCAACCAGCATAACAAGTCCAACATGGCGAAAGCAAAACACTCCTGCCACCGTAAACAGAGACAAAACACCAACACTAATGGCGCAGATAACACAGCAATTATCACTGATCATACAGTAATTATCATAATTTATTGACACTTTAAAGTATCCACCTTCAGTATTACCACAGTAGTCTTGTAGGAAGCAGAATTAGCGGCGCCATTCGTTTTATCTTTTTATTATAAAATCCTGTATATAATTCTGTCACTGGTAATTGCTACTGATACATTATCTAAATACCATAATATTATTTAGAAAGATGTCATGTTCATAACTGCAACCTATCGGCAAATCGTTAGTGGAATGGAAAGGTGTGGAGGAATTAATTTGGCGAGGTTATAAAAGACAGAAATGGGATTTGGGAGTGTCTATTAACTCTACCAACTAACTATGATATTTAATCTTCTCTATATAAAGAAATAGCATTAAAACATGCATCTGTTACCATAAATACTCATTAACTTGTGCTGTACTAAGTTTGGGAACAGCAAAAACATTAATTTAGATACAGACGTTGTTAGGGTTTTTTAAATGGCTGAAATGGCAGATGAGATCTGACACGGGTGCCGTAAAATATGGGTTGATGACTGAATATTTATTTCCATTCTTTTCTTCATTTTCATTTGTAACTGAAAGTTTGAATTAAGCCTGAAGCAAACTTTTGATTACTAAGACGTCAGACGAAATTTAAAAACCGGGAAATAAGTTAATTTTGGAGCATCTGATTTGACACTTAACCATGCCAAAATCCTGATTGTAATGGCTAATCTAGCTATCCTGGCAACTTTCAAATTAATAATTACCAATAAATCATACAGATATCTCATTAACAATGTTTTATGGATCTACTGAAATGATGATAACTTTAAATAACAACACCAATGCTGTAGACCAGTCATCTATTCTGATCAGAGTTAAATAATGACTTCCACTTCTCAACAACCTAAATGGGAAATTCAACTGTATATGCTGAGCAATTGGTAAAAAGAGAGTAAGTCTTTAGCCAGTGAGCGAGTGATTAAGATGGGGGGGAACACCCATTTTGTTGCTGGATTCAAACATTCAAAGGACACATGGATTCAATCCCATAACTTGGATGTCGGAAGCAAGCAATATAATACACTACCAACTATGTAATACATGGATCTGCTGACATCAGTAGTTCTGGTGTGTGATATGACACGGGCCTGTCCTGTCCTGGACTTGTGACTGTCAACATGAAACTGGTGTCGTATTAATCACTGGTCACCCTGGGATGAATATAGGAGACGCGTGCACCCACGCACACGCTATCCTATATTTAGAGCACCTTTCATGAGGAAGACAGACGTCAGTCAAAGCCAACACACAAATACCCACCCATCTACCCCAAACTCTTATTACTCATCACATAAGCGCACACGCACAGAGCTGTCATATGAACCTAATCAACATTCTGACAACATAAAGGTGAAAACAAACAGCTAACACGCCAACAACAGCTTAGTGGTCTGATTAAATACTAGCTCTATTAAACAAATGCTTCGAGTGAGTACTATTACAGAGTCATGTCTTCGACCTTTAAAGGAATACATTCATATCATGATCTCTAATTCCTTATCCCATGTACGGGCCTTATTGAGTTTCATTCTATGAAAGCTATTCTTGTAGTAATAATTACTGTTACTGGCCGGTCAAATGACAACAATTCTATCTAATTTGTCCTTATAAATGTGAGAATGGCTCACTGGGCCAGATATGTTTAACATATAGAAATCATGCATATCATGCAGTCTCTTTAAACAGTGCTCCATCAGTTAAAAGGAAAAGCTTTCGCTTTAAAATCAGTTCCAAGGTGTCTTTATTAAGGTCTGTGCTCTAATATTGTTAAATATAGCTCTCTCTCTCTCTCTCTCTCTCTCTCTCTCTCTCTCCTATACACACAATCGTATATCAAAGATACATTGGTATAGAATTAAATCAGCAACAGGTCCTATCATGAGTGAAAATATCAATATATTTATAAGCCAGTTATCATTCAATAATCTCAGATTGGTTACAATAATCTATGTCTATGTACCATTTAAAGCAACCAAAATCCATTACTCAACCATGCATCCCCGTGCTACAAAAAATAATGCTACAATCGCAGGTATGAAGCAACATGATGAAAGTTAGCTACAATAAGAGACACTACTGACCCTACAGCATAATACCATAGATTATCAATAATATTATTACTAGAACAGTCTGCTATAGGAAACACACACATACACAGAGAGAGAGAGGGGGGGGATATCCAGATCACGTTTCACTGAGTTCAGTCACTGGCTATCTAGTATCAAGCTGGGAAACCGTATACTTATCAAAAGTTGCACTGTAGCTATTGCAGCTGACATAATAATGAACAAGGTTAACCGACCCAATCTGGATATAATACACCTGATGTGATATTACAAGCAGTCATTAACAGCTGTAAGGATGATAGGATCGTTGCCAACTAGTCACCGAAAATAACCCAACGCACAAAGAGATGTCACATGTATACCTACCTACCTAATCACCGAGTCTCCTCAGTTAAGTTATCAGCCAACCAGAAAACTGTATTAGGAATTATTCGCATACATTTAACAGTTTGAACACATCATAACATGGTTGAAACATGAACCATTATGATCCTGTTGTTTATATTCCAGATTACCAATTACAGCATACAACAATTTTCACATTCCCATAGTTATCACTCTGTATCTCGCTGACAAATATCACTTTCATAACTGATATCAACAGCAGCTCAGTTGAAGCAATTCATCCTTGGTAGATCCAGACTACAAAGGAAATTTTGTTTCAAGAGCAATATTTTGTTTTATAGAAAAGCTTGTATATTAGTATTATCACCATGATTTGAGTAACAAATAAGTCATCAATCAGGAATCAGTCCCAAAATGAAGTAACACCATCCAAATTATGTAATGGTACATTTTGGCTATCTGAGCAAATGTTTTTTCTTCACATATTGATAAATCACCCCCCCCCCCCTGTAAATCCCCAACCAACACACTCCCGATATTGCTGTACTCTTTCGACTCACGGAGTGCACCACCACCACCTCAACTCACCCCAGACAAATATATAGACAAGTGAATACACGCCCATAGCACAACCTGAAACATAACACTTCATATCATAGCTATGCAGTCTTGCTATACTTTGAAGGCTGTAAGCATCGAATAATATTATCTTTAACTACAATTGTTACTCACTGACGGACACCGTAATTTACGGTCTTCACAAATGTTCATGTGGCCCGTAGCGGGACAATTAGCCACTTCTATCACATAAAATACAAAGATCATACAATGCGCGAAGCTAGATTACATTACAGTTAAATGCCCGGAAGAAATCTATAAATGACGTTATGTTATCATAAACTCCATCAACCGGGCACAGATGCTGCATGTAGAACGGGCCTACATTCCACGGTATCAGTGAACCACAGCACACGGACCTCGCGCACATGTATCGATACCGTGTAAACATTAGTGGGTTAAGTGCCGTGAACAAGAACAACACGTGATTGTCATTGTTTATCACACAGCCTTACAATATACAGCTGGTATGAGAGTCATACCTGATTCGGTAAACAGTGGCTGTTCTGAATGATACACGACGTTTGGTTCTACACTTGTAAGACTAAATTAAATATGGTACGCAGGCGTGTGTAGCATCTGGAAGGCGTTATAGCTCAGAGAGAAAAAAATTGCAACAACTATTCCAAATTAGTCACTTCAACTGTTAGGTAATTCATCGGGCACCCCCCCCCCCCGAAAAAAAAACCAAAACAACAACCGACAAGCAAATATCCATGCTGGTCCCTAATTTGGGATGTAGCAATGGTTTATTATGTAATTGAAAATTAGAAGGAACTTAATTTGCTGAATGCCAGTCATCTTCTTAATTCACATGTTACCTACCAATGGGGATGGGGGGGAATTCCTACATAAAACTTAGGGAAGTCTTTTAATACATGTAGCCCGTATTTCATGAATAAAACATGTTTACAGCTACTGGAGCACGATGACATAACACCTAGACCAGAGTATCTCTGACCATTTTCCTGGGGGGGGGGGATGTTATAACCAAACAATTCGTGATACCCATGTCAGAACACAACAATGCTGTGATTGTTTGGATATATAATTATTAAACAGGTAGCAACAACCCAACAGGCGGTGACGTAGTCGGGAAGAAAAGCCTCATTATTCAACACGATGTCAGAGTATATAATGATTGCTACAGATCAGTAAGCACACGATGACAGAATCCCAGTCGTTGGTGGTGGCTATTACTGATGTCAATAAGGCCAATCTCTTGACACATAAGACATACAATGGTGAGTGATGAGGCTGCTGACACACTGTAGCCTGTTACTTGGCTCAGTAGGTATGACTACTCCGACCGCTCTCTCTCTCTCTCTCTTGCTTATGGCCTGGTGAATGCTGGTTAAATGAAGTGGAAATGACCTGATAATGGCTTAAAATGGATCACTTTGCCGTCTTCTTTAGTGAAAGACAAGTCATGCATTATCAGTGTGTATCTTAGTCTGTTGTCACTCTGTCGGCCTATATGCCTATCTCCCTCTCTCTCTCTCTCTCTCTCTCACACACACAGAATGGGACTTGACGACAACAAGTAGGAATCTCACACTTCCTCTAAATGAGATGAAATAGATCAAAAATACCACAAAAAAGACACTCCCCAGCTGACAGAGACATAAGAGAATCATTTGCCGTCAAGGTCTACAAGAAATAACCCACTTGTCTTTCTAATCAACTACAGCTACACATGGCGGAAGAACGCCATCAACGTGGAGCATCCATTTAGCTGTCAGAAACAATATCCTAACAATACTGGAAATACATAGAATATGATAAACCAATTTGCTTCCGACGAGCGTTCTCTCCGTACGAAGAAAAACGCGTACGGTCAAATCAAGGATAGACGTCATTTACGACAGCAATATTAAGACGCACACCGCAACCAGCGGACAAAAGGGACCTCAAAAGTATTAGCAACCCGAATGCAGTTCATTACGGCTGCTACACGCCGACCAGAAGAGTGACAGAGCGTCCGTCTGGCATTGAATGTCTACACACAATCTACTAACGGTAAACCTTCCGACATCCTGGGCTGATATTGTAACAATCTCGACTCGGTTATATCTCTAAACGAAGGGATTTGTCTGCCGTGGCTGACCTTACCTCTCGATATTTAGGTCTGGCTTAAAATTCGGCAGTCAATTGTGGAGCGCACAGAGTGGATGGAGTCGGCTCGTGCAATTACTATGAGCATCCGAACTCCAGACAACGACAACCGTCATAATCAGTTTCACAATGGACCCAGGTCTGCTCATACCAGATCTGTACAGGACACACACACACACACACACACGGTATTATACGGGTCGGCACAACATTATTTTTGTTCTGATGTTTGTTTATTTCGCTTCCTGCAAGTTGTAGAATAAAATTAGAGAAAATGTACAACTTCTGCTGTAATCCCCTTAAAAAAACAACAACAGTGGAAACGTTACATAAATATGTTATTCAATAAATCATAAACATCAAGTGCTATCAACCTGTAAATCAACAAAAAATGACCGCGGCACACAAAACCTAAATAAATAAATAAGCAACATACATGCTACGCTGTTAGGTACAGGGAGGCATAGCAATGACGGCTTAGCTACCCACAGACAGAACAGGTATCAAACGTATCATCACGTACTAGAATATGGAACCATTTATATCCAACATCAGAATAATATTTTAGTCTAATCTCCAGGACAAGAGATAATGGCACACAAACGACTCGAATGTAACTACTGAACTATTTTAGATTAAACAGAAATAATCCTGGTATAGTTTGTAGTCTGGCGTGTGTTTTTTTAGTTTCAAATTCCTACACCATCTAAAGAAACAATCTGTATCTGTGAAACGATGCCAACATACTGAGTTAATCTTTCTTTCGACCATAGTTCACGGAAGTGGTACCCCTGTTTTTAATTATATGTCAGACGTTTCATAACACACAAAATCTAAACGTAATTAGACTATTTCCCATTATAACCAACCAGTAAACAGATATCTCATTAGTTTTATTTATTAGTTGAGTGACTATAATTTGTAAATTTCTAACAGTAACTTGGAGACTAGTAATTGTAATGGTTATCATGGAACTAGAGTGTGTGTGTGTGTGTGTGTAAGTGTGCACATGCACATGATCGTGTACATGAGCATATGGTGTATATGTGCGTATATATATATATATATATATATAACATCTATACCACACACATTTTGGTCTAAATTGTGCCCATAAACAACATTCATCCTGCCATCTACCACACACAAGAATAGTTTAAAGGAAATAAACAAATAAAAATTATCTATATTTAGTGCATTCCAGATTTAAAAAAATTCACGCGTGACCTACACAACAAACAAAAAAACAATCAGGTATTTTCTGTGTAACCACATGTTTAAAACATATTAGCCTCAGACACGTGACTCATGACCTAGCTTAGTGGTTATGTGTTTTGTGAATTTGAACCACCGTAACTGGCTTACAAGTATCATATCCTTATTATAATATCAAAATATTATCACAAGTATGTGACAGTTATTATTCTGAAACGGAACCACTTACATTTTGTGAATCAAACAATACTTTTCCTCATTATCCCTTCCTATATTTACTTATGGAAATGAACTTACCCTGTCAGCATCACCAATTTATAGATATATACATATACACCAATATTTTAACAGGCATTATGGCTGGGTAACAATAACGCAAAATGTATCACCAAAAGAACAGCTCACAGACCAATGGTATAGATTTGCAACAGATCAGCCACAATGTCACCATTAACACTTCTGCTCTAACAACAAAAATACACCAAGGTGACGTTAACGGGAAGCTGGTAACAAAGATGTCAGCACTGTCGGAAGGCCAGTGATGTATATATCCACCTACGCCAAGATGACTGCTATCCCAAACATGTACGCTGACAAACGATCCACATTTAATCAGGAGAGGATGAATACCTTAAGACCGGTGGTGTCATCGATAGCAGTCGGCGGAGGACGTCATCAGAATACGTCTTACATCAGCATCTCATTGTCGAGAGAGAGCGCGCGCAAGAGAGGATACACTCAGCATTGACCTAACTAGCTGCAGCCACGAAGAACATTACCTTTTCTAAAAATAACCAACACCAATATTTGTGTTCAATAAATGAGACATAGGTAAGTATTGGTGGTATAGCAGCCACTTTTACAATGTCACCCCCTCCCCTCACCGAAATATTTATGTATGTATGTGATTACCGATGGTTCTCTCAATTCCATATCCATTTCTAGACGAAGACAAGTCAATATAACACACACACACACATCGTTGGTATAGGATTGATCAACAAATTATATTTCAGCAGTCACTTGAATCTAGATAATTCAGCTCTAATAACAGAGAAGTAGTAATTAAATTAACTTCTTCATAAACGCCAAAGCTATAGCTACTGTGTAAACTAGGGAGCTTAGCGGGGGGGGGGGTGAAGGTAATGAGGGATTAGATGATGATGTGTCTACTAACAGATACAATAACATCATCACCACACACATATTCAATATTAATGAATGCAGATAATCCAATATATCAAGATGTACGATGATTCCCACTGATGAGTCATGCCAACATTATTATACTTAAGCAACATATTATATATATATATATATATATATATATATATTAAAAAACAATAATGCAGACAAAGCCTTCCTCGTAGTATAATTATTCTGCTACTATAATATAAAAGCTGATTACTTAATAATTAAATGCTTGTGACCAGTGTAACAAACAGACAATAATCGCATATTTATTTTAGAATATAACCGACTCTGATAAACAAAATAAAGAGCTGTACTTAACTCAGGTTACCTTTCAGACTGACTGCCGATAAATGCTAGCTGTCACCACACCTGAAGGAACATCTGAAGCCCTTAGAAGGCAGGTGCATTTGAAGATGATTTTTGTAGGTATAACCCTACACCCACTCCTGTAAGCACCACCCCAAGCCACGGTGACTGTTACCAGGTTAACCTAATTTATTTAATCAACAATCCTACATAGCTTACAACATACTATTTCGTAAACTAAAATAAGAATTATGTTAAAAATTATAATGTCAGAACTGCATATACTAATGAAGACATTATCATGTTCTTCTATTTATATAATGAAATAATCAAGAACAAACAACACGATTGTCAAAAACTGGCTGAGAAGGGAGTTTCCTGAAACTGTACTCAGCAGGAAGACCAGATAAATATATCATGATTTTTACAGATGGCTCGGAGTAAAGATAACCTAACCTCTGACATTTTGGTTATTACAATATTAATGAAATGGAGATCTGTTACTTAGTAGGTGTGAACACGTGGATGTTTGTGAATACAGTAGAAGTGTGAAGGGAAGCAAAAAATCAAAACTAACTATATATACTGACAAAGAAATCAGCTTATGTAGAGTGTGGCCACGTAAAATACAGGTAGATCAAGTTGAAGTTCAGTTTATTGCTATAATTTGCCCAACACATTAAATTTTCATAGAGAATCAAGTATTCACATGCCTGCTTATTTGTGAGTACGTATGAACACGTGCACAAATGATATACATGTATGCATGCCAAATTACACACACATACACACCAAACATCTATGCTGGTATAATGCATCTCCTAGATATATAACGACTGTGGTCTAACTACATGAAGCTGCTTAGAGTGAACTTAATTAAATAACCCTGAGGCATATCTGCTAGCATCCTAGCATGGCACCAATAAATGAAATCAATAAGTCATCCTCACTGTAATGTAAATCATATCAGTTTCTCTTGGCACCTCTCACATCCTGCCCTGGCCATGTGGGTGACAATTATTTATTACAATATTGCCTCAGGACGGACACACACACACACACACACACACGCTTCGGTATGGCATACATCCAGGGCAAATATAACGGCCAGTCAGTGCTATACGGCCTGAGGCAAATAACATATTATAATAGGCTGAAATTTATGAGTTATAAACTGCCTTTCGCATAGCTTCCAAAATGATCTACCTGAAGCCAATAATTACCAATATATGATTACAAATATATATATATATATATAATATGTTTTAAATGTAAGAGAGCAATTCAAAATGAATAAGGAGGTATATACAATATTTTTTTTTTAATACATATATATATATATATATATATAGTGGAATTATCTAGCAGCTTATTATTTCACTGAACCAAAAATTTATATACTTAAAATAAAACTAAGATTATTTACATTTTTATACTCATTATTATCAGAATCTCAATTCTTTTCAGGAAGATTAGTGTATTTAATCAATTTGAATCCTGTTTTAACACTCACCTCAAGGAAAGATTCCTTATAAAGGAGATGTTTTTATTATTTTAAAAGTAAATACTGTAAAAACAACAATTAATTGGCTTTAAAAACAACAGATGCTGCTAATGTCACTGAACATTTGTAGTTAGCATGGTGATACTATATATACATTTTGACTTCACTTCCTATTCTAAAAGTTGTTAACTGGGTTACTCTGCAAGACTGTAATAAAGTTGGAATAATGTGTTAAATTAACAAGTATTGTTATATATAAAACTAGTACAACAGTAAAAAGGAGAATATCATAAGCACAATGCATATATCAAAGATATTCCACTGTTAATTAATAAACGAATAAAATAAATATACAAAAAACACAGGCCATCTACCTTTACATGATAAAATATTGCCCACAAAACTACTCATGGTTACAGGCCACCTGTGATTTTGACATACCAGAGATCCACTAACACAGCTTTTTATTTGCTGAAACTTATTCTTTAAATCAATCACTCGGAGTCTGAATAATGTTGTAGCTATTAATTACAGCATTAACATTTTAGCCCAAAGTTGGATGTTTCCATATTTTTAATTTGTGAAACCTGGTTTTTGTCCAATTGTAACAGTGCATTTGAATGCTGCTGTAGCAGACATCCTTCTAGGAGTAAGGGATTTAAGAAAATTACAGTATTTCAATGGACTACATTGGTGAGCAAATAAAACTAAAAGGTGTGAAATTTATTGTAATCCATTCTTATATACATCCTATCCTAAATGCATCAAGGATTTGCCATATATTAATTAAATTTAAACAGGAAATACAACAAATATGATCCTATGTTTATATATATATATATATAAATATATACATATATATATAAACAGTTTACTATTCAATAAGTAAAGGGCGCCTCCGTGGTCTAGCGGTAGCGTGCTGGACCACAGATCACTACCACCCGTGTTCGAATCCCGGCGTGGGCATATCTGAAGGTTGTTTCATCTTTGACTTCGTCTCATTACCTTTGGAAATCGCTCAGCCCATTTAGCCTATCATGTGCACAAAAGTGGCCGTAAAACATCAATCATCATTCAAGAAGTAAACACTAAAAATGAAATATCTTATTAAAAAATAGCTTGCTAAAAATGTATTCATTATAGCTTGCACAGTTGTGGAAGGTAATGCGAATATATAATACCATGGGTCAATTATTAAAAATCAAATAATTTCTATGCCAAAATAAAAAAATAACTATCCCATCCTTCACTGTGAGTGGGGGTGATGCACAACTAACATATGATGTGAAGATTTCTGTGAATATAACCTTTCTTTGTTTAGCCTGTAAGTAGCTCTTCACCAAGATATGCTCATCTTGAAGATGTAACAGACAGACAAATGTTGCTACTAACACTGGACACGTCATCACTAACAGTAAGAAATACTGACTTCACCAATGAAGTAATAAACCGAGATAACTGATGGTTAAATCAAGTTTCAGTAACATATTCCACTATTCACTTATCACCAAGCTCTAACTTCAGCAATTAGCTGGACAAGAATCTGATTCCTGGAAATCACATCAGAACTGGTTATCACTACTTAATTGCTCATAACTTATCAGCAATTAACCATTAGTCAGGTGATAGACACCTGCTGTTGACAGGAGGTGCGACAATTAGTTGTTTTATTGCCCAGCAACCCCTTTGTAAACACAAGAATCATGTGACAACAATTCTGCATAAGAGCAATGAATAATAGTAATAAATTTTTTTATAGCCCCACTGGAAGATTCATTTGCCATCAAAATTGTGTTTGCAGAAATGTCACAAATTATTGCACTGAAGAATTAACAATTTGTAGCTAATTGCAGCAAGTATATAACTCATGTGGTATTAATAATATTAGAAAAATCATAACACAGCTAAAACAATCAAACAAAAAACATAATTTATCTTTTCAAAAAAAACAACTAATCTAATATAAGTATTAAAATCATAACCCCAATATTATATGTAAAAGCGCTTAGATCAGATTATAATCACTGATGATCAATCACTATATAATATTAATGATAATTCTGTGTCATTAGGTGCGCATACCACAGGCATAAAAACAAGATTGCTTACTGTCTTAGCAGAGCTACAATTCACAAGTGTGGATAATAGATAAACAAGGTAAGTACAATACAAATTATGTGGCCACCGGCACCAGCATACGGGAAGAGATTATTCGAGCATTCATAGCACAAACAAACAGGACAACACAGTAACAAAAGACAAGATTTTATCAGCAAGTTGTGTTCAAAAAAACATTTCCAACCAGTGTCAGTTGTTATATACACAGCAGTTTCTGCTAGACAGCAGAATTATGATTAATGTTAGGGATATATGTAAATCTTAATAAGAACTGCCAGATCTATGCCCTATCAAAGTACTATTCTGAGAAGGTATTACAGCCTGCCATAAGCCAAATGGACACACAATATAATGCTATATGCTTGTAATGGGATGCTGACCTTCGTATTTGTCTATTTCAGTGGCATCATGCAAGATGTCAAAAACATAATACAGCCTGCAAAAAAGTACAATACTAACACATCAGAACACTGTCTATAGATTTTCTATTTGTTATTTTTTAAACAATTCCACAACTTTTACCATTTCTTCTTGCACCACATTCGCCTCAAACTAAATACAACAACCAGACAGAGCAATCTGATACTAAGCATGCCAAATATTACAAGTCTGAAGCTATACTTTTTCAACTAAAATATTTGGACTCCAAGTTTCCTTTCCATCTGATCACTGTTGATGAACTTTGCATTGTACCCGGACTAAGAGTTTGCCCAATCCCTGTACTAGGTGCACCACTGAGCTCGATTCTTTTCAAAGATATTATTGGCACAACAGAAGTTTTGTAATTATTATTATTAACTACTAACAGTTCATCTCAATTCTGTTTTTGTAACTACTCTGTGTAGGCCTACATGTCAGGGTTGACAAGTATTTCGCACCTTAGTAAACACTATTTTTTATTTAATTTATCAAGTTATTGTGAACAGTGAACCAACTGAACACTATTACATATGTATATTATTATCATCTGATATTCATCATGGTTGCCTTAATAAATGAAATCAAAATGTCCTTGTTACTTGTTTTATTTCCCACTCTTAATTTACATGTTAAAAATTGATTAGTTGGGGCTCAGTGAATAATTTGAGTTTTTGCTAGTTTGTTACAGCAGTCCCAACAAAATCTAGTTTTGGAAGGCAAAAACCCAATGTGGTGTATGTAAACATACATATATACAAACCATATAGTTTTATGTAAACACACACACACAATGTAATAAGCAATTGTTGGATATGTCACTGGAAACATTTATTTGTTAAGATCATAGTTAAGAAAGTAACTTAAGCAATTCAAGACTTGGATGCAGTTCTGTTAACATTGTGCCAACTTTGTAAACAAAGGATTACCAGTAGTTGCTGATAAACCACCCATTGTGTTATTCAGTGAGCTGCAAATAAACAAAGGTTAACTGTTTCATTTAATTTATATTGATTATAATTATGGTGAACAAGTTTGAGACTTACTTAGACCCAGTACTGGTCAGAAGTGGCTCATAATCATTATGGCTATGGGAAAAACCATACAGATACACTGATTTGAACACTGGCCTAGAGGATTGTATTGCAGTGTACCACCAACTGTCCTACAGGAATACCCTATAGTGCAGAAGACTGTCCATTAAATCATATCCCACACAAACACCATGCATGTACATATCTGATATTTTCCTAAAAGGACCACTGAGATTTGCCATGAATCAGACACAAATGATGCCTGCTTTGTGTGGTGTCACATTATAAGTTGGATCCCATTCTGGAAATATTTTTGAAATTAGCACAGCAGGCTTCTTTGACAGAAGTTTCAAGGAACACAACACATAGCTTTGTATAATTTGTGTTGGACTGCTTTAGAATCATCAAAACTGTATTATATTGCCCCCCCCCCCCAAGACTGTAGTTCAGTATATTTTTCATTACTCGTACCTGCTTCACAGTAACTGTGACATTACTTGTTAATAGCAATATCAGAGCCAATAACTAGACTGTTAGTTCCAATGAATTTCTTCCAAATGAGAAGACATTTTGTCACATTTATGCAGTGGATCCAAATAATTATTTTAAAATAAATATTCCATTCTAAAACATTGAGTTATTACATATTTGTCTTTAAGACAAGTATAATCAATAACTTCTTTTGATGATGGCGTGGTTTCAAAGCTTTAATAGTGTAGACTGTCAAAGAGAAAAAGGGTCTTAGTAACCAGCTTGAAATGTTCTTTAAAAAACAACTTTTGCGCACACAGACAGGGTATTCTAAATGGACCAAGCAACCCCCAGAGTCAGAGACAATCACAATTGCTGGGGCAAAGTGAAAAAAATGAATACATTTTGACTTTTCAGAACTGTCCAGAGGCAGAGCCCAAAAGTTTGCGGCCAATCAGAGTTCTGAGTTGTCCCATTAACCAGTTTAACTTAACTTCAGACATTTACCATAAAAATAAGGCATATTCAATTATAATGCTGTCACATACAATGATACATACTCAACATGGACATTCGAATACTACACAGTACTAAAAGTCCACACTAAAGTAGTAGTTTTGTCCAAACTGATTTCATCTCACTCTTATGACTTATCTACTACTATTAGCAATCTACTATATATTAAGGGTGCACACTGATATAATTATCAGCTTTCACCGATACCATGTCACGTGCATGGCTGACGAAGCCAGCTGAACAAATCAACCAAATCATGTAGTAGTAACATATTAAATTCATCAGCAACGTTATTGAATATTGTTAGTAAACAGACATTTGGAAAGTCCGTGCTGACATCAGCAACTCCAAATGCCTGAAATGGTGACTGTAAATACTAAATAGTGTAATACAAGTCCATAATCAGGATAATAATTAACTTACTTTGATAAACAGTTAGAAGTTAGAGTAAGTACGGGATAAGTGAGGATAAACAATGATTTCTGATCGTATTTATATTAAATTGGTCGCCAGGACACTGACACATAATCCACCTAATCAATGCACCCCCCGCTAGACTCACATCACACCAAACATCACAAACAAACAGACTGGAAAGACCAGAAATATAGAATTTAAACTAGATGAGACATTATCATTATGAGCAGATCTAGATTTTCAACTTACCACAATTACATCGGCTACAAAGTTTGCTAAAATCATATAGCGGGCTCGAATAACGTCATATCCGTTCCCTGATTCTACATTCGGTCGTCTGCGTTAGTTGCGATGGTACTCCATTTTGCTAAAGCGGTCAGGGGCCGATTAAAATTAACAAATTACTGATAATAACAACTCCCAACATCGATGATCAACAACTTTACCAACACCTGCAGAAACACGGTCACGTGACCAGGTGTTCTCTTCACTGGTGCTGCCGTCTGGTGAGAACGGCGAGAACGTTAGAAATAAACAAGCGTTTCTTAAAAAAGATAACTAACTTTCGACGGCCCTCGTGATAGATAAGCTTTGGTTTGATTTGTTTCGTTTCATTATGTATGATCATGAACCGACCAATAACACCAAGGACTGGGAAGGTTTTAGACATACGAGAAGATATATCGGAATGATATACCGATAAGAACATTGGTTCAACAATAGCTACATCCTTGTTTGGCCCATCATCATCATACCTTGATACTAGATCTACGGAGTAGTGATGGCACAGCGCGTTAAAAACTCCGCTCATGTCTTGTTTCTATGTAACATATTCCTTATTTGATGGATCACGGCATATTGTAACGTTCTCTAATCCAATGTTTGTCAAATCGGGACTTGAGTGTGTTTAATGTGGGACTGTCTACTACGTGTGCTGGTAACCCGTTCCACTCGTTTGTTACTCTCTGACTGAATACATTTAGCCTCAAACTTGATGTTGAGCGGCGCTTCACGTGCTTGGGGCTATGCCCTTTGGTGTTTGATATATCAGCCAACGAGAAGTATAGGTTAGATTCCAGCCTGTCTATACCCTTCAGGCTCTTATACACCTGAAACATGTGGCCTTGTCTCCTACAATATTACAAAGATGGAAGTCTCAGGGCTTCTAACCTAGCTATCTCTATATGGCAGACTTCTCAAGTTTGGTATTAGCATTGTGGCCCTCCTCTGGATTTTTTCGACTTCCAGCTTGTCACGTCGGAACCTTGGATACCAGATCACATTTACATATTCCAAATGAAGGCGTACCATAAGCATTCTTGATGCTTTGTTCACCACTTGGGACATATGCATATGAAATTTCAGATCCTGGTTAATGGTGACACATAAGTGCTTCTCCTCTTTTATTCTTTCCAGTGAGATATTTCTCATACTGTACTCATAACATGGGTTTGTTGAGCCTAGATCGAGAACATTGTATTTGGCCTCATTAAATCCCATCTGCCATTTCTGGGACCAGTCCACTAAACAATTTAGGTCAACCTGGAGTTGTAGACAGTCCCCATGGGAACTTATACCCTGGAATAACTGCGAATACCTTTGCAGTACATGTAACATCATCAGGTAGGTCATTAATAAAAATGACGAACATAATTGGCCCAAGTATGCTGCCTTGTGGTATGTCGCTGAGGATTCCTGCCCAAGTAGATAACTTGTCATTCACTACTACCCTACTACACGCTGCCCTCTGCCTGAGAGGAAGTTCTCAATCCAGGTGAGGAAACCGCCTTTTATGCCACATGACTCAAGTTTCTTAATTAATCTCCCGAGGAACAGTGTCAAAAGCTTTTCTGAAGTCAAGGTAAATCACCTCCACATGGTCTCCACCATCCTGTAACTCAGTCCAATACTCAAGTGTGATGAGTAGCTGAGTCATACATGAGCGTCCCGGAACAAAATCAAGTTGGGCATCACAGAATAGATCGTCATTCATCATATATGGTTGACTAGCTTGTCTCTAATTATAGATTCCATAATTTTACCAATAACTGATTGAGGTCTGTGACCAAGTGGATTACCAGTTAGACCACGGTGTCCGGATCATCAATGGAAAACAATTCCAGATTTCTTGTGGAAAATTGGTCATAACATCTAACTGAATTACCTTCTTTCCAAAAGAATGCAAGGATGTACTGAAGAATCACGATTCAGTGATTTTCCTTTGATAAATATATATTTCTATCACTAATATTTCCTGTATTTTGTGTTAAAATAGGAAATAACTGGTAAAATATCAAAATTGAAGGTGTTTCTTTTTTCCTTGACAAAATCTTTAACTTTTTTCTACAAAGTTTTCCCCTTTAGTTTCTCTCATTCAGCTGCAACAAATGTCAACCAAGTGAGATCCTTTAATGGTATCTCTAGTGACTTAGCTCCAGATGGATAATTTGACTGTTACCGTAAATACTCACGTATAAGTCGACCCGGCAGATAAATCGAGGTAAATTTTTGACCCTTTAATTCTTTCCTCAGGCATATTATCACCGTATAAGTCGAGGTCAAGTATTAAAATCCCTCAAAATCCGAATCATTATTGTCATTCAAACTCATGATGTCAGCAAGTACTTAGTGAATATCAATTTTTCACCGGCAGCGACAGACACACACCCGGATTTCGCTTTGATATTATAACTGATATAAATAAACAAATTTGTCAAACCAAACACGACTGATTGTAGACTCCCTTCAACTGGCAAGTGTTATTAATTCATTGTTTCACAGCAAGTAGCAGCAAGGTTTGAAATGTGAACAGTGATTTTTATATTATCGCTAATGATCTAGAGACATCGGTAGATAACAACCCGTGACTATCAAGTATTATATTACATACAGACTGGCATGTTTGTGAGCTCTAAATAACAGTTTGGTGAAAATTAATCTTAATTTATTGACTAAGACTAGTAGGCAGAGATGTGGCAATTTTGATCCAACTATCGCTCACACTCACACAAACACGCCTGATTGTAAGTTCAATTGGCAAGTGTTATTATTTCATTGTTTCACAGCACATCTGGAGGTACTGGTAGTTAACAGCGCGTGACTATCAAGTATTATTACATAAAGACCGGCATGTTTGTGAGATCCAAAACATAAAAATTAATTGTTATTTATTGAATAATAATGGATTAGTAGGCAGCGATGTAACGATTTTATTCCAACTCTGGCTTTTATTGGGTTGAATTCTATAGTGTTGTGTGTCAAGGATGGCTGAACACATCTTTCCTTCAGCTGGTAGGAAATATGACCGGCGAATAAGTCGAGGTGCTTCTGGTAACTCCCTTTTCACTACCCAAAAAAATCGACTTATACGCGAGTATATATGGTAGGCAAAGTCTGCATCCTGTCTAGGACCATGAACAATTTCACTAGCATAAATCTCACTGTGTATCTGCTTGAGCTGAAAAATCTCACTCAATACCAACTCAACCAAGAACATATATTAATCTACATTTGTATTTCCCACCTACGGTCTGAGGTTGATCTTTCCACTATGACAACATCTGTCTTTATAACTGTCATAATAGGTTCAGTGAAAAGTTCATATATTGCCATGAGCAATCAGGATCAATGATTCTATCCTGTTTGGAATTAGCACCAGATGAAAAAGGTTATTTAACCAGTTTTCTATCAATGTTAATAATTTGTTAACTTATGTTTAGCCTTACAGGCTTACTGTAGAGTCAGTTCTTAAATAAGAATTGCTACGAAGGAAAGAATAATGCATGAAAAATAAGTTTTATTTCTGACGTGATTCCTTTTTATATAATGTGTAACTGAATTGTTTTATAATCAATGAAAGGAGGTTGAAATTGCACATGATACAATTTCCATACAGACCTCGGCATATTAATCAACCAAAAATTATTATGCTACAAATTAAGGGCTGGAAGATTGAGATAAAAAAAATTTATTATGGGGGATAAGCTCACTGTTTTATTTGAATGTTTAACTGGATGGGTGCATCAAACAAGCTGTATTTAGGTGTGTCAGCTATGTAAAATCAATTGTGAAATTCATGATTTATATTATCATAATAATAATTAAAAAACTTCTATAGCGCCAATATCCTGGAAAAGAATCGAGCTCAGATGGAAAGGAAACTTAGGAAGGATAAGTGAGTCTGAAAAGGTGAGTTTTCAAATAGTGACAGAAATAAACTATGCTATTTGATGACTTAACAAGTTCAGAGAGTGAATTTCAAAGAGTAGGGAAAGCAACTGAAAAAGAACGAGTCCTAGCATGAGTTTTAACCCTGGGAACAGACAGCAAGTGAAAACCAGATGAACGGAATTCTCTGGGCTTGGGTGCTAAAAAAAGCATGGAACTAGATATGAAGGTTCTCCAGAAGAAAGAGTTTGATAGGCAATAGTACAGAGTTTGAAAATGATGCAACATCGAACAGAAGAAGTTTCAGAAGTGGGACAGAATAGGAAAACCGAGGAGACCGTGTGACAACCCTAACTAAGCAGTTCTGAACACACTAAAGTTTTAGAATATCATTAGATACAATGTTATAAAGAAGATAATTGCAATAATCAAGCCTACTAGTTACGAGTGCTGTAGCAATGGTTTTGGCGACTGAAAGAGAAATATAGCGCTGAATATGGCGAAGGTAATGAATATGATAGAAGCAGTAACAACATGTCAGAGAAACATGTTTTCTGAAATAAAAATCGCTATCAAATGTAACACCAAGATTACGTACAGTGTCTGATGGTGTGATGCTATGAACAAGGATATTCGTAGGGAAGAAATGAGTAAGTTTGTTGCATTGTCTGGATGTACCTATAATGAAGAAATCTGTTTTGTTGACATTGAGCCTAAGTTTATTGTTTGTCATCCGAGACAGTCACCGAGTTGTTTAAGGGATAGATCAGTGTCTGCTGTAGATAAAAATATGTATACTTGGGTGTCATCTGCATATAAATGATGGTCTAATTTGTGGCTATGAATAAGTGAGTTTAGTGGTGTGGTATACAGAGTAAACAGTAGTGGCCAAGAACAGGGCCTTGGGGAACACCGCAAAACATAGGAACTGCCTTTGAAACATATTTTCATTGATTGAACCCTATTTATTAAGAATGAGTGGATCCAGGTAAGTGCTGTGCCTGATATGCCATACTAATCAGAGAGAGAGGCGATCTAGAAGAACAGAATAATCAATGGTGTCAAAAGCTGCAGATAAATCTAAAAGTGTCAGTACTGTGACCTTTCCTGTGTCTATGTTTAGTGCCATGTCGTATGAACTTTTATTTTAGCGGTTTCTGTAGAGTGTAATAGTTTGTAAGCAGACTGAAAAACAGTAGACAGGTGATTACAGTTTAAGTGAACGTTCAAACGACAGGATACGACTTTTTCTAATACTTTAGATATGAAAGATAGATTAGAAATAGGTCTATAGCTGTTTTGGTCATTAGCTGGTAAAGATGATTTCTTAAGAAGAGGGATTACATGGGCGTAATTAAAATGAGAAGGGAACACTTCGGAGCTTAGTGATAAATTTATTATCATAGTAATTGGAACAATTAATGTGTGAAGACAAGATTTTAGCAGAAATGTAGGAATAGGATCAAGTTCACAGGACTTATTAGGGGATGATAAAATCAGTTTAGAAACTTCAGTGAGGCTAGTTTAAACTATGTGCAAGGGTGATGTACAGCTGGAAAATCAATATTACAACTAGAAGCAGAAACTGGGAAAGAAGCATGAATTTGGGTGATCTTATCCTTGAAATGTTTGGAAAAAAGTAGTAGGTGATTGGCAGCTTAGGGACTGGTGAGACATTACACATGTCTCAGCATGAAAAGTTGCCACCTGGATTCAGTCCTCTGAAGAAATGTTGAGAGCTTGAATTCACAGTTCCAGATTCTCTGTGCCTTATTATGCATGCACACACACATACAGTCAACCAATCATGACTGAGTTAATCCATTTTATTTGACAGAATGGAGTTAGAAATATACAGTTTATGCTACTGATATAATGTACTGATATAAATGACAGGATAACAGTTTTGGCTTTTGAGTTCAAAGTCTGACATTCAACAAACTGACCTTTGGAGCAGGAGTTAACAATCTGGTATTCCAGTAATTTGAATAAAGGAAAAGAAGTGAAAATGGGATGATCATGAGCAATGCAGACTTTCAATAAATAAACATTATAGTATATTGCACAGGTTAGAAATGTCTCATCATATTACACAAATGATTTTCTTTTTTCTGCCAAATAACAATTTATGTTGCAAAAATTGATTTCTTCATACTCTTTCTTATGTAATGAAAAAGCCAAAATCCCTGAGTTCTGGTTGCATTTGACAAGAACACATAGCTGTATTTATCAAGAATATGTGAACAAATTCAGCTGGATAATAAACATGTACTTAACCAGATCCTTGTTTACTGAAGTGTAGATTTCTAAGACATAGTTCAGTATTCTCTCGCAGGAGTTACATATGTGGTATAGAAGAAATCAAATTATTTACAAAACTGGACAAAACCAAGAAAATGACTGCTCTCACCATAAGGTAGTCTTCTGGTGTGTAAATTGCCAGCAATCATATGTCACCACTACCAAGTTTCTGATAGTGGCAGAAGTGATATAAATTTCACTTCTAAACCAGCTGTTGGCTCATTAAATGCACACACACAAACAAACTGTTTAAGCATAAATAAAATCAACCAGCACATGCTAGCATTTTGTACACTGAAACATCATGAACTGCAGGTGGAAAGGCATCACAGAATCCATATAGAGAGTAACTGTAGAGTGACAGCTACTGAATCCATGGTTGAATAAGTCATAAACTATATGTATCACGAGTAAGCTAAGTCATATGGCAGCATGTTAATAAAGTGCTTAATGGATAGGAGTACAAAACATGTTGTGCTCTTCGGGAATGCAAGGGGATAACAAAGCATTAAGACACTGCAAATATGCTGTACAAATAACTGTCAAGTTGGAGGTGGCAGCAAGTGCACAAGCCTTAGATGCACTGGTCATCTCCAAAAAGATGAAAAAAAATCAATGTTTTGAAATGCTCACCATCCATCACAGATGTACCAGATAGTACTGCACACATTAGAAGCAAACAATATTATAGGACAGACATCCAAATATCCTTGTCCAATCACAAGCAGACTGATTCACCACCACTTCCACACCTACAGACCATAAACTATAAAATTCCACAGTGCAGTTTCATTTTATGTGATCAATTATGCCCCAAAGAAAATTGGTCCAACACCAACTACTGTCTTAATGATTGGAGGATATCCATCATCAACAACTCATCACAAAACAGGTGAACATCACTAACGATTTGGACTGAAGCAGATTAAATTGGTCTAATCCTGTTATGAAATAGAGCAAGTCCTGGCATTTCCAAGTTCTTCGTCTAGGTCTTTTTCACTGCAAATGTCCTGTCTCCTAGAAAGATGCTGCTGCACGGTTTCTGGCAGTGAAGGGAATTCACTCTCCAGAAGAGCTCGATGATGGTGGACGACATTCAAAGATAACCTGCAGGAAATAACCGAGATATGAATGACATTAGGGACTAGCAAGTGTGGTATACAGAGGAATGATTCACTTGGGAGAATGGTTGCTCTAGAAGAGTTTAATCTGATAGAAGCTTCTGAATAACCTAAATACTCAATGCTGACAGTGAGCACTGACTAAAAACATAATGCCATTGTTAAATTGGCAACATAACAACCAATTACCTTGTATCATGAGAAACTTTGGCACAGAAAGTTCATTAATTCTTTAGCCAATTCCATTAATTTTGGAAGAATACCAGCAGTTGTTCAACATTGGGATAACCTACCTAAACAATGTGTGTGGCGTAAACCGGAAGACAAAGACTTCATTATGGCTTTTCTGAAAAAGAAGTTGCAAGTTTTACGTGTTAAAAGAGTAATCATCTCATACAGGTTGTGTACTATTAAAGAACAAGTATAAATAGCATCAACAAATGACGCTGCATTCAAGTGTGTCTCTGTGGCAGTGTTGCAAGACAAGAATGTGACAAGATCTTAGTTCAAATCCACCGAATAACATTATGCTCCTTGCAGAATGAATGGCCAGGTGCAAAATCTTAGCTTGAACCAACGTATAAACTGTTCTCCATTTTTCAGAATATCTCAGTCTTACATGATTATGCTGACACCACTTGTAAATGGGTTACTAGTCAGAGTGATCATGGTAAAACATGAAACAAACAATAAGGTGAAATGTAAGTGCAGAGCCAATTTCTAGAACATGATATTGCAGAATATATTAACAGCAAAAAAAGATAATAAATCAAATAACGAATATCTAAAAAATATTGCCACATTGTAATTACTACTGTAAATTACACATATTATATGTATTTCCATAAAATGCTATAACCAGAATAAAACCTTCATCATGTTGATAACAATGTGGTACACTTATTGAAATATCTACTCTTTTATATTTAGCTAAAGTAGCCATAATTTGAAATGAATGCTGTGTTATGTAGGCCACAGTATCGCAAGCCAATAGCAAAACATTATATGACTTTAAGTTGCTGGAAACTAGACAAAATTTCATAAAATATTCTTACAACACCCAAGACGGATTCTGATTAAAAACAAATAAACCTTTTCCTTGTTGTAAAAAAAGGTTAAAAGACATTCAGTAAAGGTAACTTATTAGTCATGTATATGTGTATTCATGAACTCACAGACTTGTGTATTAGTGTAAACTGTGAAGTCATTGTGGTCTTAGACCATTTTAAACTCCCCCCCCCCCGATTAGTGTCACATTAATCTAATCAATATGTACATTATAATTGGGCAATGAAGAAACTATGGTGTAATGACAATTATATCATTTTATTTTTAATCACACATCATTCAAGCACTATTATTATATGGAACAGTGATACATAGCTCATACTACATACTATATGATGTTGCTAGGAGTGTTCAAGCATGATTAGACAAATGACCACCCTCCCCATACATGTAGCTGATTGGGTATTTGAGTGTTGTATTGCCTTGAAAGTGTTGCATAACAAGTCAGTCATTATAATGACATATCATTAATATTGTTAATATAGTTTTTCATGTTTATCACCTGTTTAAACAGGTCAACCCCCCCCCCGTTTAAACAGGGTTTAAACCACCAGAGAGGATTAAACTGGTTTACACACTGATAAAACCCAACCCTGATAAGCTTACGGCCAAAGTCTCTGATGAGAGGATATCATTGGAACATCCTCCAAATATGACCAGATCCTGTTCCTCAGTGAATGAAGCTGTATGCCAAAGACGAGGCAGAATGTGCTTAGTGCTCCGAAATGTAGTCCATTCCAGACTAGAGACATCCAACATCCAGATGTCATCTGCACAAATAAACAAAAAGAGACAGTTGCACTTGCAATACACCAAGAGTCTCTGAGGATTCAGATGTGATAATGTGAAGGTGCTGACTGAAGAAGCCACCTGTGTAAGCAATTTTAGAGTAACAGATCCATACATAGGGCCTTTTAAAATAACAGTAAAAAACGGGTATAATTTAGCAACTAGCTGCAAAATGATCACAACCAAACTATTAAGTGCTTCAATCACTACATATTATACAAGGAATTAAGCGATGTCTTAATTACTATCCATGTTTCTATTAATTTATTTCTTTAAAACTCATTTTAACAATGACTAGAAGCTATTCTTGCTAACTGAGTGTGATTCGCTGCTGGGAGTAGCCGCCATAAAGGACAATATGTGATGGTGAAATGGCAGTAAATGTATGCCATGACCTTCCCGGTGGACTTAAGCCTGATGTGATCAACCTGCAAAAGAAAGAAAGCAACATTTAAATATGTTGAAATGTGCATGTTTCTGTCTGTCTGTCTACATGTGTAGGTGAACTGATGTATGCAGGTGTGCTGAAGCAATCACAATGTTGCTATTCCCAAAATGAACTGTAAATTGACATTAACACAAAGGTGCCAGATGCAAAACAATGTGTATGAGCGTATTAAACACCTGCTAACCAGGTCTATCAAATCCATTAACGCATATTAATTGATGTCGCAGCTATGCAGTAAAATATTTGACCATTTTATATAACAGATGTGCTTCTTCACAACTGATAAATTATCATAAACTAATATAAATAAAAATCTTGTTATAGTTTTGATCTCAAGAGTGTGAAATCTGGTGGCTGAAAAGTTAACCTTTAAGTTATCATCAACAAAATAACAAATTACTACTTCTACTATTATACGAATTATACAATATTTTATAAAGACAGATTAATCCAATGCCTTATAATGACAGCAGCAACAATACGACTAGTGTAAAATAATGGCTGAACACTTTCTGGATATAACCTCATCTAGTGATAAAGGAGCAACGTCTTGTGAACACGTGCATTTTCAGTGATCATAAACAGTACCGCCTCTGACGGGTTGCGACCAGTTCTGGCCCAAATGGTGTGGACGCAGAGTAGGAAGAGTTTCAAAAGTCAGAATTATCAAGAAGCAACACAATTGAGCATTATTACCCAGTGATGATAAACAGTTGAACAATTTGGAAGTTGGCGTCAATCACTGCTTGTACCACTCCATTCAGTGATACATTGCTGCAGTGCACGTGGAATGAGATAAAGACATGCCAGGCTCCAAAGAGGGGTCCATCAACAGCATATTTCTTTCAGAGACCAACTTGTAAAGCTAATGGTATCCACTTTTAAGCAAACATTTTATGGATGGTTCCGACATTTGATACTGGACAAAAACCCCGAACAGAAGCTGAACTGGTTAGGATAGTGACATTTTTGCCAATGAAAATATTATCATTGGGACAATCCATCTGTGTTTCAACAATGTTTATTGCCATTGTCCAGATCCAACATAATAAATATTGTTCCTTTATATCCCTTTGTAACAAGTCATCAGACAGAAAATAGTTTCAAGAATCTCTACTTAACATGGTCCATGTGAGATTTGATTCTAAAATATTACAAAGCATAGTTTGTAACAGAACAATTAAGTACATCGTTCTAAAATACTCAACAGAATGAAAATCTTATCACTGCACAGATGTATCTCTTCAACAAATTAAATATTCCAGTAAAATAATAGCATAACATACAGAGTGGCCAGTGGCTCAAAGCAAAATATAATTAGCAAATACTTAACACCGGCTGATCTATGGCAACATGCCTATTAATAATAATAATGACCTACCTTGTCCATTCTATAGCATGAATGTCAAGGACATAAAGGTCATTTAGTCTTCTGTCGCAGTGACGCCCACCAAATAAGTAAACCATGTTTCTGATGCAGACAGTAGCACCAGCAGCCCGTGGAGACGGTACAGAGCCCTACATAGTTCGTAATTAGATTAACACAGTAGTACACCAACAGTAAATATCTTAATGTACTGAAATATGTTCCTAACGAGAAATAATTTACAAACAAGAGTATATTTCTCCAACTTACCTTACACTTAGGATTACTCCATAGACCGAGTTTAGTGTCATATACAAATAGCTGATTGTTCCAACCTCTGACATTCTGTGAAATAATAATCAGGAAATAAATCTGCCATCAGATAAACACTAGGTATGAACAATCAATACACAAATCATCATTATATGCATAGTGACAGATTCATGTATACAATTTAATATTGCCATACATGTATTTCTCATGAGCTAATTTTTCAATCTGAAAAAAAAGTCCATGTTTGTCAGTGTGTTGAATTATTCCTAAATATTACTTATATCAGTTTAACACTGCCAGATTATATTTTTGTTTGTATCTAGTGATTACTCATACCTAGCACAAATACCAACCATAAGTCTACAGCTTAAAGTGAGTATTCTTTTTAAAATACAATGATCTACACACAGTGTTATGATATGATACTAAACAAAATGATAACAGTTTCATAGGATACATAACTTTTATGAAGGTCCATCATTGGAGTGGTTTTATTTTAGTATTATTTTCTCAAATCATGTTTGGAAGTGTTATCATAACCAAACCCAGCCCAGAGGCATTGCTCTAACCCGATATCTAGGGGCAGTATAACCACCCAACATGCTTATTGGGGATGTCATTTGGGCCATCATAGACAGTTTATATCCTGGATACAAAAGAAGTTAATCGGGATGAGTCTTCCAACAACAAAGGTTCATCACAGGTAACAAGGCATGCAAGTATTAAACCAAACATGTTATATTATCTTATAGTAGGAATCTTGGTCTAGCTGGTAGTGTATTGGATCACAGATCACTACCACCTGAGTTCGAATCTCGGCATGGGCATATCTGAAGGGTGTTTCATCTTCAATACCTTTGGAGGTCACTCAGCCCACTTAGCCTGCCATGTGTACAAAGGTTGCCATAAAACATCAATCATCTTATAGTAGCTATCAGTATTTCATATTCAGTTAATTTCTAATAAGATATCATGAACTGCAGCTTACTTTTAACATTTAATTTGGTCATTATCTTTCAGTTAAATCGATGCATTCACCAACTGATTTTCAAGGGGTATGTTTTAGTCAGCCATCCAGCAATGAGTCACTAAATCAACAGGAATAAAGATTGGAAAATAGTAAATGAACTGTTTTCGATTATATGACAAACAAATATCAGTAACTGTTTCAGCCAGAAAACCCCTTCAAAGTATTGGGTGAAACTAAACATCGACAAATTTAATTCTCATTCATTGTTGTCATTCGATATATAATGACAGGCATCATCATTAAATGATAGCAGTGTTTGAAAATGATATTTTCTATTTAAACAGATCACTTTGACCTGGCCACCATGTGGCTAATTAATTACATGGCAGAACATGCATGCGTGCTCAGTGTTGGTATGCATAATGATGTTATACACGTAACTGAGAAAACCTATTCCAACACACACACACACATGTTGATGACGTCAGTACAAAACTCTGCCCAGTGGAACTTGACAAATAAAATGAATGGAGCTACATATTCATAATGACACCTTATATGACACCTGATTGCTACTCTAGATCTGAATTCCTGCATTTACACAATTAAAATATGCACACGCTGCATTGTAGTGTTTAATAAAATTAGTTTTGATAAACCTAAAAAATAAATTGACTAAAATTAGTATTATCTATGGTAATAATGGACCAGTTGCCAGTTAGGTAGTTTTCCCAACTGTTCACAAGGTGCAGCACCATTTTCATGATATCCGGTGAGGTTGCCTGACAAGAGACTTTTAGCAAGACAAGAGGCAGTTTAGCAAGGTCTCATATAAAATATATATTCAGACATAATTTCCATTTGTACTGGTAATTTTTCCCTGCTGGTCAACATTGAGCAGCGAAGATGACAAACATGATCTCACACACATGTGTCTGCCAACGCCATTTATCATGACTCGTCGCAGCGAGTGATGGCCAATCTGAGTCACTTATGTTATCTTGTTTAGTCTACATGCCTTTCTAAATTACAGAATTTACTGGTAAACTGTAATGTGTGTCAGATTAATACCGGTTTTGGAAAAGTGGTGTTTTTTTTCAATATGTACGGTTTCTGAATAGATCTCGGAGGTGGAGTGCAAGTGATTGACCTCCCTGGAATTCAAGACAGCCCCCTACTTATACTTGATTAAGTATAGGTAAACCCGCCCCAATGAGACCAGTCAGATGATTTGACAATTGTGACGTGTTTACAGAAATTCTTGGCCCCCATTTGTTTGACTGACAAATGCGCAAAACTGGTGTCACACAAGTGAGTGCTTTATTTAACCATGGCACAGATCACACCCATAAAATGTGGCCCAGGACCTGCACAGGTAACCCTGGAATTTGAAACCATACCTGTAAGTCAACCATATAGTGTGTTACCAAATGAGCTATACAAGTGCCCAAATACTAATACCAAATCGTTAAAAATTATGTTTTATGTAACTATCACAAGTAATATTTACCTGAATTGAGTCATCACATACAAAGGAACCATGCTCACTGAGGAAATCACACGTGGGAACACCAAATCCCCCAAATATGTAAAACCTGGAATAATACTTAATTATTAGTATTATCATCGTAAGACAGCAATATAAGGTATAAATAATTAAGAGAACTAATTACTATAGTGGCTTTTCCCTATCATTCACTAATTGGAATAACCATAAGAATATCTGAAGATAGGTGTCAGTATCTCCATATTAAAAAAAAAAACTACATTTATTAGACATAAATAAATATGGTAATATATATTATCATCACACAACTATGGGCAACAGTGCTTAATGTGAGCACAGGCTTTGTTCTTAATGCTACAAAGAACTCATCTTTAAGTAATAATGGAAAGACAAACTTTAATTTTTGAAGAAAAACCTGCTGCAAGAATTTTATCTCAAACTCCCCGGCAATAATTCATTTAGTAAATTTTAGGTTGCCATAGAGTTACATTTACAGAACAGAAGTAGGATATTTAACCGTTTCTACTGTAATTTAGTTTCCTGCTTTCTTTTTCCATTTAATCTACGAATTAATATGTTGAAAGCAGCTTTGCTGAAAGCAGCATGTACACGCACGCAGAGATACATTACAAATATATGCAACAGTTACGTACTTCTCCTCGTGTACCCAGTACATAAACTTGTCTCTTGGTGATGGGTGTTTCATGTCGGCATTATCCAATAATTCCCATACTAGAGTGTTCAAATCGAGCCTGTAGAGTTGATTAGAGTTTCCCATGTTTGTATAGCCACCAAACACATACAAGTAATGGTTAATAACAACCATGCCTGAACCAGATGTTCGTCTCGGAATGTCACCATCAGTATATGTTGGATGCCTTATAAAATAGAATTTTACAAAACAATGTGATTCTCTTTCTCTCAGTCAGTATATATATATATTATATATTAATTACATCAACCATACCATAATTCATTGTTTTTGCACTGTACAGTGTAATGAAATAACTTCTCTTGATTAGAGACCTACATAAATTATTGTTATCACTGTTATTAATGGAGTCACTAGTAGTAGTAAACCAGCAAAGGGTACCGGATATTATTGGGATGGCTTAATTAATAACTTAATACCGTTATAGTATAAATTAGCTGTGAATTCAAAATCTCTTCCTGTAAGCTATACCAAAATACGAGTAGTTTGTACTGAAAAATACTAGAAAATAAATGGCAAGTCTGGATTTAAAATATTCAAAAGATGGTGCACATCTAACCGCCTCCAACAACCAGTTCCACAAAATGGGGCCTGCTGCACCATGTACATTATTATAAAATGTGAGCTAAGACACTAGATAATACATCGTATAAAAGATCATGAAATAAAGCATTCTGTACATTCAATCTGGTAACAGGGCATATTTATTCACTCCATGGAATTAATCCACTAGTTCAAGATATTACCAATAAGTGACTGGCTCACTGGCTGAAAACATTAAAGCTGGCAAGAAAAAGATTTTTTCTAAAAGTCTGTAAATAATTAAAAAATCTGATATTTACTAACTGAAAATATATATAACCTGATTAAATGCTAGCCAAACTTTATCATGAGCTTTTATCACTCTGCATACTGTAATTGGCGTAAAGTATTTCTATCAGTATCTTTTTTTAATCCTTCTTATCAGCATTGTATACTCTTTTATCCAAAGAATTAACTAGCTTGATCTTATTTATATTGTTGTTATATAATGCTACCTCTGGCTACCCCATAATAACAGTCGAAAGTTCGTAAAATTCTCCATTCTAAATCAACAGTTTATGATAATAACAATACGAGATGACACACCAATCTTCATGTTCTGCCACTTACCAGTGATCATATTCTGGTTGATAAAACCACAACAACTTTGGGTCAATATATGGCTCCATTTGTAACATGACACCATCATGAATATGTTGCTATAATACAAAAAAATTAATCTCACATATCATTAAATATAGTAAATAATTCTGATTATTTTAAAAAGTGTTCTACTAAGGCAGAGACAATAACATGTTAACTTCTGATTCGGACTGGTGAACTCGACGCACTTTGGATATATGAAAAACATGTAGGTGAAAAGTACTTTCTATCCACTTAGACACAAAATCACTTGGCTTATCACTATGTTAAGCTGAGTTCTCCAACCAGATTCATCGGAAGCCTTACAATACGTTCACCATAATACCCAATAATGTTCTATAAAGGACAAAAAATTGATTGTAACAAATATTCACCAAACTCCAATAATAAATACATGTAGCAAACATCATGGTAAAACTCCAATGATGCATACATGTAGCAATTTGGGACAAGATATGCGTTAGTCTCAAGTTTGTTTTCCGTAGAATCATTTTCTACTGTTTTCGAGGTCTTCGCAGTGGAAAAAGTATCATAGTTTAAAACACCCATGCTGATACCTCAAAAGCACTGTTCTCAGTTATAGGGTGGAATTTTGACCGATTTTCACTAGAAAATGGGTTATGATAAACGACAAATATTTATCAGCCGATAGTTTCCAGATCAGAAATAATGGTAAAATCTACTGCTATAACCATTTTCAGATGTCATATTTACTCAATATAATAACCTTGCTTGAAGGATGGGAGAGATTTTGGTGAGCTTGACTGGTAAAGACCCATTTGCATTATGATGGTCACGTGACTAAAATATTCTCTTCTGATTGGCCAGCTGTCTTTGTTTAAAGTAAATAAAAGCACATGGCCTTGTTTATATGGTGGATTTCTGTCCCTTTCCTGTTTATTTGTTTTATTACTGTTTTTCTCTCTCTCCATTTTATGTTAATATTATGACATAAATATGGATTCCATATATCATATTAACTGTTTTCATACTTTGCTGAAGGAATTATATAAATGCAGTGTTTTTGTAACTTAATTTCTTCCTTGATCTTCTGTGCATGAATTATTGCTGTCTTTGCTATTTTGTGCTTTATTTTATATTTTAACAACTTATCACCTCTAAACTATCAAACTTATAACCTCAACAGTCACAAGAAGAAACTTCCTGGCTAAGATTGTAACATGACCAATAATTTATTACTGGATGAAGTGTTGATTATTATATATTTGTATTGTGTTAGAATGTGGATCAATAAAACAACAAAAAGCAATTATTGTCTTTATTGCCTCTGTGGTCTAATTGGTAGGGCATTGGACCACAGATCACTACCACCCGGGTTCAAATCTCTGATTTTCACTTTTGACTTTGCTTCATTACCTTTGGAGGTCATTTGCCCCATTTAGCTTACCATGTGCACAAAAGTGGCCATAAAACATCAGTCATACACAAATTTACAACCTAGGGTTCTCCCTCCATTCTAGCACACTTTTGTTCTGACTTTTGTTGGGCTAGTAAGAAATTTGTTGGGCTAGTGGATTTAAATTTTACTAGCCCAGGGGCTAATGAGATGTAGAAATAATTTTCTGGACCTGTAATATATATATATATAGAGCAGAGCAACCCAGACATATTTTGGACAGTTCAGGTGCTTAATTAGATGTCTTACCTTTAGAAACTACCTGAATCTGTCATACAGGATGTGAAATAAACCAGATGAACAAGACCTGAATTTTTGCATACGTGTAATTAAAATATCCACATATTGTAATGTTTAGCCCATTGCTTTTGAATACTTGTTTTACAAGAAATTTTCCTACCAAAAATAAAACATCGAAAACATAGGGTCGGTTGAAAAAAAATTGACACAAAGTTCTAGTTTCTGAAAAATTTGCAAGATTACCCAAACATTTACAAATGCCCCACGACACATATTCTGGATTACTCTGGTTTTATATTTTATATTGATATTCAAATTCAGTTTGACAATGATATACACCAGTGTGTCTTCCTTGATGATCGTCTGGCCCATGACAATGTTTTCTATAATATATTTTAACTTCAGTTGGGATTTCACAATCTCTCCAATAGTTTAGCTTTTTTGAAACTTTATAATTATCTTTTGATTGTGAATCGTCAGTGAAAAGTAAACACTAGACATGTTACTGTCAGCCTAATTGAAGATGGTGACAGGCCAGTCCCACTTTGCCGTGATAAGGCTACCATACACATTCTTTTATCGGCACTAGCCTTATCACAGTGATATTTTTGATTGTGATTTTAAGTAGATCTCCACAAAGTTTGAACTATTTATGTGTTTCTCAGTGAGGGGGACTTATAATTGGTTTAAATTTATAAGATTTCTAGACTTGAAGACCGATTTACTATAGAAATAACTGAAATAATTTCGAAGCAGAACTGACCTATCACCATCTTGGATTCGGACGTTTTACATCCTTGGAGGGTCTTTAACATCAAACTTAAATTAATTTGTTCAGCGAGACAGCAACAATTAACATCACAATTTTGTGAGCTGACAAATTTCTCTGGAAACGTTTTACCAATATTAGGTTTGAATCAGCAGATCCTGACAGCCAAGTTAAACATTCTACAGCATTAAGTGCACTACCACAGCTCACTGCTCCAGATAATACTAGTAAATCCATAAATACTAAAAGTAAAATAGTTTCCAAGTCAAATAAGCCTCGACTACATTCCAAACAGAACTGTTAGTATATTTTGAAAAGCAAAGACAAAGCTGTCATGAGTTTGGCCAAGCTGTTTGACCATAAGACAACTTGATCTATAAAGAAATGACGTTTTGTTCTGACATAGACGATACACTATACAATCATGGTCTCTAGTGTTTTAAGTTTATCACAGGCCCAGCTTTCGTTTGGTCTAAATGTGAGCGGTATCCGCCGGGGATAATCCGGTACATTTGTCTCACTGTGTGAGTTGCCTGATGCAGTAATGATGCGTCCACAACAGGTTCCAATGAATTAAGTTGACTATTACCATATATGGTATTATATGATATATGATCAATATACAAAGGAAACGTAAACAAACGAAACAGAATCTCACTGACAGTGGACGGACGACCAGATTAGATGAGTTTGTCAGACTTACAGCAGTAGTGTAACCTCCCCACACTAATATTGTATTGCCAATAGCAACAGCATTGTGACCCATAACAGGTAAAGGACTCTTCTGTACTGGGAGCTCCATTAATTAGTGTGATTTAGTCTTCGTGTGTTAATTACGAATAAAATCTGCCATCCTTTTCTCAATTCATGACTTCGGACTTGGTATCAGCTAATGTTGTAACGGTTTCTAGTTGACAGCTACATGTTTTGGGCTACTAGACACTTCGCTCCATCGAACAGACCGCCCCATGCATTTCAAGACACCTCGCCCCATTGACATATCGCCCATAAGACGATTCGCCCCATATGCCGCCCTACTTAATAAATAGAGATCGTCTTCACTGTCACAGTGTGGTTTTATCATGTGTCACAATCATGTGTACAAACATTATAACAGAACAGTAATATGAAACAAGGGTAACAAGACAACTCGTACCTCCATTCTGGGACAAACCGGACCCCCCATTCGGAGATAACTCGTACCCCTTCTGAGACAACTCGTAACCTCTTCTAATCCCTGTGACTATATGGAATAGAGTATATCTATATCGTTATGTATGCTTAAACTCCGTATAAGTTGACCTTATTCCATATCAAGAACGCTTCAATATTTATAAATCATTTCCTGATCTATAACATGGAGATGAATTTAGCTACGCTGTTCAGTTGTGTTTTGTATGATCAATAATTACCAGAATACTGTGGCTAATCATAGAATATAAACATAAACCAATAGAAAGCACTATTTCTTTGTAGTTTGTTGAATAAAACATATAATATACTGTGAATTACTATACTTAGTGA
Organism: Paralvinella palmiformis; assembly: GCA_025642065.1. Taxonomy (NCBI): domain Eukaryota; kingdom Metazoa; phylum Annelida; class Polychaeta; order Terebellida; family Alvinellidae; genus Paralvinella; species Paralvinella palmiformis. The sequence continues at coordinate 27,128 of JAODUP010000335.1, read as the reverse complement.
ATGATCTAATCGACCTTGTGTTAGAAAGTAGTTTGTGTGTGATCAATATACTAATAACAAGAAAGTTGTTTGGTTTCTCATTTAATTTAGAAAGACATTACATCTGGAAAGAGTTATCTAATTGCAATCACCGGTTTTTTTTTGGATTATAGGTATTGTATACTGGTCAATGGTTCAGAAAATCTAATGCATGCATGAATAACTTCACATGTTTTCGTCCATTGTACGCAACAGAGCAAACCTCGCCACTGGCCAGCTGTGACTGTATCTGGACACAATTGTAAACAAACCGCTCTGATAAATAACCAGTATCGAACCGCTAACATTAGTCTATTACATCGTCTTCACATATGAATCAACAAACAAATCAATTGTTCGATAACAACGATATTGAGATATTGTCTTCTTTAGTAAGCGGATCATCGACAGTTTGTAGCATGGAGGTTGACTCTACCGCTCACACACACACACACACCGATAAAGCTCCCCGCGCCGACCACTATTGACGAGAAACTGGACCTTTTACTATCTAAAATGGATAAACTAGATAAAATGGTCAATTATAGCAACGCGGCCATAGAGGCTCTTTCCCAAATCGTCGCCAAAGACAAAAAAAAGGAAGATAATTAAGTGAGCTAACGGCTGAAAATACTATGCTGAAAGAATCCCTGAAGGTGATGACTCTCCAACAGGACTCTCTGTATGATATAGAATCGCAAGAATGCAAAACTCAGCTCCTGTTGTCGAATGCTCCAGAGACACGAAACGAAGGTACGATGACAAATTCTCCACCTACTATGCCAGGCAACTAGTTTGGGACAAGCGTGCTCTCATACCGGGTCAAATGTACCTGACGCAGGCTTACCCTGAAAACATACCCATTCAGAGAGAAATTACCCAGCAAATCGTCAATAAGGCTAGGTCTATGGATCAGCATAAAGAGAAGTCTTATCTACGACACAATCGTATTGTCATCAATGACATACACTGTAGAAAATTTAGCTGAGTTACCCAACGATCTCAAGGCTGTTGTGGGTTGCGACGAAGCTGACAATGTTATGTATGTCTATGGTTCACAATGTCCACTGTCTAATTTTTACCAGGCGAAATTCATTGTCAGCGGAATTGTGTTTAGCTACGTGGAACAAGCCTATTTATGCTATAAGGCGGTTCACTACTGCGACAAATCTAAGTCAGCCCAAATACTGCCCGAGTCCCGTCCACAAATCCATAAAAACTTGGGAGAATCTTTTGGGAAAAGGGACTGATGATCCAGGTAAAGCACTAAGTCTAATAGCGCGCATGATTACGGAAAAGTTTCGACAAAATCCCTACCTAAAGGCTGTTTTACTATCCACGGGATCGCGAAAGTTGGCAGAAGCAAACCCCTATGATTCATATTGGGATGGATGAATGTTGTTTAACGACACATCGGCACAATTTAGGCCATTCAGTGTCCTAGAACGTTTGGAAATAAAACCGTTTTAACGAATCTTTATAAAAAGTTAAAAAGCTGGATTACTGGAATTGATAAAATGTTTGTATAAGCCAGGATGTAAATTGTTAAATATAAATAGTAAATATACATTGGTGTATAGGTGTATAAACTTGTTAAAAAGATAAAATCAGATTCTTAATCGTCCAACAGGGTAAATAACATGTGAAATATAGAAGATAATGACTAGTTTTCTGATAAAAGAGAAGACCTGCTTCTATAGAGGAAATAGAAGGTAGGCTTATAACATTGACTAGATGTTCTAACTTAAAATAACTAGTATTAATAAGAAGACCAATTTATCTTTGGAATGATGATGACTAGACGTTACCAATTTATATTAAAAAGAAAAGACCAGCTTCTCTTAGGAAATTTAAAATTGTGTCCGGGGTAATATTGTCCAGCAGCTCTTTCCGAGTCTCTGCATGGTAGTAGTTTACTCTGATGTGGTGGTATTCCAAGCAATGAAGGAGGATGTGATCGACTGTCAGGCGTTCTTGGCAGGAGATACACACTGGTGGATCTTCTCCAGCCAAGAGGTATCTGTGGGTGAGGAAAGAATGCCCGATCCGTAAACGGCAGAGCAAAATTTTCCCTCCGCCCTTTCCCGACAGGACCACATCGAACATCCTAATGCAGGCTGCACTGCATGCAATTTGTTTTTAGATTGCAGTGACCAGAAATCTGACCACTGCTTTCTAACGTATTGCTTTATAATAGGTCGGAAGTCAGTGAACGGTAATGGAATGTTGATCTTCCGACCTTTTTGAGCAGTTTTGGCAGCCTTATCGGCGAGTTCATTGCCACGAATACAGACATGGCTCGGTACCCAGCAGAATACTACATCCTGTTTTAGAGTTTTAAAGGTGGAATGTAGTTCTAAAATACTGAGGACAAGTGGATTTTCTATTTCTAGATTTTCTATGGCCTGTAGACAGGACAAAGAATCCACACATATAATAAATTTGTCCCCAGTAGAGCTAATACCATGATGGAGTGCAAGGTAAATAGCTCTAGTTCTGCTGTGTATATGGAGGCCACGTCAGGCAGACGTTCCATCACGCACTGCCTACCACAAACGACAGCGCATCCTACTCTATCGCCTTCTTTTGAACCATCAGTATAGATGAACTGATGGTCATCATATTTATTTTTATGATGTGAAAGCGGCTCTGAAATTCCGATGGACAAAATCAGATTTCTTCCCCTCTAGACCATACAAAATTTTTGGTTCCATCATATCCCAAATCGGGATATGAGGTAAGGGGTATATTTTCTATTTGACATGGTTTAATCTCCCAAATCTTCTCTCAAAGACCGAATTCTGATTCCAAAAGTTGGGATAGTTTTCGGTCTGAGTAAAAGTTATCTTGGAGTTTTGGGTTGAATACCATATCAAATGTAGGATTTGCCGGAGAACTACCTAACTGTAGTGCATATTGCAGAGACAGTCGTTCTCTCCGTCTGTAAAGAGATTCCTCATTAGTTTCAACATAAAGACTCTCCACTGGGGAGGTCCTAAATGCCCTGTGGCTATTCTCAAGCCCTGGTGGTGAATGGGGTCATATTTTGAAATTTATTTCGAGCCGATCCCCAAACAACCGACCCGTAATCTAGTTGAGATATAATGACTGCTCTATACAGACGGAGGAGTGTTGTTCGATCTGCCCCCCAGTCAAATCGTGAAACGACTTTTAATAGGTTTAGAGATTTATTACATTTAGCCTTCATGTAATTTATATGTGGAATGAAGGACAGCTTGCTGTCGAATATTACCCCGAGGAATTTTGTTTGTTTTAAAACAGGAATATCTACCCCATATAGTTTTAAGGTCGGGTCTGGGTGAAATTTTCTTTGTTGGCAGAAGTGCACACAAACTGTTTTGGACCTGGAGAATTTGAAGCCATTCTCATCAGCCCAATTTTCTAATTTATTCAGACACAACTGGAGAATTCTTTCTATGGAATTCATATTTTTTGACTGGTAGCTTATCAGGAAGTCATCTACGTATAAAGAACAGTTAACACCATTCAGCAAGCATTTAACTATGTTATTTATTTTCATGCTGAATAGTGTTACCGATAGGATGCTTCCTTGTGGTACACCCTCTTGTTGGTGGTAAGAATCAGAGAGGGTGTTACCAACACGGACAGTAAAGTTTCTACCAGTCAAAAATTTGGAGATAAATTTTGGCATATTGCCACGAAGTCCTGCATTATATAAGTCTTTTAGAATTCCATATTTCCACGTTGTGTCGTATGCCTTCTCTAGATCAAAAAATATCCCCACAGTATGTTGCCCCTTCATGAATCCCTCCCTTATTATTGTTTCTAATTTAATTAGTTGATCTGTGGTGGATCTACGTTTTCTAAACCCACTCTGATGGGCTGTGAGAATGGCGTGATATTTGAGATACCAGACTAACCTGGTATTTACCTTTGCCAGGGGAGAGTCTTTGCTTGTGCCCTGTACTATTAAAAATCTAGGCCACATATGTAGGGTTGGTTCTTCGCTATCCGAAGAAGTGTCAACCTCTAAGGCCCGCTTTTTGTGAGAATGCGAGTTTTTTTTGGGGGGGTTGTTGGGTGTCCATATTTTATTTTATTTGTTTCAGCACAAATGCTCCCCACCCGCCTTGGAGTCCAACAAGGGGATGCACAGAGGTGTGGTAACCAACACTTGTGCATCAGGGATACAATTGTGATATACCCCCAGAAGATAGTATTACAAGGGAAAACCGAGTGGAGGAGTGTCATCCACCCGATTACCCAAAGCAACACCATCCTCCAAGGTTGACCCATCAGCCACTGCCTTCTGGTAAGTGGTGGCTTAAGGACCAATAGTCCAAAAAGAACCACCCCCAGGGCTAAACGTGACTAGCCGATTGGTCAGATCGGGCCTTTCTGACCTCCCGTCTTAGAAGGAAATTAGGGCCAAAGTAGTGTGTTGCAGTGTTTCCACCACTCAACTACCAGGATCCCCTCTTCCCCTCCTACGGGTCGCAACCCACGGCAAACAGGTTGCCCCTTTTAGTCGCCTTTTACGACATGCAGGGGATACAGCGGACCTATTCTAAACCCCGGTCCCGCAGGGGGTTGAGTTACCCAACGATCTCAAGGCTGTTGTGGGTTGCGACGAAGCTGACAATGTTATGTATTTCTATGGTTCACAATGTCCACTGTCTAATTTTTACCAGGCGAAATTCATTGTCAGCGGAATTGTGTTTAGCTACGTGGAACAAGCCTATTTATGCTATAAGGCGGTTCACTACTGCGACAAATCTAAGTCAGCCCAAATACTGCCCGAGTCCCGTCCACAAATCCATAAAAACTTGGGAGAATCTTTTGGGAAAAGGGACTGATGATCCAGGTAAAGCACTAAGTCTAATAGCGCGCATGATTACGGAAAAGTTTCGACAAAATCCCTACCTAAAGGCTGTTTTACTATCCACGGGATCGCGAAAGTTGGCAGAAGCAAACCCCCTATGATTCATATTGGGGCATTTGTTCATCGGCGGAAACGGCTATCCCTAGGAATAGCCGCTGGCCAGGTAATAACACAATGGGAACAATCTTGGTGGATGTGAGGAACCTACTTCACGACGAAACCCAGAAACTAGAATAACCATCAGCGGCCATTCTGTTACTCACTTGACCGTATTACTGATACTCGTTGTCAGTTGAATAACTGTTTATCGTGTTTCTGTTGATCTTAGTTACGACCCCGTTAATATTCTGACAATGTGCTCACTTGACCGAGCTTTTCACAATATTGTCATGGTTTTAAATATTCATTATATATATATATATATATGTGTGTGTGTGTGTTTAGAAATATGTATACATAAGTATGTCTATTCAGAACTTGCACGTTTGTTGTTCAGATGATTAGTTATATATGTGTGTACTATTGCATGGGCATGACACAAAAGGTCTTAGATATTTGATACCATTCTTAACAGGAAAGGATTGAACTCTCCATCCTAACATAATTTAACCCATTTACGTAACGATATTATATTATTGAGGCAGACACGTCATGATATATCTCATTGCTTGTCTGTCCATGTAAAATATTAATATCAATATAAAATATTGTGACAGTATCCATCATCGGCCCAATTATGGATTAATTTTTTTGTTTATTGTACTCTATTATTCCTGTCACACGTTAGAGGACTACCCCACTTAAAGTGATAGTGAAAGTTAGTGTGAGCTTGGTTGCCTGCTTCTGAACATTCTCCAAGGTTATAATAGCCTTTTTCCATATTGGTATCCACACCGAGTTAGCATATTCTTGATGTGGTCTGACTACTGCTTCGTACAATCTTCTAACATTTTCTGTAATTCAATCAATCAATCAATTTCTTTATTTCAGACATCAATATTTGATACAAACACGAGTCCATATTTAATAAATATATTGACAATTGAGAGCATAACATATAAAAAAATTAAAAGGTGTAAAATGCTGTAAAATTACAGATGTATTACCAAATTTCTCTGACTATACAATTCTTTGAGCTAAAGTCATTTCAGCTTTGAGCTGTTGTACATCTCAGAACTAACAAGACACATTAAAATACTGTTACGTGAGGACTCAAGTCTACGTTTGAGGCTAAACACATGTCTTCTATACATAGCACTAAAATTTAAAACACCACTAACAGCAAACATCCCACTTGCGCTGCATCTCATATTAAAACCCATTTTAATTCCTAAAAGCATTATTATACGCACCAGTCATAGAATGACCGGCAGCTCCCATTTATACTGAGCCCAAAGGGTACATAAATATATATTGCTACAATAGGCAGAAAACAATTTGTGCTTTACAAACGCAAAAATAAAATTTACGTATTAACACATTACTACGTCAGTACAACATTCTTTTATTATCAATGATGTGTCCTAAATATTTAAAATTACTAACATAATCCAAGGCGTTGCCGTCTAGCAAAATATTTGCACGTTTATCACATTTGAGAGTATCAAAAAACAGAAGCTTAGATTTACTCCTATTAAATAAAATATGATTAATTTTACCAAATGTTCAGCACAATTAAGGATACAAAGGATATCCTTATTATTCCTATCGTCTGATTAGCCTTAACAACTTTTTCCATTATATGGCGTTCGAAACTAAGGTTACAGTCCACCGTAATTCGCAAGTGGTTTTCCTTTTCTACCATATCTAGTATGTGATCTATGCATGTATTAATTCCAACCTGTCTTCTCATGGTATATTTGTTCTGGTCCCGTTTCTTGTATTTGTTTGGAGCGATGATGGGTTTTTTATCGCCCTTTTCTCTCTGTCAGACAGTGTCTTTTTCTTTGGATGGATGGATGTTGTTTAACGATACATCGGCACAATTTAGGCCATTCAGTGTCTTAGAACGTTTCGAAATAAAACCGTTTTAAGGAATCTTTATAAAAAGTTAAAAAGCTGGATTACTAGCATTGATAAAATGTTTGTATAAGTAGGATGTAAATTGTTAAGTATAAATGGTGAATATACATTGGTGTATAAACTTGTTATTTACCCTGTTGGACGATTAAGAATCTGATTTTATCTTTTTAACATGTGAAATATAGAAAATAATGACTAGTTTTGATTCCAAAAATTGGGGGTTTTGGTAAAATTATCTTGGTTTTGGGTTGAATACCATATCAAATTGGTTTGCCGGAGAACTACCTAACTGTAGTGCATATTGCAGAACAGTCGTTCTCTCCGTCTGTAAAGAGATTCCTCATTAGTTCAACATAAAGACTCTCCACTGGGGGAAATCCCAAATGCCCCTTTGGCTATTCTCAACCCTGGTGGTGAATGGGGTCTAGTATTTTGATATATGATTTACGAGGTCCCCCCAACGCCCCGTAATCTAGTTGAGATATAATGACTGCTCTATACAGACGGAGGAGTGTTGTTCGATCTGCCCCCCAGTCAAATCATGAAACGACTTTTAATAGATTTAATGACTTGTTACATTTAGCTTTCATGTAATTTATATGTGGGATGAAGGAGAGCTTGCTGTCGAATATTACCCCGAGGAATTTAATTTTCTTTAAAACGGGAATCGTATGTTTAGTAAACTGATCAAATGATTACTTGGTAGTTTTAGACGGCAAGTGACACTGCGTATTTACAGTGCTAGATTAGGTGTTTCTCGTGTGTACAGAAAGATGTAGTAATTGCATGAAGTTCATTCAGCTGTAGGATTAATTTGTTTAACTAATCCTTTAGGATTTACACCATTTCCAAGTTGTACTTGTTGAATGTTGTACTTTTACACCAATTCCTAACTGTACTTGTTTAATATATATATATATAAATGTGTGTGTGTGTTAAATAACCATATTTTTCAGGGCACCTTTTCAGTTGTTTGATTGAAGTGCACGATCTCGAGATGAATGCCATTTAAGTGAGTAGTTATTTAGCACCATGAATAATATATTATAATGTGTGACACAGACGATTGGATTAAGTTCATGAGGTAATGCATTTTATTCATTTCTTTATTACCTCGGTGAATTTCCAGCTGATTAGAGTACAGATTTCTTTTAAATGTAAACATTTAATGTAATATACAGCATATACTTGAATACTTCATAACATTTCATATCTCTATAGTACGCTTATAGACGTACACTACTTTAACATTCTTAGTTGTATTGGATCTGTTCATTAGCAAGGTTTCTGTTACAGCATTCAAGTCTTTCAGTCACAAACTTTCCTGTGACCGAATTTGACGAGCCTATTATGGAGGGCAAGACTGCTGCAATCATCCAGGTAAATATCTTTCATTCGTGTACCTTGTCTTTGGCAGACTTGTTGCTTGATGTATTCAAATAGAGTAGAGCAGCATACTGTGCAGGCAAATAGAGATGTGTACACATTAAACGAGCTACTGGGTTGGATCTTATTAATAATGTTGTGCCATTATGTGATTTTCTTCTGGTTGTAGAAATAAATACAAATTCACTTTCTAATGCACACCATGAATCAGTCTTTAAAATGCTATCAACCACACAGCATATAATGGAGTGCATCTTCGGCTCTTACTACGTCTGCCACCCTTCAGAACATCAAGCATAAATCTATGCACTTGAGACAGGCTTTTTTCATGTCATAAACATGGTCTAATATAAAAAAATGATGGCTGAACTCTATTGTCCAGCAGAAGTGAGACCTCTCGATGGGAAGCACCAGAAGCAAATTTCAACAGTGACATCAGGATCCATTGATAATTCGGATCAGGTATGTTCTACCTGTTTAAGATAATGTGGTCACCCCGATTGAGACTGGAGAGGCTTGTAGAACCCATGCTCATTAATTTGAAATTTAATATTTTGATAAATGATTATAAAGCTGATTTCATAATTTTGACATTTTACCTGTTAGATCTATCTAACTAACCATTGCTAATCTTACAAACGTATTACACAAATATTACAGTTCTTACATGCAACAGCCAAATATACCAGAACAGTGGAAGGACACCATCTCCCCCACGGACCAAAACAGGATTGCCTGGTCACTGTATAAGACCAGTGCCACAGGAAAAATGGAGCACCAAACTCCACTCCTATTGTAGTACTTTCCGCCACAGCATCCTGTAGTGTCCAACCAGCCACAGACCCCGAACCTTTATTTCCCCACCAAACTTCTTTTATGGATGCCCTATAGGCTGTGGCAGGTACGTCTAGTGTGCGATAATTAGACCTGTGAGGGTCACCAGCTGACCGGAGCTGGTACCTGTAAGTGCTTTAAGAAGGTTCTCAACCTACACAGGTGCTACTACGTAGTAACTGAGAACGTGGAGTGTGTCAAATGCCACAAGAGATATATCGCTTGGAGTGATGTGATGTTGAAACAGATGGACCCTAGACATTTTTCCCGTTCATTATTAGCATGTGCAATAGTTGGTTCTTTATCATCACATATATAAATGTGACATCCGCGTCATAAGGCTGATGAGTGATCATACCCTAGGGAACAGCCTTACTCGTCTGTGCAAACAACTACAGGAATAGCACAGCGAGCAGTGGCTTTGGTCTGATGTCTAGGTATGCCGCTACTGGTGTCCCAGCTCACTGTGCACAGTTTACTAGTTCTAGCTCAATATCTGAAATTTTAACTCTTCACCTGTTACGATTTTTGTAATAAACGTAACACAGACATACATATATATGTATGTGTGTGTGTGCAGGGATTATTTTTCGTAACATTGCAACAGTGAACCTGATCTTGGGGACGTCCCATTTAATTAATTGGGCATCATGTCAGTCTATCGTTCAATATTTAGTTACTGAAAATAAACGACAAAACTTCTGCCCGCTTCGGTGTGAACTCGGAATTTCCTTCTAGTCATCATAATGCAGAAGAATCAGCCCAAGACGAATAGATCTAGGTCTTGTCATGAGCCCATGCCAGATCACAGTGTTCCTGAGAATAATCCACTTCGAGGTAAAATGAAACATTCGCATTTGACGAATTTGATTGGAGAACAGATGTTTGGGGATTTGGATTTCAGTTTGTTCAAAAGGAGATGTGCATTCTTGTTTCACCATTCCACCATCAACATCCTGAAGCGAAACAGGTCTGTATCAGCTTGGTTTCTCAAGAAATCGAATGAAGAACAAGCTAAGCTGCTTAATTTGTCAGCAAAAAGGCACCAGAGGCCAGGAAACGGTCAGCTGAGGAAGAAAGGGGGCAGTGGCCAAGAGAAAGGTAATTTTAGATAAACAGAGACAGAAAAAGCTTGGAGAAGCAGAGAAGAAACGTCAGGCCATTGTCACGATAATGGATCAGCTTCAGCGCAATCATGGTCCTTGTACTACACCTAAACATGTAGATGCACTTCTTGCATCTTATGGGAGCAGAACAAACCAGAAGATAGCAGTGCAGGCTGAACTTAAATATAACAAACATGTTTTAGGATTAAAGTCTCATATTCTGAAAGAATGGTAACTAGTTTAGATAAATATCTGTTTTTATGTTATTCTAGTATCAATCAAATGAATCTCAGACACTGAAGCTTGTATCTAAGTATTTGTGTGGTTGATGGTCGATTAAAAATGGTCCATTCACACTTCGAGACAGACTTTTGCGTTCATATTAAATTTCCGAAAGGTGTATCTCAAAAAGTAATGAAGATATTAACACAATTCCTTCTTTAATATGTTTGTATGAATGAGTTCTACTTAGGAAACGTAAAATAGGAACTGTTAATTCAGGCCAAAAAAATAGCTGCCACTACCTACTATAACATGCACTTGTTTCAAATTTCCCCAATAACGGGAATCAGCCCAGTGCGTATGCGTCTGTTAAAAGATGCCCGACAGGTATTTCGGAATTGATATTTAGGCGGCTTTATTCTAAGAGCATTCTTCACAAGTTGAGCAGGACTAAACAATGTTTAATACAGTTGATAAAAAAGATATGGAGTACGATCATAGGCAGAAAAGACTGGTTTCATTTTTCTTTCTAGCTGATTTACGATTTCCGAAAACACAGACGGTTGCGTTACAAGGTTGAGAACATTACTCACTAGTCTTGATAATCCCCGTTTGATCTCGCTGACTTTTTGATAACAGAAACCAAGTATTTCGATAATTAAACACATTTAAACGTATTTGCTTAAAACATTTTACAATGGAGAAATGGATGAATGTTGTTTAACGACACCGACACAATTTAGGCCATTCAATGTCCTAGAACGTTTGCAAATAAAACCGTATTAAAGAATTTTAGTAAAAGTTTAATAAGCCGGATTACTGGCGTCGACAAAAGCTATTTATAAGGTTGTTAAAAACATAAAATTAGATTCTTAATCTTCCGACAATGTGTTTAAATGTGAAATATAGTAAATAATGACTAGTTATGACTAGAGACAATTAAAAACATTTGTGTTAAAAGAGAAAACCACTTTAAATCAATTATATTAAAAAGGAAAGACCAGCTTCTCTTAGGAATTTAAAAATTATGTTCGGGCCAATATTCTCCAGCAGCTCTTTCCGAGTCTCTGCTTGATAATAATGTTCTCTCATGTGGTGATATTCTGAGCAGTGAAGGAGGATGCGATCGACTGGTATGCATCTTGGCAGGAAATACACTCTGGTGGCCTGGGTGCGTTATGTAGCCTGTGTAGTAATGATACCTGGTATATGGATGTTACATTTTCTGTTGCTCCACACTTGTTCAAACAACTGTATGTGATTCGTTCGTGCAGACACTGGTGACTCCCCCGTGTCATGTGGTAAGCACCAGGGATGGTATGATGAACTATTACATCACCCGTATCCATTGGGTTTTACAGCATATCGGCACCAACGGATATTTTGATAATGGTTTACATATTTTTCCAGCAATCAATGTGCAAGAAGACGCCCCCCACCAACAGCGAAGATCAGCTTCCACCAATAAGTGTTATCTTTGGATCAATATTATTAAAATGTTTTTCTAGAGCAGATCTTTCAATAAGATAACGAAGTCCAGTTTCCACCAATAATCAATTGAACAAATGTAAATCCTAGATTATAAAGACCAGCTTCAAATGGCCTACACCCGGTAATGATGGTAGATCGATTTAATCCAAGACCGTTTTCAATGTAATGCTTTTCAAAGTAGTTTACTAGTGGTTCTCATGTGCCAGCTTTGGATGTAATTAACACATTGTTTGCTGTAAAGTTTTTCTTTGATGTGGCTTCTATGGTCATTCTTTGCGTGGCCTTATTTACCGATCGGTTCAATTACGCACGCTCACATATCTGATAGTAATGTCAAGTCTTTGTAATCACGTCACTAATTAGAGCATCAACTAATTAAGTTTGGCTTTGAAGGACAGCAGAGAAAACAAACCTAGTAAAATTGTTTATTGTTCATATATTCATTATTAATGTTGAAAAACAAACAATATTATTGTATATTGTATTTTCCCCTACATTATGCCAAATATTACCTTTCTTTTTAGTATGATCCGCGTATAAGACGCACTATATTTTGGAGTATTAAAATGCGACTTATACGTGAGTATATACGGTATGTGTATATTTACAGTGCTAATGAGAATGAAAATGCTCCACCTAAAAAAGAAAGCTCCATAGTTAAGAGAATTGAGGAAAAAACCTATCACACACATACATGAACATACACAAATATATACATAGAATACTGTGAATGACACAAAGCATAATGCCAATATAACAATAATTTCTAAACATAATTTCAATAACTATTCAATATTTAAAAAATATTGTGATTGATTATTTCATTGTATTATTACAGACCTGGAGATTCTAGAGAGATGTTGCTCAAACTAGAAATCTCCAGAGCAAGCATCCAAATAGAAGTTTTGGAGGCACAGAAGTTAAACCTGGCAATTGAAAATACAAATATGCTTCTAAAGCAACGACTAGATACTTGCAGAACAACTTAAAGCACACAACATAGTTGTGGAAGTTGTTGATGCAGATCCAGAAACTTAATAAATTGTAATGTTTTTCTCTAAAGGAAGCTTTTTAATTTTAAAACTGGTCAATTTAGTAACAAAGCAGCCATAAAAACGCATCTTCGAATTCAAACGTCTGCTCAACTATTAAATATCGCAGTGTTTTTTACAGCAAAGTTTCGAGAATACCTCTTTCTAGCAATGAATGAATGTGGTTTTACGGCCATCGGCAACAATGGTCATTTTGTGCCAAAACTAGATAATGGTTTATGTTAAAATCATAAGCTTATTGTTCTAAGAATATATTCCTCGTGCAATCAATGTACAAGACGTCCCAATTAAAACATTTAAACTTTATTCGGATGTTATTAAACTCAACACCAGTGGAGGAATATGTATTCCACTGCGAGAGTTTGGTGGCACGAAATACAGAACGGGGAATCTTCCCCGGCTAACAAATACTTATGTATGAGATAGGTATGCCCTATGTGTGCACGAGAAAAAACTAATTCTTCTCATCCTTTGAGGTTTCCAGTGAGCCATTCTCCACGGACTGGTTTGACAGAATGGTTTATTGAAAATTTTATCGTCCCAATGTTTCTGGCATTATATTATGTATTGAGATTTTAAGGTAAGCCTCAAGTCTGAGTGGGATAATTTAGTTTTTTGTAGTATTCAGCTGCAGTGCCAATTTAGCAGCAGCATCAGTCTTTCCATTTCCCTTTATGCCTATGTGACTTGGCACCCAACACAATATAACGTTTTTTCTCCATTAGTAATGTCTGCGTATTTGTTAGCAATTTATAAAATAATACTGTTGTCGAGTTCTAGACCTCCAATTGCTTTGAGGTTGGATAATGAATCGGTGCAAATGTTAAATTTATTATGGATTGATCTATCTATGTATTTGAAGGCCAATAAGATGGCTCGAAGTTCAGTGGAGAAAATGAGTTTCACAAGGAAGACGTTCTGTCAAACAGCATCTACCAATTATAGCAGCAGAATCAACTCGACTGTATTTCTTTGAACCATCAATGTAAATAACGTTGAAAGTGGGATATTCCTGTTTAATTTCTACAAATTTCATAATGAACATAACATATCTGGGCTTGTGTCTGTTTTTCTGGATGAATGGAGATCGTATCTGATAATGGGAATCTTTACTAATACTATTCCTGGAAAACCAAAATGGGATATAGTTATTTGATCGATGTTTAAATTTATATTGTTCAGTACATGATGGACGTGTATACCAAAGATAGGTATTGCATTTGGTTTATGTTCAAAGGTAGTTGTCCATTTGGGATGAAATGTGTCGTGATATCTTGGGTTTTCAGGATTTGATTTTACTTTAGTGCATATTGAAGTGATAACCTTTCGCGTCTATTGTACAATGATGGTTCATTGACTTCCAAATAAATGCTTTCCATTGGATATGTACGGAAAACTCGTAAGCATACCCTCAATCCTTGATTTTGTATTGTGTCTAATCATTTGATGTATGACAGTCGCGTCGATCCATATACAATACATCCATAATCTAATTTGGATCGAATCAGGGACCTGTAAAGCCTTAACAAGACTGCGATCAGCTCCCGAGTCCATATGTGATATTACCATTAGAAGGTTCTGAGGTTTTTTTACATTTTGTTTTTAAATATTTAATATGTGGTATAAATCACAATTTCTTATCAAATTTTATTTATTGTAAGGTTTGGTTCTGGATGAGGTGTGCGGAGGTTGCACAAGTGTAAACACACGGTTTTGGACATGGAAAATTTTAAACCATTGGCATCTGTCCATCTTTGAATTTTATTTAGACAAATTTCCATTAATTGTGTGTATATGCTTGATAAATACTGCCTTCAGATACACCTTCTTCTTGACAATAATGATCGGATATTGTATTTACTATCTTGACAGCAAATTGTCGAAATGTTAGGAGGCTGGATATGAAATATTGTCACTGCTGGTGTCCCAGCATCTGCAGTGATGTATGTAGATCGAGACTGGTGCTCCAGCTCAGGTTCTGGGAGCAGGAAGCTCCACTTTGCAGAGTGGCCCGATCTACTGATATTCCTAGACATCTGGCACTTCATGAGGCGAATTGCTGTCGGTTGCACAACTGACGACCATCAACTTCATGCAGTGTTTATGTATCATCTCTCCACTTGCATTTTCGAGTGGGATCCTGACTATGTTGCTGAGCTCCGTCGCGCTAAAAAGTAGACTTGTTGATGGTAGACCGGCTGACATCTCTGAAAGTCACGTGATCAGCAGCATCAACAGAAGGGAGCTGGCACTTCATTGTCGGCGTATTACTCGGGGCACCGAGGTCACCATTAGGCAGACTGAGTGACTCCTCCTGAACCTGGGCTGCGACAGTGGGAAAGACTCCTTCGGTGTGTCCTTGATAGACGCAGACAATTTGTGCATAGATGGATGAATGTTGTTTGCGCATACCGTCTGTGAGTGATCCACCAGGGATTCAGGTGTAATGCAGGACTGGTATACTGAAGGGAACCCATTAGCTTAATACGTACCGATGTGCTCGTAGATAGAACACTTTGGAGTCCTTTCATCTGCAGCTGAATCAGTTCATCCCAGGTACACAGAATAATTTTTTTGTGTTGCTACAGTTGATTGTTTCTTTTATTCTTCCTAACATTCTGCATTGCATGGCATGTTCAACAAGACAGAGCAGCCAATGCAGTTAGGTGGGCATCATCTGGTCTGTGGACTTACTGTGGCAGTGCGGTCAAAGCTTTTCAATGATTTGAGCCAGAAGACATTGAGTTTAAAATTGATTCCTGAATTCAAACCCACGAGCGAGTACACAGGAATATTCAGTTTCATGATGGATGAATTTACCAGAACAAGTTTTTGTTTTATGACTTTCTTGTTATATTCCTTATTTCCAGACGAACCGATTGGGGTAAACAAACAGGCTAATCCCTTCAGGGTATGACACCAGACAGCGAGGCTCTTCCTTTTATGAAAAATATAAGGACACACCCCAGAAGACACATATATACATATATGTATAATATATTACAGGCTATTAAATTACGAGATGATAACTTAGCACAAAAGACTCGGATGAAGAGACGGAAATCACAAAATATAATTTTGATCGAGATATTTGTGATTGTGCTATTGGTAAAACACCAAATAAATGCTGTGACATATGCACTAGATGCCTTTTTTATGGAATATGTGAGAAAGGAAAATGAGGAGTCACTAACAGAAACTTCAGCATTGGAATCAACCACATCCAGCAGACTCCATCTGTCCCTACCTATGTAATGCACTTTGAACAGAAAAAGGTCAATAGGCAAACTGGATGGCATCTAGGCAAACATAACCTTAACAATTCATGTAATTGTGACAGAGATTGTAGTTACAGAATTGTTAAGTGATCAAAGAATTTACGATAATTCAGATAAGAAAAGGGTTGGCTTATTGAGGGTAGTTCTTCCCAACTAGGTATTACTTGACAGATTGTGAAATTCTTTACTAATTTGGCTGTCATTCAGAGTCGGGAAACTTGCGAAAGTTGTGTCCCAGTTAATCAAATGCAAAAGTCACAAGTGATGCTTGTGTAAATATTTTAAACAGAAAATGATAACTGAACCTATATGTCACTGGATTGTAACATATATGAGTAGAAGACTCCCCTTCTTATCTGTAGAGATAACTGCTCACCACGTCTATTTAGTAATGCTAATACACAGTTTGGTACTGAGAATGAACCAGTAGCCAGGGATATTTACATTGATTCCCAGTGCCAGCTTTTTACCAAAGTAACAGTAACCCCAATTGGATTAGTGATCCACAAAGAAACAGGGTCTTTGGTGTTCCTCCAATGGTCTAATAACTGATGCTGATGGTTCAGTGGGTGTACTCGAAATTCAAAGTGCACCAAGTTGGTCCAAATTGACATTTGAAAAGGCATACACAGAAAAAGGGTATTCATTGACACCAACTGTGTCATACACGTCCTCTACTGGTAGCAGCACTAAATTAATCATCAGGTAATTTGCATTACACTGTTGTAATGACATAGCTACTCTTGCAGATTTAACACGGTTTCGTGTGCGCAGAGTGTAAAATATACCGATTTCCCCAAGTCACCGTAAACTTCGGCTATTACCAAGCCGTTAGTATTCAGTGAACCGTTGATAGATAGGCTTCACACAGTTCATATATGTACAAGGTTGTTAAAAAGATTAAATCAGATTCCCAATCAATCGGATCACAAAGAACATAATCAAATTTGATACCTTCATGCCATCCCATTTATATTGCAGTATGATATGACTTGGTTGATATAAGGTTACTTGGTTTTGTCTTGTTTGGCGTTAAGAAATAATTGGTAGCCCTTATGCCCAAGACATGTGGACTTTGTCTTCAGGCTAGTGAGTAGTCTAAAACACTAGCCTGACTAGGTTACTGCCATTTTCAGGCAAGATATTCGGTAGTCTGAAGTTCGTTTTCCGTAGAATGATATTCAGCTGTTTTGGAGCTCTCCATGGTGGTAGAAATGACCGGAAATTATTGTCTTGATCAGTTTAGACCCACCAGGAACCTTACATTACCTTTGAAAATGTGTTAATAATTTTACAAAATATGACCACTAAAAATGAATAATTAATTTTATGTTGATATTTTAGGTAGATATGATTTTGTCCCAAATAATACTTTAATGTTTTATTCATTTCAGTCATGAATCATTCCTGCTAAAACCTGAGGAATGTTTAGTATCATCAACAGTTTTCACATGCAGCGCCAAGTTACGATTTGTGACTGTTCGCGATAATTAAATGTCACTTGACAAAAAATCAAATAATTAAATGGTTGACAGCAGATGTGCCAACCTTCTTCCACATTTTCAAAACTGTCAGAAACTTAGTGGTGGGTAATCATTTATAGGCAGATTCTGTTATTCATTCTCATCTACTGCTACAACCTAGTGATAACAGTGTACAAATATTGCGTAGTGTACCAGAATGGCTGGATCTGCAAAGCAACAGTGGGCATTCCCTTATGAGGGGACCAAGTACTCCAACAAATCTCCAGGATACACCCTGGGGCCAGGCAGTCATTCAGATCCATGAAAAGAAAAGGGAGAAGTTGAAATCACTTGTTCGAACAATATATTATATATCATGCAAGCACCCATTTGCAGACTTTCAGTGGTCCTGTGATGTGATGGCTCACTACCCAGAAAATTTCTACCAGTGCCTGTTGTTGATAAGTGGTTGGTATCTGGTAATGGTGGTCCTCACCTCAACGGCTAGAAGAAGAACAATTCCTGCCCAGATTTTGAACATCACCAATAATTTATTACTGGATTAACTATGAACTGTTGATTATTGTATACTTGTATGGTGTGTATCAATCAAACCACGAACACAAATTAATGTGTTTATTACACAAATGTATCATCTGGTGTTCTCTATTGGTTCCAGCTCAGTTTTGGTCTGCCTAGTAACAAAAAGTAGTTTCTGTAATAGCAATGTTTTCTTAGGCTAGTATTAGTAAGAACATGTTATTGGCCTAGTGAATTTTAATTTTACTAGCCATGGGGCTAGTGAGATGTAGAAATATTTTTCTAGTCCTGCTTGTAATACGGTGTATTGTTACACCTAGGCACGCACGCATACATCTAAAGCACGCACACATGGACTCATGACAACTTACACCCTTTTGTCATGACCCACCACTAATAAATTGGTGAAACATATCCCAAAACAATGGTAAATGAGATCCTTACACGAAACTAGCCCTAAACAATATTGGTTAACGATGAATAGTGGGATTGCAGTAAATTCCTCACGTCAGCTGTAATTAGTGGTGTGCAGCAAACATTCTCAGGGCATCCGTAATTATTAGTGCGCAATAATATCATTGCATCATCTGTAATCTCTGGTGACTGTAGTGGAACCTCTCAGTATCATTAAATTCGGAATGAGTGTTAAAAGTTTCTAATATATAATATATATATATATATATATATATATATATAAAGTATAGCACATAGTATGGTTCTCTAATTAAACCAACAATCCACTAGCTTATTGATTACAGATACTGGAAAATGTTATATCATTATTGTAATGTTGTCAATCCATAACAGTCCACAATTAACTTTTATCGAGGATTTAATGTTGGTATTTAGAATTGTAACGGACCGGAAACAGTTTTAGAGAATAAACCAGATGGTCAAGATTGTATCTGTGATTTATTAATAATATACTTGATGACAATCTATAAACATCACATTGGCGACGAGGTTATTCGAAATCTATCTGTGTTAATCGTTATCTGTGTGTACACGATGGCAGGTGCATTGCCAATATTTCCAACGTATGAGTGTGAGGACTTAAATAATGCCGGTCCACGTTGGACGAAGTGGTTGAGTCGGGTTGAAGTGTTGTTATCCGCCAAGGACGTTCGTGATACGGAACCAGAGAAGAAGAAAAAGCTTTGCTATTGCACTATATGGGTGTAGAGTGCTATGACATTTATGAAACTTTGAAGAACAAAGACGATTACAGTGCTGTCAAAACGAAAATGAATGACTATTTTGTGCGAAATATAACAGTGAGTTTGAAAGATACATTTTCAGACAGGCAAGTCAGAAAGAAGGTGAGAATTTGGATCAGTTTTGCACAAGATTAAAGCAATTGTCTTTCAATTGTGACTTTACAGAAGGCATAGTGGAAAATGAAGTAAAAACGCAAATGATTCATGGCTGTACGTCCAAAAGCTTGAGAAAAAAGGCTTGTCAAAACCTATGGACTTGAAAACACTGCTAGATCATGGTAAATCGATGGAGCTAGCGCTTTCTCAGTCTCATGCAATAGAGGGTGGAATGACAGCCGAAACGTCAAATCGTGTGCATAAACAAACTGGTGTCAAGGGAGGTGTAAGACGCAAATATTTGCTGAGAAAACAGACTGAAAAATCATTTGACAGATTTTCTAGTGGCTCACGCACTTGTTTCAACTGTGGTGGTTAGTACCCACATGAAGATGAGTGTCCAGCAAAACATCGTCGTTGTTACAAATGTGAAATCGAAAATTTCCGAGAACAAAACGACATGATAAGTGGCACAAGAAGTCTCGAGAACAAATAAAGTTTCTATCAGCAACGTCGCAGGTAATTGTGATAGTGGTTCTGATTATTCACTGGCAATACGAAAAGGTGAGGAGAAAATTCCTGCAATTAACATTCAACTAGCTGGGGTAGATGTTATGATGTTCATAGAGTGGAACTAGTGTAAACACTGTGGATGTGAAAACTCATAAAATACTGTGTGAACATTCTAAAGAATTTTGTGAGTTATCAAAATCAGACACGAAATTATTCCCTTACGCATCCACAAAAGCATTAGACTTGAAAGGAACATTCAGTGCAACAATTACATCGCCTAAGAATTCCGTAAATTCGTGCAATATTGTGTTATACGTCATCGTCGGATTACGCCACTGTAGCCAAGATCTAACGCACAAGCAGAAAACTTTATGAAACCTTTGAAGAAGGCAATTAAAAGTACTACTGTGGAAGGGAAGTCGTGGAGACAGGAAATGTACAAATTCCTACGAAATTACGGCGCAACGCCACATGTGACAACAGGTCGACCACCTGCAGAACTCTTGTTTGGTTCGAACATAAAGTGCTATTACCCGAACTATTCATTCGAGTTGAAGATAAAGAACTGCGAACACGAGATGCAGAACAGAAACAGCAACAAAAACAGTATGCAGATATTGTATACGACCGAACATTCCTCTTCATGTTGGGGATACAGTATTAATGAAACAAACGAAAACGGACAAATTGTGTCCAGCATATAATCCAGCACCAATGTCAGAAATAATAACAGTGAACAATGATGAACTTAATCAAGACAGATGTCTCAGCAGGTCGTCCAAAGCGACGCACCAGAATGCCAGCAAGATATAAAGACTTTATTTCTAAGTGATATATATATATATATATATATATATATATATATACTATAGTTTTATACAACTATATGTGTAAGAATGAAGCTGAATGGAGTGAATGTAATTATGATGTAAAATGAAGTACATTGTTCTGTAAGATTTTATCAGAGTTAGTTTCAATATATATATATATAATAATGTAGCTTATCAATTGACTTGAGATAAATTATTATCTAGGTGTAAAATTCAGTGTTATCGTCGGATATTCAACATTTGAATTTAAGATTGTTCGAAATTTACCTATTACAAATACTTGTTTAACTTGAGTGAAACATATATGAAATGATACATTTTCAATAAAGGTAGGGGGGATGTAATGTTGTCAATCCATAACAGTCCACAATTAATTATATCGAGGACTTAATGTTGGTATTTAGAATTGTAACGGACCGGAAACAGTTTAGAGAGTAAACCAGATGGTCAATATTGTATCTGTGATTTATTAATAATATACCTGATGACAATCTACAAACATCACAGAGGGGTAGGGTTATTTATTAAGGATTCTATAACATATACTATATGAGAAGATTTGTCCGTTTTATTCCATATATATTCGAATCTCTTTTTATAGAGGTGGTAAATAAGCATCATAGGAATAAAATTATTGGAGTTATTTACAGGCCGAATACTGCACCAAAGTCAGATTTGAATATACTCTTAACAACTTATTCAGAAATACTAGAGATACTTAATAAAGAAAATATAGAAAGTGTAGTGATGGGAGATTTCAACATAGATTTATTAAAATTTAATAAACATAACCCTACTGATGATTTTGTAAATAACGCCTTTACCCAAAGCTTTGTGCCGGTTATAACTAAGTCTACGAGAGTAACATATACATCCGCGACACTTATTGATCACTTATATACAGTCAACTTATGAAGAAACATTCCCAATAAAACGATCACAACATTATCAATAAATAAAGCCAAATTATTTAAAAAGAAATTGTCTAAGCCTACTGAAGCAAATATCACCAAATACAAAGCCTTCAATAAATTATATAACACGACAAGGCGCTTACTAAAAATACGGTATTATGACGATTTATTCAATTCAATTAAACAAAATATCAAACAAACATGGATTGAATTAAAAATAATTGGAAAACAAAACAACAAAAATATATGCCCAAATTTCTTTACCAGCAATAATAAGAAAGTAACCGATAAGACTGAAATTGCAGAATTATTCAATAATTATTTCGTTATGGTAGGTAAAAACGTCCAAAACAAAATACCATTGACCTAAAAGAAAACTAGACCGAACACGGCCGCCGATTTGATGCCAAACAGGTCCCAACTTCCGGTCGAGGAAATAGGAACGAAGACTGGAAAAATCAGATTTATAAACGTGGTGAATTATTGTTGTGTCGTTGGTTCCATAAGCCGTGTGCGTGGAAGTAATACAAACGGGATGTCTTTTCATCGGTAAGTATAAGGAACACATTTAAAATAGTTGTTAAAGCGGGGTTTTTTGGCGGGAAATTAAGCTTAACTGTTATTATATTTAGCCTGTACGACAACCCCGGCCTATCTCTGGCGTTTGATCCCAACTAAACTAGATCTACGGACTTGAATAAAACGACTTTTACATATTTCATGGCATATAATAGGAGAGGAATGATACAGATTGTCTGCACACACAAAATTATAATGCACACATCACAATAAATGTCCGTATTCGCAAAATACCAAAACAAAATGAAACATCTGAAAAGTATACGAGTCGTGACGTTGCAAGCAATATGTTTTTAACACCTACGGATCCGGTAAATATCATAGACACTGCAAAAACATTAAAACGGAAAACAAGCTCCGGATTTGATGAAATATCTAAGACATTATTCGACATAATCGAAGATATGAAAATAGCCAAGGTCATACCGATCCATAAATCTGGTGAAATATCTAACTTCCCGCATTCTCGAAATTATTAGAAAAGGTTATGCACAATATATTAGACAAACATCAATACGGCTTTCGAAAGAATCATACTACTACTCATCCAGTTATACATTTTCGAAGCCACATTGCTAATGCCAATAACAAAGCTAAACCGAAACTAACGATGGGGATTTTCGTTGACGTAAAGAAGGCATTTGACACAATAAATCATACAAATATTATTGGCAAAATTAAAACGATATGATATTAGAGGTATTGCAAATGATTGGATACGTAGCTATCTTACAAACAGGAAACAATATGTAAGCTGTGACAATCATTCATCACTAGTATTGTATGTAAGATGTGGAGTTCCACAGGGTTCCATTTTATGCCGTACATAAATAACATTGCTAATGCCCTTCCCACAGCAAATATATTATCTTTTGCTGTTGATACGACATTATATTTATCACACACTGACATCAAATTGCTCTATTCTAATGCTAATTCTCACTTGCAAAATATATAAAATGGTTGTGTGTTAATATGTTATGCCTAAATGCTGAAGAAAAAAAAAAACAAGTATCTCATTATATGTCCCAGACAGAGGAAATACGATCAAACAAATCAACACCTGACTATAAATGAATACGAAATAGCTCAAATTAGTAGTACTGGGAGGGAAACATCAATACAATTTCTGGGAATACACATTGATGAACACTCGACCTGGAAGCACCACATTCAACATATAAATAATACAATTTCAAGAAGCTTGTTTGTAATAAATAAAGTAAAGAACTTCCTGCCAAAATCAACACTACAAACTTTATACTTTTCATTAATACAATCTCAGATATTATATGGAATAACAGCACGGGGCCCAGCAATTCACAATAATGACAATAGTTCAACATTTAAACTCCAAAAGAGTTATTCGAATAATAAATAAGATGGTTTACAGATCACACACTGATCCATTATTTAAGACTTGCAACATACTTAAAACACAAGATGTATATGAAGAACAGTCTATTCCTTTCTTGCACAAATATGAAACATTCTTCCTACTTCATTTCAAAACATGTTTAGACATAATTATGATATCCACCCATATACATGCGTACAAGGCGATCCTCAAATATTTATACAGATATACCAAAAAATAAATTTGTTGAAAATCTCCCAAATTTTATTATTCCTAAGTTGTGGAACAAATGGATGGTAAAGTTAGACGTGTATAAAACAAAGCATAGTATAAAAGTTCAGATGAAAACATTATTAGTAAACAAATACCTTGATAGCGTTAAATGCACAAACAAATATTGTAGACAATGTTATCCTATAGGTTGATATATGTTATTATGACTAGTAGCTAAAAATATAATTTACCTTGGCGTGGACTGTCTCTGATCAAGACAAAAATTAATATTATTATAACGAGATATTAAAAATTTATAACGTTTATTATCTTACCTGAGTTAGCTACCATATAGTGTACTTAAAAGTATACCTCTGGGTACAAATTATATGATTATTATGATTGTATATTCCACTTCCCTTATGAAAATATGTTCAATGACCATCACGGAATAGTGGTAAGACAGCCCTTGGGCTACACTGTTTCCTCACAAAGAAGAACAAATGTCATAACATATGGTAATGTTAATTATGTATATTTTAAAATGTAGTTCGTTGCTATTACCATTCTATTTGTATATTTATTTATTATATCATGTACTCCTGTTATGTGAAATAAATTCAATTCAATGGATAGCCGCTCTTGGTGCATGTGATTTCACTATCAAATATCGGACAGGTAAATATAACCAGGACGTGGATGGTGACTGATGGTATTCACGAAGTAAGTACAGATAGTAGCAAGGCTTTGTGTCAAAGCAATAGTTTCAGTCCGTGTGTTACCTCATTATCACTGATTGCAGAATCACGCAGTGCCATTGAGTTATATGAGGACATAGTTCCACGAGACCGGAGACGGATACAGTCACAGGATCGACTAGTAAACTTATTTGTACGAGCCGTAACCGTTTCCAAGAAACTACTTGTTTCTCAGGTTAATACTCGTATAGATAAGATGTTACTCCGTGAAGTTGATCATAAAGCGTGATGTTCTCTATCGCAGAATAGAATCAAAGGATAACCATGTACTCCAACTTGTTACACCCGAACATTTTACGACACTTGCATTCAAAGCTGCTCACGATGACATGGGACATGACAAGACTGGCCGTTTTGAGAGAACGAGTGTATTGGCCCAACATGAGCAATGATGTTGACCAATATCTGAAGTCTTGTGATCGGTGTATCAAGCGAAAAACACGTCGTCACAACCAATGGAGTTAGTTTGCATAGATTAATTTTCCTTGGAAATGTCAAAGTATGGCTATGAACATTTTTAGTCATCACTGATCATTTCACAAAATACGCAGTTGCTGTACTGACAAAGGATGGATGGATGAATGTTGTTTAACGACACATCGGCACAATTTAGGCCATTCAGTGTCCTAGAACGTTTCGAAATAAAACCATTTTAGCGAATCTTTATAAAAAGTTAAAAAGCTGGATTACTAGCATTGATAAAATGTTTCTATAAGCTAGGATGAAAATTGTTAAGTATAAATGGTGAATATACATTGGTGTATAGGTGTATAAACTTGTTAAAAAAGATAAAATTAGATTCTTAATCGTCCAACAGGGTAAATAACATGCGAAATATAGAAAGCTTCTCTTTGAAATGATGTTGACTAGATGTTACCACTTTAAATAATTTATATTAAAAAGAAAAGACCAGCTTCTCTTAAGAAATTTAAAATTGTGTCCGGGGTAATATTGTTCAGCAGCTCTTTCCGAATCTCTGCACAGTAGTAGTTTACTCTGATGTGGTGGTATTCCGAGCAATGTAGGAGGATGTGATCGACTGTCAGGCGTTCTTGGCAGGAGATACACACTGGTGGATCTTCTCCAGCCAAGAGGTAGCTATGGGTGAGGAAAGAATGCCCGATCCGTAAACGGCAGAGCACAATTTCCTCACGACGCCTTTCCCGACAGGACCACATCGAACATCCTAATGCAGGCTGCACTGCATGCAATTTATTTTCAGATTGCAGTGACCAGAAATCTGACCACTGCTTTCCAACGTATTGCTTTATGATAGGTCGGAAGTCAGTGAACGGTAATGGAATGTTGATCTTCCGACCTTTTAGAGCAGTTTTGGCAGCCTTATCGGCGAGTTCATTGCACGAATACCGACATGGCTCGGTACCCAGCAGAATACTACATCCTTTTTTAGAGTTTAAAGGTGGAATGTAGTTCTAAAATACTGAGGACAAGTGGATTTTCTATTTCTAGATTTTCAATGGCCTGTAGACAGGACAAAGAATCCACACATATAAAAAATTTGTCCCCAGTAGAGCTAATACCATGATGGAGTGCAAGGTAAATAGCTCTAAGTTCTGCTGTGTATATGGAGGCCACGTCAGGCAGACGTTCCATCACGCACTGCCTACCACAAACGACAGCGCATCCTACTCTATCGCCTTCTTTTGAACCATCAGTATAGATGAACTGATGGTCATCATATTTATTTTGTATGATGTGAAAGCGGCTCTGAAATTCCGATGGACAAACATCAGATTTCTTCCCCGCTCTCAGACCATACAAAATTGTTGGTTCCATCATATCCCAAATCGGGATATGAGGTAGGCGTATATTTTCTATTTGACATGGTTCAATCTCCAAGTCTTCTCTCAAAGACAGAATTCTGATTCCAAAAGTTGGGATAGTTTTCGGTCTGAGTAAGAAGTTATCTTGGAGTTTTGGGTTGAATACCATATCAAATGTAGGATTTGCCGGAGAACTACCTAACTGTAGTGCATATTGCAGAGACAGTCGTTCTCTCCGTCTGTAAAGAGATTCCTCATTAGTTTCAACATAAAGACTCTCCACTGGGGAGGTCCTAAATGCCCCTGTGGCTATTCTCAAGCCCTGGTGGTGAATGGGGTCTAGTATTTTGATATATGATTTACGAGCCGATCCCCAAACAATCGACCCGTAATCTAGTTGAGATATAATGACTGCTCTATACAGACGGAGGAGTATTGTTCGATCTGCCCCCCAGTCAAATCGTGAAACGACTTTTAATAGGTTTAGAGATTTATTACATTTAGCCTTCATGTAATTTATATGTGGAATGAAGGACAGCTTGCTGTCGAATATTACCCCGAGGAATTTTGTTTGTTTTAAAACAGGAATAT